>OX451736.1:838583324-839783324 GCA_948472305.1 Vicia faba | reverse complement strand
GGGTATGTGTATGAGGAGTATGAGATGCATAAGCCAAATGATTTGAATGAAAGGGTAGGACAAATTTGGGATATGACAATATTATTTTAGGAGGATGATCTATATCATTCATCTAACATACATGAGACATAAATTTCCATTGACTGGCCTCAGATAGGTACAACTTCTATATAATCTCACTTATGATTGCTTAACATAGCACTAAATTATCTTGAATAAGATTACTAGCTACTAACATTAGTGCTATTAAATTGTATTAACTCCTAACATTTACTTTTCGCACTTTACTTTATTGCACTTTACCTTTATGCCATTTATATTTTAGCACTTTAATTTCAACATTTACATTTCACTTGGTTGATACGTAGGCACACGATTCTTGAAGTCTTGTCAAACAAAAATCATAAAAATAATTTCTTTTCTCATCCTATCAATCTTTTGCAAACAACTCTTTTTTATAACACAAATTTTGAAGAGGTTCCTATGTAGTACCATAGATATGAAAGGTGCTAATACCTTTCCTCCTTTTATATAACCAACCCCCGTATTCATATCTTTTTCTTAGTTTTGTTTAAAACTTTTTGTGGGTTTTGTTCAACCTTTTCTCTTTTCGTTTGGAAACAATAAAGTTTGGTGGCGACTCTTAGTTTTTCTGAGTTAAGTTAATCAATAGCTTAATCTCAATTTTTCCTGCCGCGACAGCCTCCCCTAGGGTTAGCACCTGGTAGCCCAAAGAAGGGACGGGAGCCTCCCCCAGGGATAACACCCAGTAGCCCAAAGAAAGGGCAGAAGCCTCCCTTTCGGGACTAGCGCCTGGTAGCCCAAAGAAAGAGCATGAGCCTCCCTCCAGGGTTACCACCTAGCAGCCCAATGAAGGAATAAGTCCTTCTTGTTGGACTTAGACAAAGATACCTAATCCAGAGAGCCAATTAAAGGGGAAAAACGCTTCCTCCATGATTCTAGGAAGAATAAGTCTTCCCTTGACCACTTCCTTGGTCATAGGACATAACCACCCACCAACTCTACAACCCAGACCCAATAGAGCCTCCATAAATATCTCACCCCTACTATAAGCACTACATTTATATATAAAGTCATTCATCTCACATGGGCTTACCTTCTAAAACCATCGTAAACACCAATGTACAGAGCCTCTCGACGCCATGGACAAGCCCTAATCACCCTAATTTTTCTAAATCTACTAAGGCCTCTGAGTATCCTAAAATCATCTTAAGTTTTCGGAGGTCCTGTGTAGATTAGTCACAGTTTAACTTTGACAAAATAAATAGGGACTCTACTTTGCGACAGTTTAATCGTGATAAATTTTCATATAATTTTTTACAAATACACTTAACTGTTAAAATGAGAATTAAAAATTTCATTTAAAAAGTGATAATTAAAAATTATAAATGTTAATGAAAAAAATATCTTGAAGATGATTTTTTTTAGAGGCACTCACTTTTGCTATGATTTTATTGGCAATTTATTCATTTTTATTATAAAAGTTAATGAAAAAATCTTTTTAAAATTTATATCATTATATGATTAATAATATAAGTGTGTAGAAATGAATTGTTCTAATACATATTAAAATAAGAACTATTAAGAGGAAAATTAAAGATTTCATATTATACAAAATATAAGAAGATATTAAAATAACAGCTATTAAGCTGAGAATTAAAGCTTTAATTATACCAAAAGAAGTGAGAATAAAAAGTTATAAAACGTAATGAAAAAATATTTTCAAAATGGAACTTTTTAGGGAATTTTTTTATGGAAAAAACTTAGGTGCAATTTTACATATTAAAAAAGAACTATTAAGGTCAAAATTCAAAATTTCATACTAAAAAAATAAGAATTAAAAGCAATATAATTGTTTTTTTAGATAGTAAAATAAGAAATTTTAAGTTGAAAATTAAAGATTTATAATAAAAAAATAAGGATTAAAAGTAATAGACTTTAAAAATGTGAGAGTTAAAACGATAAGTACGATTTAGAAATATTGTTAAGATCTATAAAAGTTAATGAAAATATCTTGAAAAGATTTTTTTTTATTTTTATAGGAACACTTTTTTACTAAGATTTTATATGGGTATTTTATTCATTTTTATTATAAAGATATATAAAAGTTGATGAATTTTTAAAAAAAAAATTACATCATCATATTATTAAGAATATAATTTTATAAAAATGAACTGTATAAAAATAATAAGATATTAAAATAAAAACTATTAAAATGAGAATTAAAGATTTCATATCAAAAGAAGTGCGGATTAAAAGTTATAAAATTAATTAAAAAAATGTCTTCAAAAGCGAATTTTTTAGAGGATTTTTTTACAGTGACAAATTTTTTAGCTAAACCTTTATATGGTCTTTTTGTTCATAATAAACAATTATTAAAGTTAATGAAAAGATATGCACGTTTATACTTTAAAAAAAGTTATATGATTATATTATTAAGAATAGAAGTTTATAAAAATGATAATTTTTTTATATTAATAAGAATTATTAAGGTGAATATTAAAGATATCATATTGAAAAAAATAAAAATCAAAAGTAATATAATTGTTTTCTTAGATAGTAAAATAAGAAATATTAAGGTGAAAGTTCATGATTTTATACTAAAAAAAAGAACTCAAAGTAATAGAGTTTTTCTTATATATTAAAATAATAACTATTAAAATGGAAATTAAAGTTTTGATAATAAAAAATAAGAATTATTAGTAATAGAATTTAAAATGGTGAAAGTTTAAGCAATAAATTACAATTTAGAAATAAGGTTAAAAAATGAATAGCATTCTTAGCATGGCACATCACATAAGCAAATAGTAGCATGGCTATTGAGGTGAGAATCAAAAATTTCATACAAAAGAAAGTAATAACTAAAATTTATAAAAGTTAATAAAAATATCTTGAAAAAAGATTTTTTTTTTATAGGGACATTCTTTTTTGCTAAGATTTTATATGGGCATTTTATTCATTTTTATTATAAAGTATTATAAAAGTTAATGAAACATATTTTTTTTAAAGTTATATCACTATATTATTAATAATAGAAATTTATAAAAATGAATTGAATTTTTAGATATTAAAATAATAACTGTTAAGGCAAAAATTAAATATTTCATAGAAGAAAAAAGAATATATAAAAATAAGAACTATTAAGGTGAATATTGTAAAAAGAATGAACAAATATTTTCAAAAGGGAATTTTTTAAGTGAATAATTTTATAGGGACAATTTTTTAAATAAGATTTTATATGGTAGTTTCGTTCATTTTTATTATAATAAATTATAAAAGTTAACGGATTTTTATTAAAAGTTACATCATTATATTATTAAAATAATCACTATTTTATTAAAAATAGAAGTCTATAAATATGAATTTTTTTTGTACATATTAAAATAAAAACTATTAATATAAAAATTAAATATTTCATATTAAAAAAAATCTTATTAAATAAATATTTATTTATTATTAACTAAAATCACTCATTTCCATAATTTAAAAGTTTATTTTTTATTAACTAAAACCATCGATTCTCATAATTTAAGGATTGATTTATTTATTAATTTTCTAAAATTATGGCGAATTTATTTATTTATATCTTAAAATTGTGGATTTGAAAAACCATTAGGTCAATATTTTAAAATTTAAGCATTTTTTGCAGGATAATTAAGGTATTCTTCAATTATGTTATCTTATTATTGTTAATATTTTATAATTTATCTTTTGTTTTTTATTTTTTTTTTAATTATCATTTTTTATTAAAATAAATTATTTAATTTAATTTAAAAATAATATTTAATATATAATAATTATAAATAATAATTTAATAAAATTTACCGTATATCGCACAGGTGGACATTTAATAATAATTAAAATAATATAATTATTTTTTAAGATATTAAAATAAGAGTAATTAAGTTTAAAATTCAAGATTTCATATTTTTAAAAAAACAACAAGAATTCAAAGTAATAGAGTTTTTTTTTAGTTAGATAGTAAAATACAAACTATTAAGATGAAAGTTAAAGATTTTATAATTAAAAAAACAAGACTTAAAAGTAATAGAATTTAAAAATGTGATAGTTAAAACCATAAAATAAAGAATATTCTTAGCATGATGGCACATAAGCAAATGGTAGCTTAGCATGACACATAAGCAAATGGTAGGTTAGCTATTGATGTAAGAATTAAAGATTTCATTAAAGAAAATTTAGAATTAAAAGTTATAAAAGTTTAAGAAAAATATCTTCAAAAGAAATTTTTTTTATAGGGACACTCTTTTTTGCTAAGATTTTATATGGATATTTTATTCATTTTTATTATAAAATATTATAAAAGTTAGTAAAAAATACTTTCAAAAGTTACATCTTTATATTATTAATAAAAAGTTTATACATATGAATTGTTTTTTATATATTAAAATAAGAACTATTGAGATGAAAATTTAAGATTTCATACTAAAAAATAAAAAGAAACTAAAATAAGAGCTTTTAAGGTGAGAATTAAAGAAAGATTTCTTTTCTTGTTATGGAGGAAAAACGTTTTCAAAAAAGAAAATAAATTGCATGTATTAAATAGAATAAATACATAATTAAATAAATTATTATAAAATTTTAAATTTAAAAAATGAATAGCCGAGGTTTTAGATAATTAGAATCGGCTCAAAAATATAACCTAAGATAAAAATATAAATAAAATCCTAAAAAATCTAGCATCAATAAAATTAGAGGTTTATTTTTAAATTTAGTTATTTTTTAACAATATTAAACAACACAAAAATAAAAAAGAAATATCATCATGAGATTGATTGATTTTAAAGATAGATTTATAATGAAAGAAATTAATAAAACATATTTTATGTGATGTAAAATAATTAATATTTATAAAATTATTACTTTTTATTAAATTAAAATAATAAATTTGATACTTAACATAATATGAGAGTCAAATCACAGCTTATTTGTCATCCCATAAACCAGTGATGTCCTTAGACTCATTAGTAAAAAAAAAACTAGCAAAATACTTCGCGCGCGCGCGTGTGTATATATATATATATATATATATATATATATATATATATATATATATATATATATATATATATATATATATATATATATATATATATATATATATATATATATATATATATATATATATATATATATATATATATATATATATATATATATATATATATATATATATATAATTATAAAATAAATAATTATAATATAAATTTAATTATATTAAATAATTATAAAATAAAAAAGTCTGTAAAATGAGGAGAGGAAAAAAATTTGATATTTGAAAAATAAAGATTTTGTGGCTCAAATAAAGTCAGTTATTAATTAAAGTAAAATAGGTGTTTCGTTGAAAGTGACTTATGAAAAATAAATAAATTTTAATATTTTGAAAAATAAAAATTTTGTGTCTCAAATAAAAGTAATTGTTAATTAAAATAAAAAATATATTTTTCTGATAGTGTCTTGTGAAGAAAGAAAATTTTTTAACATTTGAAAATAAGAATTTTGTATATCAAATAAAGGTAATTTTAATTAAAATAAAATAGATATTTTACTGATAATTTCCCGTGAGAAAAAGATAAACTTTGACATTTGAAAATAAGAATTTTATGTCTCAAACAAAAGCAATTGTTAATTAAAATAAAATTAAAATAAAATAGATATTTTAGTGATAGTAACTTGTGAGAAAAATAATTTTTGACATTTGAAAATAATATTTTTATATCTAAAATAATAAAAAAAATTAATCAAAATAAAATATATATTTTTATGATAATTTGTGAATTGAAAAATTAGTTTTGTGGATGACTATTTACTAAATGTCAACATTATATATATTTATACACCAATAAATAATTAATATGATAATCATATATTATAATTATATATTTTGATATATTGAAAATAATTAGGAGAAAATAAAATAATTAAGTAAAAAAGATAAAATAATAAAATAACTTTTTAATAATTATAAATTATTTTTGAATAACTATGAATAATTTTTTTATAAATATAAAACAATTATGTTTTTACATTGAAATTAAATTTTGTGTTTTAAAAATTCAACATTTTCTATGTTTTTTCAGTACATTAAAGAATGATTTAATTTTTTTAATTTATACTTAAATAAAAAAAAGTGAAAGTAAAATTAAAAATGAAAGTCAAAAAGTGTCAGAGAAAAATGTGAAAGAGATTTAAATTTTGAATGAAAAGAGAACGAAAAGAAAATGAAGAAAGAATGTCGTAGTTAAAAAATAGGCTTAATTGTAATTTTGGTTTAAAAAATCGGTTTTTATAGTCTTTCTATTTTTATTTTTTTGAGGATTTTAGTCTCCCTTCATATAATCTTGTCAACAAATAGCCCACAACTATGTTCAATAGATGAAATTGAACTTATCAACCCTTTAGTCATGATGAGAGATATTGATCGCTCAAAAAAGATTTGTAACAAGGTAAATAATGAGCATAAAAACAAAAATACTTTGCTCAAATTACTTCAAACTGTGAAATGTCAAAAATACAGAAATATGAGACAGAACAAGCGAACATGCAAAGTTAAAGAAAGATCGAGAGAATAATACGTAAAGAGCAATAACTAAAACTCTACTATTACCATTGCCTTGTCATTAAAATACTCTTAAATTTGAAAGGGACTAAAATCCTAAAAAAACAAAATAAAAAGATTACACAAACTAATTTTTAAAATAAAGGGATCAAAATAAAAAAAAAAAAAGAAGATAATATAGAGACCAAATTACAATTAAAAAAATAAAGAGAGAAACATAATGAGTAAAAAAAAAATTGAAATGAGTGAAAAAGAAGTATGGAAGCGAGACAAGTGTCAATGTAAGAAAGGATTTTGAATTTAAAGATTGACGACGTGGCAAATTATCATAAGTTAATTGGAACAATTAATTTTGACATTAAGAATTGACTATAGTACCCTTTTGATAACATAAATCATTAAAACAATAAAGATATTATTGAGAGAGTGTATCAGCATCATTTTAATAAATTGATAGTTGATGTTGAAGATAATGTATATCAATATCATAAATACATTAAAACCTTTTTTTTTTTTTAAATCTTTTTGGAGTCGTATTGTAGCCTTGTAGCCTTATTTATATGTTGTTTTGCCAAGCTTATAAACCAAATTATTGAAGATGGAAACTTCAATGGTTTATTTGATGATTGGCATTATGTCTTTCTTGTTTTTCTCTCATGTTATGGGTAGTCTTGAATTTGATTACAATACTAAACAAAAAGTTGATCGTGTTCTGCCGTCAGAATCCAGTCTTATAATATCTAATCCATCACAACCACAATTTCATAGATTAAAAAATTTGTATTTTAGAATGTTTTCAAAAGGTGTTATTATTCCGCCGTCAGGACCAAATCCTAGAACATCTGATTCACCACCACCACCTCATAGATTTGAAACAACAAATACTAAACATTCTAGTTTGTATTTTAGAATGTTACCGAAAGGTGTTATTATTCCACCGTCAGGACCAAATCCTAGAACATCTGATTCACCACCACCACCTCATAGATTTGAAACAATTAAGTACTAAGCATTCTAGTTTGTATTTTATAATGTTATCAAAATGTGTTATTGTTCCACCGTCAAGACCAAATCCTAGAACATCTTATTCACCACCACCTCCGAGATTCAAATTCTGATGAAAGTTAGAAAAAAAATAAAAGTGAGGAAAAAATAAAAGGGATAGAATGCTTGTAACTTTATTGTTTATTTAATAATAATTATGATTATAATCATTGTTTTGTTTATTTAGTTTGGTTTAATGTTATGAAATGTGATCAATATAGTGATGCTTTTTCTTCTTCAAAATACTTTTTTTGTTGTTGAATAAAACAGGGTAAAAGTCCATGAAATAGAGAAGCTACAACATTATCATATGGAGATTTAAAAAAATAATGATTAATTTATGTTAGATTCAATTTAATTTCTTATTAACAAAATTTTTAAATTTGAGTTTGTACATCACTTAATTTTGTTAAGGTGAAATCGACTTAGTAAAACTTTGTTTTGCTACGTGGTCTCTCTCTTAAGAATAAACTCTCACTTTTTATTAATCATTTTAATAATACTTCTTATTTATTAATTTTAATTTATCAAATTCTATTCTCATTTATCTTCTAACAAAGAATTAAGAAAACAAAAAATCTCTATCTTCTATTTTTAAGATTTAAAATATAAATGGAATTCTAAATTAAAAAATATCTCTTTTTTTTGTTTAATTTTTAAAATATAAATTAGATTTTAAAATAATCTCACTTCTATATTTAAGTTATAAAATATAAATATAAGTAGATTCATTATTTCATTATTTTTTTATTATGTATAACTTAAGAAAAAACTCTCATTTTTTATTAATCCTCTTAATAATAACTTTTATTTTAAAATTTTAAAATATAAATTAAATTTATTATTCCATTATTTTTTATTATTTATAACTTAAGAATGAACTCTCATTTTTTATTAATCCTATTAATAATACTTTTTATTTTTTAGCTTTAATTTACCACATTCTATTCTTATTTAAAGAAGTAAGAAAATAAAAAATCTCTATCTTCTATATTTAAGATTTAAAATATAAATGAAATTCAATCCTGCGACAAAAATATATTTAATTTTTAAAATATAAATTAAATTAAAAAGATATACCAAATGAATGAAATTTTAAATTTTAAAATTGTATATTTATAAGAATAAAACAATCTCTATTTTCTATATTTAAGGTTTAAAATTTAAAAATTGTGTATTTATAAGAAGGATTAAATATATTTTTAGTCCTTATAAATATCTCAAATTTGACTTTTAATCCTATATTATATTTTAATCCTTATAAAATTATTTATGCATGACATTTTAGTCTTTTTACAACGACTAAAACTATGTGCATAGATGATTTTGCGGAGACTAAATATGACATTTTGTTAATAGGAACTAAATATCAAATTTGATAATTTTGTCGGGACCAAAAAAATATTTAACTCTTTAAAAAAATTATTGAATTTTTAAAAATTTTAAATTGTATATTTATAAGAATTAAAAAAATCTCTATAAGAATATAAATACACAATTTTAAAATTTTAAATAGAGATTTTTTTAATTCTTATAAATATATAATTTAAATTTTTTTTAATTTTATTTATATTTTTAAAAATTTCTATAAGATATAAAAATAAATGAAAATTTAAAATTTAAAAATTGTGTATTTATAAGAATTTTATTTTTCTAAAAAAATATACTTACAAAGAAGATTATAATTAAATTAAATATTTAGACTCTACTGAAAAATGAACTTCCATTAATGACGAGACTAAACCTGGAAAAAGAAGAAGGTTATAACTATGTCTAAATATTTTCATTTTCATTTTGTGTGTTTAAAGAAGGTTATTTAGTTGTAACTGTAGAAATGAAATGAAAGGTTTGCATTTTCTTTTTTCTTAATTGTAGATATTTTTATTAATTTTGTAACAATGATTTATTTTATTAATTATATTTAAATATTATTCTTACTAATTTAATCATATGAAGACCTTTTATTTTAGTAATTATGTCTAAATATTGCTCCTATTCTATATTTTAGTTTTAAAATAAAAATTAAATTAAAAAAATAAACCTAATGAATTAAATCTTTCAACCATAAATTTTTAAAAAAATTTAAAAATCTCCTTACAAATAATGTTATAATTATGTCTGAATATTTTCATTTTCATTTTCATTTTGTGTGTTTAAAGAAGGTTTTTTTTTTTTAACTATAGAATGTAATAAGAGGTTTTCATTTTCATTTTTGTAACGGTGGATATTTTTATTAATTTGTAACAAAGATTTATTTATTAATTATGCTTGAATATTACTCCTATTAATTTAATCACATGAAGACTTTTTATTTTGAAGAAAACTTAAGATATAATTTTTTTTTAAGTGTGGTTCTTATTATTTTCTAATGAAAATATGATAAATGTATTTAGATATAATTTAAAAAATGAAAGAAAAAAAATTGAATATATAATATAAGAGAAAATTGTACACGTATGAAAAATTAAAGTGAAAGTAAAAAGACGTGGGAAAAGAAAATGTGAAAAAAAATTTAAAATTTTAATCAAAATAGAGAGAATGAGTGTGTAATTTTTAATGATTCTAATTAAAGTCATTCTCTAAATTTCAAACTCATTTGAAAGTTAAAAGGTCCTCGTAGAATCCAAATTTTCTTTTGGAAATTATTCCTAAGGAAAGATTCTTACTAATGTTGAAAGAAAACACTGACATAACAAATTATGATATTAGAGAATGACACGATTAAGAATTTATAGAATACTTTTATCAACTATGAATGGTGATAATTGGAATATTTTATTTAGTCTTGAAATATCATATTGAGTGAATTTTCATCTTCAATTGTCTTTAGTCGATATTAATCAATGAAATTGGCATACAATCTTTGATATCATTTTTTTTTTTTGGCAAGATATAAACCACCTGGTTTTTGCAAAGACTTCACTTGATACTAAGCAAAATTTAAATAATCTTTAGAGATACCTACACTACATTTATAATCACATTTTCCTTCATCCATCCTCTTATATAGAGCAAAGAAAACATAAAATCAATGTGAAATGGAAACCTCCTCCAACTAATTTTTTCAAACTCAATATTGATGAGTCTTACTTCAATAATGTAAATACTTTCGATTTGTAGGGGTCTCATGAAGAATTTTAAAGAAATTTATGTTAGTGTTTTTTCTTGTAAGTATGGTGGATCAACCTCCATTCCGACCGAGCTCTGAAGTCTAGTTCATGGCTTGAAAATAACAAATAGTTTAAGTTTCTTTTCCTTAATTAATATATCTATTTTTTTAATAAGATTGAATTGAACCAAACAAAATGATATAAAAAAAAGGGAAGATTAAACCAAGACCCTCTCAAGGAGAAATGAACCTAAAGAAAGACAAATCAAACATATTCTTTATAAAATATGTCCTAAAAAACTAGGAATGCAATTGTAGTTAGTGTAATCAGTAATTGTTAGACCTATATTTGTCAGAGAATATGCACAATTGTTCCCTTATCGGAAAATATAAGAAGCTACAAAAGAAATGCTTTTCGTAATATTCACACAATTGACCCATCTGGTACGGATTTGTCAAGGCATAATGAAAGGAGGAGAAAAAGCATGCACCACAGCTAAAGAATCTGATTCTAGCCAGATCTTACTCCAACCCTTTTCATAGCCGAACTCAATAGCTAACATAGCACCGGTGAATTCGACAATGATAGAACTAGAAACACCAATAAAACTAGCAAAGGCTCCAATAAATCTACCATCATAGTCTCTAGCAATATCACCACTAGCAGAGGGACCTGGATTGCCAACTCCGTCACAATTAATTTTGATCCAATTCCATGGGGGGTTTCCAAATGACTTTCATGATCTTAGGAGCATTAGGAGGTTGAATATCGACCCTAAACTTCTTCAACGCCTCAAACTCTTGAATATTGATGAAAGAAGGGATTCTGAAAATATTACCAGCCAAACTACAAACCGAGACAATACCCACTATAGAAGAAGTGGGGGACGTGCAAAGATCTTTAAATCTCACTTTGTTGCGAGCTATCCAAATTGCATTAAACAAGTGAATAACAACAAAATTAAAAAGAATCTTACAATGCACATGCCAAGGTCGGTTCCAATTGCTCCAAATTGTAAGAACAAGATTTGGTTTTGCAATATTATCTCTAAGTTTTGATGATAACAAATGAGTATAATTGTATGAACAATTTTGTTGTACTAATGTTTATTATTGTTGAGTACTTAACAAGTAGATTTTGCTTCTGATGGATAGCGTGGCCAAGATATTAGAAGATAATTGATTCCACTTCTATGCTATAGAAGTTCTGTTGAACAGTAGCACAACACTCCATAAGGCTCTGAAGATTTATCTAAAGAAACTAGTCAGAAGATCTGAGGACAGAAGTTTCCACTTACGTCCAGATGTTGAAGACTCGTGCCTCTAAAGACAACATGTTCTAAGGAAACCGGCCAGAAGATATGAAGACAGAAGTTGTTACTTAAGTCCAGATGCTAAAGGCTCAAGTTTCTAAAGACAATGTGTTTCAAAGAAACAAAGTTATAAGATATGAAGACAAAGGTTCTACTGAAGTTCAGATGCTGAATATGTAATTTCTAAGAAGACAACGTGTATCAAGAAGATAAAGTCAAAAGATCTGAAGACTAAGTTTCTGCTGAAGTCTAGATGTTGAGGACTTGTGTTTCTAATAACAAGATTCTTAAATAGATTTTTAAAGACCAAGTGCTAAAGATTCTAAAGAAGGAAGTTCTGAAGATTCCAAAGACTTGAAGTTCTAAAAGATCCAAAGTTATATACAGTGGATTCTCAAGACCAAGTGTTGAAGCTCTGAAGACGCGGTTCTTAAAGACTCTGAAGACTTGAAGCTCTTCTGGTTCAAGGTTCTCTACAACGGGTTCTCACGACCAAGTGTTAAAGACTCTGAAAATGCAATTCTGAAGACTCTGAAGACTTGAAGTTCTGATAACCATTACATTATGTTCCCGCTTCTAAACTCATGCTCACAGAAGCCTCTGAAGTGCAGAAGGGAAGAAGATAACGTTAACATGTTACAAGAGTACACAATACGAAAAATCTGTATTCCACTACCTATTCACTAGCTTGTAGGGTGGAAAGAAAAGGAAATAATTATACTATTTGCAACGACTCTTTTTCAAATAGCCAACGACTCTATTTTGCTTGGCTATATAAAGATCGTTTGCGTAAGCTGAAACACATGATGTAACATGATGATGATAACCACGATGAAGATAATGTTAATCATGTGAAGATGAAGATGATACAAATGATGTTGATATTCATGCAGTTGTTATGTGTTGTTGCTCAATGTTAAAACAAAACATTCATTTGTTGGAACACAACCAAACCCATCATTCATTATAATTAAGAATTCGACAAGATGTAATTCAAATCTCCAATCATATACATCTTGGAATAATTATGAAAAGCAGGGAGTTATTACTCACATCTTGCTTGAAGAAAGATAATGAAGATGATCATGAAGCTCAAGCTACAAATCCACAACACAATTGTTATGCTCAAAAGTGATCATTTAAGAAGGTAGAATAAGGGTTGTTGTCCAGAATGTTCTACCAAGAATCAAGATGAAGAAGTTCTTCTTTATGCTACAAGGGATCAACAAAGCTTTCAGAAGATTTTGAAGAAGAATACTTCAGCACACTCAAGTGCTTTGGGTTGTTGTCCGTGAAGAATCTACTTGAAGAGAAGAAGACCACACATCTAAGCTACAATAAAATGTAATACTTTTAGTGTGTATTAGGATCTTCTTATGTACTTAAAATAGGAGTAATTTTCTTGTTAATAAGCACTCAAGTAATATCCAGTAAAACAATTCTATTTAGAATTGGTTGATTCCTCAAGTGATCAGGTAGATCAGAAGACTTGAGAAGACTTTGACTTGGGGCCATCGTGGATGAAATCCCAGTAGAGGATTCTACTTGGTCAATGGTAGTCATATCTCAAAGGTGACTAAGTGAAAGTCAGCCTTGTGGGATCACTGATGGATATCATTGGAATGAAATCCTGATAGGAGATTCTGGAAAATTGGATTCTATTAGGTCAATGAATGTTATATCCGAAATGGATCCCTGAACGGTTCATTGAGGGTTAGTCACCAGCAGTTGCTCGTGCGATTGTAATCTGAATGATTATAGTGGATTAAGTCCTTGGGGTATAAGGAGAAATCACCTTGGAAGGGTGGACTGGACTAGCTTGGGGGTTTCTCAAGTGAACCAGGATATATCGTGTGTTCTTTACTTCTGTTTATGCTTTATTAAACGTTAATTAGAAGCATTACTTAGAAGTAACACTTATAAGCATCATTCAGCAATTAACGCTCAGAAGCATTGATCAACGAATAACGCTTAGAATTGAAAGTAATTCAAGAATGGAAAACCCAATTCAACCCCCCCCCCCCCCCCCCTTCTTGCATTTTCTTCACACCTTCAATTGGTATCAGAGCCTGATTCTGTTATTGATGGATGTCAAACACCTAACAATGTCAGATAAAGATCCAGATGCTTTGTGAAGAAATACTCTATGGTGATAGTTATTCAATTTCCATCTATTGTCTAAAACCATGAAATTGAAGAACTAGCTAACAAGAAAAGATTCATCAGATAAGAAGGAATATTTGTTGAATGCTTTTGATTAAGTTCCTTGAGAAGTATGAGATGTTTTCAAGAAACAAATTATTCCACCCTTGACTTTCTCATAAAATCTCATTTGGAATCTTCTCAAAAGAAGAAAGACTATTATCTTATGATGCATAAGAGTTTCATGATAATGTTGTCTATTCAAGAAAGACAGATTATGCAGAAGATTTAGATAATGGTTCTGATAAAAGAGGCCTTGCAAAGGACCTGACATTGCTGCTGAAAGAATGCTTTTTGACTCATCAGAAACATGATCAAAGACTAACTCTAAACAAGTTAGGTCAACATTGCAAGAACAAGATTGTCACTTAAACTATCAGAGTTTAGATGATACTTGTATTAAAACAACTTCTAAAGATGCTAAGGATTACTCTCAAGAAGACCGAATATAAGTCTCAAGATGGAAGATTAGAGTTCATAAGAAAATCATTCCTCCCAAATCAAAAGATTGATTACATTCAAAGAAAGAAGAATTTATATGAACATAATTCAAAACCTCTGAGAGACCACTATGAAGAAAGTGAATGCAGAACGAAGTTGTTTAGAAGTTGTATAAAGAGAAAGGTAAAGTTAAAGATAGAAGGAAGATATTAAAGAATATGAAAGTATTATTTCTCTCCTTCTCCTTACTTATTAAACTTATGATAACTATACTTTTAGACTCAATTATCAGAAGATATTTCTCACAGAAAATTCTTTGATTAGATGGAAACCTCTTGTCTGATCAGACTCTAAGGATATCAAACGTGTCACTTAGTTAGTTATATTGACTAACATGTGTAACCCTTGGTTTCGCCCAATCATCACATCTAAAGCTATGCAATGAGCAGTAATCATATCCCTTGGAAGTGATTGATATCATAAATCACAACTTTAATTAAATATTTCAAATAATTATGTTTAAATGAACTTATTTGTATTATATCTCCCTTTACTTCCCAAAAACTAAACCACACTCGCTCATTTCAATCCCACTCATTAGAAACCCTAAAACCCTCTTTTCTCTCAAAACCCTAAGTGAACCTCCTTCACCATTCATCTCTCTCCAACAATGATGACTTAAAACCAACAAGCTGATGTTGAGTTCTCAAAATAAGTAGAACAATGTATAAGTTCAACAACTCCATCTTCTTCAACCATCACTCTGTCTTTATCAACTATGGTTCCTCCATCCTCAATTATTCCTTCATATTCTTCATCTTTTTCAAACCCTATTGACATCAATTATATTACCCAGAAAGCCTTTCAAGTTCACTACATCACTTCTCCATCATAACTGATAGTTCTTTGTGAGTATATGGTGGATTTTGACAACCTTGTTGAAAATGGGTGTGATATTAGAGAAGAGTTAGATGCTCAAGGCTGGAAAAACTTTTTCGAAAGGTTACATGGTCCAATTTATGGAGCCTTAGTAAAAGAATTTTAGAGAAATTCTGGCTGTGATGATCTTCACATCGCCTCTGATGTGATTGGTCAGAGGATAATCATCACAAAGAAGTCTATTGCGGATCTTCTAGGTTTAGAATTTCTGAAGGGGAAATTCACTTTTGGAATAGAGTTTAGTTCAAATGCTCAAAATAATTCTCTCTGACAATTTTTGTTTAAGGATTACACCACTGAGAAGACAGACTACAAGAGTAAGGATCTCTATGACAACTTAAGAGTTTGGCACAAGATCATTCTAGGCTGCATAAATCCCAGATCTCCAACAAGTTCCTCTGATTACTTTAATATTAGTCATCAATTCATGTTGTACTTTCTTCTTATCAAAAAGAAGATAAACCTTCCTTTTTTTCTGTTCAATCATTTGAAGGAAGCTATCAGAAAAACTAGAACAACATAAAATCAAGAGAAAAGTGTTTCCCCAAACATTCTGTGTGGACGCCTTCTTACAGACATTTTCGTAGAGTGTGGCATAGTAGACTTTCTAACAAAAGATGCAAGGTTCACGAATTATCTTATTCCCAGTATTGGAGAACCGTTTAGTGGACAAACATTGAAAAATGTGAAGATTCTAAAGAGAGTTGTAAAGAAACCTTTGAGTGAATCATCTGAAGTCATCAAGAATAAAATAATTCTCGTTGACAACTTTCCTATGTACTCTGAGGCTGGTAACCTATCCAATGTGACTGCATATATTATAAGGATGGCTAGAGCAGGACATGATATGTCTAATTTCGACCCTACCAAACATTCTACTGAGGAAATTGACGGTTCAAAGGGAAAACAGAAGGAGAGATTAGATGAATCTGATCTTGAGAAGAAGAAGAAGAATAAGTATAAACTTTTCAAGATTCTATTCGAGTAGGGGAATCTTCCGTTAAGACAAGTAAGTATGATACTTCTGTCTCAAACCCTGTTAACACTTCTATATCCTATCCTTCCATTTCCTTTACACCATATTCTCTGATAATTCTTAAAATTCAAACAATAATAACCATTCCTCCATCTACTGCTCTCAACTCCTCTTCTATTCCACCATCAACCACAGTTATTCTTGTATCTGATTTTGCTTCTCTTACTACTAAAACTCATGTCCCTGAAATTATTCCCACATCATCACCTATTATAATAATTGCTTCCACATTTGCAACCTCATCAACCACAAACACTTCTAATTTTCTCTCATTCGTCTCCACACCCATACCATCTCAACCAATTACTACATTTTCCTCCCCACTTCAGTACCACAAGTTATCACTCTCCAACCCTCTTCAAAAATTCTTATTTCTGACCCCTTTCAAAATCTCCACTTTGCCTTTCATCACCATCAAACACTCAAAAACTTGACCCTCAATCATCCCCTGTTCATGAATAATCCGTAAGAATAACTTTTTAGGATATTGAAGCTTTTGCAAACCAAACGGTTGAATCTTGCTCTATGTCTGATCTTTTTTATTTATTTGAACAACTCAATCAAAATGATCTCATAACTTCTAAACTCATTTTATCTGAAAAGGACCTAGCCATAGTTATCTATGATAAACCTGTCCCAGAAACTCTGAATGAATGCATTGATATGTTCAGAACTAAGGCTATAAAAAGAGTTTTGAAGCTAAAGGCATAAGCCAGTACAAGTACTGAGCCTCAGGAAACGGATGGCTCTTGGAAGAAGTTTCAGAAGTGGATGTCTTCTGAGGTTGAACTAATGAATTGCTTCGTTGAAGCATCCAGAAGTGGGGATGTTCAAATGGTAACTAAGAGAAAGGAAGAAAGAGAAAGAGTTAGATATTTTCAATTAATTACTGCTAAGCAAAATGAAGCTGAAGAAAAAGCTCACCTTGCTGAAATTGAAGCAGAAAGACTAAAAGCAGAAGAAGAAGCTAAAGCTGTTGAGGAAGCCAGATTAGCTACAGAAGCTGCAAAAGCTGTTGAAGAAAAGGATAAGCAGCAAGCTTTGTTGGTGTCTAATTCATAACTTGAAGGCGATCTGAGACAGCCATGGAAGAGATAAAAGAAGAACAGAAAATGCTCAAAGAACAACTTAAAATTCAGAACCAGGTTAATGAATCCATTCATACAATGCTCAAGATAATCATGGCAAAAATTTATGAACCTTCATTGTAATACGGTGGGAGAACTGAATGTTATACTGGTTTTGCATTTGTATTCACAAATGTTGCAGTAAGAAAGAGTCGCCGTCGAATTTTCTTTTATACAACAAAGGAAAGGGTGAAAAGAACAGAAAAAGACCTTTCGAGAGTTTTCTGAGTAAGGGGGTAGATTATGGAAAGGGAATGTGTTAGCACCCTTTCCATCTATAGTTATCTACGGGATCTTACATGCTTAGATCATTTTGAAATACCTTGTGCTTTGTGTGTTTTGAAAAGTATTTTTGAAAGTGCCTTAGTACGGCGAACTTTGTAATGTTTCTCGGAATGGTAGAGAACGTATACAAAGTGTTTGATTTTTTTTTTTAAAGAGGTTTTGTATAAGTGTAAAAATTGTTTAAGCGAGCATCTAACAACTATCTACTTTACTCGAAAGGTTGTTCTTTTCCTCTTTTCCTTTAGACAGTGCTATCCTACTATTAGTGAGTGGGTAGCCCTAGTTGTTGGATGTTTGAGGGACATTCGAAGGGACGTTTATACAGTCACAAAGGCAACTGGGCAAGAAACTTTAGTAACTACCCTAGGGTTTTAAGATCACACCGAGGCAACGTCAAGAGGGTCATCGAGGGACTTATGATCTTTAAACCGGAGGTTAGCCACTAAAATCTCTCACGTTTCAAGAGATGTGACTGTTTTTCCGAAGGCAACCGAAGTGGGATATCCTAGAGGTGTATATGTGAGAGTGGGTTGTATTCAGTTATTTTTATCTTATGTTAGGTTTTCTAGCATTTTGTTTTATTCTTGCTGTAATACGGTGACAGAACTGACTTGGTTGTTTTGCGTTTTATCGCAATTATTGCGGATAGCAAGAGTCGCCATCGACTTTTCTTTTATCCAATAAGGAAAGGGTGAAAAGAACAGGAAAGATATTTGAGATATTTTCTTGAGTTCAGGGGGTAGGTTATGAAAAGGGAAGGTGTTAGCACCCTTTTCATCCATAGTTATCTATGGGCTCTTAGTTTTTTGCTAGGAATAGATCTAGGTTAGTCTCCCTTAGATGATTTTTCTTTCTTTTGCATCCTTGCATTAAGACTAAAACTTTTTTTCTTAAATGCATAAGAAGTTGGTTATAAAACCTTCTTCTGGCTCAGATTAAATTGACCAAAGATTTATTCTGATACTTCTTCCATCCGAAGTCGGGTATAAAACCTTTTTTTGGCTCATATTAAATCGACTAAATATTTATACCAACCCCCTTACCTTGGAGAGGACTCAGAACCAGTCGAGGGATGTGTGACAAACTTATTTATACCAGGAGACTTCAGAACTGCTGGCTCATCTTGAACCTGTTGCAAATTATCATTACTAGTTTCCAAATTAACCACCTGATAAGTATCCTTAGGATCAGAATCCACCTCCAGGTTAACATCGTGCTCAACATCCCTAGGATCTATTTCAACATCCGCATTCTTCTTATCTAAGAAAGATTTTTCTTCTTATCTAAGAAAGATTTTTGTATATAAGCAAGGGACTGCTCCATCTTTTTTAGAATTTTACAGCAACGCAATTTGTGACCCGACTTCCTACAATGAGAATAGAATTCCGAAAGGTTTTCTTACTCAATATCAACAAGAAAATCAAATCTATCCCTCTCAACCAAGACATTGTAACTCAGCGGTTACATAAGGTCCATATCCAGTAGCACACAAACAAAATGATCAAAAGTGCGCTCAACTCTAGATTTAGTAGTCGTGGCATCGATGCAAATAGGGGTTCTGATGCTGCTAGCAATAGCAAACAGAATCCTTGGCCTCTAATATTCATGCAAAATCTCAAAGAATCCCACCTACACCTGAGCGGAGGTGTTATTATGAGAATAGGGATTAAAGTCTCTAGACCAGGAAAACACCTCAAAGAACTAGGGTTTAGATTTAAAGTACCAACAACTCTGACCCTTCGCACATCCTCAGCATTAGAAAACATAAATTCATTGTATCCTTTACCAAGGGGTAGAAATCCCCATATTTTTATTTCAGTCCAAATCTTAGTCAACTTTGAGTGGAGTGCAAAGATTGTGAGTGATGTAGATCCTTTGGGCCAGAGAATCCTTCCATGAAGGTGGTTTTTGCAATCCTGTAAACCAACCTTATATTCTTCTTCTGGGATAGTGATTGACAATTTGTCACCCTTGATAAAGAGTTGTGGAAGCTGAGAAGTAGGGATGTCACACACCCCATTGAGAGCTTGGAGAAAAGACTTCTTCTGAGTGTTTAATGGAATAGTGGAATTTGGTACCTTTTGAGAATCCGAATGGGAAAAAGGAACGTCTAGAGCCACGATTTCAGGAAAAAGATATGAGAGATCCATGGAGAAACAAGAGTCGGACGCAGAGGAGGATCAAGGAAAGGAAGAATCAACAAAGAAGCCGGAAATTAAAAATCTTGAAAGGGGAAAGTGAAACCCTAGCAGAGCCCATTTTTCAAATCGAGTGAAATTGATCTCAATATCTAATATACCTATTAGAATACTCATAATTTTCATTTATTTTCACTTCTATTTAAAATCTTCTCTCTCATGGATCAATAAAATTTAAAATATGAGATCAAACAAATTTATTGAAATGCTAATTGTTGTCTTGATTGTGTTATAAATATCAATTATATTTCTCATCTTTCTTTTGTATTGTAATTGTCTAATAGTTGTAAAAATCTCCATTTCTGTGTTAGTCCTAAATTGTCTTTTAAATTATTTTTTGCATTAATAAAATTTTCAACTCAATTTAAAATTGAAAAAAATAGAGTAGAGACTAATTTTTTTTTATAAAAAGGATACAAGTGAGGGGCTAAAAAGAATGAGAGATTCAAAATGGTCAAATTTTTTACTATTAAAGACAAAAAATGCTGGAGGGCAGCCTTACTCAGATTGGCTGCAGCAGAGATCATTTATGGACTTTGGAAATATAGAAATAAAAAAAGTTTTGAGAATAGTAGTGATAATTTAAATATACAATCCAATATCATAAATATGATAGTTTATAAGGGTGGTATAGTCATAAGCTTAGAGCACATATAGAAAACTTGATGTTATAGGGTGGTTCCCTATTCTTGTCTTCTTTTGTTCATTTTGAGAGTTGGATCCGAGTGATCGCATTGCTTGCACTACTACAAAAAGTGGTTTTAACTTCGGACGTGAAATGCATTTTACTTTGGCTACAAAAGCGAGATAACAAATGGCGTCATAAAAAGTAACGACTTATCACCTCAATTTTTATAACACTAAGGGATACATTTATTAGTGCACGGGTTCAAACTCCATCATCTTCACTTTTATTATATACAACTAGTGCCTCATATATCTCGATTTATCAATAAAATTAAGGAGATATTAGTTTTTTTTAAAATTAAAACTCGTTACATTGTTTACACAAAAAATTAATAGAATAATTTGTTTAAAAACAATATTGTTTACCAAGAATATTACATTGTTTACACAGAAAAAATTAATTTCTCCAATGATGGGTGCAAAATATTCTCTATGACTTTTGCTTGTAGTTGTTTCTGAAATGAACAAAAAAAGGGTTACACAAAAAATGGTTAGATAAATAAATGATTTTCTGCTCAAATAAATATTTTAGAACACAAGCCTTAAACCCAAATAATTTTCTGCTCTTGCAATCTATCATAGAGAACTCTTCATGAAAAAGACTCTTGCAAACCTTAAAGTGAAGGATAATTTCAAGCGCTCCATGATGTTTCATTATCAATTTTTTATATTCAAAATACTTTTATAAAGAAAGTTATATGTTTCACGCGAATCACTAATGATAATGTCTTGAGCGTTGATAGTCATGAAATAGACGACAAATATTTGACTAAGGACGATGATAAATATCCTCTGTTTTAACGCTAAAATTTCCCTCGGTTATTATGAAAACTAAAGGGTTGGATAATTTAATTTACAAATAAAAATTATAATTAAAAGAGAGGTTCCAATTTTGTTTTCCCCCTCGGTTATGATAAAATTTGAGGTAATATGTTATTTTAAAAACTAATTAAAACACGACGCATATGAATTGGAATCATATCACTAAAATAACAATGATTATCTATATTCAAATTGTAACGTCTCTTTTGAATTTTCAAAGAGACTTTTAAGCTATTTAAACACATCATTACCAACTTTTTGTGTCTTCAAACATTGTTTCAAAGTCTTTTCCTATTTTCAACGTCTGATTTCCAACTCTTTGTGTCTTGTTTTACTTGTTTCAAAGTCTTTTTTTCTTATTCAAAAATGAATGCAAATCTTTTGTTCGTTATCAATGAAAATTTTGTTGATTTCGATCATTTTAAACTAAAGAAAACTGTTAACAAATAAAGGTTGAATGATTACTTTCACATTCTACATGTCCCCATATACATTAATCTCGTTAAAGAGTTCTAGATGAATGCCTCCATGTTACCAGTTGGTCATGATGAAGTAATCCAGTCCTATATCAATGACTCTCATCTCTACATTACTCCATCACTGATTCTATGACAATCAACTGTCAAACAACATATAGTTGTGTTGAACATTATGAATTTAACAATGTCTACTCAACCTACCTTCACCAAATTTATGCCAACCAAGATAATCCCATCAGTCATACTTCTCTACTCCCTATTGCAGAATTTTGATTTCAACTTCTAGTGACAAATCTCTGCCCAATAGAGAAACAACCAGAAACGCTTACTTGGTATGACAAGCATCTATTATACTTTCTCACCTACAATTTTAGAGTTAATCTCACTCTTACCATTTTCAACTTCTTGGAGGAAATGATAAAGATTTCTCGGGAGGAAATGACTTTCCTCATACCATATGAAAGATTTCTTTCTAAATTTTTCTGAGTTAGAGATTGTTAGGAATAACTTTGAAGTTTAGTGGACTAAGAAGTTTGAATATGTGAAATAGTTTTCTATGTTGTTTTATTTTTTATTATCAATGAAATATTTCTTTTTTCTATTATTGTCTGTTGGAAATCCACCAATACTCAATGATGAATTTTGACCACCACTGATGATTAGTTATGAGACAAACAAAGAAAAGACAATATAGATATTTCTGCAGAGTTTCTCTCTGCCCACAAATTGTGGAAATTTTATTATTCACTTTGCAACTGCAAAATACTGTGAATGACTTGATTACAAAAATAGGGGTTACTCCCTCTATTTATAGATTTAGGTTAGCTTGCTCCCTAAGCTAAAACCCAAGCCCAAAATATCTTTTTACTAAATCAAATCTAATCAAATCTATTCTAGACTTAAATTCAAATCTATTTAAATCTAAAACAAAATCAAATTTAATTTTGACACATATGAATTACAATTTAACACACCACCTAATTCATTGTTTCTAAACTGTCTATGTTCATCATGGCCCTTAGCTTTCTAAATACTTCGACTTGCACTCCCTTCGTCATGATGTCTGCAATCTGATTCTCGGTTCTGCAGTGTTCCAAATTCATCTTCCCATCTGCTACCTGCTCTCGAAGATAATGGAACCTCATTTCGATGTGCTTACTTCGACCATGTGCTATTGGGTTCTTCACCAGATTGATGGCTGACATGCTGTCTATCTTCATGGTAATTGCTCCATGATTTTTCCCTGTTATCTCTTCGACCAAGTTCACCATCCAGGTTGCTTGACGTGCACAAAGAGAAGCAACTATGTATTCTGCTTCGCATGATGATAATGCCACTACTGGTTCTTTTCTCGAATTCCAAGCAATTGTTGTACCACCTAGCATAAACACATATCCTGCTGTTGACTTTCGATCTTCAGCATCACTACACCAACTCGAATCAGTGTATCCCACTAACTTGCATTCTTTTCCTTTATCAACTGCAGGAAACAAAATGCCATAATCGAAAGTTCCTTTGAGATACCTTAGTATCCTCTTCACAGCTGCTAGATGTGATACCTTTGGCTTCTGCATGAATCTACTTACCATACCTACACTGTATGCTAAGTCAGGACTTGTATGACAAAGGTATCTCAATGATCCAATAAGTCTTCTGTATTGGGTTGGATCAACATCATCTTCGTCTGCATCTTTCGACAGTTGCAGTCTTGGTTCTGCAGGTGTCGAAGTTGCGTTGTGTGATCGGTGGATCTGGAACTGACTGTTTAACGCTGGTTCGCGAAATGTCGCGGAAGCAAGAGTCGCCACCGTCTTTTATTTTCTCCAAATGGAAAGGACAAAAGCACAGAAAAATTCCTTATAGAGATTGCTCTCGGTTCGGGAGGTAGATTTATAGAAAGGGAAGGTGTTAGCACCCTTTCTATCCATGGTTATCCATGGGCTCTTAGATACTTGCTCATTGTGTTTTCAAAATGGTTTGTTTGCATTTTCAACTGTGGGTTAAAAAAGTTTCTTTGAAAATTTCAGTTCGACTCTTGTATCAGTCCTCAAGAGTGTTTGAAAAATTGCTTTTGAAAGCTTTTTGAAAGGTGTCGGTGTGAAAAGAAGTTTTTGATTTGTTTTGAAATTAGAGCAAGTATCTACGAGTCGTCTACCTACCCTAAGGAATTCGTCTGTGTAAATGTCCTTAAAGTAGTGCCATCCCACCATTGAGAGATAGGTAGCACCACCGTTGGAGGTGTTCGGGTCAATTCGAGGGTTCGGGACATTGTGGTCACCAGAGCAATAAGAAGACACCTTAGAAGCTACCCTCATGCCATGTTCATGGACATGAGGACTTACTAAAACGTCCTCTGCTCGACGACCACTTTTCGAGGGGCAAGGCAACAATGAGACGTACCCTAGGGGTGGTGTGTGAATTGTGTGTCGTTTTCAATTATGTTTATCTTGTTCATGCATTGGTGATCTACACTTTGTTTTTATTTTGGGCATTCATTCTTTCATGCAAATTATTAACAGTTAAAAGATGCGGAATTAAAAAGTCCTACGCTATTACAAAGGCGCGGGTCTACATCGCCAAATTAATCCAAGACCCGATTTGAAATAAAATAAAAATGCGGAAAATAAATGTCTAATTAATCTATTACACGGCTTTGGGGCAAGTACATGGAATTTATAAGAAAAGAAATAAAATAAGCGCGCGAAACGGGATTATAATCGAAAACGAGGGCGTTGGACCCTTTAAAGGAAATTACATTGCAATTAATAAATTAATTAAGTTAAATAAAAAAAGAATTTGTTTTTTTGGATTTTTTGTATTTATGGAGTTTAATAAGAAAATTAAATTGGAATTAAAAAGAAAAGTTAATTAACCCTAATTCTAAATTGTTTTTAATTTATTAAGAAAATGTTTAAATTAGACTTAGTTTAAATTAATTATTTACATGGCAATTTATTTGTAAAAATAATTAATATTTAATAATGATAAAAGAAAAGAAAAAGAATAAAAGTATTTAGAACCCTAAATCTACATTTTTCAGTTTATTAAAAAAAACATTTAAAATTAAACCTAGAATTAAAACTAAATCAATTAATAAAATTTATTTACAAAATAACATCAAATAAAATATATTTTTATTTTGTGACTTTCTGATTTTTTTTTATATTTTATGAAAATTAATTTTGATGAATTAAATAAAATAAATAAAACAAATAAATAGAAAAATAAAGAGAAAGAAAATGAAATGCAAACCAATGGGGGGTGTTGACCCCAACCTGGAGGTAAAATCAGCAGGAATTGGGCCCATTTGAAGCTTGGCCATGTTGACTTCTCTGACTTGTATGCACAGGGTTGACTGAGGATGCACGGTGGGCTAAGGGATCTGACCATTAGATGAATCTCCTGAGACGCGTGGCAAGCTTCAGCGCTGGGTGCATGGTAGGACTCTGGAGGGAACGCTACATGGAAACATAGAAGGAAAAATAATATTGAGAAAGGGAGGGGACCTGGGAATCGAACCCAGGTCCCATTGCTTACCAAACCATATGCCTGCCAACTGAGCCATTAGCGCGTTTTGTGTATAATATGGAAAATAAAGAATATAATATAAAACAATGATGAGTGGTGTCTTTCGCGCGAAATTCAAACGCGCCTGTGAGCAATGGACACGTCCTCCATCTTCTTCATGCTGCCTGCAAAATAAAAAGAGATAGCGGGGGTTTTAAACCCCCACTAAATGGTAAACGTGAAAATAGCGAATAGGCCACCGTCGCTCATAAATTGAGCGCGATATGTGTAATGAATTCATATGAAGGTCGTGAGTTCAGTGGTCCAGGTCTTGTTGGCCAATTTTTCCCCAAGCGCAAAGCCCTAATTTTTGACCTCTGAAACCCTAAAGAGCTTCCATGGCAACTTCCTATTCAGACCACCATTCTCCAATTGAATCACATCATTAGCTTTAGAATCATCACATTAGTATAGTTCAAACATTAAAATGCATGAAAAGTATGTATAAATTCAAACACGAATATGCAATTTTTAGAAGAAAGTCAAGTTCCCATCTACCAATTCTTCGAGTATGGAAGTGTGATTCTGATTGGAAACGATTCCTGGCAACCTTGGAAAGCTTTTGGGATAGTTCTTTCGCCTTGAAACTCCCTGCAATATCGTTTTCAGTTTTGAAAAATTTGATGAAAAATGCAAAGTTGGTTTTGGTTCTTAGGCGCAGCTTTTTGGTTGTGAGCATTAGGGTTATCATCTGCTTATGTATGCCAATGGATTAGGGTAAGAATTCAAGCCAAAAGATCCATGTTTTGATGAATCAAATATTTGATTTTTAATGAAATCTTTTCAAATCTTCTTCATGAAGAACATGCCAATTTGCACCAAATCTTTCCTTTTTTGATGTGCACGAGATCCTTAGGCTTTGGTGAGAGATTATACTGCACAAAAAGATTTGAAAACTTTATTTTAGTATTTTTGTCATATTTTATTTAATTAAATGAATTAATGGTGATAAAAATTCAAATAAATAATAAAAAATGATGAAATAAATCCCCTTTGGGTCAAATGGTCGTGCATAGCTTTTGGATAATGATTCTTGGAAGAAAATGTGGCCCATTAGCAATTTTGAGGCATTTGAAGTAAAGTTGACTTTTCAAAATTCCCAAAAATTTCCCAACTTCCACAAGGCTTATCTTGCTCAATTTTTAAGCTTTGATCATGTTCTTGGACATTTTGGAAAGGTCTTGAAGTCCTCTAACCAATGCCTTTGGTACCATGTCATTTTGATTTACCAATATCAAGTTATGGTCTTTGACTTAAAGTCCCTTTTTGTTGACTTTTGAAAATGACCTATAATGTTGAGATTGATAACTTTTTGTGAGAGCATTTCTTGGACTTGGAATGTGAATATGAGTTGTAGGAAATGTCTTTCTCTTCAAAATGAGCTTTGGATGGAATTTTTCTGATGAACCATGTGGAAGTTATGCCTTGGTCAAGTTACAGTTGACTTTTTCAACTGTCCAAATATGGCAACTTTTGCATCTTGAGACTTTTTGAGCCAAGCTTTGAGAATCATGATCAAGAATTGATCAAATGATGTTTGTGGCTTCAAAATAAGATGTTGACCAAAAATTTGAACTTTTGACTGTCAAATGACCATTTTACCCCTGCAGTTGACTGCTGAGCAATTAGGGTTTTTGACTGTGCAATTTTGTGCTGTAAGTCTTGAAACTTGGCATATGGATGCTTGACAATGTTTATAGGCATGTGGGACTTGTTTGGACCCTTGAAGACTTCAATTTCTTTGCCAGAACCAAAACCCTAGTTTTTGACTGTTAGGAGGCCATTGAACTGTGCAACCCTTGGGAGATTTTGAAGCATGCTCTTTGCAATTCTTGAAGAATATGGGAGGGAAAATTTTGGGGTACAACACGTTGCATTCTTCCATCTCAAACCTTTTGAGAATTTCTCCTGCATATCTTCTTTGATGCATCATCAAACCTCTACTGCTCTTGTAGAATTCAATACCAAGGAAATATGAAATCTCACCCAAATCAGACATTTCGAATTCCTTGCTAAGATCAACTTTGAAGTCTTCGATCTCACTCTTGCAGCTACCTGTTATCAACAAATCATCTACACAGAGACATAGTATAAGCAATTTACTCTTGCTTCTTCTTACATATACTCCATGTTCAGTTGTGCACTTCACAAATTCCTTTTCCCTTAGAAAACTATCAATTTTCTTATTCCAAGCCCTTGGAGATTGTTTCAATCCATACATGGCTTTATGTAGCTTATACACCTTTCTTTCTTCGTCATGTTTCACAAACCCAACTGATTGTTTAACATAGACTTCTTCATCTAAGGGTCCATTTAGGAATGCACACTTCACGTCCATCTGACATATGTGCCAACTGTTGATTTCTGCTAGACCAACAACCAACCTGATTGTTTAGATCCTAGCAACAGGTGCAAAAACTTCGTCGAAGTCTATTTCTTCTTTCTGTAGAAATCCTTTCGCCACAAGTCTTGCTTTGTGTCGAGTTACTTCACCTTTCAAGTTCGTCTTTGTTATACCCCAAAATTTGCCCTCCCATATTCCTTAAGAAATTGCCAAGCCAAGCTAGAAAGTTCCCCAAGGGTTGTGCAGTGCAACAGTCTCCCATACAGTCAAAACTAGGGTTTTGAGTTTGATCAAGAAAAGGAAGTTTTCAAAGGCTCAATCAAGTCTCATATGCTTACAAACATGGTCAAACATCCTCATATCAAGTTTCAAGGCATTCAGCTCAAGATTGCACAGTCAAAACCCTAAATTGCACTACAGTCAACTGTAGGGGCACAATGGTCATTTGGCAGTCAAAAGTTCAAATTTTTGGTCAACATATCATTTTGAAGCCACAAACATCATTTGATCAATGCTTGATCATGATTCTCAAAATTTGGCTCAGAAATCATCAAAGATGCAAAAGTTGCTATATTTGGACAGTTGAAAAAGTCAACTAAAATTGACCAGGGCATAACTTTCACATGGATTGTCAGAAAAATTCCATCCAAAGCTCATTTTGAAGAGAAAGACATTTCCTACAACTCATCTTCATACTTCAAGTCCAAGAAATGCTCTCACAAAAAGTTATCAATTTCAACATTATAGGTCATTTTCAAAAGTCAACAAAAAGGGACTTTAAGTCAAAGGCCATAACTTGAGATTGGTAAATCAAAATGACATGGGACCAAAGGCATGGGTTAAAGGACTCAAAGACCTTTCCAAAATGTCCAAGAACATGTGAAAAGCTTAAAAATTGAGCAAGTTATGCCTTGTAGAAGTTGGGAAATTTTTGTGAAATGGCAAAAGTCAACTATCCTTGAAAATCCAATTTTGACAAAAGGGCCCCATTTTTCTCACTTTGTTCATCCTTGTCATGCCACACACGTGTCCCATGGTTAATTTCAAGACCAAATGTTGACTTTTTTATTTTATTTAATTTTTGATGATTTAATTCTTTGAAAATTCAAATAAAATTTAAAAATCAATGAAATGGTGTCATATGAATTTGGACAAGTTCTATGTATCATGAACCAACTCAAAAATCAGGCTAAGGTTCATTTGCATACTAGGTCTAGGTTTTGGCTAAAAAGAAGGAAAATGGTTAATGGAAGAAACCCTAAGGCCAATTCTTTCCCAAGCTTGAATTTAGGTCAAGAAACAAACCAATTCCATTCCATAAGATGCATTGAGTCAAACCCTAACTAGAACATAGCAAAAAGCTCGCTGAAAAAGCCATTGGAATTTTGAAAATTTGGACATATATTGCAAAACTGAAATCAGTGCTAGGGATCTCTTCAAGCCTCAATTTTTATACCATTAGCATCCTGGACCATCACTGAACGCATTTCAATTCATAACCTCAATCAAAACGCGAAGAAACAGTAGTTACCATCCAAACTGTACAGAAGAATTTTTGAAATCGTACTCTCCATTTTAAGCATCTTCTTTGCATTTCAATTGCACATTCTTGTTCCATGTGAAGTTTCTGAGCTAACCCTTGCATTTAATTTCATTTTTGTGCCTTGAATAAGAACTTGCCATTTTCGAATCCTAGGGTTACAGTTTTTTTAATTTAGGGGTTTTTAGTCCAGGAACAATTAGCCTATGAAAGTCATACCATCACATTCCTGGCATCTGGACGAAGAGAATGAGATGCTCGCGCCTAATTTCTGATCACCACAGCCCTATTCGTTATTTCTCCATAGCCACTCTAACCCCACGGTTGCAAAACCGTTGCTAATTTGTTTTGTTTACAGGGACGTGAAGAAGATGAAGATGTGGCACGCTGTAATTCGTCCATTCAAAATTCGCGCGTTTCAGCCACTAGCGCGTTGTATTTATTTTATATGATTTATTTATATATTATATATCAAAGTGAACAAATAGCTCAGTTGGCAAGTTGTTAGCGTGTTAACCTCAATGACCTGGGTTCAAGTCCCAGGTCAGAACAATTTCCATAATGTTTTTCTGTCTTAATTCACATGCAGCGCTCATATTGATGCTCACCATACTCCATCAGAATTCAACCTCCACGTGTCCCAGGGCCTCAGATCCATGGCCAAGATGAAGAGTGCACCATACATCAAGTCAACACGTTCACACTGGATCAAAAAAGTCAACAAATTCTCACAAATAATTGGACCAGGCCTATACCTCCAAATTTGAGATCACACCTCCCTGGTTCTATTTTTTTTCTTTTTTTTAATTTTCTTTATATTCTATTATTTTTAAATTTACTTGTGTTTTATTTTCTTATTTAATTAATTCTTACAAAAATGCAAAAACATTAAAAAATACAGAAAGGACAAAAAAAATATAATTAATTTTGATTCTTTTTTTAAATAAATTAAAATGTAACTCATTTAGTTTAATTAGGTTTTAATGTTAATTTTAATTCTTTTTTCATAATAAAAATCCAAAAAAATGTAGAATTAGGTTAATTATTAATTTTTTATATCCTTTTTAATTTTTTCCTTTTTTCTCACAATATTATTATTTATTATTTATTTTCTATAAATCAAAAATTGTACATAAATTAGTTTAGAATTTACTTAGGTTAGAAATTAAATCTTTTTTCATAATAAACTTAAAAAACATTAGGTTTAGCACTTTAATTCTAATTAATTTTTTTCCTTTTTTCTTTTAGACCTAAAAAACACAAAAACATTATTTTTCATTTAATTTTTAATTTTAGATTCCTTGATTAATTTTTAATTGTTTGTAAAAGGGTCCAACGCCCTAATTTTGTTAATCTCTTTATTTCGCGCATTTGTTTTATATTGTGTAAATAATTATGTATATGCCCCAAAGCCATGTAATTTGAAAACTCTCGGACTTTTATTTATTCGCTTTATTTATTTTCAGTCAAATCGGGTTCGGTTTTTTTGGCGATGTGGACCCGCGCCAGTTGTAATAGTTTAGATTTATTTTCTCGCAAATATAACTGTTAATAAATATGCATGAAAGAATGAATGCCCAAAAATAAAATCAAATCGTTAGATCATAAATACATGACAAGACAAACAATAAACTGAAAATGACACACAATTCACACACCACCCCTAGGGTACGCCTCACTGTTGCCTTTCGAAAGGTAGTCATCGAGTAGAAAACGTCTTAGTAAGTCCTCATGGTCCGGGAACCTGGCATGAGGGTAGCTTCTAAGGTGTCTTCCCATTGCTCCGGTGATCACCACGTCCCTAAAACTCGAATTGACCCGAACACCTCCAACGGTGGTGCTACCTACCTCTCAATGGTGGGATGGCACTACCTTAAAGGACATTTACACAGACTAATTCCTTAGGGTAGGTAGGTTCTCAAGGGTACTTGCTCTAATTTCAAACAAAACAAAAACTCTTTTCACACCAACACACTTTCAAAAACTTTCAAAACCAACTTTTCAAACACTCTGACGTACGAGTTGAACTGAAACTTTTCAAAGAATATTTTTGAAACCCACATTGAAAAGCAAACAAACATTTTGAAAACACATTGAGCAAGTACCTAAGAGCCCATGGATAACCATGGATAGAAAGGGTGCTAATACCTTCCCTTTCTATAACCTACCTCCCGAACCGAGAGCAATCTCTTTAAAGGAATTTTTCTGTGCTTTTGTCCTTTCCTATTGGAGAAAATAAAAGACGGTGGCGACTCTTGCTTACCGCGACATTTCGCGAACCAGCTTTAAAACAGTCAGTTCCAGATCCACCGATCACAGAACTGGCGACTCTGCTGGGGAGAAACTTAAAGTGAGGTGTACCTTAGGACTAAGATCATTGTGTTTTCAATTGCTTTCCTTGTATGCTTTAAAATTGTGGGTTGCTTGGGAGTTCTATAGATCCTAACCCGGATCTGGGGAATACCTTTTAGAAAGTAGCAACAAGGCTGTGAGGGAACTGTGCGGGGTATACCGACATGGTTGAAGCAGTCTGCTACGTTGATGTGACATTTTGGTGTGTACCGGTAACCCTTGAGTCAGTCAAGGAGAGTACGGGGCCTCCATGTGGTGTCATGAAGCATCAACAGACCTTAGGAACCTTAATTGAACCATCTTGGCCTCTTTAGGGTAGTGAGATAACTGACTTTGGTGCAGTCCGAGGTTGGTTGATACTCGATACTACACTCAATTGAGGGTTGCTTTCCTGGAATATTTCGGTCGCCAGTTCAGTGGCTAAATCGAAACGATGAACAATGAAAGCAATCCCGTGATATTGGGAACCTTAGAACCCGGTTACTTTGATTAGGACAGGATGAACCCACCAACTTCAAGAGGGTACTACCCAGACCCCATGCTGGCCTTAAACCTTAAGGGCCTGTCTTGTGTGCCTTGTGTGCCTTACATGTTTGTCTTTGTAAATATCTGTGTTTAATCATAGCATCATGACATCATCCAACATCATATGCATTAACTAACCATTTCAGGGGTTCGAATTTTCATCTTTGTTCTTGTTTTGTAGGACATGGAAACTGTTCGTAGAAAGACGATTCCAATCAGTCTTGTAAGGATCCCTCCTCAGCTTAAGGAGCTTACATCCAGGATTCCTGAGAACTCTTCATTCAGTGAAAGGCATGGAAGCCTCATCAGCTTGGTCAACACCAACATTGAGGAAGATATGATAAAAGTCCTGTTCCAATTCTTTGACCCTCTGCATCACTGTTTCACTTTCTTGGACTATCAGTTGGTACCTACATTGGAGGAGTTCTCCCGACTCCTGAAGATCCCTATCCTTGATCAGCTACCCTTCAACGGTACAGAAAAGGAACCTAAGCTTGAAGAGATTGCTAAAGCCTTGCACCTACAGTCATCTGACCTCAAGGGACATTGGGAAGTTAGAAGTGGTATTAAAGGGTTCTTAGCCAGGTTTCTGTTTGAAAAGGCCTATGATTGTTGGAACTCCCTTGACTTGCAAGCTTTTGAAGAGGTTGTGACCCTCCTTGTTTATGGTTTGGTGTTGTTCCCTAACCCAGATCAGCTCATTGATATCAGTGCCGTCCAGATCTTTATGTCCAGGAATCCTATACCTACGTTGCTGGGGGACATTCTTCACTCATGTTACACTCGAACCATGAGAAAAAGAGGTGTCCTAATGTGTTGCACTCCTCTCCTGGGAAAGTGGTTTATTTCGCACCTTCCACAATCAGTCCTGAAGAACGAGCGGGGTTTGAGATGGTCACAACGGTTGATGACTCTTACACATGCAGATATACATTGGTGCCCTAGGTCCAGGGAAGATGTCACTATCATTGATCGTTGCGGGGAGTATCCTAATGTTCCTTTACTTGGAATCAGAGGGGGTATTACTTATAGTCCATGCCTGGCTTGGAGACAATTTGGTTATGCTCGGAGGGATGGTCCTCATGACATGTTGATTCCTGACATAGTTTTTGACTTCGACAACGATACTCAAGGACTCCGCCAGAGATTTATCAGAGCTTGGAGGATGCCTAGTAGGATAGACAGCAAGACACTGGGGCACAGGAACTCCATCCCTTTGGAGCCTTACCTCAAGTGGGTACGAGCCCGTTCTCAGAAGTTAGTAATGCCTTATCCTCACATGCTTCCAGTAATCAAAGAGCCTGCCTTGGAAGGAGAGGTGTCTCATGTTATTCAGCATCCTGATATGCCCACATCCTGGGAAGAGATGCAGAAGAGTTGGATCCAGCTTAAAGAAGAGAGGAATTCTCTTGAGACTAGTTTGCATGCCAGTGAAAAGAAGGTTTTGGAGCTCACTCGCCTGTTGCACGAGGAAAGGAATCTCAACACTTACATAGCTCCAGAGAAGATGCGCAACATATTTTGGATGTGACTTGATCTTTTTGTATTTTTGCCCATGAGGCTTTGATGTATTAAAACAATGATTTTCTTAATAATAAAGTGTATTCCTTTTGGTCTACAACAAATTTGAATTTTCGAACTCTTGAATGCATTGCATAAACACATATCATTCATCATGTGCATCATAAATACTCTTCTTTTCAGGTTGTTTACCGTTCTTCGCTGTTTATTTCAGCATCATGAACCCTCCTGAATCATCAACCGATGCGGCTATCAAGGCTCTTCAGGCACAGAACGTCCAGTTTCAGGCGCAAAACGCCCAATTTCAGGAGCTGATCAAGGGCTTGTCTCAGGGTCAACAAGAGTTAAAGACCATGCTGTTGAAGAAGACTAAGAAGAAGAGGAGGACTGTGCTATTTAACACTGGGCGCAGACTCGGGAACACTTTGGTTGTTGAAGCTGAAAGGACTCCTCCATCTGTGACGGAAGGTAGTCACCATGAAAGGGAGGTCACTACTCCTGTGGGCTCTGATACTGAAACAGACTTCAATGACGACCAGTACCCTCCTGCTGAAGACCGGTACAAACAGCTGGAAGACAGATTAAAGGCTGTGGAAGTTCAACGGGTACCTGGATTGGATTTCGGAGACTTGGGGTTATCTACTGGAGTGGTGATCCCACACAAGTTCAAAACACCTGCCTTCGTGAAGTATGATGGGGCCTCCTGTCCCAAGATGCATCTCCGTTCTTATGTAAGGAAGATCCAGCCTTACACAGCAGACAAGAACCTTTGGATCCACTTCTTCCAGGAGAGTCTTTCAGGGACTCACCTCGATTGGTTCTATCAGCTAGATGGAATCAGCATTCGTAACTGGGAGGATCTGGCCACTGCTTTTTACAAGCAGTATCAGTATAATGCCGACCTCGCTCCTACGCGTACCCAACTCCAGGGTATGTCGCTAGGGTCGGGTGAAGGTTTTAAGGAGTACGCTCAGAAATGGAGAGACCTGGCTGGCAGGGTGCAGCCACCATTGACGGATCGGGAGCTGGTAGATATGTTCTTGGGGACCTTATCTGGTCCATTTTTCAATCATCTCATTGGTAATTCCTCTGCTGGGTTTACCGATCTGATCCTGACTGGCGAAAGGATCGAGGCCGGTATAAAATCGGGGAAGATACAGAAAGTTGCCTCCTCCAGTACTGAGAAGAAGCCCTTCAAAAAGGAGGCTAGTGCTGTATATAACTCCCGGAGAACAGAGCGACCTGAACACCGCCAATCTGTCAGTGCGGTAATGATTGCCAAACCTGCTGCCGCTCCTCGGCCAACTAATCCTCAAAAGTTTGAAAGACCCCGGAGAGAGTTTACCCGGTTAAGCATGACCTTATCACAGATCCTGCCACAGTTGCTATCCACCAATTTAGTGACTGTCAAGGAGGCTCCAAAGTTTCCCAACACTGCATCTCCCAAATTCAATCCAAATGCTCGCTGTGCTTATCACTCTGATAGCCCGGGGCATAACACAGATGACTGTTGGGCCCTAAGGAACAAAGTTCAAGACCTCATTGATGCAAAGGAGATACAGTTTGAGGCGCCCGAGAAGCCGAATGTTGTAAATGCTCCCATGCCCCAGCATGGAGTGAACGCTGTTGAGGATAATTTGTATGTAGCTTCGGTGGATGATGTTGCTACTCCGTTGCTGATGGTCAAGAGGAATCTGTTGCTAGCCGGTTTATTTCCGGGATGTGGCGAAAGTTGCCCTCTATGTGTTGCTTCCCCTGTTGGTTGTTCTCTGTTAAAGTCAGGCATCCAAAACCTGATAGATAATAGAGAGATTTTGTTTGAAAAGACTGTTGTTCCTGCTGCTCCTGTTGAAGAAGTGTCAATCGTTACCATCTTCAACAACCATTCCGAGGCTCCTTCGAAGAAGCCTGTACAAATTTTGTCAGTTCACAAGAATGTTCCCATCACCATTACTGTTCCGGGACCTATACCCTACAAATCTGATAAGGCTGTCCCATGGCACTATGGGGCAGATGTTTATGTTCTGGGTGTGAAGCAAGAGTGCAACATTGATACTGGTGTCTCCAACATCACCGGGCCTGCTAAGGTCACTCGTAGTGGAAGACTGTTCTCGCCAGACATTGCTCCTCCAGCAATTCATAGGCCTTTGATCTTCACACCTGCCAGAGTGCCTGTTTCTCCTTCTGACCAAGTATCCACCCCTGCTGCTGAGTCATCTGATACTCGGGGCAAGGGACTTGCTGCTGATGTGCCTGCCAGGACGGAGGCACCAAAGACCATTGTTGAGGCTTCCAAGCAGGAAATGGAAGAAATTCTCAAGATAATAAAGAAAAGTGATTTCAATGTTGTGGAACAGCTGGGGCATACCCCCTCTAAAATCTCCATGTTGTCACTGCTGCTGTGTTCAGAGGCCCATGCAAAGGCTCTGATTGCTTTCTTAAAGACTGCCCACGTACCCCAAGATACGACTGCCGACCAGTTCACCGATTGTGTGGCCAACCTAACTGCTGATAATGGCCTGGGTTTCTCTGATGCCGATCTGACAGCAAAGGGGAAGAACCATAATGATGCCCTGCATGTCTCCATTGAATGTAGGGGCACTACTCTTGCTCATGTGCTGGTTGACACAGGTTCCTCATTGAACGTGCTGCCCAAGAAGGCTCTGGATAGACTGGATTGTGAAGGTCTAGAGCTCAAACCAAGTAGCATTGTTGTCCGGGCCTTTGACGGGTCCAAAAGAATGGTGCATGGTGAAGTGGACATCCCAATCAGGGTTGGGTCACAAGTATTTGATTCAAAATTCTATGTGATGGACATCCATCCGTCCTATTCTTGTTTGCTGGGTCGCCCATGGATCCACAAGGCTGGAGCGGTGACCTCCACATTGCATCAGAAGCTCAAGTACCCGGTCAGGGGGAAGATCGTAACAGTGCAAGGGGAGGAGGAATACATGGTCAGCCACCTCAACTCTTTCAGATACGTGGAAATGGATGGGGAGTTCATTGAAACCCCCTTTCAACATTTTGAGGAGGTACCACCAACCTTGGCAACAGCAGAAGATGAAGAGGTTTCTCCTATGAAGATGGCCTCCTTAAAGGACGCCCGGGCTGTGATCGAAAAAGGTGAATGTGCAAATTGGGGCAAGCTCCCTGATCTTACTCCTAAGACTAACAAGTTTGGGCTGGGTTTCACCACGGAAGCTCAGAAAGCGGTGCGCAAGGCAAGAATTGGAAGACCTCCGTTGCTCATCACTCAGCATGGAGTGAATGCTATTGGAGAGGAAGATGAAGTAGGAGAGTCAGAGTTCGATAGCTGGATCTACCCAACGGCCGACGGTGGATTGACCAATTGGACTGCTAAAGATTTTACTCCCATAACTTTTGTTCCCCAGTAATGAATTTCTTTGTTTTTGATTTGTAATAAACAATAATTTGAGACTATATGGCCCGGTGTCTTACCCGGGGCACCGTGGTTTTATTTATGAGGGCTTTTGTTTGTCACCATCATATATCATGAATAAAAGCATTGGACGTTTTTCACAATTCAAATTTTGCGCTCCTTTTCTTTCCTTTCTTTACATATTGCAAAACAGCTGTATTTACACACACACTCACTCATACAGGTTTCAATCCACTCTGGATCTCACTGGTAACGACTCTGCTACTGCCGGTTATGACTTCGAAAATCCGATCAACTTAGCCGCAGACGAAGGTGAAGATGATTGCGAAGTGCCTGGTGAACTTGCAAGATTGTTACAACAGGAAGAGAGGGCAATTCAACCCCATGAAGAGCCAGTGGAAATAATAAACTTGGGTACTGAGGAAGACAAGAAAGAGGTGAAGATTGGTGCCAACCTAGAACTCAGCGTGAAGCAACGGTTGACTCAGATGCTGCATGACTATAAAGAAATCTTTGCCTGGTCCTACGAAGATATGCCCGGATTAGATACCGACATTGTGGTCCATCATTTACCAACTAAAGAAGATTTCCCTCCGGTTAAGCAAAAGGTCCGTCGTATGCGTCCAGAGATGTCTGAGAAGATTAAAGCCGAGGTTATGAAGCAGTTTGATGCCGGGTTTCTTGCAGTAACTTCTTACCCTCAGTGGGTTGCTAACGTGGTTCCGGTACCTAAGAAGGATGGCAAGGTCAGGATGTGTGTCGATTACAGAGATCTGAACAGGGCCAGCCCCAAGGATGACTTCCCTCTACCCCACATTGATGTCCTTGTTGATAATACAGCTCAGCATAAAGTGTTCTCTTTCATGGATGGTTTTTCAGGCTACAATCAGATCAAGATGGCACCTGAAGACATGGAAAAGACTACCTTTGTTACTCAGTGGGGCACCTTCTGTTACAAGGTCATGCCGTTCGGGTTAAAGAATGCTGGGGCAACCTACCAACGTGCCATGGTTACCTTATTTCATGATATGATCCATCATGAGATAGAAGTGTACGTGGACGACATGATCGCTAGGTCCCAGACTGAGGAAGAGCACCTAGATCATCTGCAGAAGTTGTTCGACCGGTTGAAACTGTACAAGCTGAGATTGAACCCGAACAAGTGCACCTTCGGGGTAAGATCTGGGAAGTTGCTAGGCTTCGTGGTCAGTGACAAGGGAATTCAAGTGGACCCTGCTAAGGTCAAAGCCATTCAAGAGATGCCAGTTCCTAAGACAGAGAAGGAAGTCAGAGGCTTTCTAGGACGTCTGAATTACATTGCTCGGTTCATCTCACATTTAACTGCTACCTGTGAACCAATCTTCAAGCTGTTGAAGAAAGATCAGGTAGTACGTTGGAACGATGAATGTCAGGATGCTTTTGACAGAATCAAAGAATATCTCCAAGAACCACCCATCCTTATGCCACCAGTTGAAGGGAGACCTTTGATACTTTACCTGACAGTACTTGATAATGCAATGGGGTGTGTGCTGGGGCAGCATGACGAGTCTGGCCGAAAAGAGCATGCCATTTATTACCTTAGCAAAAAGTTTACCGATTGTGAGACCCGATACTCACTGCTTGAGAAAACTTGCTGCGCTTTGGTATGGGCTGCTCGCCGGCTGAGACAGTATATGCTGACTCACACCACCTTGTTAATCTCAAAAATGGATCCTATCAAGTACATATTCGAAAAGCCTGCTCTGTCTGGGAGAATTGCAAGATGGCAGATGATCTTGACGGAATACGACATTCAGTACACGACCCAAAAAGCCATCAAGGGAAGTGTATTGGCAGACCACCTAGCACATCAAGCTGTGGATGACTACCAATCAATGAACTTCGAGTTTCCAGATGAAAGCATTATGATAGTAACTGACTGTGAAATACCTGGACCGGATGAAGGACCTGAACCAGGATCCCGATGGTCTATGCACTTTGACGGAGCCTCCAATGCTTTGGGAAATGGTATCGGCGCCATAATCGTATCTCCACAAGGTACTCATACTCCACTCACTGCCCGACTGTGTTTCAACTGTACCAACAACATGGCGGAGTATGAAGCGTGTATTATGGGTCTTCAAGCTGCGATAGACCTGAGGATCAAATTTCTGAGTGTCTTCGGAGATTCCGCTCTTGTGATCAATCAGATCAAAGGAGAGTGGGATACGAAACATCCAAACTTGATTCCTTATAGAGAATGTGTGTTGGCTTTGATCCCCCACTTCACAGAGATAACATTTGAGCACTTTCCAAGAGAAGAGAATCAGCTGGCGGACGCGTTGGCTACAATGTCTTCAATGTTCAAGGTTAAATGGGATAATGAAGCTCCCCGGATCATCATCTGGAAACTGGACGAACCGGCATACTGTTGTGATCTCGAAACTGAATTGGTAACTGAGAAGCCTTGGTACCACGAAGTAAAGAGATATCTGGAAGCACAGGAATACCCTGAGGGAGCATCTGTCAATGATAAGAAATTCCTGAGGAGGTTTGCAGCCAAGTTCTTTCTTAGCAATGGCATCTTGTACAAGCGAAACCAGGACTCAACCTTACTGCGTTGTGTAGATAAGACTGAAGCGGAAAGAATCATGGAAGAGCTACATGAAGGGACCTTTGGTACACACTCCAGTGGACATACCATGGCAAAGAAGATCCTACGGGCAGGGTATTACTGGTCTACAATGGAAGCTGACTGTTACCAACATACCAGGACATGCCACAAATGCCAGATTTACGCAGACAAGGTGCATGTTCCTCCGGTTCCCCTGAATGTTCTGACTGCGCCTTGGCCATTTGCAATGTGGGGCATAGACATGATCGGTGAGATAAAACCTACGGCATCCAATGGACATCGCTTCATCCTAGTGGCAATTGATTATTTCACGAAGTGGGTTGAGGCAGCATCCTATGCTACGGTAACCAAGACTGTTGTGGCACGGTTCATTCGGCACAACCTGATCTGTCGGTACGGCGTCCCTGAGCGGATTATTACAGACAACGGTACCAATCTGAACAATAAGATGATCACCGAGCTTTGCGAACAGTTCAAGATACAGCACCATAATTCTTCTCCTTACAGACCAAAGATGAATGGGGCTGTAGAAGCAGCTAATAAAAACATCAAGAAGATCGTGCAGAAGATGACAGTAACGTATAAAGATTGGCACGAGATGTTACCGTTCGCTCTGCATGGGTATCGTACTTCAGCTAGGACGTCAACTGGGGCAACTCCTTTCTCTCTGGTTTATGGCATGGAAGCAGTCTTGCCGATTGAGGTACAAATTCCTTCTCTCCGGATAATGAAGGATGCAAATCTGAATGAAGATGATTGGATCCAGACACGACTTGATCAGCTCAACCTTATTGACGAAAAGAGACTTGCTGCTATCTGTCATGGTCAGACGTATCAGAAACGAATGATCAGGGCATTTAACAAAAAGGTCAGACCACAGGAATATCAAGTCGGGGATCTGGTGATCAAGCGAATCATCCTTCCTCAGAGTGATCCAAGGGGCAAATGGACCCCTACGTACGAAGGGCCATTTGTGGTTAAGCATGTGTTCTCAGGAGGAGCAATGATATTAACCAACATGGATGGTGACGACCTTCCTCACCCCGCCAATGCAGACATAGTTAAAAAATACTACGCATGAAAAAAGACCCGCTAGGCTGACATGTCTAGGCAAAAATTAGGGCTTCCCGTCGAACCAAAAGGGTTCGGGCAAAATGAAGGGATGAAAATGAAAAAATCTGTACACCCGGCAAGTCGAAAACCTGAAAAGGCGGCTTGGGCAAAAATGGGTATCCCGGTGGACTGAAAACCCGAAAAGGCAGTCCAGGCAAAAGTTAGGGATAAAAGCGTAATACTATGTCTCATTGGATCACTTTGTATCCAGAATCCGGTATCTACATCAAGACGGCATCGATCAGTCAGCTTCACCTTCAACCAAGGTCATCAAGTGATGAGACGCTCAGAGTTATAAAGGCGATAGCAGAGTTGAAACCCAGTGGGATCATTCATATTTCACACAGCTGTTTTATTTTCTTTTGTACAAAACTTGTATAAATTCTTTTGTTCAGCGGCGTACCTCTTACTAGGACGTCAGCCTCTTGTACACAAAACGCCTATTCACAGGCTATTCAAAATCAATACAAATATACTTTTCAGTTAAACGTGCCAACTGTTTTTTCTTTTTCTTTTTGTTTTGCGAAGAACGTCCAAGGTTCAATTTGTGATATATGCATTGACAATAATTTGCTAGCTCATAAATATTTGCATACGAAACAAAGAACTAATTGCAGGTGACACTAGAAACAGGGGCAATAAAGAGTTGTTTGAGCAGTCTAATTGTTCTATCCAAGGTACCAAAGTATGTTCAGTTAAAAAACCTAACCAGACATCTTAAATTCCCCAGAGAGTGAGACAGCAAGTCAGTGCATTCTTCCCCAGCATATCAAAACTTCCCCAGGAGAGTCCCATCCAAGTTCCCCAGGAAAGGTGGAATTCATCTCCCCAAGCAGTAAGCTTATCCCCAGTAAATTCTGGAAGCTTATCCCCTCGCAGGACACGAACGCGTCGTCCGGCTTGATTTAAAGAGTTATTTCCTTAACAGGATATAACTGGGTTATCTTCAGCCAAAAGCCAAGGGAAGGTCGTCGTCAACGTAGTTCTTTCCTATCCCCAGCGAAGTCAATTCACACTTCCAATACAACAACGGTATCCCAACAGAGTTACTATCAACATTCAGCAAGGCATCACTCTTCCCACAGAGTATTGCTTTCCAGCATGACGCTGAAATATCTTTTCTCCCCGCAGAATCTCCCATTCGCCAAGTTTATTCCGCAACGGAGTCATCTTCTCCTACCGGTATCCTTGCAGTTATCATCCCCAGCGGAAGCAAAATCTATTCTTCGACGTCAGCCCGGGATACGACTTCCCGGCACCCGTCAAGGATTCATTTCCCTAGACGAAAACATACATAAACATCACATACAGCATTATAGCATGCATAACGCACTGCATCATACAAATCTCATTTATGTTGAGAACATCATTGCTTGATCCATATCATGCATTGCATATGACTGACTTTTACCTTTCAGGGAAGATCCAGTTAAGTTCTCAAGCTACATTTCAAGACCTAGACTGGTTCAGTCAAAGGCCTTCTCTGGTTCAGTTAAATCGTCCCAAGATTTTCCTGATGCTTATCCCTTTGAAGACATTTCAAGACCTAGACTGGTTCAGTCAAAGGCCTTCTCTGGTTCAGTTAAATCGTCCCAAGATTTTCCTGATGCTTATCCCTTTGAAGACATTTCAAGACCTAGACTGGTTCAGTCAAAGGCCTTCTCTGGTTCAGTTAAATCGTCCCAAGATTTTCCTGATGCTTATCCCTTTGAAGACATTTCAAGACCTAGACTGGTTCAGTCAAAGGCCTTCTCTGGTTCAGTTAAATCGTCCTAAGATTTTCCTGATGCTTATCCCTTTGAAGACATTTCAAGACCTAGACTGGTTCAGTCAAAGGCCTTCTCTGGTTCAGTTAAATCGTCCCAAGATTTTCCTGATTGCTTATCCAGTTGAAGACATTTCAAGACCTAGACCGGTTCAGTTAAATCGTCCCAAGATTTTCCTGATTGCTTATCCAGTCAAAGGCCTCTCTGGTTCAGTCAGATCAACCTTAAGATCTCTCTGATTCTTATCCCAGTAGAAGACACCCCAGATTTTTCTCAACGAGCGTTGTTGAAGTTAAAAGTCGCCCAAGGCTCTCTTACCATTCATGCTAAGGAAGTAATCATCCCTGGTTCTTTCATTGTTGTTTGAAGCTCCAGACTCAGCTCCTGTAACTTGTCAGGACATATCTATACCAGGCATCTAAAAATCAGCTCCTGCAACGTGTCAGGTACTCATTTTCTGTTTTGCAGGTATGCAGGTTCTAGAGAAGGAATCTCTTACGCAATCAAAACATCCAGATGGCATCCATAAGCCCATTACCCTCATTGCCAACATGTGAGCGCAAATTTCCGGGCACTCTAGTGTCCAATCATCTTTTACCCTCGGATTACGAAAGGCACGTCAGCCAATCTGCATCCTCAGGTCTAATAAGATTGAACAGGGGCAACTGTTATACCCCAAAATTTGCCCTCCCATATTCCTTAAGAAATTGCCAAGCCAAGCTAGAAAGTTCCCCAAGGGTTGTGCAGTGCAACAGTCTCCCATACAGTCAAAACTAGGGTTTTGAGTTTGATCAAGAAAAGGAAGTTTTCAAAGGCTCAATCAAGTCTCATATGCTTACAAACATGGTCAAACATCCTCATATCAAGTTTCAAGGCATTCAGCTCAAGATTGCACAGTCAAAACCCTAAATTGCACTACAGTCAACTGTAGGGGCAAAATGGTCATTTGGCAGTCAAAAGTTCAAATTTTTGGTCAACATATCATTTTGAAGCCACAAACATCATTTGATCAATGCTTGATCATGATTCTCAAAATTTGGCTCAGAAATCATCAAAGATGCAAAAGTTGCTATATTTGGACAGTTGAAAAAGTCAACTAAAATTGACCAGGGCATAACTTTCACATGGATTGTCAGAAAAATTCCATCCAAAGCTCATTTTGAAGAGAAAGACATTTCCTACAACTCATCTTCATACTTCAAGTCCAAGAAATGCTCTCACAAAAAGTTATCAATTTCAACATTATAGGTCATTTTCAAAAGTCAACAAAAAGGGACTTTAAGTCAAAGGCCATAACTTGAGATTGGTAAATCAAAATGACATGGGACCAAAGGCATGGGTTAAAGGACTCAAAGACCTTTCCAAAATGTCCAAGAACATGTGAAAAGCTTAAAAATTGAGCAAGTTATGCCTTGTAGAAGTTGGGAAATTTTTGTGAAATGGCAAAAGTCAACTATCCTTGAAAATCCAATTTTGACAAAAGGGCCCCATTTTTCTCACTTTGTTCATCCTTGTCATGCCACACACGTGTCCCATGGTTAATTTCAAGACCAAATGTTGACTTTTTTATTTTATTTAATTTTTGATGATTTAATTCTTTGAAAATTCAAATAAAATTTAAAAATCAATGAAATGGTGTCATATGAATTTGGACAAGTTCTATGTATCATGAACCAACTCAAAAATCAGGCTAAGGTTCATTTGCATACTAGGTCTAGGTTTTGGCTAAAAAGAAGGAAAATGGTTAATGGAAGAAACCCTAAGGCCAATTCTTTCCCAAGCTTGAATTTAGGTCAAGAAACAAACCAATTCCATTCCATAAGATGCATTGAGTCAAACCCTAACTAGAACATAGCAAAAAGCTCGCTGAAAAAGCCATTGGAATTTTGAAAATTTGGACATATATTGCAAAACTGAAATCAGTGCTAGGGATCTCTTCAAGCCTCAATTTTTATACCATTAGCATCCTGGACCATCACTGAACGCATTTCAATTCATAACCTCAATCAAAACGCGAAGAAACAGTAGTTACCATCCAAACTGTACAGAAGAATTTTTGAAATCGTACTCTCCATTTTAAGCATCTTCTTTGCATTTCAATTGCACATTCTTGTTCCATGTGAAGTTTCTGAGCTAACCCTTGCATTTAATTTCATTTTTGTGCCTTGAATAAGAACTTGCCATTTTCGAATCCTAGGGTTACAGTTTTTTTAATTTAGGGGTTTTTAGTCCAGGAACAATTAGCCTATGAAAGTCATACCATCACATTCCTGGCATCTGGACGAAGAGAATGAGATGCTCGCGCCTAATTTCTGATCACCACAGCCCTATTCGTTATTTCTCCATAGCCACTCTAACCCCACGGTTGCAAAACCGTTGCTAATTTGTTTTGTTTACAGGGACGTGAAGAAGATGAAGATGTGGCACGCTGTAATTCGTCCATTCAAAATTCGCGCGTTTCAGCCACTAGCGCGTTGTATTTATTTTATATGATTTATTTATATATTATATATCAAAGTGAACAAATAGCTCAGTTGGCAAGTTGTTAGCGTGTTAACCTCAATGACCTGGGTTCAAGTCCCAGGTCAGAACAATTTCCATAATGTTTTTCTGTCTTAATTCACATGCAGCGCTCATATTGATGCTCACCATACTCCATCAGAATTCAACCTCCACGTGTCCCAGGGCCTCAGATCCATGGCCAAGATGAAGAGTGCACCATACATCAAGTCAACACGTTCACACTGGATCAAAAAAGTCAACAAATTCTCACAAATAATTGGACCAGGCCTATACCTCCAAATTTGAGATCACACCTCCCTGGTTCTATTTTTTTTCTTTTTTTTAATTTTCTTTATATTCTATTATTTTTAAATTTACTTGTGTTTTATTTTCTTATTTAATTAATTCTTACAAAAATGCAAAAACATTAAAAAATACAGAAAGGACAAAAAAAATATAATTAATTTTGATTCTTTTTTTAAATAAATTAAAATGTAACTCATTTAGTTTAATTAGGTTTTAATGTTAATTTTAATTCTTTTTTCATAATAAAAATCCAAAAAAATGTAGAATTAGGTTAATTATTAATTTTTTATATCCTTTTTAATTTTTTCCTTTTTTCTCACAATATTATTATTTATTATTTATTTTCTATAAATCAAAAATTGTACATAAATTAGTTTAGAATTTACTTAGGTTAGAAATTAAATCTTTTTTCATAATAAACTTAAAAAACATTAGGTTTAGCACTTTAATTCTAATTAATTTTTTTCCTTTTTTCTTTTAGACCTAAAAAACACAAAAACATTATTTTTCATTTAATTTTTAATTTTAGATTCCTTGATTAATTTTTAATTGTTTGTAAAAGGGTCCAACGCCCTAATTTTGTTAATCTCTTTATTTCGCGCATTTGTTTTATATTGTGTAAATAATTATGTATATGCCCCAAAGCCATGTAATTTGAAAACTCTCGGACTTTTATTTATTCGCTTTATTTATTTTCAGTCAAATCGGGTTCGGTTTTTTTGGCGATGTGGACCCGCGCCAGTTGTAATAGTTTAGATTTATTTTCTCGCAAATATAACTGTTAATAAATATGCATGAAAGAATGAATGCCCAAAAATAAAATCAAATCGTTAGATCATAAATACATGACAAGACAAACAATAAACTGAAAATGACACACAATTCACACACCACCCCTAGGGTACGCCTCACTGTTGCCTTTCGAAAGGTAGTCATCGAGTAGAAAACGTCTTAGTAAGTCCTCATGGTCCGGGAACCTGGCATGAGGGTAGCTTCTAAGGTGTCTTCCCATTGCTCCGGTGATCACCACGTCCCTAAAACTCGAATTGACCCGAACACCTCCAACGGTGGTGCTACCTACCTCTCAATGGTGGGATGGCACTACCTTAAAGGACATTTACACAGACTAATTCCTTAGGGTAGGTAGGTTCTCAAGGGTACTTGCTCTAATTTCAAACAAAACAAAAACTCTTTTCACACCAACACACTTTCAAAAACTTTCAAAACCAACTTTTCAAACACTCTGACGTACGAGTTGAACTGAAACTTTTCAAAGAATATTTTTGAAACCCACATTGAAAAGCAAACAAACATTTTGAAAACACATTGAGCAAGTACCTAAGAGCCCATGGATAACCATGGATAGAAAGGGTGCTAATACCTTCCCTTTCTATAACCTACCTCCCGAACCGAGAGCAATCTCTTTAAAGGAATTTTTCTGTGCTTTTGTCCTTTCCTATTGGAGAAAATAAAAGACGGTGGCGACTCTTGCTTACCGCGACATTTCGCGAACCAGCTTTAAAACAGTCAGTTCCAGATCCACCGATCACAGTCTTCACTTTGTATACCCACTTGACATCAATTGCCTTCTTGCCTTAAGGAAATTCGACAAGTGACCAAGTGTTGTTGTCTTCGATAGACTTTACTTCTTCGTTCATTGCTTTCACCCACTTCGAATCCTTTAATGCTTCAGCTGCATTAACAGGTTCGACATCTGCATAGAAAGCATAACGTACCAGCTCACCTTCATCATCTATCACATCATCTGATGTAATCACACAATCTTGCAATCTTGCAGGCATGCGTCTTGTTCTTTGAGGTCTACTTGTACTGGGTATATCTGTTGGCTCCTCTTGTCGAACTTCTCTTTCGACTTGAGTTTCTGGCTCTTCGAATAAGATTCCCACTGAATCTTTCTTGACATTTGCAGTCCAATCCCATTCTTTGAACTCATCTATGATCATGTCCATGTTGATCACAATCTTCTTGTTTTCTGGATCGAACAATTTGTAGCCTCCTGTCGAATGATATCCAACTAGAATCATTTGACTTGACTTGTCATCAAGCTTTCTCCTCAACTCTTCTGGCACATGTCTATGTGCAATAGATCCAAATACTTTCAGATGACTTAAGCTAGGCTTCACACCGGACCAACATTCTTCTGGAGTAATTCCTTCTAGCTTATTTGTAGGACATCTGTTCAAAATGTATGTTGCAGTCGAAACAGCTTCACCCCAGAACTCTTTGAGTAAATTCTTGCCTTTCAACATACTTCTCACCATGTTCATGATGGTTCGATTTTTCCTTTATGCAATTCCATTTTGCTGTGGAGTATAGGGTGGCACCACCTCATGCACAATCCCTTCCTTTTCACATAATCTGTCGAAGTCTTTCGACACATATTCTCCTCCACCATCAGTTCTCAAAACTTTGAGCTTTCGACCACTTTGTCTTTCGACCATGGACTTAAACTTTGTAAATACTTCAATCACTTCACTTTTCTTCTTGATCAGGTAAGTCCATAACTTTCGACTGAAATCATCTATGAATGAAACAAAGTATTTGTTACCTCCCATCGAATCCACCTGGATTGGTCCACATACATCAGAGTATATGACTTCGAGACTAGCCTTCGATCTGCTTCCTGCATCCTTGCTGAAGCTATTCTTGTGTTGCTTCGCCTGCACACATACTTCACATACTTCGTTTGGAATGTCAATTTCAGGCAATCCTGAAACCATATTTCTTCTCTTCAAATCTCTTATGTCTCTGAAATTGAGATGACCAAGTCTATAATGCCATATCCATTCATCTCTGCTAGATGCAGTCGAAAGGCACTTGTGCTCCATCACATTTAGTTCAATCTTGAAGGTTCGATTCTGAGACATAGGAGCCTTCAAGATTACTCTCCCATTTGCATCAACAACTCTCATCAACTTATCTTCGATTGACACTTTGTAATTCTTTTCGACCAACTGCCTTATACTGAGCAAATTGCTCTTCATGCCTGGTATGTACAATACATTCGAAATTACTGACTTCTTGCCATCTTTCCTCATGATCATAACATCACTAATACCTTCTGCTGCTAGGGTGTTGTCATTTGCAAATTTTACCATATTCTTCGTTGAGGGTTTTATATTGACGAACCAGTCTTTCCTTCCAGACATATGTGATGAACATCCTGAATCCAAGTACCATTGGTCCTTGAATCTATCTTCATCTCTTGTTGTGACCATGAGCATCATCTCTTCTTCTTCTTCATGTTTTGCAAGCTTTGCATCACTTTCTTGATTCTTTCGTTTTTCTGGACAATCACTTGAATAGTGACCATACTTCTGACAATTGTAACATTGAATGTGACTCTTATCAGGTTTTCGACCACCACCTCTTCCTCTGTTTGCAGCACCACCTCTTTGGTTGCCTTGGTGTGGTCTTCTTTGATTCGACACGTCTCCTTCGATTTGGTTTCCTCTACAATTCGATTTGTTGTAGCCACCTCTACTTCTGTCGAAATACTTTCCTTTGCCTTTGGTCTCTTTTGCTGAATGTGCATGCAAGGCCACAACACTCTTCGATTTTCCTGCAGCTCTTTCGTTCATTCTTTGTTCATGAGATTCGAGCGTCCCTTGAAGCTCTTCCTTTGTCAATTTCGACAAGTCCTTCCCCTCTTCGATCGCCACCACTATGTGGTCGAACTTAGGAGCTAAAGATCTCAAGATCTTCGAAACAACAACTCTTGTTGTTAATGTTTCTCCACATGTCTTGATTTGATTCACTAGTTTTGTAACTCTAGTGAAGAAATTAGATATGTTTTCACTATCTTCCATCTGAAGCAGTTCATAGGTTCTTTTGTGAGTTTGTAACCTCACTTCTTTCACCTTCTCAGCGCCTCCAAAAGACTTCTCAAGGATCTCCCAAGCTTCTTTTGCAGATTCTGAATCACTAATCTTTTCGAAATTGTCTGGGCTGACACATTGATGAATTATAAATAATGCTTTATAACTCTGTTTCTCAGATTCTGTATATTTCTTCTTTTCTTCTTCTGAAGCGTTTTCGCCAAGCGCTTCGACTCCATCTTTTACAAGGTCCCAAAGACCTTGACACCTTAATAGGACTTTCATCTGCTTGCACCAATTCTCATAGTTGTCAACTTTCAGAATTGGCAGCGTTGCTGGATAGTTTGCATTCCCATAACTTGTCATCGTGAATTCTTCAATCGTTCTTGATTGATACTTCCCTTGAATCGAAACACAAGCTCTTGATATCAGATGTTGGAAATCCACCAATACTCAATGATGAATTTCGACCACCACTGATGATTAGTTATGAGACAAACAAAGAAAAGACAATAGGGATATTTCTGCAGAGTTTCTCTCTGCCCACAAACTGTGGAAATTTTATTATTCACTTTGCAACTGCAAAATACTGTGAATGACTTGATTACAAAAATAGGGGTTACTCCCTCTATTTATAGATTTAGGTTAGCTTGCTCCCTAAGCTAAAACCCAAGCCCAAAATATCTTTTTACTAAATCAAATCTAATCAAATCTATTCTAGACTTAAATTCAAATCTATTTAAATCTAAAACAAAATCAAATCTAATTTTGACACATATGAATTACAATTTAACAAGACATTCTTGTTTATCGATAACAAAGATTTTGAGAATTACTAATTAATAAAGAAAAATATGGAATCTAGAAAAGACGTCAAGTGATAAATCGTAGAAAAAATTTTCAAATGTGATAACAAGGATTCGAAGCGAGATACCTTATAGCTATATTATCCCGGTTCTCCAAAAAATTGAGAGAACAACTTTATTATTATTTTATGTATAAAAAATGACGCTCACTTATAGTTGTGTTACCTCAGTTTTTTATAACGCCAAGGTAACATGTTTATTTTATTAAAAAAATTAAATATAGTGCTCCCAGAACATATACTCTCAATTTTTTAACATATTCGAGATAAAAGATTCTGAATTGTTAAAAAAAAAAACTTAAATACATTGGCGGCATCACTAGATAATTGTTTAATTAATAGGTTTTTTTAAAAATAAAGTAATATTTTATAATCTTAATTAAGTTTTCCTATTAAATTAATTAATTAAGATATTGAAACAATGTTTTTTGGCCAAAGTTCGTTTTATTGCAGTACCATCCCACACCCAATTGACATTAAGCTATGTTTATGAATACGTATAATATTAGCTAAACTTTCGATGTGAGACAAAACAAAATTCTTATGTTTCACAAAACAAAACAATCCTCCATGATTTGTTTGACAGAAAATTGATTCATTATAAATAACTTGCAGCAACATAAAGAATCTTTCACACGTTAATGCTATTGTGAAATTGGTTTACACCAGCTTGTTATTAGGGTATGCATTTTCTTTTTATTAATTACATTAAATGTATACTTTAGTATAGTTTCGACCTTGTTCCTACTTTTCTTTTCTTGTACATGAATTCTCTTAGATACTGCATCAACATCTCATGAGCCAAAGTTCCTATCTCTTGAATCAGAATGCCGACTAGCATCAACATTGTCTATGGTATGTCTATCACTTGAAATATGTGTACAAATATGTAGTTATGTAAAATTTGAATGTTTATAAAATTAATAGATACATATTGAAATGTATTATATTGAACCTTAACGGTAAGGGAATGTAATACATATATACACATATTAAATATTAACTCATTTAAAAACATATATTAATTAATGATTAGAAAGTAATTAAAAGTAATTTAATGTCCAAATTAGAAGATCAAAACTTCATGTAAACCAAAAATGACAACAACAAAAAAAAGCAGTTAATCCAGTTTAATGATTAATCTGTGTGAAACTGAACTACTTATAAATTAGGAGTAAAATGTTTGTGATCCAAAAAAGGGGCAAAACGACGACGTGTTGGACGGACGGGTGAACCGAGGGGCAAATAGGGTACAACCAGCGACAGTGAACAGAAGCACTGAAAATTCGTTGGGAAAAGCAGCAGAATCCGAAGCTGTCAACAATGGCGATTTCCGGCGACCTTAGAGTCACATCATCTCTTCCACTCTATCGCTCTCACTCTCTTCTTCCAACCACCTCTTTCCTTCCTCAAAAGGTTCCGTTCCTTTTCCCCTCGAATTAGGGTTTCGATTTTAGTATTTACTTCAATTCATTATAGCTTCTGTAAATTCGAGCTTCATAAACGCTATTTTGATGCATGCATTCAGTTTTGTTTGGCAATTAGCATGATATGATTGTAAATAGATGAAAAAATTTCCTCAATATTATTTGTATTCAGGTTTAAAATTGTGATTATGATGATAATTGAAAATTTAGTTAAAATGTTGCTCTTGAAATCATACTTAAAGTGCGTGTTTGGATTGATGGTGAGTTTTGCAAAATTAATGTGGCATTGTGATTTTCTTGAAGTTCTGAAGTTTAGTTTTTTTTTGCCGAAAATTCAGCAGCCGATTATTAATGTGCCAAACTCACCATCAATACGTGAAGACTAACCATGGTACTCTTTGTTATGGATGCTTTTGCAGAAGATAGAATTCGTTGAAAATTATATCACATGTTTGAGTGAAAAAAATAAAGGGGAAAAGGGTTTCAAAGTTTCAATGAGATGTTATATTGTTATGTTACTGTCGACACTCTACATGATTGTTGATTAACCTCAATTCATTAATTTGCAACTATATTTATTTCATGGCCCTAAAGACCCATAGTATCAATGGAATTAGGGGTGGCCATGGTTCAGTTCAAGGGGAAAACCTGAACTAAACTGAACTGAACTAGAAGTTAATTCATTATTTATAACTGATTCTTAAAGTCGGTTAACTATTGTAAACACTTCCAAATGGAACTGAACTTAACTGATCCGCTAGATTTTTTATGCGATAGCTTTCTTTGTGCAGTAACCGTACACAGCAAGAGTTTTGGACGTAAGACTCACTTTTTTTAAGAATAATTATACAATGGCTAGTCGGTGAATTGGTGACTAACCAAAAGATAAAAGTAGGCGCACCTTGACTTTTTCTTTCCGTGGCCATTATTCATATTTAAAATAAGTCAATATAATTTTAACAAATTTTAGTCATATTTAATAAATATTAATACATTATATTCTCCATATGTCTCAGCATTTGATAATATTTTAAGTCGGTGTAATAAGTTTAAGGCTGTGGACATTATTTGTTCCGTTACACTTTACTGACTTGGTTCGCTGATATTGTTTTGAAGCAGTTTCAGTTCCGAATCAAGTTTTAAAAGGTGCCTTGTGTTCATGAATTGCTCCAACAAGTCAGTTATTTTAAGTCCAGTTTGATGCAGTTCATAGGTTTGGCGCAGTTCTTATATAATTTTGAACAGGTCTAAGTGGAATGCATAACTGTTTTTCCATCTTATTCCATTTGATTGAAGTATGTGTAATCTATAGTTGTCAGGATTCTCCCCATAGAGAAATTGGAGAATATATATTTAGCATTTTTCCATTTTTGTGCTATTTACTTTAGTTGCTAAAAGAGAATGTGATACATGATACATCTGTTTTCCTTTCTGATATTTTGTATAGGGGAAAAAGGTTCTATAAAATGTTATTCAATTATATTTATCGCTGAAATTGTTTTAGTTAGTTGAGGCTTGACTTCTAAAATGTTACATTGTTGATAAATGTTCATGTTTTCGCAAATAAATATCCTTACACGATTTATAAAATGTTGAAAATGACGTCCTGGTCATATCTTAATTTCCATGTCTAATAGGTGGACTTTCATTGTTTCTTAAATGGAGGATCCAGCAGATCTGAATTCACTACAAAACATTCTACCATGGCCACTGTACGAAGCAATATGCGTGGCTATTACAAGCCAGTATTTGCAGTCCTTGGAGGTTCTAAATTTTCATCAAAGTCAGTTAGCCAAGAAGCCGAGAACTTTCTCCTTGATGCTGTTAATATGAGTTTCTTTGAGCGTCTAAATTTGGCTTGGAAGATAGTTTTCCCATCAGCAGTGTCTAAGAGAAGCTCCAATGCTAGGATTGCCAAGCAACGTTTAAAAATGATTCTATTCTCTGACCGATGTGAAGTAAGTGATGAGGCAAAGCGAAAAATCGTTAACAACATTGTGCACGCACTATCAGATTTTGTGGAAATTGAGTCACAGGATAAAGTTCAGTTGAGTGTCTCTGCAGATACAGATATTGGAACCATTTACTCTGTTACAGTGCCTGTACGGCGGGTTAAGCCAGAATATCAAGAGGTGGATGAAGCTGGGACAATAACAAATATTGAGTATAAGGATACTGGAGATATTTCAGGATCTGTTGATGTTAGATTTGATTTCTATGTTCCTGATGAAACGTCTTGATTTTGAAACAGAGGGTCTTGAATCTCAATTTCTTTCTCAGAAGGTAGAGTTTGAAACCCTTACCGGTGAAGCCAATTTGGAGTGCTGTATATATCTGCAACTAGATTTTGATGAGAAGTTTTGTACCACCTTTTATCTGTTAGTTTGGTTTGATGCACTGTTGTTAACTTTATGATAGGGTTTTGTTGTTTTTTGTATGAATCATTATTATAAATGGAGTTTGTAGTTGTTTCTCACTGGCCTACAAGAGATAGCTGATAGTTTAAGCCTGAGGAGATGCAGATTAATTGAGCCAAAATAATCAATTTTTTCCTTAGGTAGCCAAAACCATCGATTCTCCTCTCAAGTCATGAAGAATCTACATGATTGAAACCTTGAAATTTCTTGAGTGAACATTAGTAAACCAAAAAATAATTATAGAAGATGTATGAAAAACTTATGAATTATACGTTCATCTATATTTGCCCTGTGAAAGAAATTTCCTAGAGCTGAGAAAGAGAAATAAAACTCAACCCGTCTTGTATAATCTAAACTAACAGTTAAAATTTTGTTTCAGTTTTTGTAGTGTTATATATCTTTGTTTAAAAGAATTACAAAGAAATTTCTAGAAAAAACTTCAAATAAAAAATTAATGTAAATAGATTCAAATAATTATTTTTAAAATGTTAATTTAGATATTCCACTTTTTGTTATAACTTTTTTTAGATATTAAAATTTAATTAATTTTAAATAGTTTTTCTTTAAAATTATTTTTGAGATACATCATTTAAAGAAATTGTGATTTTAACTATTTTTTAATCTTTAATAATATATATTTATATTATAGGAGGTTGAAATTAATCTTTTTCATTTTAAAATACAAGCAGTGCTTGAAGTAGTGAAAGTGTGTCTTTTTTTTGTCATTGGAATGAAGTGGACTATATAAAAAACGTGAACCTGACGTGAATCGAACACGCAACCTTCTGATCTGGAGTCAGACGCGCTACCATTGCGCCACAGATCCACACGTTGTGACTTGTTTTACCAAAACTGTATTGTAATATTTAGTACCATGTTTCCCCAACAAAAGAATTAGGAAAAGACACAAAAGCGCCAAGAACTAGTTTTCAAAGGTTCAAAGTACAATTGAAACTGAGAACTGAAAAATGAACACAAATGGCTCGCAATCGAAGTTGGAGATTCCAATTGGAAACTCTATTTCCGGAATTCAATTTGCTCCTCACTCTAACAACCTTCTCATTTCGTCTTGGGATACTGTTAAGTTTTATTTTTCTCTCTTTCTTTGTTCTTGTTAATTGAAGTATTCATTCACTTCACTAAATAATTTCAAGGGTTTTTCAGTGTCTTCGTTTATATGATTTCGACGCTTCCGTTCTCAGACTCGAATCTCCTTCAGAATTTGCTCTGGTTGATTGTTGCTTCACGGGTGAGGATACAGTTGCTTTCGCAGCTGATTCTGGTGGATTTATCAGAAGGTTTTCCCTTTCTATCCCTTGTTTTTTTTTTGTTATGGTTGAAAGGGGAAAATCTACACCCAATTTTTTCATTAGTAACGACATTAATGGAATTTTTTGGTATAATTATTGCTAATAAAATGAATGACATAGATTTGCCCCTTTCAAAAAACACTTATGTTCTTCTATATTTTTAATTCAAAACTTAAATTTAAAAGACATGCATTATTGTTACTGTAAACAAGTTTTACATTTAAGTCTAATGAAATTGTTCTGTATAAGAAATAAAGATAGCATTATAGTATATTGTTTTTTTACTTTCTTTTAACTTTTTATTTATTGATTTTAAAATTTTATGATGAAAAGCTTTTATTTTGAGGTGTTGGACACTTGCACCATCACTTGTGATTACGTTTAATTTATTCAGTTTTTCAAATTATTATCGGTGTCGCCGTGTCAGCGTTGGGGTGTCCATGCTTCATAGATTGTAAGTGAGAGGTAAGAAAAAGTTTGGGGTTTATTTGTTAAGAAATATTTTTTTCTGGTAGCTGATGACAGAAAAAACCAGTCAAAGGTACTGGATTCTAAATAGTCAAAATTTTGTGAGCAAATGGAAAATGGAGTATTAGATTCTAAACTATCCTTTGAGTGGATTGTTTAGCATATTTTGTGTTATATTCCATCTTGTTGAGTTGTAGTTGGTGGCCCTCAAAAACATGGCTTTCTGTTAGAATCCTAGTGATTTTTTGTTACGAGCTTTTCTTGTTGATGATGCATGTGTGTTTTGCTTTTTCCTTACTTTGTTTTTGACCTCTGTTAAGTTCTAATTTATAGGTTTGACTTGCATTCTGGAATTGTTGACCAAATGGGTAATCACGATGACACGGCAACATGCATTGGATATTCCAATGAAACATGTAAGCTTCTTACCTAACCTTTGCTCCTTGTTTCTATTTGTTTCGGTTATAAAATTTAACTTTTTTTTTCAATTGTTTTATGAATATGCGAAATGAATAACTTATTACATGTTAGTTGTTATTGTTATAAACTAAGCTTTGATACCACTTGAGGTTTTCTGTTCAAATCTCTGCATCCCAAGGATCACTTCTCAGGCTTTGTACTTTTATGCATAAGCATTTGACCATTTCTCAACCTTTGAGATATATTTCTATAACACAGGTGTTTAATAAGTTCATATTATTATCTTGTTTATTGCAGGTTTGTTAATTACTTCGGGATTTGACAACAAGTTATTGTCATGGGACGTTCGTACGAAGAAGGCTTCTTCATTGTTGAGGAGTTTAGATGCAGAGATAGAATCCATGTCTGTCTCTGGGTTTAAGGTTACCGTAGGCATTGGAGCATTTGCCCATGTTTTTGATTTACGAAACTTTGACAAACCAACTTTGTCAATGGAGCCTTGTAGTGGTGCACAATTAAGATGTGTCAGTTTGATTCCTTATGCAGAAGGTATGTATGTACTATCAAATCTATATGATTTTATTTTCCCAATCCAGGAACCCGTTACTATGTAGATGTCGTATGTATTAGGTTTTAACCATGTCAAAATATACAGTATTATTGATTAGTTAACCATGTCCTAAAAGCTATGCAAATAGTAAGAAACACGGGGTTACATTGACTAGTGATCTTGCAGGATTTGCAGCCGGATCAGTGGATGGACGGGTTGCATTGCATGTTTCAAATTCATCAAATTTAAATGACATTGGGTCTGTTTCCATTTCTCGTATGCGTATTTAACACAACCTCTCTAATAACTTGAATAAAAATGTTGAATGTTGGGACTTTGAAAATTCTCACTAACAACATCAGCCACAAGTTCTAATAATTTGCTATATCAACCTCTGACAGATATGCATTCCGATATCATCCGAAATCAAAGGATGGTCGACACCATTTGGTATCTGTAAATGACATTGCGTTCAGTCCACTGTATGCACCTTCTTATCATTAAGCTGCCATTTTAAACTATTATAAATTATAGAACTTGAAGATTGATTTGTATAATTTCTGTTTAGTGTGTCTGGTTCATTTGTCACCGGTAATGATGAGGGTTATGTTTCCATATGGGATGCTAGAAGTACCAAAAGATTGATCGAGGTATTTGCCAACCAACCGTCGTACTCGTGAATTGCTAGTTAGTTATGATCGTCATCAGCTCAGTATTTTTCTTGCTTTGTTACATTTTTCTCAATTTCAGTTTCCTAGATATTCAAATAGTGTCGCATCCTTATCTTACAACCATTCGGGACAGCTTCTAGCTGTAGCATCGAGTTATACATTAGGAGAAGCAAAAGAAAAGTGAGTAGTTCTTATAACTTTTCATTTTCACGAACCATGAAGTTTTTACTACTTTTATTTTGGTTCATTTGATTACATCTCTTGCTCTTTGCTACTTACAGAAGAGTAGAGCCTCCTCAAGTGTTTATACATAAAGTAGACGGCATTGATTTCGGATCAAATTCTGCGTGAAGGAAAAGTTAAGCATTATGACATGCTTTCAAATGGTAATCTTAGCTATTTATTTATTCCATTGGAAAGGAATTCATTATGGGTGGTGAAGAGGATCTCAAAGAAGCATCTAAAGTGGACTATAACATGAACTTGAAAAGATTGGAAGGCTTTAACAAGGTCTAGGAAAAAGAGGGCCAAAGTTGAAGAGAAAGTGTCAGTTATTTCGGTTCTTCTAAGTCCATTTTGTAGAGGAAGTTGCAGTCTAGTTGTTTATATGTTCATTATTATTATTTTTATTTATTTTAGTTGAAGATACGTGTAAGAGAATATAATATTTTTGTTGTTTTACACTTAGCATAGTTAGGTATGGTCCTAGTAATTGGAGCCTAGATAAGCCCCTTTTAGGAAATGGAGAAGACTTGCCTTAGTTATGTAAGCTTTGTAACTTCATTTGTCTTAGCTTTGATTTAATAAAATCTTTCCTCAAGAATTGAGTAAAGCATATGTCTCTTCTTAAGTTCTTGGAAACTAACTCATTGAATCTTTGCAATGATATCTTTACCATCATTTTGATTTCACCTTTGACTTTTCAACCTTCATTTCAAATTGATTGTAGGGACATCTCCATCTTTTCTTCCTAAGCCATATATTTATTTCATTGTGTTTCTCTTCATGAAGCTCATGGCCATTGCTTCGACTAGCTTGGATTAAAGTTGTTTCAAATTTTTGGAACTCATGTATAGATTAGCTTAAGTTTAAGTATGATAATATCAATACAGATTTTGTTTAACTACAATTTAATCGTGATAATATTTTCTGAGGTCTTATTTAGTCACACTTTTACTTTGATAAATTTTGAGTTTTGTGCGGTAGCCCATCTCATTTTCCTTAAAGACGATCTTGTATTTTCTATGCATTTGGGATCAATAACAAATTGCTATTTGGGCTCAAAGTAAAGTTTCACATTACGATTAAATTAGATTAGACATGGTTAAATTAGACTGGGAAGAATTCATTGTCTACATTTTATTTTGTCAATAAATATATTGTGTTACATTACAACTAGCACATTCCACTTTTCACCCATAATCTAAGAAACGGATCATGTTTTGGTTTTTCAAAGAGAAACACTTGCTTTAGTCGTTACTAAAGCAAAAAGACAGGGTAAAATACAATATTTTATAATTGTAGATGACATCATTTTTGTTGGTAACAGGTCTTAGAATAATCTTTGGGGCAAAAAAGTTTTGCTTAGGGGTTTTGAGTTAGCCTTTGAACTAAGCGTGAATTTCTTCAAAAACAAGTTTTATGGTGTGAATATTTCAGAAGACTTTATGCAACGTGCTTCTCAATTTCTTTTATGTGACTTGGATTCTATTCCCTTCAAATTCATAGGCACTCACCCGGTTCCATTCATAGGAGAGTTTCAACTTGGAAGCTAATTGTGGAATCTTTAAAAAGGAATTTATCTTCTTGGAAGGACATATTTTTGTCATCTGGCGGTAGGATCACTCTGACCAGTTCTGCTTTGAGCAACTTGCCTATTTACTTTCTCTTTTATCAAAATCCAGAGGAATTTCTTGTGGAACGGTTGTATGAGAAGAAAAGGATAATATTGGGTGAGTTGGAAGGGCATTCATATGTATATAAAGGAGGGAGGTTTAGACATTACATATGTCGAATCATTTAATTTGGCCTTAATTAATAAATGGAGATAGAGGTATTTAACGGATAAAAAATTTGTTTGGTTTAGTATCCGCCGCCATATATATATATATATATATATATATATATATATATATATATATATATATATATATATATATATATATATATATATATATATATATATATATATATATATATATATATATATATATATACATGGAAACTTGGAATCTCAAATGATAAGGGGTGGGGAGCCGATAATTAACACCAATGATTCCCTTTGGTGGAGGGATATCAAGTCCCTTGACAAGCAGCTTGTGGAGGAATCTGATTGGTTCAGTAATGGTCTTTCATGTAGGGTTAGATCGGGTAGCTCAATTTTTTTTGGAGACACATGTGGTTGAGGTCAGAACCTCTATTGCTTGCCCCCCCCCCTAGTTTCTTAATTGTTCTCTAAGAAGTGGGGCAGTGTGCTGAACATGGTATCATATGTGGGAAATACTTGGATGTGGGATTTTCATATTTCGTGTGAATTATATTAGAGGGAGCAAGGGTTGAATTAGAAGTTTTTCTACTTATTTTGAATGATGTAATGCTACAACATATTGCAACTGACAGGTTTGTGTGGAAACACTGTTCTGATGGTTCTTATTCAATACGTACTGATTATTTTCTCTTGACAGACCAAGATGCAGGTACAATTATGGACCACAATAACTTTTGGGCATTGTATTGCCTCTAGTCTACTAAAATGTGATTCATGATTCATACTTTTAGGTGGCCTCTAATCCTAAACATTTTTCCAACTAGGGACCAATTGGCTTTGATAGGTGTTATCATGATGATCTATAATGGCAATAAATCATGTTCTAGATTGGCTTACCATGAGTCATCATCTCTAACAACGATATTGAATTCACTAGATCCACTGTGATCGATTTCTATCGTGACCTAGGTGTGCAAGCAAAGTTTATTTATGTTCTCCATACATATGAGAACGGGAAATCTGAATCAGCAAACAAGGTAATATTGGATGGAATAAAGAAAAAACTTGATGAGGCCAAAGGGCTGGGGCCGAGCAACTTCATGAAGTGATATGGTCATACCACTCCACCCCATATTCAACCATAAAAGAGACATTTTTTACCATGGTTTACGACACTAACACCATGTTACATGTCAAAATTGACACTCCCTCCTAGAGGAGTTCTTAATTGAATGAAGAGGAAAATGAGGTAGGATTCAAATGTGCAGCTAACCTAATCGCCGAAACCTGGAATGCCCTCCATATTAGGAAATCCACTGTCAAACAAAGGGGCGGCCAGAAGAACTCAGAGGTAGTTCTGAGAGAGATGCAAGAGGGAGACCTCGTGCTCAGGCAAGTGGTCGTTCCAGCCCAACAAGGAAAACTGCAACCTAACTGGTAGGATCTATATCAGACGTGTTAGAAAGTTCCCCCATAAAGCCTATAAGCTCGAGGAGCTGTATGGACGACTAATCCCCTGAATATGGAACTCAATTAAACTAAGATATTAATACAATTATCCATTTTACTATTATTTGTCTTGAGTAAGGCTAAAGACGCTTAGCCAACCAATGTGTGAAATCTTTTACATTAATCATTATCGCATTCACATGAAGTAAAATAATTTCCAAGTTAATATAAATCTTGGACTTCTATTGAAGATCCTTGTTGCCCCCAGGGTAAAAAAAACATTGGAATTCTATTGAAGATCCTTGTCTCCCTTAGGGTAATATAAACGTTAGAATTATACTGAAGATTATTGACGTCCTCAAGGGAAATATAAATGTTCAGCTTCCTTGGTACAATCCTTGAGGACCAGAGAGCAACATTGTCAACTTAAAGTCTCATCTAAGAGACTCAACTTGAAGTCTCATATGAGAGACTCAACTTGAAGTCTCTCATGAGAGACTCAACTTAAGTCTCGCCCTAGGGACTCAATTTAAAATCTTGCATGAGAGAGCCTACTCATATTTTAAGATTAAATAACTCTTCCCTTTAAAAGACCTCATGCTTAAGGAACTTTGTACTGGTATATTTCCAAAGGCACAAGAGGTAGCGCGAGATTCACCCAAGGTGGACAGATAGTACCCATCGCCCAAAGAAGAGGCACTAGCTTCTGATCTATTGTTGTGTGTGCGCCCGTTTATCACACCACACACCTATTTCCTAATTACTTTTCCCATTACCTATGATGGTTGGCCATTCATTGAAATGGTCGCTCAATTATGAAAACGTAGGAAACACGTGCCCATACTCAGTAATTGTACTGGAAGGGCAGTCAATGAAAAGGGCCACGTTCCCCAACACTATAAGGGTAATAATTACCTATTTATCATGCTTTTGAAGGAGGAAATTCACAAGTATGAGTTTCGTGGGTTCTAAGACTCATGTTCAAGAGGTTGATATAAATACCTCAACCCTAAGGTTGAGAGAAACATTCAATTATCTCTAAAAAAACACCATAGCACAAAGCTCCACACCTTCTCTGTGTAACGAGTTATGATAATTAATTTAATATGGTTTAATAAATTTTATCTCATTCACAAGTCAAAAAGGGTTTACAACGATTATTTTTCTATTTAAGCGTGTAATGTTTGTCTTGTTCACACAATAAGTGTTATTTGTGTCGCACCATCTCTTAGTGAATAAAGTGACAAAGGGAAAACTCTTTTTAGATCAAATAGTTGTTAACCAAAAACTGTCAAACACTAAATTATATTCCCTCTGTCCCAAAATATAAGATAAAAAATGTTTTAAGGTTTTGGACGAATATGTAGTGTGTATCTCACTTGTTTAGTGAGTCTTTGACATTTTGATGAATCTTTGACCAAATGTGGATGCTTCCTCCTCATGATGAACCAATAGTGGTATGAGAGTTTGGTTCGAGTAAGAGACTGACTTCTTGTATCGAAAGTCTTCATGACATGAAGGTGGTCAAGTAGCGTGTCTCATTGAAGTGCATATGACGTGGTAAGGGTTTCTCTCAACGATGATACAATATGTGGATGAAAGAGATCTCGCTTGATGGCAACATGGTGAATAAAATCACACTTGAGGAGAAGATTATTGAGAAACAAATGTGAATTGTGTAAGTCATTACTTGAAAAAATGGAGGTTGAACATGTTATAAGCGAGAGACAAAATACCAATTTTGGTCCCTTAACTATACTCTTGGGTTCAGATTGATCCCTTGATTTTTTTCGTGTCACCTTGGTCCTTTAACTTTTTAATAGAGGCATATGAGTCATTTCCGTCTACTTCGTTAGTCAAAGTATATTAAAAATCTACATGGCAGTGACAAGTGGATTTTACCAACTCTTGTGATAGAGTTAGTGTTAGAAAAACTGACGCTAAAAATTATTTCTAGATTTTTGAATTGTATTCTTACCAAATATACCAAATCAAAACAATCTAACTAGATAAATGAAACCCAACATTTTTTTTTGTGTTGATATTTGTAACTTACCAATAAAATCAAATTAGTCATGACTCATTCTAACCACAAAAAATAACACAACACAAACACAACACAACACCATTCTCATCATTTTCTCTCTATTCCTTCAATACCAGATCTCAAACTCTTCCTTTTTTTTTCTCAATTAAATCAAATCATACAAAATCTTAATTTTTTCTATAACAACTTCACCTTTTTGAATATATAAAACTCGATGCAGTAATAATTTTGATTTGAATCGACGACAACAGAAACGGTAGTAAGTTTTTAACAATGGTTGGTGGTGGAAGCAGAAGAGACGATGGTTCGTTGGTAATTAACAACACCAACGTGTTTGTGACGCTTGATACGCTTGAAAGTGGAATCTGGATCAAATTCAGAAGTGTTTTGGGTTTCAGCCCCATTGAATTCATCTTCTTGGGCTGATTTGGATGATGATGATGATAATGATTATGCCACCATTCCACTGCCTCAATTTGTTTAGTCTATTTCTGAACCCTCTCGATTCCCTTCCAAAAAATTCTCTTATTCCTCCTCGATCATGTCACACTTCAAGAGCAAGTACCATTGTATCTTCATATTCAACTTTTTTCTTAGATATGTTCTTATAATGGTATTATCGTTTTGGATCTTATTAATATTGTTTTTACTTGAATTTTTTTAGTTTTGATTTTGATTTTTAATGGATCGGTGTTGATTGATTTTATTTTAGCGTGTTTTTGGTTTGTGAAGTTCGGATCTAAGTTTTTGTGAATTTTGTAATTTTGGTTTTTGTTTTATACTGTGATGTTGTAATGTGATGTCAGATCCTTGAAGGTTTTGGGTTTGGTTTGTAGGGTTTTGGTTCTTGATTATGTTTTCTATTTTTAATTGTTCTTAAACTTGTTTTGTTATAGGGTGTTTATTTTGAAATAGTTAGTATGTTCCAGTTTCTAATTATCTATGTGATTGAATCTAATTTACAGTTTCTGAATATTTATGTTACTATTTTGAAGGAATAGAGAGAAATTGATGAGAATGGTCTATTGGATTGTTTGAATTTGGTATATTGGGTTAGAGTAAAATTTAAAAATCCACAAGTAATTTTTAGCGTTGGTTTTTTCAACGCTAACTCCATCACAAGAGTTGGTCAAATCCACATGTCACTGTCACGTTGATTTTTAACAGAAGGACTCATATGCCTCTATTAAAAAGTTAAAAATCAAGAAGACATGATAAAAAAATTGTTCTGGACTGGGCCCGTCCTGGCCCAAGAGCAAGAACAAAGGCCCAATCCAAGCAGCTCCTCAAGGAGCGCGCGCCCGAAGATTCCCGCCAGTGCGTCGACCAGAAGCTGCAGCCGTGCCCGTCGTTGTCCGCAAACATAGGCGTCCCCGACCATGTGAACTCCAGCTCGAGCATCCTCCTCGTAGGGCAGATTGTGACCGTTACCCCATCACCGGAACTCCGGAAAGACCGCGTCCTCGTCCCTCCTCATTTCTCGCAAAGCATCACCAGGAAGGGAACCACGTGCGGGTCCCCACTACACACGTAGAACCTGGCAGTCCCTTTGTTGGGCCAGTCCTGGTCGGCCCAATGAAAGGACCTTGGCCCCGCGCTGGGGGCTATAAATACCCTTTGTTCCCAGAGGGTCAAGTATTCATTCTCTTACCCATACATACACTTTTTACCTGCTCGTACCATCACTCACTTTAGCATCGGAGTGTCTTGCAGGTACCCCCCTCCATCTCGCTCAACTTCCGCTCAGAGCCAGTCTTGACGGTCCAAGTCTGATCAGGTAAGATCAGTGGCGCCGTCTGTGGGAATCTAGCTTCCCCGTCTTGCAAAACCTCGAAGACCAAAGCTCAAATCATCTCCTACCGTCATGGCTGACCAAGTTCGTGATGAACAAAACATCTGCGTCGTCGACACCACCAACGGCCTCGCAGATAAGAATGGACTCACCGACAACGCCGGTAACCCCGGTCATAACACACTCCCCGGGGGCGCCAACCCCGAGCCCTCAGTCCACCGCGACGGAGTTACTGCATCATCCTCTTCAGTCCCTCCGTCGGTCGAAGAAGACAACGCAGCTCCCACAAACTATCGAGTTGCCCAATTTCAGGAAGTCCCTGTCCCCGCCGGGGCAGATGCCACAACCCGTGCGCTGTTCGTGTCGATCAATCAGACGAATTACCTCATCTTCGCCCAAGGGGAAAGATTGAGGGCACTAGAAGACGATCGAAGACTTGCGAGGAGACACAGGAGGCCCCAAACTCCACCTCCTCGAGTAACAGAGGTACATCTCCCGTCTCCCCCGCGGAGACACTACAAAGACACCTCCCGAAGCCCGTCACCCCGACCCTCGGGGAGACGGCCCCCTTTGGAGAGGCAACCCATCATTGAAGTCGGGGGACGCAGCCACGCCCCCACACGACAAGAAAGAAGACACTCCGGAGACGGGCATGGAAGAATCAACCAACGAGCACCTCGCTCGAGAGACGCCCAGCACGACTAGGACCGTCGGGCTCGACAATATTACAGGTCCCCATCCCTGTCCCCGGAGCGAAGTGACGAGGACGACCCTCGCGGTCCCCTGTCACAAGCCATCATGGAGGCGCCCATTCCCCCGGGCATGGAGAAGCCTCCACATCTGAAGGAATACGACGGAGTTGTGGACCCGGTCGACCATATAGACGGGTTCGAGGCTATGCTACACTATCACAACGTCGGGGGACCCATCAAATGTTGGTTGTTCCCCACGACCCTTAGAAAGGCAGCAATGGATTGGTATAAAGGCCTCGCTCCGGGATCAATCACCTCGTGGCGAAACCTAAAGAACCAATTCATAAGTTCGTTCACTGCGTCTCAGCGACACCCAAAGACCGAGGCGGCTCTCGAAGCCATCATCCAGAGACAATATGAAACCTTGAGAGAGTTTATTAATCGCTTCAATCGTGAAGCCATACAGGTCACCTGCGCGGACCACATGAAGAGGTACCTGCTGGAGAGAGGGCTCCTCCCTGGCACAGAATTCAGAAAGGCAGTGGGCATCGAGCCACCTAGAACATTTGATGCCCTCCTCGAGAAGGCCCGGGCGTACATGGATTACGAAGAAAGGGAGGTGGCCAACAGAGCCCGGGACCCCAGGACTCGCGGATCCAGCAGTAACCCGCGCCAAGAAGCTGCTCCTCCTCGACCAACTGGGGAGAAAAGAAAAGAGGACAGACCCCGAGAAGTCCGAGACCAAAGAGGACCCTCAGGGCGTTTTACCGAATACACTCCGCTCACAGCTTCCCGCGAGCGCATTTTGGCGGAATGTGCCAGCACGAATTTTAAATACGGCAGCGTCAAACGCCCCCGACTTGCTCCTGCCAAGCCCAGAGCAGACAAGAGCAAGTACTGTCAGTACCACAGGAGCCATGGTCATCTAACTGAAGATTGCGTCCACCTCAAGGACGCCATCGAAACCCTCATCAAGGGAGGGATTCTCGCCCAATATCGGCGAAACGACGCTCCTCGTCGTGACGCCTGAGAAGCAAGAGAACCGGAGGAAGACGCCCGACCATCTGACGAGTCGGTCCCTGTCCAGACCGCCTTCTCCGTCACCAGACCCGAGGACTTCTACGTCCCCGAGCACCTGCAGGAGCCGCTCACGACCCACATCAGGTGGGAATACTTTCCCTCCGCCATGGTCATCAATGGTGGAGGATTCAACGACCTGACTATCAATTCGGCTAAAAGGAAGCTGGATGAACTGGTCGACGCGGCACCCCTGCAAACAGTTACCTTTGAGAGGGTAAAAGGTAGGTCGGAGCCTATCACCTTTTACCTGGAAGAGCTCCCTGGAGGAGCCCCCAACGCAGTCATTCCCCTGCTGATAAGGGCAAGAATGACTAACTTTGATGTGCACCGTATCCTCATTGACGAAGGAAGTTCCGTCGACGTAATGTATAACCAATTGTTCCGGACTCTGCAGCTGGGCGACTCGCATCTCTCGCCATATGTAGGTTCAGACTTACAGGGCTTCAACGGCTCGACCTCCAAGCCTTAGGGATATGTCGAGCTCATGGTTACCTTCGGCGAGGGCACGGCGACAAGGCAGGTTAAAGTACGCTTCCTCGTCATCGACTGCCCGTCCCTCTACAACTGCATCCTGGGGAGACCAACACTGGAAGAACTGACAGCGGTACCCTCCATCGTCCACTTGAAGATGAAGTTCTACACTAAGAGGGCACGGGTAGCTACCATTCAGGGGGACCTAGCTGCTGCTCGAAGGTGTTTTAATGCCGCATCTAAAGGACGCGACACTGTCGACACCGGGACAAGGCCCGCCAAGAGACCGGAAACAACGCGACAGGAACCCGACAAGCCAGAGCCCGCCAAAGAGGAAGTCCAGAGAGCTCCACCAAAGGTTGACTCTATAGCTCTAGATGCCCGTTTCGATCAGGACGAACCTCCTAACGGCGAGCAAATTCCCCTCCGACCAATCCTGGACGGGGACTTTAAGCTCGTCCCCCTCAGTGCAGACCCGAGCAAGGGAGTGAAGATTGGCATCGACCTCCCCGACCTGGCGAGGAAACAGATCAAAGCCTGCTTGCGCGAGAATGCTGACCTGTTCGCCTGGAGAATTGCGGAGATTCCCAGACTCGACCCTGAGGTCGCCTGTCACCGTCTCGCCATAGATCCTTCCGCTAAGGCCATAGTACAACGTAGGCGTAGGCAGTCTCCAGAAAAACGGAGGCTGCTGAAAAAGCTGTAAAAGACCTCCTAGAGGCGAATTTTATTTATGAAGCCCGGTATTCAACCTGGCTGTCAAACGTTGTACTAGTTAAAAAGAATAATGGAAAATAGAGGACGTGTGTTGACTATACCGATCTCAACCGGGCTTGCCCGAAAGATGCTTTCCCTTTACCGAACATAGATATGCTGGTCGACAACTCGACCGACTATAAAACATTGTCGTTCATGGATGCCTACTCGGGCTATAACCAAATCCCAATGGCCATGGGAGACAAACATTGCACGGCTTTCATGACCAGCTCGGGCATTTATTACTACAACGTAATGCCCTTTGGACTAAAAAACGCTGGGGCAACTTACCAACGTATGATGAACAGGGTGTTCCACAAGCAGATTGGAGACATGCTTGAGGTCTACATGGACGACATGATCGTCAAATCCCGTGCAGACACCGATCATGCAGCACACCTCAAGGCAGTCTTCGCCCAAGCAAGACAATGTAAGATGAGATTCAACCCCGAAAAATGCATGTTCGGAGTCAAGGCGGGGAAATTCCTCGGATTCTACCTGACAGAACGAGGAATTGAAGCCGACCCCGACTAGTGTCTAGCGTTCTCCGACCTCCCAACCCAGACGTCAAAGAAATCAATACAAGTCATGAACGGAATGCTCACGTCATTGTCCCGCTTTATCGCAAGGTCCGCTCAGCACGCCCTCCCCTTCTTCAGACTCCTTCGCAAAGAAGCAGCCTTCGAATGGACCGAGGAATGTGAACGGGCAATGCGCCACCTAAAAAAAAGTCTATCTCAACCACCCGTGCTATCTCGACCAGTCGACAGGGAGCCATTATTCATATGCTTGGCCGTCTCAAACAAATCCGTCAGCGCGGCTCTCATCCGCGAGACCACCGACGGGCAGAAACCCGTTTATTTCACGAGCAAAGCTCTACAAGGACCCGAGAGCAGGTACCAACAGATAGAAAAGGTAGCTCTAGCCCTCGTCAATGCGGCGAGGAGACTCAGACACTATTTTCTGGCCCACACGGTCATCGTGTGAACCGACCAACCGGTGAAGCAACTCTTGGGTCGACCTGAACATCGCCGACCGAATGTTGAAATGGTCCTTAGAGCTCTCAGAATTCGACATTCAATACGAGAGCAGGAAAGCTCTGAAAGCACAAGCCCTGGCCGACTTTGTCGCGGAAATGACCGCTCACGACCCGCCCGCAGGGTGTTTACAGTGATTTCTGGTAAACAACCGCTAGTCCTCCAAACTATCAAATAATCTTAATGACTGTTATTTAATCTCTCTGGTAACTTGCAGGATCGACTAGATTGATACTATGGTGTATTGGTTGTTTGGATAATTCTCATTGTAGAACTGATATTCATGGTTGGTATTTAGAGTGTTGTGTAGGCGTTCAACTTACTTCGATTACCATATTAAAGATCTAATGACATGATCAAGTAAGGATGTGCGAAACTAAATTGCATGAATAAAGGTTCGATTGTAAAGACATGTAAAACTGCAAGAAACAAGTAAATAACTTTGAAGTATAAAAGCATGTAATGTAAAAGAGTTTCTGAAATGTAAAAGATTCGAAATAGAAAGAAAGCGTTTAAATGCAAGAAATCAGTAAATGACTTTGAATGGAAAGATATTCGAATGATGAAAGCATGAAGATAAAAGCGTGAAATGCAAAAGAGTTTTTGTAATGTAAAGTACTCGAAATAGAAGGAAAGACTTTCAAATGCAAGAAATCAGTAAATGACTTTGAATGAAAAGATTTTAATGTAAAGGCTTTTGAATGATATTGACATGAAGATAGAAGATAAACTGGAAATGATAAAGAGTTTTACTGAATCATAAATATTTGGTGTTATCATACGTACATTGTTCGAGCATTCGTTTCCCTAGCCATGTGGTATTTTGAATGTTTACTGAATTTTGTACAATAGATATGACACACGAAATCCTAATGCTAAGACTTCTATTTATACTACTTCGACCATAACGGTCTTGCCTATAAGATTCTGCCACGTTCAGAACATGCAGAGCACTTCCCCTCTCAAGCTTCCACGCGTCTTCGAATGCTCCAGCGCATATATTTTAAATTTCGAACATCCCGCTTATGTTTGAATTTCAAATGTTTTGGCACTCTTCGCTTCGAACTCCTCTCTTAAACACAGTCTCATTACCACTTCGAGGCTTCTTTTAACTATATCTTCACAACTGTCACTCGAAGCTCCGAGCTTTGACATGTTCATTCGAAGAACTGCTTCTATCATTCTGAACCATGACATCCTGCTTTATTCCAACTAAACATCCAGCTTGCTTCGTTTCGAACTGTATCATCAAAATCTTCAGCCAACAAAATGCCCCTTTAAAATATGTATTTCGATCCTTTGAGAAACACTTATTTTAAATATATATGCAAGATTTTGATGTGACCTTTGAGTAATCGTAACATTTATTGTGTATGACTCCAGTCACGTCAATCACGACGCCTTTTGGATTCCTTAACCGTCTTGAATCAGTATTTCACAGCATGGTGCAGTTATAAAACAATGATTATTTTTAATCACGCCTATTACCAATATCAACTTTTACGCCACCTCCTTCTCAATCCAACCCACGACTCCCACGTATCCTAGTCTTACTTAGTGGATGTTTAAACTTCCACACTATAAAAACCCATCAACTTAGTCTTTTATTTTTTCTTTCCACATTCTGAATCTTTTCTTCCTCTCTTCTCACCGAAACCCTAAAACTTCCAACAATCTTCAACAATGTCTTCTACAACATCATCCCAACTGAAGAAAACTTCCAAAAAGAAAGGAAAGAACACATGAACAATAATGGAAAGCAAGGTTGGTACTTATCAAGGTCAATATGTGCTTATCCCCCAAATGATCTCCAAAGAGAAGGAAATGCTCTATGCATCTCAGGTACTAATTCCAACTAATGCTGCTGGAAAGAGGTTTGCTCTAATGGGTCCTCTTACAGTCTTTGAAATCTTAAAAGATACTAGAAAAATCTTCCCTGTTTGTTATAACTTTAAGCCTTTGTTTAATAAAATGGATATCCCTAAGACATGCGAGTCTTCTGATTCGACAACCGTGGAAACTCCAATCGTTCCCCCAAAAGACCCCTTTGTGCTAGACTATGTGAAAAGCAACTTCAAACCGTTCCGATCCTGCCCTACCTCTGACACAGCTTACCAAAATTGGTTTACCAAAGTAGAAGCCAAGAAATCCCAGCAATGGGAGGAATTAGGAATTTACAATTTGATTAAGTTATCGAAACCAGGCTTCACCTATAGTCATCCATTATTATTTGCGTCCTTATATTTCTTGGACAGCACCTACAACACCTTCCATCTCCCTGGGGGAATGATTACACCCACATTTATCGATATAGCAGCCATTACTGGTTTGTCACCAGTAGGAGAAACCTACATTCCTGACAATGAAGAGCACTCCAGTATAATTAACTTCGAAGTCAAATTAGCCAGCTTTTCAAAGTTCATTAGCCACTACCACACTGAAGGAGATAGTGTGTCAGATGTGGAACACATTGCTTTCCTCACCTTATGGTTATCAAGGTATGTATTCTGCAGCAGGTCCTTACAGGTAGCCAGTAGGTTCATCCCTCTAGCTAGAGACTTACATGAGAATAGGAGGGTGTGTTTAAGAGAACTGTTACTTGTTAATCTTTACGAAAGCTTAAGATCAGCCGTTTCGAGTTTGAAATCCCACACTCCCAAAAACATCCTTCTAGTTGGCCCCTTCTGGTTACTCCAGTTATGGCTTAATGCCATGTTTGAACCCTCACTATCAACTTCTAACACTATTGTTGAACAAGATCCGGAGATAGCGGATAGAATCATTGAAGGTACGAGGCTGCGAAAACTTACCCCAAACGATGATAAAGATGACTTCAAAGTTCTCTTCTCAAACTATATCATGATTTTCTCCAAGAGACACAAATTTGAAGAGACTATGGCGCCCTTTGCTTCAAGGACTCATGGACCATCATGGTTCACCATGGCCCTCTCAGAAGCAGTTAAAAGCAAAGAAATTCAAGATATTTGGAGAGCCTTTCTGCTTCCCAGATTAATCTCCTCGCGAATCACTCCTTCCAAGAATCAAATCTTCCTTTTTGCCTATCAACCCAACTTCGTTTCTAGACAATTTGGCCTGTGCCAACTAATCCCTGAACCTCTGTTCCAAACAGAAAGTGCCATCACTTCTGGTCGAACCTTCAAAGCAAGAGAAGCCAAACTACAACAAGAACAATATCAAGGCTTCGCCCACTTTAAACTAATACCTTTTGAGCCCACACACTTCACAGCAAAGGGTTTTCTGGAATGGTGGACAAAGTTCTACCAATCTTATATGTTCGATACCCTCTCTATTCAACAGAAACTAACTGATGCGTTCGATGTGCAGGTACACTCCAAGAAAGGTATGTTCACTCACGCCAAAGAGATTAGGGCTTTTCAAAATTATTTCGAAACCACTTATGATACCACACACTTGGAATCCACTGTGCATCAAGCGGCTGAGACCTTGAAGGGAAAATTTAAAGAAAAAATTTCTAAGCTCAAACTTCCTTCAGGGTTGTCACCTGAGTATAGGTATAGGTTGGAATTCGAAATGCATCCACCTAAATTCCCTAGATTTCCTACCTCAGAACTGGCTCTGGCTTGGTTTCCTCCATACCCTTGGTGGTTCACTTGCAAAGAAATGTTCAAATATCTTCAAAAGAAACCAAAGCCATCTGAGACTGTGACATGGGCTCGTCATTGGCTCCACGATTTCCCAGGACATCTTCGCTATGAACTTTCTGCCATGTCGATTAAATCTGATCAAGGCGCAGGTGCGAATGCTTGGGAAAATCCCAAATGTTTCTCACTTTCTACACTTTTAACTTTTACCTTAATTGTTTCGATTTTCAGCCATCAGGATAAAGACCGCTGCTTCGAAGTCTAAAGAGGGAAGTGCCTCCCAAACATCTATCGAAACCATTGATGATGTGTGTTGTACCCCAAAATTTGCCCTCGCATTTTTCCACAAGAAATCACAGCTTCAGGCGTTTCCTGATTTTTCAGATTGGCTCAAGAATCGGTCAAACGGACTTTTCTCGTCAGCCAAGCAAAAATTAGGGTTTTATTGATTTTTCAGGGCTCTGGAATGTTTCACACAGTTGGCTTAGAGTTCTGGTTGATTTTGGCTCAACTTTGATCAGACGAACGCTCTTTGGAATTTAATCAGGAATTAGGGTTTTTTATGGGCACGTTCTCAGAAGGATTCAAAATCTGTGATGCTTTGCAAGTTATTCCGAGATTTGGGTTGAATTCGCATTGTTTGACTTAATCAGTAAAAAGAATGCATTTGGTTTGAATTCACATTTGTTTGTTTGAGCCAGTCAAAAGATATATGCAGTTTGGATTTACAGTGCTTGGTAAAAATCAGTGAAAAGGGAATGCGCCTGATCAGTTGTTTTGGTTAACTGTTGCTTTACTTTGGATATTGGAAAGGCCAGGTTTAACTGAGTAAATTGCTAGAGCATTGTTTATTTAAATTATTTATTATTCTGAGGTTAAGTGATTGGAATTTATTTTTCGATTATTTTAATTCAAAGAATTTTAAATAATGAATAAACAATAAAAGAGGAAATAGAATTAATTGGATAGTGAAAACTTTTATTTATTCTTAAATTATTTGTACAATTATTGTTTACAATTTATTTACAAACAATGATTTTACATTAATTTAAATTTAAATAAAAAAATGAAACTATCCTATTTTTTCTAAGTCTTCTATTCTTCAATTCTTCATCTGCTATCCTTTGCTCCCCTCCATTCAATTATTCATCTGCAAGAGAAAAAGAGAAAAAGTCAAAAAGAAGATAAGTAAATAATGACAGATAAATAAAAGACAGTTCATCATTAAGGGCCACTGATAGGGATCAGTTAACCCTCTCTGCAAATCACGGGATTTCTCCCGGTTCACAAAGAGGGACGAATGTTTATTTGCTAAAAGATGAGTGCACAAAAGTCAAATTGCACAATTCAAAAATCTCAAACAGCACTGCACAAGTTCAAACCAAACTAAAAGTCCAAACTGAATCACAACTTCCAAACTCAAACGTTCTGCCAAAAATGCAAGTTACTATCCAAAAGGCTACTCAAAGCTGTCAATAAAGAAGATTTGGAAAGATGTCAAAAGTACAAAAGCTATCAAGAAGGGACAAATATGCAGAGGAAATTTGTTAAGCAAGCAAAACATTTTCTTTTCATCATTTCCCAAAATAAAGGGTGGCCCTTTCAGAACAAAAGTACAGCATAAACATATTAAATATATAAACTGTATTGAGAGAGGAGAAGAAGAGATAGAAGAGCAGGCTTAGGCTTTAGGCTTGAGAGAGAGAAAGATATATAAAACAAAAACAAAAGATAGTACAGGGGGGGGGGGGGGAAACCAATACAAAAGAATACACCAAAACTGTATAAGGATAACCACCAAACAGCATACCAGGGGGGACCTTAAAACACCAAACATAATTAACCTGCATAAAACCCAAGCATAAAAACCTGCCTCAGCATCCAACCTGCCTAAGCACAAATCAAAAGCCAAAACCAGTAAGACCCTGTTCAAGGCCAAGACCTGCATTAGCCTCATCAACCTAAAGCATTAAACCTGTCAAAAACCTTACCAAAAGGCAAAACCCTGTCCTGCCTATCATCAAACAAAGACAACCAAGCATATGCCAATGCCTGCCTGAATAACCCAAGCATCAAACCTGCTAAGCCATTAAACCTGTCAAGCCAAAGCCCATAAGGCCCTGTGTAAAAACCAGATAACCTGTCAAAAAGCCTAACATGAAGCCTGAAGCCTGAAAGCCTCACAACCTGTGAAATCTCCAAACCATATAGCCATTTTCAAAGCCTAAGCTATAGTAACATAGCTTTGGCCAAGCTAAAAACCCAACACCAAGTAAAACCTGTTCAAGATCATAACCAAGCCTAAAGAACCAGAGGCAACATCAAAGCATCCAAACAAAAGCCCTCAGAAGGATCATCATAGGGCAATTAAAAGGCAATCAAAAGGCAAGCATACGGAGGTATCGAGGCAGTAAAAGAGAAGAAGAAAGTCAGAGAAACAATAAGGCAAGGCAGGCAACTCAGAAAAGGGACAAAGAAGCATACTCAGGCTACGCCATGTCAAATACAAGCTCCTAAGCTTTTCAAAGCAAAAAAAAAGCTCCAAATAAGCTCAAATCTGTCTAAAGCATTCAAAGCCAATCCTAAGCCTCAGAAATTTTTCATCACAGGCGACAAACAACTCAAAGGCAAATCGTTCAGAAGTAAAATCAAAGGCATTAACAAATCAAAAAGGCAGCAAGGTCAAGGCAACTCAGAGAAGGGACGAAAGGGCAACAAACGTTCAAAGGCATTCAAAGGCAACATAAGCAGAAGCATGCAGTAGAAGAGAAGAGATAAAGAAGATATAAAGGGTTTTCAGGGTAAACATCATAAAACCTAACCGAGGTCACCAAGAAGCTAGCTTCATCGTGCAATCTCCTTCGCCACTAAGCCTCCTACGCGCCTCCACCACTCCTTCCCCTCCTCAGTAAAGGTAACAGATTTTCTTTCACCCTTTCTTGCGTACCTCCAACAAAATCAATAATGAACACAACATAAACAAACAGAATCAAGACGTCTTAATCAAAAGAAGGCAGTAATTCATAACATGTAAAAGGAAAAACCCTAAACGCGTTAAACAAGCAAGAGGGTTACCCTTTTTTTGCGCTTCACTGCATCAAGGAAGAATGAAGAAGGAAGGAGGCGGAGGCGCTGATGGCTGGGCAAAGAGGAGGCGCTGTTCAGCAACCATGGCCAAAGGACGAACGATCGGAGAAGATGAACGAAGAACGAACGAGCGGCGCGCCTCACAAACCCTAAGCGTAATCCCAATTGAAACAGAAACTCAGGAACCCTAAACAAAAACATGTGCATTCAACTTGGGCCTAACACATTTTTTCCAACGCCCAAGCCTTTTTTTGTTCCCTTCATACACCCCCCCATTTCTTTTCTATTTGGGCCATAACCCTACCCTTGAGCCCATTTCTGATTTTTTATTTCACACTATTTTTAAAACCATCATTTAAATTAACAAAACCCTTTATTTTATTATTTATTGACATCAAAACATTTTTATTTTTTTTAAATGAAATACTTTTTTTATTACACAATACAATTAAAATGTAAAACCTTTTTTCTTTTAACTAAAATACCATTCTTTGTACATAATATAATTTAAGGTATTCAATGAAAATTTTCTATTCATACATAAATATATAATTTTTCTTAATATATCTTTTTTAGAATAATACATTAAATACTTTAACACTTTTAAAATATATTTTTCAATATACATAAACTTTAAAACATTCAATTAAAATACTCTTTGTACATACAAATAAAGATACATTATTTTTATTACACAATATAATTAAAATTAAAAACACCTTTTTAATTTGAATATTCTTATATAAAGATACTTTTTATATCAAATATAAAATAATAACTTTCAAACTTAGAATATTTTTCTTTTCTTAAATCTCCTTTTGTATATATTAAAGATAATACAAGAATACAAGATTATTAATTAAACAAATATTTTAATTTCTTTCTTTAAGTCAACCATACCTTAAAATAATACACATTAATTTCATATTTCGCACCTGTAAATAATTACATATACAAATACACGTATACACGTACACTTACACAATACATTTACATTGCTCCTATACACATTTACTTATATTTGTATATTCGTTACATTTACATTTGATTGATTCGATTTGGTTGTAACCTATTGGACACTATATTCCTAAGTCTCATCCCCATTCATAAATTTGTACCCCCACTCCCGGATACTTATTTTGTAATAGCGTAGACTTTACATTTTCGCAATTTACCGCTTTCAATTATACCATGGTTAGACCTAGGGTTTGCATGTACATAAAATCAAACGCTAGATAACCTAATACAAGACAAATACATGAAATCAATACACAATCACACTTGCACCCTCTAGGGTAATCCCACATGTTGCCTTCCAAAATGGGCCATGCTTGCACGTCGAGTATCTTTGGCAAAACAAATTCAAATGATCATAAGTCCCTCGATGACGCTTTCGAATGTTGCCTAAAACGGAATGATCATAGTCCCTTCAAAGCAAATTGCCAAAGACACTTGGCACCATTGCATTCATGGTCCATACGATGACCCACGCCCGTCCCGAACAAACTTCCTAAACGCAAGATTGTCCACCAAATTCAATGGTGGAACAAAATTGTTAAAAAGGGTTGAAATCATAGAGAAAACCTCTGAGTACAATAGGGTAGACAAAACTCTTAGTTACTTGAGATCAACTTGCAAAAACGCTTGCCTTCTTTTCAAAAAACCACATTCCACAAGCACTTTCAAAACAAACTCTCAAAACATTTTGAAACATCTTTTCGAAAAGATACACACCTTTGTAAAATATTCGAGTAAAGAATTGTTACAAGGTTAGCCTAAGACAAGGCATCTTCTTCCAAAACATTTTCAAAAACACACACACCTACACACCATTTTCAAGCAATCGAAAATCAAGGCAAGTGATCTAAAAAACCAAGTAACTAAGAGCCCATGGATAACCATGGATGAAAAGGGTGCTAATACCTTCCCTTTTCATAATCTACCCCCCGGACCCACGAAATATCTCAAAAGGTTTTTGCTGTGCTTTTTTAACCTTTCCTTTAGGATAAAATAAAAAGTCAATGGCGACTCTTGCTCAACCGAACAAGTGCGAATACAAACGCAAAACTCATAGTCAGTTCTCCCACCGTATCACAGAACTGGCGACTCTGCTGGGGACTATGAAGAGTGGGGTTACCTTAGGGTTTAGATCACCTTTACTTTTTTGCTTTAATTGACTCGATTGCTTTATCTTTTGGGTTCTTGTTTGGGTTTGTTGTGAATCCTACACCCGGATTTGGGGCACCTTCTTAGGTAAATAACAAAAAAACTGCGAGGGAACTGTGCGGGGTATACCGACACGGTTGAAGCAGTAAGCTATGTTAGTGTGACATATTTGTGAGTACCGGTAACCCTTGAGTTCAATCAAGGAGAGTACGGGGCCGCTGAGTGATGTCGTGAAGCACTAACGAACTCTTAGAACCTTAATTGACCATCTTAGCCTTTTTAGGGGTAGTAAGATGACCGACTTTGGTGCAGTCCGAAGTTGGTAGATACTCTATACTACACTCATTTGAGGGTTGTTTTCTTGGAATATTTTGGTCGCCAGTAAGTGGCTAAACCGAAACAATGAACACAGAAAACAATCCAATGATATTGAGCTCCTTAGAACCCGGTTTCTATTTTAAGACAGGATGAGCCAACTAACTTCAAGAGGGTACTTACCTAAACCTCATGCAAGCCTAAACCTAAGGACTTGTTTGCTTTGTGTGAATATGTTTGTCTGTATATACACTCACTTGCTTTTTGCATACATGTACATAACATCATAACATCATACCATAGCATTTTCAATAACCATTTCAAGGATCTCGAAGGTTCTTTTGATGTAGGGATACGTTGAACCAGACATCTACCAAGGGGCAAGAGGTTTCTCCTCTAAACAAAGTTCTCCAGTCAAAGTTCAAGTACAACAACTTGAATCAGTGGCTATGACCCACTCGACATGGTGAGCTTGATTCTCGTGGAAAGATATCCACCGATACAAAGTTCTCCAAACAAAGATCAAGTATAACAACTTGAATCAGTGGCTATGACCCACTCGACATGGTGAGCTTGATTCTCGTGGAAAGACATCCACCGATACAAAGTTCTCCAGTCAGAGTTCAAGTACAACAACTTAAATCAGTGGCTATGACCCACTTGACATGGTGAGCTTGATTCTCGTGGAAAGACATCCACCGGTGCGGAGATCTCCAATCCAAGAGCAAAGTTCAACCTCTAACATTTTCTTGTGTTTACCCCAAGAGATCCTTGAAAGCATGCATCCACATATCATGCATCGAATTTTGACAGTCTTTCCTTTTTCAGGTTTCCTTACTCTCCTGCTGTTTATTTCAGCAAGAGATGGCTCTAGAAAGGTCTGTCAAAGACATCCAAGACCAGACTGCTCAGTTGCAGGAGATGTTCCTGAACTTGTCTCTGGGGCAAGAAGAGATGAAAGCTCTCCTCACAAAGGGCTTGGAGAATTCCAACAATGCCAGGAGTGACCAGCTTGCGGAGCTACAGTTCGATCTGACAACCTTGAGGACCCAAGTGATGGGACAGTTGGTGGGCCAGATGGCTCTCATCCAAGACCTATCTCAAAGACAAGAGGAACTCAGAGTTCTTGTCCACCAATTGCTTCCAAACAACCAACTGGGGCAAACATCTGAGGTTGAAGAGCAAGTCACCGCTCAGCCTCCATCCACTCAAGAAGACAAAGGGAAAGCTCCTTTACTTGCTTCAGGGTCACAAGCCCATCAACAACCTCGCCAGCGTCAAAGGGGTAATCGGCGTAAGCAAGAAACGTCGGGAAGACAGTTTACGGAGACTAAAATACCATCATTTTTCATACTGAAGCGTCTGTTGGAGGTCAACCTGCTTACCTTAAAGGACCCTCCTCAGAAGCCCAATACCTCCTCTCCTCACTATCATCCCGACGCATTTTGTGTTTACCACTCCTACAGCCCGGGACACGACACCAACGACTGTTGGGCCTTGAAGAACAAGATTCAAGATCTGATCGACATTGGAGTGCTGGAATTCATGCCAGACGGTGAGATGAAAATCTTCCGTTAAAGGGTTCTCCACTTGAAATGACGAAGCTCAAGCTGAAAGACTTTTGCTTCTTTTTGAATTTTCAAAGTTGTAATTTCTTTTGCTGTCAAACAATTATCTGTTGATGTTAAACTCTGTTTTCATTAATGCATTGCATATGTTTGTCTTGAATTCATCCATTCGTTTCACTACTCTTATGCTTTTCTTTATGATATTTGACTCTTGATAAAAAGCTGTAAGCCTTTAGAGGGAGGATGACGAAACAATACCATGATCTTATACAGTATGCTTTTGAACAGACCTTGCTGATGATGTACAGGTATTTCTTTCAATTCCCAAACACTGGAGTTATAAGGAAGTTAATCCCTAGTCAACCCCTTCGAGCCAAAGAAGTAGGAGTTTTCTGTTCTAAACAATCAAAACCTTTGATATTAAACTCGGGGCAGGGTAGTCTCTCAGTTTAATTCAAAAAAAAGTGCGCATTGAAGTCGCAAACTCTCAGTTCGTAACACAACGAACGACGTCAAAGAAAAAAGAAAGCATTCCTTTAGAATCAAAAGACAAGGGTGGTTCCCTATCACATAGACAGTCAATCTCTCAAAAAGAGAAAAAGCCCACTGAGCCAAAACCTATAAAGGAGGCTTAAGAAAGCTGGGGCATCCCACTGACAGTAATCCCGGAAAACGGTAACAGTCAGGCAAAAGTTAGGGATAACAAATCAAAATCAAAATAGTGAGGTCATTACAAAATCCTCAACAACATGAAAAATGTTGAAAAAGAAAAAGGAGATGATGATTGTCTCCCCAAATTCAAACTGGTGAACCATCGCCCAAAAGTCGTTCCAAACTCAAAACAGAGTGAGACGCACAATTAACTGAGCTTAGGTCGGAGAACATCACGAAGAGCGGGTGGGTACAAATATACTTTGAGCCTATATCCTTTGTTTCTTAAACCGTGAACCAAGCCGCGTTACAACCCTTCAAAAGTCCTAATTGAAGCATGGGTTAGTTCGAAAGCATACTGTTACAAAAGGTATCCTGACTCCTGTAGGGCTTTACTCTAAATCTTGTGTTGACTTGTCTTATGAAAAGTTTTCTGCTAAAAACGCATTTTTCAAAACTTCGAGACAAACATAAACTTTGCATTGCTTGAATATCACTGTCTGCATTTGGCTTTTTGTTTGACAGCGAAGAAATTCATACAGCGAATGTTCCGAGGAACGAAAACTCTCTCAGTAAGTGAAAATCACTTCAAAAGGATAACACTTCCATTGCAAATCTCCTATCAGCAGGGGGCATGACATGTCACCATCCAATTAACCTGGGGCAGTCCAGTCGAGGTCCAACAGATCTTTCAAAGTCCAGTTAACCTGGGGCAGTCCAGTCAAGATTTCAAGAAATCTCTCAATATGCAGAGTAATCTGATTCAAGATTCCTTCATTATCACCTGGGGCATTCGAATGTCAAAAGTGTCCAACAATTCCTTCATCACCGAAGAAGATCATCTTCCAAGTTTACTCAGATGTGACCCGGACACGGCGATATTCTGATACTTATTCCAGATTCATCCAAATGCAGCTTTACACGAGCTCATCATCAGGAAGCCCTACACCGGTTCCTCCTCAAGATTTCTGAAAACAGTTTACGGGTTCTCCAAGTAACGGATGTTAACCTATCGCTTGTTCAGTTTCAACTTCAAGACTTCTGAAAACAGTTTATGGATTCTTCCCAACAACGGATGTTAATCTATTACTTGTTCAGATGCAACCATTGAAAACAGTTTACGGACGCTTCCCAACAACGGATGCTGCTCTATTGCTTATTCAATCCCAAGATTTCTGAAAACAGTTTACGGGTTCTCCAAGTAACGGATGTTAACCTATCGCTTGTTCAGTTTCTTCTCAAGACTTCTGAAAACAGTTCACGGGTTCTCCAAGTAACGGATGTTAACCTATCACTTGTTCAGATTCTTCTCAAAACTTCTGAAAACAGTTTATGGATTCTTCCCAACAACGGATGTTAATCTATTACTTGTTCAGATGCAACCATTGAAAACAGTTTACGGACGCTTCCCAACAACGGATGCTGCTCTATTGCTTATTCAATCCCAAGATTTCTGAAAACAGTTTACGGGTTCTCCAGTAACGGATGCTAACCTATCACTTGTTCAGATTCTTCTCAAGACTTTTGAAAACAGTTTATGGATTCTTCCCAACAACGGATGTTAATCTATCAGCTTGTTCAGATGCAATTTTTTGAAAACAGTTTACGGACGCTTCCCAACAACGGATGCTGCTCTATTGCTTATTCAATTTCAAGATGTTCTGAAAACAGTTCACGGGTTCTCCAGTAACGGACGATAACCTATCGCTTGTTCAGACTCTTCTCAACGTTCTGAAAACAGTTCACGGGTTCTCCAGTAACGGATGTTAACCTATCACTTGTTCAGACACTTCTCAACGTTCTGAATTCTCCAGTAACGGATGTCAATCTATCGCTTGTTCAGATTCCAAGCCTTCACCTGCAGCAATCAGAGGACTCTCGCAATCCCCAGCCAGAGAACCTTCCAGAGGCTAACTCCCCTCAGAGTCAAGTCTCATTATCCCCAACAAAGCTAAAACTTCAAATTATCAATCCCCAGCGGAGCCAGACTAGTGAGCCTTCTCCCCACAGAGTTTTGGGAGGGCAAATCCTGAATTCCCCAGTGAAGTCGCCAGAGTTACTTCCCGCCAAACTGAAGATTCTCAGTCTTACCTCCCCAGCATGGGTCAATTAGATTGGAACTCCCCAGTAGAGGTCATCAGGAATTCTCTTCCCCAGCAACAGCCAAGGAATTATTTTCCCGGCAGCAGTCAAGATTCTTTTATCTTCAGCCGTCCAAGATAGCTCATCAGCTTACATGCGCATTCATCACATTCATGTCATAAACATTGATGTCAGATACATTGCATCATACATCATGACATTGCATACGACTAACCCTTTACTTTTTCAGGTAAGATCAGTCGACAGACAAAGATCACCTCCCGAGATTCATCCAAAAATAGTTCAGATGTGACCCGGACACGGCGACATTCTGGTACTTATTCCGGATCCATTCAGACGCATCATCAGGAAACCCTACACCGGTTCCTCTTCAACTTCAAGACTTCTGAAAACAGTTCACGAGTTCTCCAGTAACGGATGCTAACCTATCACTTGTTCAGATTCTTCTCAAGACTTCTGAAAACAGTTTATGGATTCTTCCCAACAACGGATGTTAATCTATCAGCTTGTTCAGATGCAATTTTTGAAAACAGTTTACGGATTCTTCCCAACAACGGATGTCAATCTACCAACTTGTTCGGATGCCAACTTTTGAAAACAGTTTACGGACGCTTCCCAACAACGGATGTGGCTCTATTGCTTATTCAATCTCAACTCCTGAAAATAGTTTACGGATTCTCCAGACATGGATGTCAATATATTGCTTATTCGGACCCCCAATTCAGAGATGTTCCAAAACATGGGTGCCTTTCTGATACTCGTCCACTCACCAATGACATACAGTTCAACATCGCCAAATGGCATCTTTAAGCCCATTATCAGATGGCATCTCTAAGCCCATCCCCCGACAAGATTCTATCGCATCAGATGGCATCTTTAAGCCCATCACCAAATGGCATCTTTAAGCCCATTCACCTCTACCATCACATCGACGAGTGCAAATTTTCTGGGTACTTTAGTGTCCAATCTTCTTTTACCTTCAAGTCGCGAAAGGCAAACTTGCCAATCTAACTCTTCAGGTTCAAGAAGATTGAACAGGGGCAACTGTTGTACCCCAAAATTTTCCCTCGCATTTTTCCACAAGAAATCACAGCTTTAGGCGTTTCCTGATTTTTCAGATTGGCTCAAGGATGGGTCAAACGGACTTTTCTCGTCAGCCAAGCAAAAATTAGGGTTTTATTGATTTTTCAGGGCTCTGGAATGTTTCACACAGTTGGCTTAGAGTTCTGGTTGATTTTGGCTCAACTTTGATCAGACGAACGCTCTTTGGAATTTAATCAGGAATTAGGGTTTTTTGTGGGCACGTTCTCAGAAGGATTCAAAATCTGTGATGCTTTGCAAGTTATTCCGAGATTTGGGTTGAATTCACATTGTTTGACTTAATCAGTAAAAAGAATGCATTTGGTTTGAATTCACATTTGTTTGTTTGAGCCAGTCAAAAGATATATGCAGTTTGGATTTACAGTGCTTGGTAAAAATCAGTGAAAAGGGAATGCGCCTGATCAGTTGTTTTGGTTAACTGTTGCTTTACTTTGGATATTGGAAAGGCCAGGTTTAACTGAGTAAATTGCTAGAGCATTGTTTATTTAAATTATTTATTATTATGAGGTTAAGTGATTGGAATTTATTTTTCGATTATTTTAATTCAAAGAATTTTAAATAATGAATAAACAATAAAAGAGGAAATAGAATTAATTGGATAGTGAAAACTTTTATTTATTCTTAAATTATTTGTACAATTATTGTTTACAATTTATTTACAAACAATGATTTTACATTAATTTAAATTTAAATAAAAAAATGAAACTATCCTATTTTTTCTAAGTCTTCTATTCTTCAATTCTTCATCTGCTATCCTTTGCTCCCCTCCATTCAATTATTCATCTGCAAGAGAAAAAGAGAAAAAGTCAAAAAGCAGATAAGTAAATAATGACAGATAAATAAAAGACAGTTCATCATTAAGGGCCACTGATTGGGATCAGTTAACCCTCTCTACAAATCACGGGATTTCTCCCGGTTCACAAAGAGGGACGAATGTTTATTTGCTAAAAGATGAGTGCACAAAAGTCAAATTGCACAATTCAAAAATCTCAAACAGCACTGCACAAGTTCAAACCAAACTAAAAGTCCAAACTGAATCACAACTTCCAAACTCAAACTTTCTGCCAAAAATGCAAGTTACTATCCAAAAGGCTACTCAAAGCTGTCAATAAAGAAGATTTGGAAAGATGTCAAAAGTACAAAAGCTGTCAAGAAGGGACAAATATGCAGAGGAAATTTGTTAAGCAAGCAAAACATTTTCTTTTCATCATTTCCCAAAATAAAGGGTGGCCCTTTCAGAACAAAAGTACAGCATAAACATATTAAATATATAAACTGTACTGAGAGAGGAGAAGAAGAGATAGAAGAGCAGGCTTAGGCTTTAGGCTTGAGAGAGAGAAAGATATATAAAACAAAAACAAAAGATAGTACAGGGGGGGAAACCAATACAAAAGAATACACCAAAACTGTATAAGGATAACCACCAAACAGCATACCAGGGGGGACTTTAAAACACCAAACATAATTAACCTGCATAAAACCCAAGCATAAAAACCTGCCTCAGCATCCAACCTGCCTAAGCACAAATCAAAAGCCAAAACCAGTAAGACCCTGTTCAAGGCCAAGACCTGCATTAGCCTCATCAACCTAAAGCATTAAACCTGTCAAAAACCTTACCAAAAGGCAAAACCCTGTCCTGCCTATCATCAAACAAAGACAACCAAGCATATGCAATTGCCTGCCTGAATAACCCAAGCATCAAACCTGCTAAGCCATTAAACCTGTCAAGCCAAAGCCCATAAGGCCCTGTGTAAAAACCTGATAACCTGTCAAAAAGCCTAACATGAAGCCTGAAGCCTCAAAGCCTCACAACCTGTGAAATCTCCAAACCATATAGCCATTTTCAAAGCCTAAGCTATAGTAACATAGCTTTGGCCAAGCTAAAAACCCAACACCAAGTAAAACCTATTCAAGATCATAACCAAGCCTAAAGAACCAGAGGCAACATCAAAGCATCCAAACAAAAGCCCTCAGAAGGATCATCATAGGGCAATCAAAAGGCAATCAAAAGGCAAGCATACGGAGGTATCGAGGCAGTAAAAGAGAAGAAGAAAGTCAGAGAAACAATAAGGCAAGGCAGGCAACTCAGAAAAGGGACAAAGAAGCATACTCAGGCTACGCCATGTCAAATACAAGCTCCTAAGCTTTTCAAAGCAAAAAAAAAAGCTCCAAATAAGCTCAAATCTGTCTAAAGCATTCAAAGCCAATCCTAAGCCTCAGAAATTTTTCATCACAGGCGACAAACAACTCAAAGGCAAATCATTCAGAAGCAACATCAAAGGCATTAACAAATCAAAAAGGCAGCAAGGTCAAGGCAACTCAGAGAAGGGACGAAAGGGCAACAAACGTTCAAAGGCATTCAAAGGCAACATAAGCAGAAGCATGCAGTAGAAGAGAAGAGATAAAGAAGATATAAAGGGTTTTCAGGGTAAACATCATAAAACCTAACCGGGGTCACCAAGAAGCTAGCTTCATCGTGCAATCTCCTTCGCCACTAATCCTCCTACGCGCCTCCACCGCTCCTTCCCCTCCTCAGTAAAGGTAACAGATTTTCTTTCACCCTTTCTCGCGTACCTCCAACAAAATCAATAATGAACACAACATAAACAAACAGAATCAAGACGTCTTAATCAAAAGAAGGCAGTAATTCATGACATGTAAAAGGAAAAACCCTAAACGCGTTAAACAAGCAAGAGGGTTACCCTTTTTTTGCGCTTCACTGCATCAAGGAAGAAGGAAGAAGGAAGGAGGCAGAGGCGCTGATGGCTGGGCAAAGAGGAGGCGCTGTTCAGCAACCATGGCCAAAGGACGAACAATCAGAGAAGATGAACAAAGAACGAACGAGCGGCGCGCCTCACAAACCCTAAGCGTAATCCCAATTGAAACAGAAACTCAGGAACCCTAAACAAAAACATGTGCATTCAACTTGGGCCTAACACATTTTTTCCAACGCCCAAGCCTTTTTTTGTTCCCTTCATACACCCCCCCATTTCTTTTCTATTTGGGCCATAACCCTACCCTTGAGCCCATTTCTGATTTTTTATTTCACACTATTTTTAAAACCATCATTTAAATTAACAAAACCCTTTATTTTATTATTTATTGACATCAAAACATTTTTATTTTTTTTAAATGAAATACTTTTTTTATTACACAATACAATTAAAATGTAAAACCTTTTTTTCTTTTAACTAAAATACCATTCTTTGTACATAATATAATTTAAGGTATTCAATGAAAATTTTCTATTCATACATAAATATATAATTTTTCTTAATATATCTTTTTTACAATAATACATTAAATACTTTAACACTTTTAAAATATATTTTTCAATATACATAAACTTTAAAACATTTAATTAAAATACTCTTTGTACATACAAATAAAGATACATTATTTTTATTACACAATATAATTAAAATTGAAAACACCTTTTTAATTTGAATATTCTTATATAAAGATACTTTTTATATCAAATATAAAATAATAACTTTCAAACTTAGAATATTTTTCTTTTCTTAAATCTCCTTTTGTATATATTAAAGAAAATACAAGAATACAAGATTATTAATTAAACAAATATTTTAATTTCTTTCTTTAAGTCAACCATACCTTAAAATAATACACATTAATTTCATATTTCGCACCTGTAAATAATTACATATACAAATACACGTATACACGTACACTTACACAATACATTTACATTGCTCCTATACACATTTACTTATATTTGTATATTCGTTACATTTACATTTGATTGATTCGATTTGGTTGTAACCTATTGGACACTATATTCCTAAGTCTCATCCCCATTCATAAATTTGTACCCCCACTCCCGGATACTTATTTTGTAATAGCGTAGACTTTACATTTTCGCAATTTACCGCTTTCAATTATACCATGGTTAGACCTAGGGTTTGCATGTACATAAAATCAAATGCTAGATAACCTAATACAAGACAAATACATGAAATCAATACACAATCACACTTGCACCCTCTAGGGTAATCCCACATGTTGCCTTCCAAAATGGGCCATGCTTGCACGTCGAGTATCTTTGGCAAAACAAATTCAAATGATCATAAGTCCCTCGATGACGCTTTCGAATGTTGCCTAAAACGGAATGATCATAGTCCCTTCAAAGCAAATTGCCAAAGACACTTGGCACCATTGCATTCATGGTCCATACGATGACCCACGCCCGTCCCGAACAAACTTCCTAAACGCAAGATTGTCCACCAAATTCAATGGTGGAACAAAATTGTTAAAAAGGGTTGAAATCATAGAGAAAACCTTTGAGTACAATAGGGTAGACAAAACTCTTAGTTACTTGAGATCAACTTGCAAAAACGCTTGCCTTCTTTTCAAAAAAACCACATTCCACAAGCACTTTCAAAACAAACTCTCAAAACATTTTGAAACATCTTTTCGAAAAGATACACACCTTTGTAAAATATTCGAGTAAAGAATTGTTACAATGTTAGCCTAAGACAAGGCATCTTCTTCCAAAACATTTTCAAAAACACACACACCTACACACCATTTTCAATCAATCGAAAATCAAGGAAAGTGATCTAAAAAACCAAGTAACTAAGAGCCCATGGATAACCATGGATGAAAAGGGTGCTAATACCTTCCCTTTTCATAATCTACCCACCGAACCCACAAAATATCTCAAAAGGTTTTTGCTGTGCTTTTTTAACCTTTCCTTTAGGATAAAATAAAAAGTCGGTGGCGACTCTTGCTCAACCGAACAAGTGCGAATACAAACGCAAAACTCATAGTCAGTTCTCCCACTGTATCACAATGTGACTCTATCCAAACCAACAACAACTACTGCAACAACAACAACACCAATAATAACAACTGCTCCAACTCCACAGGTAATCAATCAGCCCTGATGTTTCAAATAAACTGAATTGCATTATTTGGATCTAACTCATGTTTAAATCTTTTCAGACTAACAAACTTCCACCAACTACTCCAAAGAAAAGAAAAACCAACACTACTGGGAAGAATCCCACTGCTGGAGGGAATTCACCAACTGCTTCGAAGAAAAAGCAAAAGAAAGAAACTTCCAAAGGCGCTGCACCAACTGGAATTTCTGGACTCGATTCCAGAGATGCTGCTCCCTCAACTAAATCCAAAAATCCACCTTCGACCTCCAACGTAATGTTGGAACATATAGATAACAACCTCTCTTCTGAGAATCCACATGTAAATCGAATTTGAATTTTTAACAAAAATTAGTTATTCATTACCTTGGTGCGTGCTCTTAACATCCTTTGTCTCTGTAGGACATTTTGAACCCAACACTTACCACTTCGACTTCTCCATCAAAGGCTGCTGCTCCCATCAACTCTTCTCCTCATGGGGACTCCAGTAACCTGGTGCAAAACAAAGGATCCTCCAACATGGCGGTTCTGACTGGGGCTTCAGAGCAGCAAGATGACCAGAGTACCTCTCCTCCTTTGAAAGAAACAAATGAAGCAACACTTCATGAATCTGTAGAGACTCTACAGAAAACTTCTCTTCAAAAGTCCACTCTTGAAACCCTACAAGAGAATCTAAAGGACATTCATGCTGAAGAAGAGAAGGCTGATTCTGATCAAGGAAACGAAGAATCTGCAGAGGAAGGATCCGAGGAAGAAGATGCCCACAATGGTTCAACTGCTGGAACAGAGTCAGAAGCCAATAGCAGTGCGAACGACGATATCGAAGTGGTGGATCTGGTTGATAATGAAGAAGGCAATGAGCAGGAAACGAGTGAAGGTGACGGTGACGAGACCAATAAGCCTATGGAAGTCGAAATGGATGTGACTCCCTTGCGCATGGAACTTCCCCAATCGTCTCAATCTCAAATGACCGAAGAGGAGCTAGCTCTCCTAAGATGAAATGACCCAATTGGGTACATGAAGGCGAAACTAGCTCAAAGGGATATTCCTCTTGCTAGGGCTGGTACTAGTTCGACTAGAAATCCGTTGCCCTCAGATGATAGAGTTGTACTCCTTAACAGAATTAGGAGAATAATCCTTGATGTGGACTTGTTCGAAGTGCTCAAACAAGATAGTACAGCTTGCTATACCATGAAGGAGCTACTTACGCAAGTTAACCTCGCCACCTGCTCTTTTCCAGTCAGCACCATCTTATTCGATCTTCAATCTTTGTTAGACAATGTGACTGGGTGTCTTCTCCAAGACGAATTTGCTACCAGAAAGGTCCAAGAGAAACAAACTTCCATGGACGCTGCTTATGAGCATGCTTCGAAGCTCTCTAAAGAAGCTGAAGAGCAATTCTTCTCTGGGAAAGGAAAATTCACGAACTTCAACAAAAGGTCAAGGAGGCTCAACAACAACAATTGGCCTACGAAACCAATACTGCTGGTGATCAGTTCGAAGAGCTCCTCAACAAAGGACTTGCAGAAATGGAGGCAGCAGAGCAACTTAAAGGAGAAGTAGCTACCCTAGAAGGAGCAAGGCGTTTCACTCAAAAAAGGCTTGAGTCTTTTCAGAGTACCTTTAATAGATTGAGGAATAATGCCTATTTTTAAATCTCAGTTTTAATTAGTTTTGAAATTTGGTTTTGGTCTGTAATATCCGAACAACGCCATTTTGGCAATCCCATATTACCATTTTGGCATTCCTTTATGATGTTTTGATTACGTTGTTATTATTCGAATCTCCTGCAGGTGTGACTTATATTTCTTTAAATATTTCCCATTAACCTTTAGGATTTGCTTATCATCAACCAACTCTTCGATTTCATATGCATTGTTTGAAAATATCTTTATTATTCGAAAAGGTCCTTCCCAATGAGGTGACCATTTACCTAATGTTTTATTTTTCTTGTCCATGGGCAATATGACTTTCCAGACTAAGTCATTAATAGTGAATGCTTTTCCTTTCACCCTCTTGTTATATGCCTTGGCTACCCTTTCCTTTTGTCTCATCAAGATTTCCAATGCATGCAATCTAACTTCATCTAACTCAACTAACTCATTCATCATCATCTCCCAGTATATTGCAGATGGGATTTCGTTTTGTCTTTGAATTCGAACTGATTGTAGATGAATTTCTACTGGCAGAACTGCGTCATGACCAAATGTTAGTTGGAAAGGCATGGTGTTAGTAGCTTCTTTAGGAGATGTTCTACATGCCCATAGTATTTGGTCCAAAGTTTTGTGCCAGTTCCTTGGCTTTTTACCAATATGTTTCTTGATTAACCCTATTATCACTTTATTAGCTGCTTCGACCTGACCATTTGCTTGAGCATAATATGGTGTTGATGTCAGTAATCTAAACCCCATCTCTTGAGCAAACTCTTGCATCTTCCTTCCAGTAAACACAGAACCTTGGTCTGTGGTTATGCTCTCTGGCAATCCGAACCTATAGATAATTTGTTTCTGTATGAACTCAATAATAGCCTCTTGGTCAGCAGCTACTAATGGTATTGCTTCTATCCACTTGGTGAAATAATCTATTCCTACCAAGATATATTTCTGTCCTTTAGACGAAGCAGGATTTATTTCTCCTATTAAATCCAATGCCCATCCTCTGAAGGGCCATGGTTTAATGATTGAATGCAACTCACTTGCAGGGGCATTTTGAATCCCTGCATGTTTCTGGCATTCTTCACACCCTTTAGCAAAGTCTATACAATCTTTGAGCATGCTGGGCCAATACATGCCATATCGAAATAACAACCATTTCATTTTATGACCTACTTGATGTGCCCCACATGCCCCATTGTGGACTTCTGACAATGCTAAGTATACCTCACTTTCTCCTAGGCATTTCAGTAATACGCCTTCTTGGGTCTTTTTGAACAATTCATTTCCCATGAGGACATATAATAATGCTCTATATTTTATCTTCCTATCAACATTCAATGTTGGATTTGTTAAATAACTCACAAGTGGACTTCGCCAATCTGCATCTGATAAGGTGTCTATGGCTAGTACTTCGAATCCCTGTTTCTCAGCATACCCTAATTTTATACTCTCTAGATCTGATGGTATGAATCTAGTAGCCATAACTCTACCTCTTAATTCGACCAAATCCTCAAAGTTTTTGGCAGAAACTTTATAACCTGAAGCCAACTGTGTTAAGTCATTTGCTTCTTGGTTTTCTATTCTTGGTATATGTTGAATATCCATGTATTCGAATTTTCTAAGTAGCCTGTTAACTATGACGAAGTATATCATCAGATTTTCCTTTATGAATTTGTACTCCTTTGTTATTTGCTTGACCACTAACTGAGTCTCCTTTAATTTCGACTCTAGTTGCCCCCAATTCCAACAAAGCTTCAAGTCCAACAATAAGCGCTTCGTACTCAGCTTCGTTGTTCGAGCAACGAGGACCATCTAATTTATACTTGAATTTTGTTGGAATTCCTTCAGGAGAAATTATAAGAACTCCAACACCACTACCATTCCTGTGGGTCGAACCATCAAAGTATAATTTCCAAGGTTGCATTTCAACGTAACCCATGACAGTCTTTTCGACCAGTGAATGGTCCACAACAAAATCAGAAATCACTTGGCCTTTCACAGCTTTTAAAGGCATGAAAGTCAAAGAATATTCTGTTAAGGCTAAAGACCATTTACCAACTCTACTATGCATTATTGGTTTCGAAAGCATGTGTTTAATAACATCGAAATGAGATGAAACATAAACATTAACAGGCTTTATATAATACTTAAGTTTCATACAAGAAAAGTACAAACAGAGACATAGCTTTTCTATATTGCTATATCTAGTCTCTGCATCATTCAATACCCTACTTAAATAGTATATGGCTCTTTCGATGCCATTGCTATCTTCTTGTGCTAACATACTACCTATACTAACATCAGAGGCAGATATGTACAATCTCATGGGCTTTCCCCATGAAGGTGGAGACAAGATGGGAGGCTGAGAGAGATATCTTTTTATCTTGTCAAATGCCTCCTGATGGGCTTCGTTCCACTCGAAGGCTTGGCCTTGCTTCAAACGAAGCAACAGAGAGAAAGCTTGGGTTCTTCCACTCAGATTCGAAATGAACCTTCTGAGAAAGTTAATCTTCCCTAGCAAAGATTGCAGCTCCCTTTTTGACGTAGGTGCTTTCGTCTCCATTATGGCTTTGGTTTTATTTTGGTTGATCTCGATTCCTTTTTTATGAACCACAAAGCCAAGGAAATCTCCAGCCTGCACAAAAAATGCACATTTGAGGGGGTTCATTTTTAAGCCATGTTTTCTCATTCGTTCGAATGATTGGATCAAATGGTGCAAATAGGTTTCTGCAGATATAGATTTGATGACTATATCATCAATGTATACCTGCATAAAGGTTTCAATGAAATCATGGAAAATCGAATTCATTGCCCTCTGATAAGTTGCCCCAGCATTCTTTAAACCAAAAGGCATCACTACCCATTCGTAGGTGCCTAAGGCTCCTGGGCAACGAAATGCTGTCTTGGCAACGTCTTCTTCAGCAATAAAAATATGATTGTAACCAGAGTATCCATCTAACATACTTAAATACTCGAATCCTGCAGCAGAGTCTACTAACATTTCTGCCACAGGCATGGAGTACTCATCTTTAGGGGTTGCAGTATTTAAATCCCTAAAATCTATGCAAATTCTTAGAGAGCCATTTTTCTTAATAACAGGCACTATATTTGCCAACCATTCAACATACCTTGTGGTTTTGATGAATCTGCAGCGCAGCAACCTTTCGATCTCAGCTTTGATCTTTGTGAGAACCGCTGGTGCGAATCTTCTAGGAGTTTGCTTGATGGGCTTCTTGCCATCCTTGATTGGAAGTCTGTGTTCCACTAACTCCCTCTTTAAACCAGGCATTTCGTCATAGTCCCACGCGAAGCAATCTTTGTTTCTCTTGAGGACTTCGATCACTTCCTGCTTGAGGCCTAGATTAAGTTTTGCGCTTATGTAGGTTATTTTTTTCGTGTTCTCATCCCCTAGATTCACTTCTTCGAGTGGATCCTGCGCCAACATTTTGGCACCCGAGTCTATGGGGTCCCTCTCGAAGCCTAAGGGTTCTTTATCATAGATGGCATCCAGCCTTTGATCCATTTCGTGTTCTTCAAAGGGTGAGTCTTTCGAACCATCCCCATTTATTTCGTTCACTTTTACAGCTAGTTTATTTATTTCAGCCTCTAAGGCCGCTTTCGATTCGTTCTCAGCCATATAGGCCGAAATCCTTTCGAAGAAGGAGGACTCAATCATGAGCAAGGTTGTCGAATTCCCAGCCTGTTGGCCGTCTTTGCATAGTACCTTCGACTCCTTCATCTTCACTGATTATTCTTCTATCCCAGTATATGCCATCATGGCGGAGGGTCATATAATAGTGTGCGTTCCTGGTTTCGTTGATTTCATCATTAGGGACACAAGGAGAAATCTTAGCCAAATGTTTGTCATAATTCCTCTTGTCAACTAAGTTGACTGCTATCATGAAGTAACTCTGGTCCGCTTCAATGTTCTCCACGATCCCATCTTCTCTCCATAAAACCAATCTCTGGTGCATTGACGAAGGAACTGCTCATACGCCATGGATCCACTCTCTTCCCAACAACAAGTTGTAGTTGGCTTTGGCTTCGATAACCATGAACATGGTGGGCCTACAGCTTGACCCTATCGTCAAGTCCAATTGAACCACCCCCAATGTTTTGCCTACTTTCCCTTCATAATTGGACAAAACCATGTTGTGTGGTTTGATGTCTCCTTCGCGTATTTCTAACTTTTTCAGCATGAAATGGGGTATTAAGTTAACTGTAGCGCCCCCATCCACTAAAACCTTATTTACGCCATGGGCACCAACCTTTGCCCGAATGAATAATGGCTTCAGATGATTTTTCATAGCTGGTTCTGGGCGCTCGAAGAACGCATTCTGCTCCTCGACAGCTCCGTTATCCATCACGTAGTAACACACAGGCCTATGCTTCATCAGATCTATGGTATCTTCTTCCTCATACTCTTCGATTTCAGTTTCATGTCCAAACTCACAAGGAAGTACAGATACCATGTTGCAATTGATATTGAGCGAAAACTCCCCCTCTGATTCGAAGTTGTCCGTTAGCATATCTTTGTCTTCTTCTGGACCTGGAGTGTATTCCTTCAATTCATTTGGTTGTGCTTCAGAGAAGAGTCTCCTACTAACTGGGGGTTTGTCCTCAGTTTGATTATTTGGTGTGGGTTTGTTGGTGCTTGATTCTCCTTGGTTTTTTATCGAAGTTGCTCCTTTATTTGCCATAGCTTCCCTTTCAGCCTTTCGAATTCTCTGTTGCCTTCGCCATTGAGATCTTAACATGGGGTTTCTTACTTTGTAGTTTTCTAACCTCACTTCCTCCCTCTTCGCCATGTTGAACTGCCTTCTATACGTCATAGCGTGGCGTGCGTTTCATTCATTGCTTCTCCATTTGTCTTTGCCTTTGTCAGTTCTGACTTGCAGCCATTTGTCTGTTGGTATTTCAGCAGGAATTTTGAACGTCACTCTTCGAGCGCCTTTGGGATGAGGACTATCAGGCCTTCATTGATTGTATTTGCTATCGAAACGTTGGCCCATCTGACCAGTCTCTTGGTGGTTCCAGCATGGGGCGAAAGGGATTGTTTCGAAGGCCCCGGCCATACTTTGATCGTACATTGCAGAACACCTTGGGCATAGCAAGCATTTGGTTGCCCCTTTGTAACAGCGAACCAAAAACTCCAACAAACTTTCTCCAGCTTTAGGGTAACACTTGAATAACTGGTTATCCTGGCGCCAGTTGATGCCAGTTCGTGCCCTTTGTACCCTTTCGAAATTTGCAGCAATTCTCTGGTTGCAGATGATGCTGCACCTAGGGCATAGTATCATTTCAGCATCTCCTTTGTGGCACAACATGAGGTAATCTTTAAGACTGGCATCCCCAGCATAATTATCCTCCATTTTATATTTTTCTTTTTCTAAGCATCTCTCCACCTCCTCCATTTCAGAACGAGGTCTCTCCATATTCACCATGTTTACATCCACATCCTCCCCCTTTATGTAATCATCTTCCCATCCTGTAGGTTTTATATCTTCAATTTGGATTTTCGAACTCTCTGGGGCAGAATACTTTACCAAGTAGTCAAACTTTCCACTGGGCTCTCCTAAAGTATCCCATATTTCTTTCTGAGGGGAGGGTGGCTTTGTGATCTGGACTTTCTCCAATCTTAGCCTCAGGCCTTCAGTAACCTGTGTCAACTCTTGCTTTTGGTTTTCCTGGCCTTCAGTAGCCTGGATTTCTTTTGCAACAACTAAAGGTGCTGCTTCGATCGAAGCCTCTGGTTGCTTGTGGACGTCTTCAATGACCCCCTTGTTGACTTCGATTAACACCCAGTTTTCATTCTCAGTGCCTTTTTCTCCTAATGGAGTTTCATCTTGATCTGCTTCCACCATATTGATTTCTCCAATGCATACAGGCTCAGAGTAATTGGTATCTGCGACATCCAAAGGATCTTCATCTACTTTCATTTTTGGTTTGTCAGCGAATTTCAGTCTGCCATCCTTAATTGCATTTTGAATTAGATCCCTGAAAAGAAAACACTGTGAGGTTTTGTGGCCTATGAAACTATGATACTTACAAAATCCTCTTTTCTTCCTTTGATCTAAAGGAGGTATTTTGACATTTGATGGCACAATGAGTTGGCCATCTTTGACAAGTAAATCAAAAATCTCGTCACACTTAGTTACATCGAAGGTATAAACCTTCTTTGGGAATTTGTCACTTTTCTCATTTTTAACAATTTCTTTCCCTTTTGTGGGAACTAATAATTTGCAAGAGTAAGGTGGGGCCTGTTTTAATTCAGCGAGATCAATTTCGACCTCTTCGAACTCAGGGTAATCTTCTGCTTCCTCAGCTCCAACATAGGAGACCCTTTCTTTCTTGTTATTTTTAAAAACTCTGGCCTTTTCGTCCTTTAGCCTTTCGACTTGTCGAACCCTATCGGCTAACTGAGCCATGTCCCTCAAGTATTGTGTATCTAATTTCTTTCGAATGGAGTAATCCAGGCCGCCAGCGGCCATTTCGACTAACTCATGTTCAGGAAATACTGTAAAACATCTAGATTTCAAAAGTCTGAACCTATTCATATAATCATCTATGGGTTCAGTAAACTTCCTCTTGACACTGGCTAGTTCCTTCAGACTTATTTTAGATTGCCCCATGTAGAACTGTTCATGGAATAATCTCTCCAACAGAGCCCAAGTGTCTATGGACCCAGGAGGCAAAGTGGTGAACCATGTGAAAGTGTTCTTAGTTAGGGAACTTAGGAAATATTTGATCCTAAGGTCTTCATTATTTGCTATATCTCCTGCTTCAGTTAGATACCTGGCTATGTGTTCGACTGTTGATTCATTGGTATCTCCAGCGAACTTTGTAAACTTAGGGACTTTATATCCCCTTAGTAAATCAGTGTGCATTATGTAATATAATATAGGAGAGACATAATTTGGCCTTCTAATTCCTGTGTTGAGGCCATTCTGGGCCATGATTCTCTCTATCATGGTGGTTAAATTATTTTCTGCCAAGATGTTATCGTTTCGAATTCTGTGAACGACTGCATCAGCATCTTGATTTCGACCCACCATGACAACTCCTCTAGGTTGTTCTTATCGAAACTCTGGGACTTCTAACCTTTCGATCCTTGCCCCTGGTTCCATAATTTCCCTTTGTGGGCCTTGAATCATTGGGGCTTCTAACCTTTGTGCCCTTGCCCCCAAATTAACCCCCTCTCTGGCTAGTATATAGGGTGGGTCATCAGTAACTTGTTCTATGATAGGTACGTTTGCTCGAACTCCCGCCTGATTCTGCCTACGCCTTTCTGGGGGAGAGAAAAAATCTACTATTCGACTCATGTTATTCGCGTTTTCTCTGTTTGTCACAGTTACATTTTATACTATTGGGGCAAAGATCTCTTGCATAGTTTGTGCTAATACTCCTATCATATTATGGTTACTGTCATCCATTAATTGCCTAAAGGCCAACTGATTCTCTGTGGTTAAGATAGGCATTGCACTATAACCCACTGACCCTTGGTTATTTGTCATAAATTGATTTGCCCCAGACCCAGACCCCAATTGTGGTGATGTATTCGATGTCGAAGTGTGCAGACCCGCCATAAAAGATGTTGGCATCCCATAAGAGGAATTTCTGTGTCTGTTAGCATCGAACCCGAGTGGTCTAGTTAGTGGGGGTGGCGAAATGGGTTTGTGTCCCTGATGGTGGGACGAATCCCCCAGGATAACCAATGGTTCCTGTATTTCCTAGGATCGAACTGTTAGTCGACATGCCGCTTGTCCCATTCGTGGCTATACTACTGGTAGAAGATGCAACAGACTGTGCGTTCGAAGGGATCGTATTAGATGTTCCTGTCGAAGCGGACATATTAGTGCCTGTTGCATGTGGGATATTTTGTGGGATATTTTGTTCCCCCTGTTGATTGTCTGAATTAGACATCTTGTTTAAACGTTTTCTTCTGGGTAAGGGTTGGTTGCTATTGGTTATTCTACCACTTCTAAGGTTCATAAAACAACGAACTTATCACTCAGAAAGTACTTTTACAATGGTTATGTCTCAATAATCTTTTTACTTTGTTCTAAATTTCGTGATGAGCAATGACGGTCCCACCAGGTGTGCCAATTTGTTTACAGTGATTTCTGGTAAACAACCGCTAGTCCTCCAAACTATCAAATAATCTTAATGACTGTTATTTAATCTCTCTGGTAACTTGCAGGATCGACTAGATTGATCCTATGATGTATTGGTCGTTTGGATAATTCTCATTGTAGAACTGATATTCATGGTTGGTATTTAGAGTGTTGTGTAGGCGTTCAACTTACTTCGATTACCATATTAAAGATCTAATGACATGATCAAGTAAGGATGTGCGAAACTAAATTGCATGAATAAAGGTTCGATTGTAAAGACATGTAAAACTGCAAGAAACAAGTAAATAACTTTGAAGTATAAAAGCATGTAATGTAAAAGAGTTTCTGAAATGTAAAAGATTCGAAATAGAAAGAAAGCGTTTAAATGCAAGAAATCAGTAAATGACTTTGAATGGAAAGATATTCGAATGATGAAAGCATGAAGATAAAAGCGTGAAATGCAAAAGAGTTTCTGTAATGTAAAGTACTCGAAATAGAAGGAAAGACTTTCAAATGCAAGAAATCAGTAAATGACTTTGAATGAAAAGATTTTAATGTAAAGGCTTTTGAATGATATTGACATGAAGATAGAAGATAAACTGGAAATGATAAAGAGTTTTACTGAATCATAAATATTTGGTGTTATCATACGTACATTGTTCGAGCATTCGTTTCCCTAGCCATGTGGTATTTTGAATGTTTACTGAATTTTGTACAATAGATATGACACACGAAATCCTAATGCTAAGACTTCTATTTATACTACTTCGACCATAACGGTCTTGCCTATAAGATTCTTCCACGTTCAGAACATGCAGAGCACTGCCCCTCTCAAGCTTCCACGCGTCTTCGAATGCTCCAGCGCATATATTTTAAATTTCGAACATCCCGCTTGTGTTTGAATTTCAAATGTTTTGGCACTCTTCGCTTCGAACTCCTCTCTTAAACACAGTCTCATTACCACTTCAAGGCTTCTTTTAACTATATCTTCACAACTGTCACTCGAAGCTCCGAGCTTTGACATGTTCATTCGAAGAACTGCTTCTATCATTCCGAACCATGACATCCTGCTTTATTCCAACGAAACATACAGCTTGCTTCGTTTTGAACTGTATCATCAAAATCTTCAGCCAACACAGGGAAAGAACACAAATGGATCATCTTTATCGACGGAGCCTCTAGCTCGTCAGGAAGCGGCGCGGGGATCCTCCTGGAAAATGAGGAAGGCGTAGTGATCAAACACTCGTTGACCCTCTCCTTCCCGACATCCAATAACCAGGCAGAGTACGAGGCCCTGCTTGCAGGACTAAGGCTAACCGAGGACCTGGGAGCCCGCGAGATACAAATATTCACGGACTCACAGCTCGTCGCTTCCCAAGTCCAAGGGAGTTACCAAGCCAAAAACGACAGCCTCGTCGAATACTTAAACTTAGTCAAAAAACACATGACAAAGTTTGAGCGAGCATAAATATCACACATCCCGCGCGAGCAAAACACGAGGGCAGACATATTGTCCAAACTCGTAAGCACGAGAAAGAAGGGCGGAAACAAATCTGTCATACAAGAATCCCTGTCACGCCCGAGCATCGAAAGGTCCTCGACACCAGTCGAGGTACACGCCGTAGGAGATGCCTCGTCCTGGATGACCCCGGTGTACAATTTTCTGACAAAGGGCGAACTCCCCTCGGACCAGACGAAAGCAACCACCACGAAGCGAGGAACATGATCCTACGTAGTGCTCGAGCACAAACTATACCGCAGGGGATTCTCCATCCCCCTCTTGAAGTACATCGACGAATCCACAGTCCCCGAGGTGCTGCGGGAGATACACGAAGGGATTAACGCCCAACACATGGGCGGTAAGTCCCTGGAGAGGAAAGCCTTTCGAGCGGGGTATTATTGGCCGACAATGCAGCAGGACGCCAAGGAACATGTCAATAAGTGTGACAAGTTCCAGAGGCACGAAGACATGCACCTCGCTCCCCCTCACGAGCTGAGCATACTGTCATCCCCGTGGCCATTTGCGTGGTGGGGGATGGATATCCTCGGTCCTTTCGTGCAAGGAACTTACCAAAACAAGTTCCTCATTGTGGCCGTGGATTACTTCACGAAATGGATAGAAGACGAGGCTCTCGTGAAGATCACCTCGCACAACATCCTCCGTTTCTACAAAAGAAACATCCTCGCCAGATTCGGAATCCCGAGAGCACTGGTCACCGACAACGACACCCAATTCACCGACCACGGATTCTAATACTTCGTCACCAAACTGGGAATAAAACAACACTTCACCTCGGTCGAGCACCCTCAAACCAACGGGCAAGCCGAGGCCGCTAACAGAGTCATCCTCCGAGGACTCAAACGACGGCTCAGCGAAGCTAAGAGAGGCTGGGTCGAGGAGCTGCACAGTGTCTTGTGGGCATACCGCACCACGCCCCATTCGACGACGGGCGAGACCCCTTTCCGACTGACTTACGGAACCGAGGCCGTCATCCCAGTAGAAATCAAGGAACCCTCCAGGCGGATAGAAACTCCCCTCGACGGAGAGATGAATGACGAGGCACTCAGGGATGAGCTCGACTTAGTCGAGGAAGTTCGATCGGGGGCGGACCTGCGCGAGGCCACCCTAAAACAACGAGTGGCCCTGCGTCACAATGACAAGGTCATTAAACGTGAGTTCGAAATGGGCAGCCTGGTGTTACGATGAAACCAGAAAGACTCCTGCAAAGGGAAACTGGCCGTGAACTGGGAAGGGCCTTATCGCGTCCACGGTACCACAGGTACCGGGGCATACTACCTCGAGTAACTAGACGGAGAACCACTGCCACGACCCTGGAACGCTACTAAACTAAAGCAGTACTATAGTTAAAAAACCCTTAACACCAAGGACTCTCATCGTCGGACATCCTCATCTAGTCAATGGAGAGAAATGTCTCGACCACGTAGAAAGGCCAAGCTACGGGCCCGATCTACGACCAAACGACACAACGTCGTTATGCCAAACGAGCACGAACGATAGTGCCCGACATGAACACCTCGATCGAGCTCCACCGTCGAAGTACCCGTATGGCAGAACACCCAGCTCGCGATGGGCAGTTCACGCCACAGGCAAGCGACCCCCGATCTGGGTCATACGCCCGAGCAAGCGGCTCACTCCGTACGCCCGGCGCATTTCGAAGTGCGTCGGACCACCAAATGGGTCGAAAGAGTTTCCACTCGAGGACGTAACTTAGAAAATTTTTATCACAAAATGGCAAGCCGAGCACACGCATGCCTTGAGGAAAACACTCAGGCAAATTTCACCACAAAGTAACAGCCGAGCACATGCGAGACTCGGGGACATAACTTAGGCAAATTTTATCACAAAATATAAAAACGTAGACACGAGCAAATATTAAAGGTCGAAACAAACATTCATTCAAAGGCTCGAAAGCAAAAACAGATAAAAATAAACCGACCAAGAAGGCCGACGATGTTCAGAAATTACGGGCACGGGCACGCAGGCCCCAAAAATTATGCATGGGTACGCAGGCCCCAAAAATAACTATCGATAAACAGGCGCGTAGGCCCGACCAGAATTCCGCAGCTAGACTTCCCCGGGGCTACCAGCATTCACGACAGGAGACTCGGGAGGAGGCACGACCTGGTCGTCGATGATCTGGGACATGAAACCCACCCCCTCGATATTCAGACCAGGATTTAATAACGTGAGCTGGCTAACCGCGACCTTAAAACCGTCCGCCAAGGCGCCAACACAGTCCGTTTCGAGGAGTTGAATACGAGCGACCAGATCCGAGCGACTCCACAAGGGGGCTGTCTCCTCCGACTCATCTTCAGTGGGGAGCATGGCGGCCTTCAGATCCTTGACTTCTTTGGCCAGACGCTCGTTGTCGGCCTCCAAGCATTCCCGGTCCAGTCGAAAGTAGTCCCTCTCCTCGGCAACCTTCCCCGAGTTCTCCTTCTTCGCAGCCAGCAGCTCGGCTTGCTCGCAGAACATCTCCTCAGATCGCTCCAAAGCAGCCTTCAACTTTTGAGAGCCCGCAGCAAGGGCAGTTTTCTCCTGCTCCAGTTCTTTGACGCGGTCAGAGTCTGCCCCGTCCTCAGTGAGGATAACGACCATCTCGACCATCTTAACCATCCCGACCATGTTGGCGGCCAGATGCTTTCTCCGACTTTCTTTATTTAGCCGCCTGGTGGTGTCAGCCTCCTCGGCACTTACAGTCAAGGGAAACCCCTCGAAGAAGCTTTCCTCTTTAAAGCAGGGGGCAAGCCAAAGGCCCTCACCGCACCAGACTCATCGCCAACTTCTGGCTGGCTCTCTACCCGGGTTCTCTTCCTCGGTATCAGATCGGGGGTCTGCTCGACGTCCAAGGAGTCCAGGGACCCGCTAGAAGCATCACCCGAGCTTGTCAGCGGCCCCATCCTCGTCGCCTGTGGAGCTTGCACCAACCTTTTATTGACTTTCTTATCATGTGTCAATTTTAAGAGCCTCTCCTTTCGTCCGGCCATATGACATGCAAAAAAGAAAACCCGGGTTAGTCACGAGAAAATAACAAACGAAGAGACTAGAACAAAACTATAAGACAAAAAGTAACCTAGTAGGTTCGCGGCCTTCCCGCAGGACTGACACTCGACAAGCGCTTTGGTATCTATAGGACGGGCCTCGAAGGTCGGGTAACCGTCCTCGTCAAGAATGTCTTTCCCCTCCCTCGTGGCCCACCGAGCAGGGAAGAAACTGTCGACATATCTGCAAAGGGTACCGTAGGATTCCCCGTCCTCGGTACTCATCCCCCCCGCGGGCGTATGGTAATGCCCGGTACCATGCTCATAATGGCGCGAGCACCAATGCAACGGGAACTTAGCTACGCACCCCAACACCGGGCGGCCCTCGTTGTCCATAAGAGGCTCCCCGTTCTCGTCGGTCATTGCAGTCTCTTCTTCATATACAGAATCCAGAGCAGTCTGGGTGATCGGCCGCACGACATACCATTTGTCCTTAAAACCCTGGACTGAATCCATGTACATCCTGAACAACCTCTTCGACTATTTCAGGGAAACCCAACTATGCCTACCTCCCCGAGACTGGCGTTGCAAATGAAAAACTCTGAAGAAGAGAGGGATGGTCGCCCCGATCCTTAAAAAGCGACACGTCAGCTCGAACGCCCGAAGAAAAGCGATCGAGTTGGGGTGAAGCTGCGAGGGGGCCAACTCCAGATGACAGAATACCCCGACCTGGAAATCACTAAAGGGGAGCTTGAGGCCGAGGTCCTTGAACGCGATTTCATACATGGGAAAACCATACTCAGAGAACTCCGAGCATATCCGCGCGTCAAGAGACGGTCTGGTGACAACAAAGTTTTTTTGGAAGCCCGACTGACTACCGCCATGCTCGACGATAGTGTAGGCGCTCCGACTGTGCCGACTATATGTCGAGGCAATCCCTCTGGGCTCGGCACCCACCCAATCCAGCAAAGGATCATCAACGATATCGATTAGAGTTACATTTTCCTCGGTACTCTGGTCTTCGACCTCGTTGCGCCCCGAGGACTCCGGTTCATCAGCCATTTTACCTACAAAGCACAGGAAACCGGTCAATTTGGGAGCAAATCCATACGCTCGCCATAACTGACGGGAAGAAGGGCACAACAAGCCAAGTCACACTCCGCGCACGTTAAAACATTGAGGACTCGAACAAGAGCCTGGTTTCACCTCCCCAACGCCAAGGTGCCACGATGAGTCGTCCTACATACTGCCTAAATGGGCCAACATCCAGGCCAGTCATGAGTACGTCGACCTAAATTATGGATATGACGAGCAATATCATGAATCCTAAACCTAAAACTATGGGTTTACCGGGCAATATCATAGGTTATGCGCCCAAAACCATGAAGATCCCGGGCAGCATCACGAGTCACATGCCTAAAGATATACGTTTACCGGGCACAAACATGCGTTTACCGGGCACAAACATGAACATATCGGGCATGAACACGAATGTACCGGGCACTAATCCCAGATGCAGATTTCTGACATACAAATAACGGAAAAAATCACCTACCACTGAGAAAAATATGAGGGATAAAACGCTTACTTGGAAGTTAGGAAGGATGTACGGCGACATGGAAGAAAATCGACGGCGGAAAGCACGGTGGTCCTATGAAATTCTGGAAAAATAGCGGCGGCAAAGGCAGAGGAAGGAGGAGAAGCGCGAAGAGGAAAAAAAGATTATGAGACCCAAGGATCCTATTTATAAGGATGACGTGAAATACGAAATGTCACCCCGGGGAACCACGAGCTTCCCCTCCTCGATGTCTACTCCCCTAGGCAATGATAGCTCTACTTTCAATAGGGTGGCGTCACGGTTCCCAAGGGTTGCCTCGTATACCCAACGAGCACAGCCCGCAAAGTGTCCCCCGAGCACGCCTCGAAAGGGATTACCCCACGAACGTAGCTCATGAGAAACTCCTCGAGCAACCACAGGGAAGCAAATATCCTGAGCCGGGCATAAGACCCCGTGACAACGGCGAGCTGAGATCAAGTCATAACTCCTGCTCCAGGAGCCACGACTTGGGGGGATCCTGTTCTGGACTGGGCCCGTCCTGGCCCAAGAGCAAGAATGAAGGCCCAATCCAAGCAGCTTCTTAAGGAGCGCGCGCCCGAAGATTCCTGCCAGCGCATCGACCAGAAGCTGCAGCCGTGCCCGTCGTTGTCCGTGAACATAGGCGTCCCCGACCATGTGAACTCCAGCTCGAGCCTAGCTCGAGCACCCTCCTCTTAGGGCAGATTATGACTATTACCCCATCACCGAAACTCTAGAAAGACCACGTCCTCGTCCCTCCTCATTTCTCACAGAGCATCACCAAGAAGGGAACCATGTGCGGGTCCCCACTACACACGTAGAACCTGGCAGTCCCTTTGTTGGGCCAGTCCTAGTCGGCCCAATGAAAGGACCTTGGCCCCGCGCTGGGGGCTATAAATACCCTCTGTTCCCAGAGGGTCAGGTATTCATTCTCTTACCCATACATACACTTTTTTCCTGCTCGTACCATCACTCACTTTAGCATCGGAGTGCCTTGCAGGTACCCCCCCCCATCTCGCTAAACTTCCGCTTGGAGCCAGTCGTGACGGTCCAAGTCTGATCAGGTAAGATCAAAAATTAAGGGATCCATTTGAACCCAGGGGTATAATTAAGTGACTAAAATGAGTATTTTGCCTAAGTGAGATGACTCATACACTCAATGACTTAAGGTTTTGGGTGAATATTGAAGGTTGCGAAAAACATAAGAAATGGGGGTTTGAATTTGGTTTTCATTTTTTTTTTTTCATTTATAAGTGCTTTACACAAACAGTCAAAATAGAATCAATGTTATAGAGAGAAATAATGACACGTTTGGTTTATACAAGTTCACCTTAGAAAAGATTACTCTTGTCCACCCGCCAAGGTGATTTCGCCTTAGAAAATGACTTAAACCACTAATATTGAAAGATTACAAATGCATGGGCTACCCACCGATGACTAACAACAAAGCAACGATAACCTGTTAGTGATCCCTTAAAAATTATGACCAACCCGGTCCCCTAAGAGATATAACAATCACTGACTCCTTAAGACTTCTAACCTACCCGGTCCTTTGAAGGAGATTTCTCGAAATGCATGGGCTACCCGTCGATTTTCACACTGCAAAAAAACACAGAGTCACCACTGAACTTTATTTATCCCGAGGGAGGGGAAAATATCGAGAAAACTCCAAAAGGAAGGATAAGATGGTCTTGTGACCAAGAGAAAGGATACTGAAGTCGGTTACGCAAGGGGAAGATATTAGTACCTGTCACGTTCGAGACACTCCACGAGATCCACTCTTGTTGTTCTAATAAATGAGTGTGTTACATCTAATGTTCACTTCCTAAAGGAATACATGTAGGAAAAAGGAAAAAAATACATGGAAAACAAATGTTTTAAATAGTTGTGCTCGCTTAGGTCCTACAACCCAATATCTATGTATCCATTTTAAGTAATCAGGGCATCGTAGTTAGGCTAAAAAATGTTGATTTGTTGTGTTTTTTATGCGTGGTGTTAACATTCATGTTCTAGCAATAGGCACAGCCTGTACTGCGGTAGAACAAAAATAACGCACCCTTTTTGAAAAGGTTAAAGAGAAAAACCCAAGAGGCAAAAGAGTTTGTGTTTTTTGGAGTGTTTTTGTTAGGAGATCCTTCAAGTGGTCCCCGAGGGTACTTGAATCCACCTCCTGTAGTTTTGAAATTGTTTGAGGTACATATTATACTAAAGTCTATGACATGAAGATCCTTGGATGATCGAGTCAGATGCCTCAGATCTAAAGTCCTCTTCATGTACTTAATGCTCGTAACGTATTATATGTATCTTTATTCAATAAGTATTTTTGAATTTTCTTTGAGAAAAATATTTTAGTTTTATAATGCAATGTAAAAAAGAAAGAAAAATGATTAAGAGGGAGCTAATCCTAATGTTGTCATGCATCGTGGACCTAAGGTGAGGATGGAGGGAATTATACCTGATTGTTGTCATGCTTGGTTTTAAAGCCTAAGGTCTAATTAATTCAATTTAATCAAGAGATTAAAATTAAATTAAAAATCTTAAGGAAGCATGGTATCACAAGAAAACACAAATAATTAAAACAATGATCAAAAGAGAAATAAAGTAAACGAAGCCATGGAGTGCAAGCTGAGTGACTCTTTGTCCACCACAAAATATGACAAAAATTGTAATAAACAAAACCAAAGTGTAGAAGTAAAACATCAAACTAAAGCATCAATACCCAACATCACAAACTAATTCCTAACTACGCAAATACATAGTCTACAAAGGTAGAACTTCAACTCATGGCATCTCTATGCTACTTCTCATGTAAAGAAAGAACTAAAATGATGCTTAAATAAGAGAGTAAAGAGAGCTCAGATGATATCTAATGGAGAAGGTCTGTTGCCTCTTCAAAGTCGCACAAGCGATAAGAAAATTCTATAGAAGCTTCACGCAAGTGATCAAACAAACTAATCCTCAAGCATTTCATGTTACAAAAGTTGCATCAACATTCAACCACAAAGCTCGCAAACCACATGAACACTCCATGAAACATAAAACTTATTTTTTTCAAATTTATGAGACTTTTTATGAACATAACCACAAGCAATCATTTAATGAGGCATTCAAGAATCATAACTTGTCATTAAACCACTCATCATACCAAATAAATTGAATCAATTGGGAAGAGTTAGCAAGAACATGTTAAAATCCTAATTCTAATCATTTATGAAACATTAATTCAATTAATTCCTAAATTAATAGAAAAAATCAGGGAAAAATATCATCTAATCATAAATCAACATATTAATATTCACACCAAAAAAATCAGCCAAAAATCATGCAAGAAACTCGAAAAATTAATTGTAAAAGATCAAGAGGACAAAATGAAATTCAAGAGAACAGCTAGGAGTGATTGATCAAGCAAAGGTGTGGAAAGAAGGCCCAGGCGCATCAAGCCCAATTCAAACAACACATAGCCACATTTGCTCTATTCACTATATTTCTGTTTATTATTATTTGAATTAAAAAAACAAAATTAAAGAAAAAGCAAAGGAATTACTGTATGATTATGAAACACAACGTTAAACAGTATTTGTGACTTTTCAGCTTTTCATTATCCACCCAATCTTCTCTCTCTTACGCCCTTTGGTGATTCCCGGCGAAAAACCCACCGCAAGTGCCACCACCAACGAATCAATCGACCACCCTGAATCAACATCCCTCTCAAAGAAAACCTTTGTGAATTCACACCCTGGTTACGAATCCATCGTTAGATTTTTCCAAAGACTTGTCATGTTGTGGGATCGGAATATTCTAATGGAAACCCTAGGTGTTGAAATTCGAAGATTTAAGTGCAATCCCTCAAAATTGAAGCACGCAGAGTCTTAATTAGATGAAGACGCATGAATAAGAGTCATATAACGCGTCGCAAGCACCTGTTTAGGGGGCTAAAATGTCTGGTACGGCGGCGGAGGTACGGGTGTCGCTTCTTCCTCTTTTCCTTCTAGGTATGCTTCCGTTTTCGCTTTGTTGTTGTTGTTGTTCTTTTGTTTTCTTATACTCGTGTCTTCTTCTTCGTATTTCTTTCTGCGCTATGTTACGTTTGTTGTTGAGTACTCTTTGCTATGGAGTGTAACAGAGAGGAGAAGATTGAGGGAGGTTGTTTGTTCGTGAGTGTGTGATGTTGAGGGGTTGGGAAGAAGGTTCGTGAAGGTTTATGTTGCAGAGGGAGAAGTGTGAGGTTGAAGAATGAGTCTGAGGTGTGAAGTATGGAGAAAGATGAAGAAGGTTCAGAGTAGTTTGAAGGTGAGAATGTGAAGATGAATGAAGGTGACTTTTCTGGAATGGTTGATGAATGGTGGTTAGTTCTGAATTGAAGAATGATGAAGGTTTATATAGAGATGAGGAAGGAGGGTTGAAATAGTTATAGTTGAGGGATTCTAGGCCACAGGATCTAAGATTCTATTAGGGAATTGGATGGTGATGATTAATCAGTTAGGGAGTGATGAGGGTTAGTTAAATCCTGTTACAAATTGGTTAGAGATTGAGTACTAGCTGCAAGTTAGTTTTGGTTTCTGTTATCAGTTAGGTACAAGTCAGTTTTCTGTTAAGTTTATTACTGTTAGCAGTTAGAGTTTGGAGTCAATTTGAAAATCTGTTATCAGGAGATTGATGTGCTGGCATTGGCAGTTAGGTTGTTTTTTCTGTTTTGGTTAGTTTGGTGTTAGTTAAAATTGGAAGTTAATAGTTAGTTGAAGCTGTGATGGGTTAAAGGTTGAAACTTGGTTCTGTTAAGTTAGAATACTAGTTAGGTTGTTAGAATTTGGTTAGAAGCTGGAGAATCTGTTAGGGTTTAGTTAAAAAATTCGTTTTTTTACAGTGAAAGTTAGTTGAAGTAATTTTGTTAAGATGATAATTTGCACTAAACGTTGCAGGCTCGATTTTGCTTCAGCTCAGGCTCGGATTGAATTTTCTTAGGCTTGTATTTTGGTTTGGAAATGATGAGCTGTTTATGAGAAGCTTGCGGATCATGATTGACATTTCCAGTTTTCTGTTTTGAGTTTAATTTGCAAATTCGTTTCATGTTATAGCAGCAGCGCAGGTTTTACTCGTTTCAGCTGGAATTGATGCAGATTTTATGAAATATTTGCAACTGATTTGGATATTCATTGAACTGATTTGTTAATGATCTTGGAACTGTTTTATTTTGGACAGGTTTGATTAATTGCTTGGACATATTTCGTGGACATGGAGCAAACCAATGACATTGGTTTTGAATCACAAATGGAAATGTTTTGACATTGGTTTTAGTTTATGTTAAAGCAATATTGAACAAGGCATTCATATGGATTTTTGTACATGATTTAAATGATGATGAATTGTATTTGAAACTTAGCTTTGGAATTGAATATAATTGATGTTTGTATTGAAAATGGGTAATGTATATATTTTGGACATTGTTCAACAACGTTGAATGATGATGAATTAATTTGTTGTGTCATGAATGCTTTTCTAACTTGTATTATAAGCAATTCGTGTGAATTTTCCTCCAGCCTCGCATGCTTAAACAATTGTGATCCACAAAATTTTGAACCCATGGTAGTCGCTTGAATGAATACTTCCAAATAATGAATCCAAATCAACCCTTACTCCTTAGTGAATTCAAATGAACTCTCTTTCTTGATAAAACCCTTAATGTCGTCCTCAAATCCAAAAGCAATAAGTGTAAGAATAAAATTTGGTTATGCAATATTATCTCTGAGTTTTGATGATAATAAATGAGTATGTTTCTATGAACAATTTTGATACTCTAATATTTGTTATTGTTGAGTATTGAACAAATAGATTCTGCTTTTGATGGATGACGTGGCAAAAACATTAGAAGAGAATTAATTTCGTTTTTGTGTTACACAAATTCTGTTTAACAGTAGCAAGACACTCCAGAAGACTCTGAAGTGTAAGCTCTGATGTTTGTCTAAAGAAACGAGTTAGAAGATCTGAAGACATAGGTTGTTACTTAAGTTTAGATGCTGAAGACTCATGTTTTTGAAGACAACGAGTTCTAAAGAAACAGTCAGAAGATCTGAAGAAAGAAGTTTCTACTCAAGTCCAGATGTTAAAGACTCAAGTTTCTAAAAGATCCAAGGTTCTAAAGACCAAGTGCTGAAGACTCTAAAGACAAGTTCTAAAGATTCTAAAGACTCGAAGTTCTAAAGATCCAATGTTCCAAGATAAGGTTTTCACAACCAAGTGCTGAAGACTCTTAAGACGCAATTCTGAAGACTTGAAGTTTTGATGACCTTGTGTTATGTTCTCGCTTCTAAACTCATGCTCGCAGAAGCCTCTAAAGTATAGAAGAAAAGAAGATAAAGTTAACATGGTACAATGAACGTTTCATTCCACTATCATGAAAGGACAGACGCATTGCACGATCTTGTCCCACCACATTATTGCTCAAGCTGCCAAATGTTTCTAGAAATCCCAAGAGTCTCTCAACACATATATTATTTTATTGAAGACTAAAAGAGAAAGTTGTCAATCAACGAAATATCCACGCATAAAACGTTGTTCATAACTTTCATAGTTTTTAGTCATTGTTCTTAAAATAGTTTATATATTCAGCTTGTGTAGAAGCAATACTCTTGTAAACAAAACTTGTATTCAAACGGTTGTTTGATATTTCTTTAAGGGACCGGGTAGGTCTGTATCCTTAAGAAGTCTAGAACTTGTTTGTCTTAGAGGTTGTTAGTCACTTGCGGGTAGCTTGTGGAAGATTTTCCTTAAGGGATCGAGTAGGTATGTATCCTTAAGAAGTCTAGGGCTTGTGTGTCTTAGAGGATGTTAGTCACTTGTGGGTAGCTTGTGCAAATTGTAATCAGTTTGGTTATAGTGAATTAAGTCCTCGATTGAGTGAGACGAAATCACCTTGGCGGGTGGACTAGACTAGCTTGATAATTTTCAAGTGAACTAGTATAAACATATTGTTCTTTACTTCCCGTTCTTACTTATTGTTATTATCAAGAATGAAGAAAAAGTATTTTAACTTAAAGGGGAATAATTTTTTTATAGATAGTTTTTTTTTTATTATTTAAAACTCAATTCAAATTCCCCAATTTATTTTATTTTTCACACCTTCAATTAACATCATAGCTCCGGTTCTAAGGAGATAAAAAGTTTGAATTTTTATCAACACTTAGCAGTATTCAGTATCAATCCAGTGTGTGTGAAAAATCAATGGCTACACCTACTTCCACTGTTGATAATAGGGATAATAATAGAGATCACTAAAGTTCAAAACCTTCTATGTTTGATGGGGGAGAAATTTGACTATTGAAAGGATAAAATAGAAAGTTATTTTTAGGCATATCACTTGGATCTATGGGACTTGATAGTTGATGACTACACTCACCTAGTAGGCGATAAAGGTCAAAATATTATAAGAAGTGTAATGACAGAAGCACATAAGAAAGTATGTAGAAATTACTACAAAGTAAGAACCATTCTTCTAAGTGTTATTTCATATAATGAATATGAGAAAATCACATATAGAGAGATTGCAAAGTCTATCTTTGATTCTCTTTAGATGACACATGAAGGCAACACACAAGTAAAAGAAACAAAGACTCTAGTCTTAATTCAAAAATATGAAGCTTTCAAGATGGAAGACGATGAATATGTGGAAACGATGATTTCAAGATTTCAGACTCTTGTGGCAGGACTTAAGGTTCTGAATAAAGGTTACTACGCCGCAGATCATGTTAAAAAGATTATCAAAAGTCTTCCTGTAAAATAGAGACCATTGGTAACTGCTTCAAAATTGGCAAAGGATCTGAACAATACCTCTCTTAAGGGGTTGATTAACTCTTTAAGAAGTCATAAAATAAAGATAGAACAAGATGAACCTTAGAAGAGGGTAAAATCAGTTGCTCTAAATTCTACTTCTGGGAAAACTAAGGCTTATCAAGCTAAGAAGAATCAAAAGAATCTGAAGATGATTCAGATGATGATGAACTCTCTCTGATATCCAGAAGAATAAGTCAAATCAGGAAGCACGGACAAAGAAAGTTCAGAGGTCAACGAAGGACATATGGAATAGGTGAATCCACTTTTGGTCAAAGGAATGCTTCTGGAAAATAAGTTACTTGCTTTGAATGCAACAAGCCTGGACATTACAAAAATGATTGTCCAAAGCTTAAGAAAGACAAGAAGCCTAAGAAGGCTTACAAAGTTAAGAAGGGTCTCATGGAAATATGGGATGATTCAGAATCAAAAGGCAGAGATTCTGATGAAGAGAATGCAAAAATGGCATTCATGGCCCACCAACAAGGGAGAAGTAGCACCAGAAGACAAACTGACACTTAACTATGAGTCAGACTTTGATGATGATAAAAAGGCACTTTCTTCCTTATCTCGTTCTGAACTTTAAATTGACTTATCTGAATTAATGAAAAGATATCAACTTCTTCTAAGTAAACACAAAATCTTGAAAAAGAGATTTGTGGATACTTTTGAGAACACTACTATAGATGAGCAAAACATTTTTGACTTAAATGAAAAACTATTTGCTTTAGAAAAATCAAATATTGCTCTGAAAAGTAAAGTGTATAGATTGGAAGAAGAGATAATCTCTACCATATCTATTACTGATGAAGTAATCAGATATGATAGAGCTTTTCAACATTTCCTATCTAAGAGCATAGATAGAAGCAAAATGGATTCAATGATCTATGGTGTTAGTAGAAATGGAAGCAAAGGCTTGGGATATTCAGGACAATCAAAGAAAATTGATGAGACTCTAAATATCAAACCAAAACCTCTTTCTAAACATTTCGTGTTTGCCGACACAAAATTGAAATGTCCAGAACAAGATGGTTTAGATACTACTGTAGCACAAACACAAACACAAAAGGAAACTTTTAAGCCAAACTATCATGCACAAATTTCACATGATTATCCTATTGCACATAAGTCAAAAGGTGTCAGAACCTCTAGAATTGCTAACAAAAAAGGACCCAAAAAATGGGTACATAAGGATCAGATAATCTATATTGCAGATGTCCTTGATGGCACCAGTGAAACACCAATCATGGTACCTGGACAATGGATGCTCCCGACATACGATGGGCGAAAGGCATATGTTCCCAGATTTGGAACTTAAGTCTGGAGGAGTTGTTGGTTTCAGAGGCAATCAGAAGGGAAAGATCATTTGTTCTGGAACTATTGATAATGGTAAACTCCTCTCTATTAACAATGTTATTTTAGTTGAGGGTATGATACATAACTTATTGTCAATTAGTCAACTTAGTGACAATGGTTATGACGTTATTTTTAATCAAACATCCTGTAAAGTTGTTAGTTAGAAGGATGGCTCAGTCCTGTTCAATGGCAAGAGGAAGAACAATATTTACAAAATAAGATTATCAAATTTGAAAAATCAAAATGTAAAATGTCTTCTGACTGTTCAAGAAGAGCAATGGGTCTGACATCGACGTCTGGGTCATGTTAGCTTGAGAAATATTTCTCAACTAAATAAATTTGGATTAGTGAGAGGCTTGCCCAATTTGAAGTATACTTCAGATGCCCTTTGTGAAGCTTGTCAGAAAGGTAAATTTTCAAAAACCTCTTTCAAAGCTAAACAAATTGTTTATACTTCTAGGCCATTAGAACTTCTTCACATTGACTTATTTGGACCTGTGAAAACTGCCTCTGTCAATGGTAAGAAATATGGACTTGTCATCTTTAATGATTATAGAAGATAGACATGGGGAAAATTCTTGAAACACAAGGATGAGTCATACTCTGTATTTGCTTTCTTTTGTTCCCAAGTGCAAAATGAAAAAGATTACAAAATAGTCTGAGTACGAAGTGATCATGGCGGAAAATTTGAAAATAAATATTTTGAAAAACTTTTAGATTCAAACGACATAGTACATGATTTTTCTTATGCTAGAACTCCACACCAAAATGGGGTTGTAGAAAGGAAAATAGAACACTGCAAGAAATGGCTCACACCATGATTCAAGAAACTCAGATGGCTAAGCACTTCTGGGCAGAAGCAGTGAATAGAACATGTTATATTCAAAATAGAATCTCCATAAGATCTATTTTGAGTAAGACTCGTTATGAATTGTGGAAGAATAGAAAGCCCAAAATTTCCTATTTCCATCCATTTGGATGTACTTGTTATATGTTAAACACTAAAGAGAATCTGGATAAGTTTGACTCTAAGGCACAAAAGTGTCTGCTATTAGGATACTCTAAACGCTCTAAAGTATTCAAAACTTATAACACAAAATCACGAATCATGGAGGAATCAATCCATGTTAGATTTGATGATAAGCTTGACTATGAAAAGTCAAAGCTGTGTGAAAAGCTTGCAGATATAACCATAATGTTTGTTGAACCAAAGGAGAAGGTTCAAGAAGATAAAGAATCAGAAGCTCTTTCTTCTGATACTATTGATAGTTCTTCTAATCAAACGCAACCAAGGAAGAACAAAATCACATCCTCTCATCCTGAAGACTTTATCCTTGGAAGTAAAGATGCTCTAGTCAGAACAAGATCAGCTCTCAAACCTTCTGATGAAGTGCTTCTGGGTTTAGTTTCTTTAATAGAACCTTCATCTATTGAAGAAGACCTTCTAAATAAATATTGGATTCTGGCTATGGAAGAAGAACTGAATCAATTCTCAAAGAACAATGTATGGGATCTTATTCAGAAACCTAAAGGTGTTCACGTCATTGGAACCAGATGGGTGTTCAGAAACAAACTCAATGAGAAGGGTGAAGTTGTAGGAAATAAAGCACGACTGGTTGCACAAGGTTATAGTCAATAATAGGGGATAGACTATACAGAAAACTTTGCACCATTCGCCAAGTTAGAAGCTATTCAGTTGTTAGTTTCTTTTTTTGTCAATCATAGCATTATTCTTTATTAAATGGATGTTAATAGTGCATTTCTGAATGGTTATATTTCAGAAGAAGTGTATGTCAAACAACCTCCCGACTTTGAAAACTCTGAGAAATCAGACTTTGTTTTTAAACTAAATAAATCTCTTTATGGATTGAAACAAGCTACCAAAGCTTGGTTTGACAAATTGAGTAATTTTCTTCTAGAAAATAAATTTACCTGAGGAAAGGTTGACACCACACTCTTTTGCAAAATTTTCAAAAATGATATTTTAATTGTTCAAATTTATGTTGATGATATTATTTTTGGTTCTTCTGATCATATCTTTTCGAGGAATTCTCTAAGCTAATGCGAACTGAGTTAGAAATGAGCATGATGGGAGAACTGGAGTTCTTTATGGGAATCCAGATTGATAAAAAACCAGAGGCTACTTACATACATCAAAGTAAGTACATCAAATAACTTTTGAAGAAATTTAACATGACATATTACATTGTAGCAAAGACTCCAATGCATCCAACATGTATTTTAGAGAAAGAAGACGTAAGCGGAAAGGTTTTTCAGAAGCTCTATCATGGTATGATAGACTTTCTTTTGTATTTGACTGCATCTAGACCTGATATCTTATTTAGTGTTCATCTTTGTGCTAGATTCTAATTTGATCCTAGGGAATCACATTTAACTGTTGTTAAGAGAATTCTAAGGTATCTAAAAGGAACCTCTAATCTTGGCTTGATGCATGAGAAAACATCAAAGTATTCTCTTTTTGGTTTCTATGATGCAGACTACGCTGGAGATCGACTAGAGAGGAAGAGTACTTCTGGAAACTGTCAGTTTTTAGGCAAGAATCTAATCCCATGGTAAAGCAAGAGGTAATCAACAATTTATCGTTCAACAGCAGAAGTAGAGTACATTTCAGCAGTACTATGCAGTACTCATATGTTATGGATGAAGAATCAGCTAGAAGATTATCATATTTATGAGAGTAACATTCCTATCTTCTGTGACAATACTACTGTTATTTGCTTAAGTAAGAATCACATCCTATACTCTAAGGCTAAACACATAGAAATCAAACATCATTTTATTAAAGACTATGATCAGAAAGGGATTCTATCTTTGAAATTCATAGATACAAACCATCAGTGGGCTGGTATTTTTACAAAATCCTTAGCTGAAGATAGATTTTTGTTTATTCTAAAGAATCTGAAAATGGATCTATGTCCATAGTAAGATGTCATTAGAGTCAAACGTGTTTTATTCATAGTCTGAAGGGATACAATTCTGACTTAAACAAAAGGCTTCTTATTTGTTCTATTTCTATTAGAATTGTTTTTCTTTTTCAAGAAATGAAAACTCTGATTACAGAAGATCAGAAAATACTACGCAAGACTTGTGTCTAACTCTGAAGATATGTTTTGAGAATTTGGAAGTTGTATTAGTGACATTAAAGTTTCAAAGATTTCAATTTTATTTCATTCTCATTGGCATATAAAGTCAAGATTCAATAAGAAGAAGTTCTAAGAAATTAAGATCTCAATTATTCTATTGGCATCAAGATCTCAATTTTTTCATTGGCATCCAAACTCAAGACTCTCAAGATCTCAATATATGATCTATTGGAACCAGGGGGAGTTTTACTCAAATGGTTCAGAGTCAGGATATTCGATCTTCATCAAGTCATTGACTAAGGGGGAGCATCATAAAAAGGATAAGTATTCCTTACCTTTCTATTTTTTATTTTTTTGATTATATGGACAAAATTGTGTCATCAAAATACATAGTTTTGTCATCATCAAAAAGGAGGATATTGTAAGAACAAGATTTGGTTCTGAAATATTATCTATAAGTTTTGATGATAACAAATGAGTATGTTTGTATGAACAATTTTGATACTCTAGTGTTTTTTATTGTTGAGTACTTAACAAACAGGTACTGCTTCTGATGGATGGCGTGGCCAAGACATTAGAAGAGAATTAGTTTCGCTTCTGCACTACACAAGTTCTATTGAACAATAGCAAGACACTCCAGAAATCTCTGAAAGGTAAGCTTTGATGTTTGTCTAAAGAAACCAGTCAGAAGATCTGAAGACAGAAGTTTCTACTTAAGTCCAGATGTTGAAGACTCGTGTTTCTGAAGACAACAAATTCTAAAGAAACAGTCAAAAGATCTGAAGACAAAAGTTTCTACTCAAGCCCATATGCTAAAGACTCAAGTTTCTAAAAGACCCAAGGTTCTAAAGATAAGGGTTCTAAAGACCAAGTGCTGAAGACTCTAAAGAAAGAAGTTCTAAAGATTCTAAAGACTTGAAGTTCTAAATACCCAAGGTTCTAAGATAAGGTTCTCACAACCAAGTGCTGAAGACTCTTAAGACGCGGTTCTGAAGACTCTTAAGACTTGAAGTTTTGATGACCTTGTGTTATGTTATCGCTTCAAAACTCATGCTCGCAGAAGCCTCTGAAGTGCATAAGGAAAGAAGATAAAATTAACGTGGTACAAATAGTACATGGCACAATCAACTTTTCATTCCACTACCATGAAAGTATGCACACATTGCATGATCTTGTCCCCCATGTTATTGCTCAAGCTTCCAAATGTTTCTGGAAATCCCAAGAGTATTCCTCAACAGATATATTATTTTATTGGCTATATAAAGTCTTGAAGACTGAGAGAAAGCTTCCAATCAACGAAATATCCACGCATAAAGAGTTGTTCATAGCTTTCATATTTTTTAGTCATTGTTCTTAAAATAGTTTACATATTCAACTTGTGTAAAAGCAATACTCTTGTAAACAAAACTTGTATTCAAACAGTTGTTTGATTTTTCCTTAAGGAACCAGGTACGTTTGTATCCTTAAGAAGTCTAGGACTTGTTTGTCTTAGAGGTTGTTAGTCACTTGCGGGTAGCTTGTGCAAATTGTAATCAGTTTGGTTATAGTGAATTAAGTCCTCAATTGAGTATGGAGAAATCACCTTGGCAGGTGGACTAGACTAGCTTGATAATTTTCAAGTGAACTAGTATAAACATACATTGTTCTTTACTTCCTATTCTTACCTATTGTTATTATCAAGAGTGAAGGAAAAATTATTTTAAGTTAAAGGGGAACAATATTGTTATAGAATTATTTATTTATTTATTTAAAACCCAATTCAACCCCCCATTTCTTTTATTTTTCACACCTTCAATAAGCAATTGAGATGACAATAATGTCTTAAACACAATGAATCCATCATCACAATTCCTTGAGGAACCCATAAACATGTCCTTGAGATATTCATTGAGTGAGGAAATCATCTTGAGGTGATGAGAGGAACCAAAACCGTAGCTCAGTCAACTGAAAACCCTAATCCACTTATCCTTAAAGAATCCTCAATAAGGAAAACCTTGTAGCATGAGGAAAAGGAAGTTTTGAATGATCATGAATCCAAAACTCTATCTTCCAACCAGGAATTAATCCTTGAATGAAAATGAGACTTGAGATATGGAGAGAAGAATGCTTAAGATAGCTCAAATAAAGCCCTAATTTTCTGACCTTTGATGACATTGATGAAGAAATTGCCTTACATGTGGAAGAGAACAAAAAACCTTTATTTCAATCCATGCTTAATGAAAATACCAGTGGGACCAAACTCATTTAATATGCAGTTATGACACCATATAGAAACCCTAATTTCCAAGACCAATGATCCCATGCTAAATTTATTGATTAATGATGCGTGATGTGTTAAATGACCTAATGTTGAAGGTATGTACATGATGATTATAAGATGCTTAATCCAGATGAAAAAGTAAAAGGTAGGACAAATTTGAGGTATGACACCAGTGACTAACAACAAAGCAATGATAACTTGTTAGTGATCCCTTAAGAATTACGACCTACCCAGCCCCCTAAGAGATATAAAGATCATTGACTCCTTAAGGCTTTTGACCTACCCGGTCCCTTGAAGGAGATTTCTCTAAATCTTCTTGAGTGTTCTTACTAACACCTTAGTCACTCAACGAACAATAAACTTACAGTTGAATAATGTGTTTACAAGGTTGCTTCTTACAAGAAGATTACACAAATGTTTAAGTACAAATTGTTTAACACAAATATGAGCAACAACTCTTGTGTTCAAAAAAATTACAATAATAACATAAATATGAGCAATAAATCTTGTGTTCAAACAAATTACAATAATAACATAATAATGGTTAGCATTATTGTTCTTGTTATCCAATTTTGTAGTATTGTCTCTCTCTCTCTCTCTCTCTCTCTCTCTCTGCAAATAAAATGCTTGAACCTTTATATAGGCGTTTAGGAAGTATATCATTGTAGTAGTACACACGTCACTTTCATATTGATAGCTGCCAATGGTAAGAAACGATCGTGGGAGACAAATAGTATACAATACATCCATTTGAGTGGAATATGTAATTGTACCTTTGTACTCACTCTTCTAGCGCATGTTTCTGATGATAATGTCTTCTGATGAATATTACTTATGATGAAGTAGATTGGATTGAGAAGATATCATATTTTGATGTAAAATAGTAATGAGTCCAGAAGACCTAAATTTCCTTGATCTGTCTTTTGATGGAATACTTCTGATGTAAAGTAATATGCGTATATTCCACAAAGTGTCCGAGTCTTCAGAATTTTGACTTTGTCTTCAGAATTAGAATCAACAACTTTTCTGATGAACAAATCTTGACTTATGATTCAGAAGTAGACGTTTTTCTTTGATGTGTTTAGAACCTTGACTTTGTCTTCAGAGTTAGAAGCAACAACTCCTCTGATGAAAAAATCTTGACTTCTGACTTTTGAAGCAAAAGCTTGTTTCTAGTGCAATCTTGTTTTCTGATCTTGGAGCAGCAACTCTAATAGAAATTCTTTCTTCTAGAATATTTGTGACTTTTAAAGCAGCAACTTATTAAGAAGTACACAAGAGATCCTATTTCTGGAAAACATTTAGCATTCTTCAAAACTACTGATGTTTCTTCATAAGCGGATGTAATCGTCTTTCTGATGCGTGCTTAGTATATTTCTGATGATTCTTTAGACAACATTCTTGAATCAATTAGAACTTCTAATCTGCACACTCAAGAAACAATTAGAAACAAAATTGTTTGCATATAAAATATATGTATTGTTATCATCAAAATCCAGAGATTAATTGCAGAATCCAAATATTATTCTAACAATCTCCCCCTTTTCGATGATGACAAAACCATGTATTTTAATGTAACAATTTTACAAGGTAATATCATAATTGAATCAGAGTTAAGAAGAAAACTTCTCCTGATTAGCGTGAGCTCCCCCTGAGTCTAAGACTTATGATTTTTTTAAGGAAGATATATTTGAGTATTGTTTAGAAAACTTCCCCCGAGTTAAACAATCTCCCCCTAAATCTAAAACTTAAGACCTTATAAGAAAGTAGGATTTTCTGAGGTTGGTTAACATTTTTCAGAATTCTGATTGAAGTGAATGGAAGCGATTTATCAGAGTTTGCTTTATCCGAATTTATTTCTTCATTAGAACCTTCTAATCAATATAATAGTTCTTTATCTTGTACTTGAAAACACATTCTAAAAACTCTTGCATATATAATTCGTTAAAAGTGTAAGCAATGAGATTTAGAGAATTATGTATGCATCAAAATCATCATTATGCTTCTACCCCTTTTTGTCATGATCAAAAAGATTTAAGATTATTTAAAGATATAAAGATGATTAAGCACACCATAGGAAACAGAAGGACAAAAACAATGAAAATTCTCATTAAAGATATATCAAAGAAGTACAAAAGGAATTACACAAACAAGACACGTAACTAGACTTCTTAGACTTAAAAAAATGAAAGGGTTACTTGGAAGAGTAGTTAGGCTCGAGACCTACAAAGTATTTAATATCTTGTTCAGAAGGAAATGGAACAAACTATACCATCATTTCCTAGATAATTGACATTTAAAGTGAATACAGGGTGACACTAGGACAAGAGTAGAATAGGATGTGTCTTCAAAAGTCTTATTTTAAATAAAGAATATCTAAACTTTTATTCCATATGAAAAAATAGAGATTAACCATGAAGATTTTTCACTTAGTCTCAAAGCATATTCATTGCTTTCAAAGTTTATGTTCTTAGAAACAAGAGAATCAGAAGTTTAAAAAATATTTCTAATTTAGACTTCTTCTAACTTGTAGAAGTATCTCACTAAGAAATCTGACCATCTGTACTTAGATTGAAATTATTTTGTTGATGCTCAGAGTAAGACGCATATTGAAACAAGAATAATTCTGGACATAACACCATATTTAAATGGTTCAGAATGAATAGAAATCTATCTTCAGTTAAGAGTTTAGTAAAGATATCAGCTCATTGATGGTCTGTATCTATGAATTTTAAAACAATAGTCCCTTTTTGAACATAGTATCTAATAAAATGGTGACTGATTTCTACGTGTTTTTCTCTAGAGTGCAAAGTAGGATTCTTACTAAGACAAATAGCGGTATTATTGTCACAAAAAATAGGAATATTACTCTCGTATATTTGAAAGTCTTCAAAAATCTGGAGGTTGGTGAACATATACTTCTTCAGAAATGTGTCCATTCAAAAACTCACTTTTGACACCCCTTTGATATAAAATATTATTATTGTAGTCAATACCTTCTTGTTGACTATAACCTTGTGCAACCAGTCGTGCTTTGTTTTTGACGACTTCTCCTTTCTCATTTAACTTGTTTTTGTAAATCCACTTAGTTTCAATAACGTGAGTTCCTTTGGGTTTAGGCACTAGATCCCAAACATCACTTATGGAGAACTGATTTAGCTCTTCCTACATAGCCATAATCCATTCATTTTCATGGAGTGCTTCTTCAGAATAGAATGGTTCTACCAGTGATACTAATCCTAGAAGCATTTCTTCATATCGATTAAAAATGGATCTTGTTCTGACAAGTTATGCTTTATCTCCCATAATCAATTTTTTAGATATGGCTTGTATATGCTTTTGCCTCTTCTGAATTAATGGACATTCATGTGCTTCTGATGTGTCTTCATTTCTGACCAGCTTACTATCATAATCCTTTTCTCCAGAACCTGCAAGTGATATCTTTAAGATTTCTGATTTCTTCACTTTTCTCGTTCATCGAATTATGAACCTTCACTCGAGTCCCATTAAATTAGATGCCAGATTCCAATCATCATTTATGAAGGATTGATTGTGTTCCTTTTGTATCATCAGATTCCATTCATTTTGTTATAGTAATTCTTCACAAAAGATTAGTTATATTCAAGAGACCAATTTCAGAAGTGATTCCTCAGATTATCCAGACGTGAAACTTGTTCTGACAATTATAATAGTTCTTCAGATTAAATCCTTTTTATTCGTTATATACTTTATTTCTGAATCCTTCTGAAGCATAGTATTCAACATTATTAGATTCCAAATTTTGGAACATATGATTTCTTCTTGCTGTGTGTCACAAGCATCCAGAGTTCAGGTGTCATGATTGTTGTTTTAACTCTACTTCTCTAGAACATCTACATAATACACAATCTTATCTTTTGGTACCCATAATCTTTTGGATCTTTTAGCGTTATCTCTTCCAAGGTTTCTGACAACTTTAAGTCTTTGTGCGACAATACATTTTTTGTGTTGGTGTAGAAGGATACAAATAAGAGAATGGTGACAAGGGTTGATCTTCTTTAGAAGAGTCCTGATTTGTTTTATCAGACACATAAACAATTTATCTTTTCCCTTTATGACCGAAACCATAGATCATAGAAGTTATCATGCTTCTGCCTATGTTATTGTTTAGGAACTTCTGAAAAGCTTTATCATGTTGGTACATGACGGTTTCAGAAGATATGGAAGCTTTAGATAGAACCTTTTCAAGTTTTGAACATTTTTTTACTTAGAAACACATTTTCATTTTTTAAAATAAAATGATTATCTTTTTGTTCAAGACCTTCTTTCTCTAGCTTATCGTATTCTTCAATTTCATATTCACGAACCTTCAGAAGATTCTTGAATTTTCGTTGAAGCTTCTGATGCTTGTTTAGAGTTTCTGATAAACATAATTCTAATTTAGCTCGAGAGAATTCAGAAAATACCTCTTAAGAGTCGAACTCTATTTCTAATGTGTCTTCTTCTGAATGAATACCCATGAGTTCTACATTTGCACGTTCTTCTTCTCATTCTGGTCCTTCAGAGTTAGATTCATCCCATGTTGCCATGAGACCTTTCTTCTTTCCTTTGAAAGTGATTTTCTTGAAGCTTTCTTTTCTGGTGCTCTCATTCTTGATATTTGGACATTCATTTATGTAGTCTCCAGGCTCATTTCACTCAAAACATGTTACTTATTGTAGCGGTAGAAATGTTTCAGACTAAGCCATTAGATTGACTAGACTTGTACATATCAAAATAAAAATTGCCACCGCACTTTATTGTTTCCAAAGGAATGAGAAAAGAGCGAGTAACCCAAAAAGAGGGGGAAAGATTCAAGGTAAGGGGGTTGGTTATGCAAATGGAAGGTATTAACACCCTAAACATCTACGGTACTCCACAGGAACCTCTTTGTAAAATCTATATATTTTGGCTATAAAATGTTGTATAAAAAATAGATGGTGGAGGTGAGAAAAGAAATATATTTTTTATGATTTTTGCACCCGCCGCAGTTGTGAACCTTTAGTGCCTACGTACCACCTTTCATGCAATAGGGGATCAGTGTACACATAGTTCACCTTTAAAATTTTTAAAACACAAGTGCGTTGGTTAATTTTCTGAGATAAGACATCATCGTCATTGTCCGTGTGGAAAACATACTTACTACCCACAATCATAAGAAAGGAGAATTTGCATCATCTCAAAGTGGAGGATATGGCTTAGATTTTAAAATCAACAATGCCTCACTCAACACCCAAGTGGAAAATATCTCACTTCACTACATATTATAGAAGTATAGTTGTTTGCATCACTACAAGGATTGACAAGAGTCTAATCTTTTGAGCAAGGTTTTAAAATAAAAAGTCAAAGTGGCAAAATGGTTTGAAATGAGATTGATTGACTTTTAATATTATCACAAAAAAAGGGTGTCAATGTATTATTAAGTTGATTGAAGTTTATTCATGAAAATATTTTGAAAATGCGTGGACATAAGTCCAAGTTTATTAGGAAAGTGGTTCAAGTTTAAAAAAACAAGAAGAGTTTTCGAAAGGAGGGAGAAGATTTTTGAAATTAAAGAAGATGGGAGGAGAAGAAGAGACTATCCTAAAGCTTAAGGTAAAAGCTAGAGATAAGAACCATCTAACCAACAAGAAGCCAATACTTGACATTATGAGTCAAGATAGAATTATCATTCTTTGGATTGAAACCAAGCAAGCAAAGATACTAGACCTCTTGAGAGAACCAAATTTCAAGTGTATTAAGTCTTCACAAAAATTGGACAGAGTAACGGCTGTATACGGGTGAATTCCAGATTACAAACAAAGTAGGTAATCACAATGACCTGCACACCAAACAAACAAACAACCCAATGTCTTGAGGTAAACCTCAAGAACTCCAGACTAAATATCAGTTAAGGTCACAAGGTCTCCAACATAGGCCAAGATTTCTAATCCTAAGTCCAAGAAGTCCAATACTCCATAATGCCAAGGATAGTAACCAAATAGTCCAAGTATCATTAAAACTTTTTATGGTTCATGTTGATTATTAAGTATCTTAAAAAAGAAAAGAAAAGCTCAAGTGAGCAAAATGAAAATGACAAGAATATAAATGCTCAAGTGAGCAAAAATAAAAATGGCATAAAATATAATGCTTAAAGTAAATAGTACATAAAGCATAAAACTAAAAGTATAAAGTAAAATCAATTATCAATAATTAGTGGTTAGTTGGATGACCATCTTGAAACTTGCATTTGGAACTCATTAGAGGATTGGTAGAACCAAAGCCTCGACACAACAAGTTGCATTTGCTTTTTTTCAAGTATATCATCCATTTTGGAATCCTCAAAAGTAACATTTAATGATCAACGATGTTTAAGTGATCAGCATTGGCCAAAAGTGATGTAGATCCATTAGAGGATTGGTAGAACCAAAGCCTCCACACAATAAATCTCAAGGTTATTGGATCAAAGAGATCAAATTAATATACTTGGGCTTGCAAACATAGGTTTGGGCCAAGAATGATCATTTATTCGAATCGAGACAAAATTTAGTGCTATGTTAAGCAATCGTAAGTGGACTTATATAGAAGTCGCACCTATTTTGAGGCCGGTCAATAGCAATCTATGCACCATTTATTTTGATATATGATATAAAGATCATGCTCCAATAACATTTAGTGCAATAAGAAAGGGATAAGATGAAGAAGGGTGAAAAAGAATATACAAACCATATTTGAATTAAAATGTAATCAAACTATTATTAAAATCATTCATCCATTTTATGGAGTTAGACTCAACACCGTGGATCCAATGATATTAATAAAGTTCATGAACAAAAATTCAACCCAAGATCAGCCAGAAAATAATCACAAAATAATGTTGCATTTAATATATACATTAAAAAAATGTTTTTAAAATGTTTTAAAATAGAAATGAGAGAGAAAAATATCAACTATGTTCAAATTAATCAAGAAAAATTAAGTAAGACCATAGAAAAATCAGAAATGAACTCAAATATTTTTATAAAATTTTTGGTAATTTTTTAAAGTCAAAAACTATTTTTAAAATTAAAAGAAATGAGTAAAATAAAAAAAATGATAAAAAATAACAAAGTCAAAAATAAAAAATAAATAAGGTCACCAATATTTGTCACAATATCATTGGATCATTCTATATTTTGTTTAGAATTTTAAAATGCATAAAAGTATTTTTAAACATTTAAAACAATTCAAATAAAGTAAAAATTTATAAAAAATATCAAAACACAAAATAAAATTATGAAAAAATAAAAATCAGAAAGAGAAAAATCAAAAATATTTTTCATAATTTTTTCAGATTTTTTGGACTAAAAATGAATTTTCTATGATTTTTTGAAGTTTAAAACAATTAAAATAAAAATCAGAAAATAAAATATCAAACCAAAAAAATATGGGCCATCTTATCATTGTCAGGACACGTTAGTAAACTGATCAAGTGGACCCGATGCGCTGTGCATGTTATGGACTTTAGTGAATAAAACACTAGATCACTAAATAAATCAGAAATTCAAAAAGAACAAATGGCACACCATCATTGGTTGGAAGATGACACGTTGGTCATCTTCAACCTCCAGCCGGTCTCAAAACCAGGTCACTCAAACTTTAAAATTAGAGCACGAGACCTATGCCATTTGCTTCGTCTCTGTTGGATCCCAAAATTTGCCCTCTCTCTTTTTCACAAGAAATCACAGCTTCAGGCTTTTCCTGATTTTTCAGATTGGTTTAAGAATCGGTCAAACAGACTTTTCTCATCAGTCAGACAAAATTAGGGTTTTTCATTGATTTTGAATCAGTCAGACAAAATTAGGGTTTCTTTTGATTTGTTTGAGTTTGGCTCAGGGTTTGATCAAGCAGACGCTTCTTTAACATTAAATCAAGAATTAGGGTTTGCACGCGCATTTTTAGAAGAATTTGAATCCACAGTGTCTTAATTGACTGCCACATAGTTTTGACGTTTGTTCAAGATTTCTGTTTGTTTCTCAAAGTCTAAACATCTGGGATATGGGTTGAGGCTTCTGATTGAGAGTTTGAAGTGTTGGTTTAATCAGTGAAATGAAAGACGTGTGGACATTTGTTTTGTTTGACTGTGCAATACATATGGTTATTTGGAATGCCGAGCGTATTATTGGTTAATGCGAAGTTGCAAGACTACAATGTTTATTGATTATTTATAATTTCTAAAGTTAAGATTATTGGGATAACTTCCAATTATTATGACTTAAGAAATTTAAATAATTAAATAAGCAATTGCAGAAGAATTAAAAGAAATATCTGACAAAAAGGATTTTTATTCATTTTCAATTGTTTGTTACAAATATTATTTGAATACTGTAAATTTATTTACAGTGTTTACAATAATGTTATTACAATGATTAAAAATAAATTAAATCTATATCCCAAATTTCTTGAAGTCTTCATCTTCTACTGTTGCATCCTTTGCTCAATTGATATTTACCCGCAAAGACAAAAAGGAAGAAGTCAATACAGTTAAAATTAAAAGGGCATTCTCAGACAGATAAATAAAAACTCATCATTAAAGGTTTTGGCCGAAATCAGTTTGTTCGTCCTCTCTGCAAATCACAAGAAGATGTCTCTTCTTGGTTCACAAAGAGGGAAGTAAAATGTTTGCAAGCATATGAATTATTTTGCGAAATGCCAAAGCTGCATAAATTTAAATTGCAAAGTGCAAACTGAAATGCCAAACAAGCTGCATAAATCCAAACTGAACTGCATTATCAAACTAGGCAAACCAAATTGTCAAAGGGGCAAACTAAGTCACAAGTACAAAGCTGTCAACAAAAAATGTCAACCAAGCTGTAACTGTCAAAAGCGGTCAACAAGTACACAAAAGCAAGGCAGAAAATCTGGAGGTAAGAAGATATGCAGAGGAAAGACAAATGCAAGCAAGCTTGTAAAAAGTACATTTTTATTCATCATTTTCCAGGCCAAAATCTTTTCAGAAAAAAAAAAGATATTCTAAGCAAAGATGTGCTCTCTGTGGAGAGAGAAAGAGAGGGAAAAGTAGCAGGCTTACAGTTTTCCAGGCAGGCTTAGAGATAAATATAACAAAATCAGAACACTGTCAGAGGGGAGCAGAATACACATAGAAAAAGATATCACAAAAAACTATAAACCTCAAGCCTTGCAGCCTGCATAAACTCAGAACCCAAACCTGCTCAAGCATAGCATTCAAACCAAAGCTTGCTTCAAAAACAAGCCTTGAGGCCTGTATCAAAAAACCTGCATACATAATACCAGTTACAGAAGCCAAAAGAAAATCTCAAAAAACTTAAAAACCTGCCTTTAGCCCTGTCAAAACGACACAAAACAAAAAAAACCTGTTTCAAGCCACAAACCTTGAAGCCTGTTCAAGAAGCCTGTTTCAAACTTGTGAACAACCAAAGCAAGCATAACAAACCTGCCTTCAAACAACAAACTCACAAACCTGTCAAAACTGCTTCAAGCCTCATGCCTGCCTGAACAACAAACCAAAGCTTGTTCAGTTTCAAAATCTATGTAAACCCTCCAAGCCTGTCAAACACAAGCAAGCAAAAAGCTCAAACCTGCATAAACCTCAGGACAACTCAGTAGCCTGCATAGCCTTCACCACAAATCCAAACCAAACATCCAAACAACAAAAACAAAAGCCCTCAGAACCATGTTCATCACAGGGCCAAAAAACCATACAAACATTCAACCTGCCTTCAAGATCAAGCAAACCTAAAAACCCTCAGAATCAAATTCGTCATAGGGCCAACATATCAGCAACTCAGAAGCATACAGTCATCAGAATAACAACAACATCATCAAACTCAGAGGCAAACAATCAGAAGAAGAAAAGAAGAGAGGAACTCAGCTCTAGGGTTTTCAGACTACAACGTTCATCACAAAACCAGTCAAAAGAAAGATACGAGGTTACCAGAGCAAAGCCAGCATCACATACTCCCTCGCCTTGGCCACCGGAGACGCCTCCTGTCCACTTCTCCGCCTCTTCTCCAAAAGCCAACAAAGGTAGTAACTCCTCCCTTTTCTTTTTTAACACCTCACACGAACACAAATAATAATACAAAAGATCAGGATATGAAAAAGCTAAAAACATGCGCGGATATTCAAAACCTAAAATGTATTTGAAGACAGAAACCATACCTTTTCTTGTCACCACTTGGTACAATCATGGAGAGAGGGGAAATGGAGGTGGAGTCCAGTAGTCAGGCGTGGAAGGGGAAGTCAGAAGCCATGGTTTGAGCGAGGAAGAGAACAAAGAAGAAGATAGAGAAACGGCGCCGTTCAAGACGTTGTAACCCTAAGTTCTGAAAAAAACAAACGAATCCTAAAAACGTTGTAACCCGTTGGGCCCGTCCCTTGCACTAAACTGTTCCAAGCCCAAACGAAACTGGCGTACACCCTCCTTTTTTCCTTATCTCATCTGCATTTCTTTTGGGCCAGACATTCTCTTAAAGCCCATTTACTTTTTTATATATTTTTATGTTTTTAAAACCTTTTTTTGTTATATTTTCCTAACTTATTAAATACAAAAAAAGAATACATTAAACTCTTCACACAAAATATTCCTAATAATTTTCTTTTTTATCACACTTGAAATGTACAAATATTTGATTTTATTAAGTTTAAACAATTTTCTCTTTAAAACTTTTTTTGTTTCAATTAAACCTTGTATATAAAACATTAACCAAAATACCTAAAAAAATAGAAATTTTTAAGATTAAATATTTCTTTCTTTAAGAACTTTTTGTTTATATCATTAATAAAAAACACAAAAATAATAATAAAATACTTAATACATTAGGTTAACATTTTTACTCACTTGTAAATAATCATGTGCATCTTACATACTTCTATTTCTCTTTGATTCTTATACATTGTTATATTTTACATTGAGAATGCGATTTGATTTGGTTGTAAATAATATTTGGACACTACTATTCCGATAAGTCTCATCCCCATTTGTAAACATTTGTATCCCCATCCCCATAATCATGTTGTAATAATTTAGGACTTTAAATTTCTGCATTTAAAAGCTTTAAAATTATGCCATGATAGACCTAGGGTTTGTATGTAAATAAAACCAACAAATAGCTTGACCTAAACACAAAGATAAATGCATGAAAATCAATACACAAATCACACTTGCACCTCTAGGGTAACCTCGCCTGTTGCCTCGAAAAAATGCAATCATGTCCCTCGAGTACGAGACACTCTAGCAAATGTCCCTTCGATAAACAAAGATCATAGTCCCTCGATGACCCTCGATGTTGCCTTCGATAAAACGATCTCGTCCCTTACAAAATTGCTAGAGCGTCTCACAAGTTGCCTTCAATGATTGTATACGATGACCCGCGCCCGTCCCGTTAACATCCTAACACAAGGTTGTTCACCAAATACAATGGTGAAACAACACTGTTAAAAGGGTTAAAACATGAGAAAGATCTTTGAGTAAATTAGGGTAGACAAACTCTTAGTTACTTGATCAAACTTGCAAAACACACTTGCCTACTTTCAAACACACTTCACAAACACAACTTCCAAAACAACTTTCAAAAACATTGAAACATCTTTTCAAAAAGACAAACACCTTTGTAAAACATTCGAGTAAAGAATTGTTACAATGGTTGCCTAGACAAGGCATCTTTTTCAAAACATTTTCAAAACCACACACATACAAACACCATTTCAAACAATTGAAAATCAAGGCAAGTGATCTAAAACAAGTAACTAAGAGCCCATGGATAACCATGGATGAAAAGGGTGCTAGCACCTTCCCTTTTCATAATCTACCCCCCGAACCCACGAAAACATCTCAAAGGTTTTTCCTGTGCTTTTTAACCTTTCCTTAGGATAAATAAAAAGTCGGTGGCGACTCTTGCTAAACCGAACAAGTGAGAATACAAACGCAAAACCTCAAGTCAGTTCTCCCACCGTATCACAGTATCCTCAAGATGAAGACAACCACACCTTCACGAAAAATTTATATAAATTGTAGCTCAAGCAATTTGGAAGGAAAGTTTTGAAAAGGAATTTGAAATTTCATTGTCAAAACGTGTTTCCAATTAAGAGAAAGTGTTGCGACTAGAACCAGGGCAATGAGAGCTTCACAATGATATAAAAGTTTAAGAGAATTGGTGAAGGAATCTACCTATTGAAGTTAAGTTGCAGAGCTCTGAAACTGAACTTCTATGGATCAATATAGGTCACGATTCTTGAATGTAATTGTATGGTTAGCTTCAGGGAAGATCAAAGAAGGTGAATTGATAGAAAAAATGGATTGAAAAAGGCTTGAACACTGATTTCAAAGTTGCAGAGAAGTGAGTTATGGAATGAGTTTGGCATGGTGATTTTGGTTGTTCAAGCTTGAGGAAATGAATGAGGGATGACCCTCTATTTATAGGGAATCAAATGGAATGTTCAAGCGTGTGAAATGATGAAGTTTGGAGGGAAATCGTGTGAAGTTGCAAACAAGAAAAGTGTGACTTCTATTTTGATCAAAACACATCCAAAACGCGCATTTTGCTATGCTAATCACTTCTGGAAGTTCACTAAACATGTTTAGAAGCAAAAACGCACAGAAAAAATGTGTTTAGGAGCTAAATCAAGGATTTCAAATTCTGACTTTTGAAGAAACTTCAGTTTCAAGTTACCAAGTTCAAATCAATGGCATTCTCAACTCAAGGGGTCTTAAGGCATGGTTCTTGATGCTTTGGAAAGATGAGATTACAAGATTTGCAATGGGAAAAGAATGGAATGAAATGGAAATTTGATATGAAAGTTGCAATGAGTCAAAGTTGGGAAAAAGAGGTTGACTTTTCATACTTAGAAATATTTCAAGTTTTTATTCAAAAGTGACCTATAATGTTTTGCATCCAAACATGGCCTTCCTCTTGGAATTTTCTCTTGACCAAAAAATATGGCATGAAATAGACCTCTTGAATGAAATTTTGAAACTTGAACAATTCAAAATCTCCAAAAATTGAGAGAGTTATGAATTGTTGAAGTTGGAAAATAATCATGAAATAACCTATAATCTTTTATATCCTTAGGGAATCCTCCATCCATTTTATCACTTTTCACATAAAAGAAGGAATAAATTCCACATCATCAATATCATTATGGAAAAAGAGTAGGCTCAAGGTGATAAAAATTGACCAAGTTATGATCATTTGAAGTCACACATGGGAAATTGGGGTTTCATCTGGAGGACTTCTAATCTTTCTTCATCATCAAGTTTCTTACACATGAAAACTCCTTGAAACTTTTGAAGTGATTTGTTAATAACCCTTTGAAGAGAAGTTTGTTTTTGGAATCACTAAAAAATACCAAAAGATGAGCAAGATATACTTCTTTGAATTTCAAAACCCTAGCTCCTAGATCAAGAAAATGCTTTGAGGAACTTTGACAATTTTAAACAACCTTCTTGTACCAACACTTTTGCTTTTTAGATAGAAGTTATTGAGGATGATGATTAGAACTCATAGCAACCAAAACCACTTCCATATCTTGAGAGTTGAGAGAAATATGCACTTGTGACCAATGGGAACAAGGCCTTGTCCAACCATGACAACTTCTTCAATCAACCCCTTGTACTTTTGAATCAATCTTGATAACTTTGAAATGTGATGAACCAAAATAAACCTTGCCATGCCATTTCTTCCAAAAAAAAATTCAATGGTGAGGTTTGAATTTCTCAAGCTTTATTGACTAGGGCATGGGAATAAACTCATGAACCCATGGATCAACTTGCTAAGCCACATTTCCTTTACCTATATTATTAACAAGTAAGACAAACCAATGTTGCATTTTATTAATTAAAAGGAAAGCCAAAACAAAACACGCATGATCACAATTGAAAAACATGTCAAGGTGCTTGGTGATTCCTCAAAGAGCAAAGCTTAAGATAGGGAGGAGAATCAAAAGCCATAATGTGATCTTATTGTGATTGAATCAATATGGTATGATGAAGGGATCTTAGGGGCGAAAATCAGGGTACAACAACTTCCCTTATTTAAGTTTCTTCTATCTGGAGATACGAGGGTTAAAAATCTTCGCGTCGACGTGATCGAAGATACTTAAATATAAAACAAACCCTATTTTTGTCCCTAAGATGCCATGCAATGCTTATGAGTATGAATGCATATGAATAACTTCAAAGGGACACAAAACACCACTGTGGATGTAGCAAAGGAAATAAGGATCAAAAGAGAAACCCGATCAAGAAAATAAATCACTGGTGAATCAAAAAGACCCGACTCATAGAGGATGGTAAAAGATCAAAGTATACATGAACTTTTACCGAAGGCGAAACTACCAACGTTCACTGAAGGTAGAAAGAGAAAAGAATAACAACACCGACGTTCACTGACGGTGAGCTACCAACATTTACTGAAGGTAGTAAGAAAAAATATCATCGATGTTTACTGACAATGAACTACCAACTTTCACTGAAGGTAGAAGGAAAAGAAATATCATAGCACCGACGTTCACTGACGGTGAACTACCAATGTTCACTGAGGGTAGAAAAAAGATGACAATCATTGACGTTCACTGACGATGAACTACCAACTTTCACTGGAGGTAGAAGGAAAAGAAATATCATAGCACCGACATTCACTGACGGTGAACTACCAACATTCACTGACGGTGAACTACCAACATTCACTGAGGGTAGCAAAAAGATAATAATCATCGATGTTCACTGACGATGAACTACTAACTTTCACTAAAGGTATAAGGAAAATAAATATCATAGCACTGACGTTCACTGACGGTGAACTACTAACGTTCACTGAAGGTAGCAAAAAGATAACAAGCATTGACATTCACTGATGATGAACTACCAACTTTCACTAAAGGTAGAAGGAAAAGAAATATCATAGCACCGATGTTCACTAACGGTGAACTACCAACATTCACTAAAGGTAGCAAAAAGATAATAATCACCAACATTCACTGATGGTGAACTACCAACTTTCACTGAAGGTAGAGAGAAAAGAAATAGCATAGCACCAACGTTCACTGACGGTGAACTACCAACATTCACTGAAGGTAGCAAAAAGATAACAATCACCAACTTTCACTGATGGTGAACTACCAACATTCACTGAAGGTAGAAGGAAAAAATATCATAACACCAATGTTCACTGACGGTGAACTACGAACGTTCACTGAAGGTAGAAAAAAGATAACAATCATCGATGTTCACTGACGATGAACTACCAACTTTCACTGAAGGTAGAAGGAAAAATAAATATCATAGCACCGACGTTCACTGACTGTGAACTACCAACGTTCACTGAAGGTAGCAAAAAGATAACAATCATCGATGTTCATTGACGATGAACTACCAACTTTCACTGAAGGTAGAGAGAAAAGAAATATCATAGCACCGACGTTCACTGACAGTGAACTACCAACGTTCACTGAAGGTAGCAAAAACATAACAAGTTTTCCCAAAATCATGGTGTTTCACCTATAAAGGGTCTCAACTTGTTCTTTAACCAAGTCATTCTGCCTGGAAAGGGTAGTATATAAGTTGTCTTAAATAAAGATACTACCACTTGCAAAAATTTCACAATGAACTATCTCTGTGATATTGAAAGACTTGCCATCCACTAGAGTAATTTGACAACAAACTGCAAACTATCCACTCATAAAGAAGATAGTAAAAAAGTAACTTCGACTTTTACGGGGAAGTACAAGTTGCTCAAATAAAGAGACCTGCTACTTGCTGTTACAGGAAGGATTGTAAAAATGACTTTATGGGGAAAGCAATATGGTTTCTTGGGGAATGAAATATGACTTCCTGGGGAAATAAATATGACTTCCTAGGGAATGAGTCAAGGCTTCCTGGGGAAATGCGAATATATTTCTGCTGAGAAGATAAAGTCTTCTCGTGCACAATAAATGCACATTCTCAAACCAAAGCTCGGAACTTGAAGAAATCCAAAGTAATAATATTCATGGGAAACAAAGATTCAAACCATAAATAAACTGGAGTGAAACAGTCAACCAAAATACATTCTCTGAGAAATAAACTCAAGAGGGAACCCAAATCATCCAGACAAAGAGTTGTACATGAAGGTTAAAGCAAAAATCTTCCATGAGGGTGACTCAGTGGGGAAATTGAAAGAATAAACACTTTCTGCTTAAGTCTGACACTCTATTGGAGATAAGACAACATAATTCTGCAAAACAAGGTAATATGTCAACAAAATATTAATAAATGTGAATGAGAAATGATTTTCTAAATTTAACCATGCATGATGTATGTATGAATGTATGAGTGTTATCATGAATATGCTGACAAAACAGACATATAACACTGGGAGTAACCAGGAAAAACCAAAATTCGGCACAATCAACACTCAGCTAAATCAAATCCAAGATGAACATTCCATAAGAAAATAAGCACCAAACGAGGAAACAAAATCCTATTTCGTGGTTTAAATTCAATGGGAAGGAACATAATCTGGAATTAAACAAATCATAGCGACAAAACAGTACAGATACATGGATATAACATCCTTCTTTAGGCTTCACCAGGGAATATCACTCAGACTTCAATGGGAAAACAAATGTTTCACGGTCCATACTCCTACTGGGGATTGCAAAACTGATTTCAAATAAGGCACATGGAAACTATATCGGCAAAACATCAAATGAGGATCTCGAGCTGACTTCATTGGAGAAATATCATACAAACTTCACTAAGGGAGATAGTGCTTCATCATCGAGATATCAACTGGGGACCTTGTGCTGACTTCGTTGGGGAGGCCAACAACACATTAAAGAGAGGAAACCAAGATACATTCTTCAATATTAAGAGTAAGTATTTCACCAACTTCTCTGGGGAAAAAGTATGAAACCTCATGGGGATAACAACTTGGAGAGTAAAGAAGCCAAAAATTATAGCAAGACATCAATCTTATGGGGATTTTAAATCAAACCCAACACTTGGTGGGTGAAAACCCAAAAAATGACAAATGCCTCAACACTTGTTAAATAAAAATTGCCCTTTCCTGATTATCGGGCAATCAATAAAATGCAAGTACTACCAAAAAGAGATGCTTCGTAAATGAGTCAAATATCAGCATGTACGAGGAGAAAATACCTCTATCAAATAAGTGAAACCTTCACTGGGGAATCTTGGATTGAGTCTTCATTGAAGAAGTGAAAAACACAAGAAGGGGGGTTGAATTGAACCAAAAAAATGGAGTAAGGAACACGTTTATTTTTATCCTGGTTCCTTTGATCTTAAACTACTCCAGTCCACCCGCCAAGGTGATTTCGCCTCTCTCCAATGAGGACTTAATTCACTAATCAAACTGATTACAATTCTACTTTAACAACTGTTAAAGTCTTCTTGAGTCCAAAACCACAACCCAGTTTTCTCAAGGAATTTCACTAAACAGTTAATTGAATAAAAGTGTACAATGATGTTTCTAAATAAACAGTATCACAAACTTTTGATTATTACACAGTTTAATATTCAATCGTTGAAGATGAGGAATGAAAGCTGCGTTGTTTACTTTTTCACATGAGTTTTTCTTTATGAGCACAGTTGTTCATCATATTGAAATCTTCTTCTAGTATGCTTTATATAGGCCTTGCAATAGAGACATAAGAAGATACTTTTGGTAAGTCCATAACACGAGTTAATGAGCTTTCCAAATCAGGAGATTCTTGTCTTGTTTGTAGCTGTTACTTATGATCTTGCATTGATGGAATTGTAACGCTTCAAAGCTTCTCACATCAGAGGATGAATATTACCATTGAGAGTTCTTTATAGCTTGATCATAATTTTGCACATCAGAGTATCAGAGATTCTATTTCGCAGCGCTGGTACATTCAGAAGTTTAATCATAACTTCTTCATATAAGTGTGTCATGCATATTTGATGCGTCTGAATCTTTCATTTTCCTCTCAACTTCTGTGCTCACATAATCAGAACTTCTGGTGATGTTATGGCAGAACTTTCAGTTGCATCAGAACATCTTTTTAACATCAGAACATCCTGCATGTAAAGATACTTTTTATTAGCGAGCATATTTGTTCTTTATATCATGTGTTTGTTATCATTAAAACTCTTGCTGGGATGTAGAACCAAATTATGTTCTAACAATCTCCCTGTTGTACCCCAAAATTTGCCCTTCTATTTTTCCACAAGAAATCACAGCTTCGAGTTTTCCCTGACTTTTCAGATTGGCGTAAGAATCAGTCAAACAGACTTTTTCTTATCAGTCTATCCAAATTAGGGTTTCCATTGATTTTGAATCAGTTCAAGCAGATGGCTAAGGTTTGGTTGAGTTTGGCTCAGGGTTTGATCAGGCAGGCGCTTCTTTGACAATAAATCAAGAACTAAGTTTTGTGCGCGCATTCTCAGAAAGAATTAATTCTACATTTCTTTTCAATTTACTCTGGAATATGGGTTGAGGCTTCTGATTGAGAGTTTGCAGGGTTTGATTTAATCAGTAAAGAGATAGGCATATGGATGTTTGTTTGATTGATTGTGCATTGCTTATGTTTAATTGGGATGCCGGGTTTATTATTGATTGCAAGACTACAGTGTTTGTTAATTATTTATTTTTATCTAAGTTAGAATAATTGGATTTACTTCCAGTTATTTTAATTCAAGAAAGCTTAAATAATTAAATAGGCAGTTGAAACAAAAGAGATATCTGACAATAAAAAGACTTTTATTTATTTTTAATTATTTGTACAAGTGTTATTTAAATACAGTAATTATTTACAAGTATTTATAATAATACTTATTACAATGATTAAAAGTAAAATAAAAGTGCATCCTAATTTTCCTAAGTCTTCATCTTCTACTGATGCTCCCCTGTGCTCAATTAATTTTTACCTGCAAAAAAAAGAAGAGAAGTCAATACAGATGAAAAATAAAAAGACAGACAGTTAATCATAAAAAAGCTCATCATTAAAAGTGACTGGCCGGAATCAGTTGTTCACCCTCTCTGCAAATCACAAGAAATACTCTTGGTTCACAAAGAGGGAAAGAGAAATATGCTTGCAAAAAAGATATGAATTGCACAAATTCAAAATATCAAACAGGCTGCATAATTCCAAATTTTCAACCAAAGAGGCAAACTGAACAGCCAAGTGAGTATGCCAAAACAAGTTGCCCAATTCACAAATTCAAAATATCAAACAAGCAGCATAATTGCAAACCAACCAAATTACAAAGGCAAACTGAACTGCACATGGAAAACCAAGTCCAATGTCAACCAACTGTCCAAAAGCTATCAAAAGGCTGTCAAAAAGATATCAAGAAGTACACAATATGCAGGAAATCTGGAATGTGCAGAGGAAAGATACAAATGCAAGCAAACATTTCAAATATTGTTCATCATTTTCCAGCCAGTTACTTTTTCAGAAAGTACAATTTTAAGCAATATAATATGCTTACTCTGTAGAGAGAGAAAAGAGAGAGAGAAGAGGCTTACAGTACAACAGGCAGGCTGAGAAAGAGATATAAGAAAAAAGGTATACCAGAACAAAGAGGGGAGGCAGAATATCATAAAAAACAAGTTCACACAAACTGTAACATTGCTCAAACATTGCAAACTGCCTCCAACACAAACAAACTATCTCAAACCTGTTACATAACACAAGCCTTAACCTGCCTTAAACATTCAAACACCTCAAAACCTGTTACATAACAATGTCCACAAAACTGCATTAGAAGCTTGCAACCCCAGCCTCCAAATACAAGCAATCCAAACCTGTGATTCAAAATACCAAACCAGAAGCTTGCAACCACAAGCCTGTAACAAACAAAAGCCACAACCTAACAAGCAAACAAACTCAGTATCAAAAGCCTTTCAAGCCTAACACCTCCTGCAATATACAAGCCTCAAAAAGACAATAAGCCTGTTTCAAGCTTTTCAAACCAGAAGCAAACAACAAACCTCTACACAAGCCTGAAACCTGCATAATACATCAAACCAGCAAACCTAACCAACCTTCATCAAAAAGCTTACACCAGAAACAAGCTTACAAACTGAAGCTTCAACCTGCATAAGCCTTTATCCAAACCGAATCCCAACACCCTCAGAGCTAGGCTCATCATAGGGTCCAACGAAAACAATATTCAGAATCAATATCATCAAACTCAGAGGAAATAAACATACAGAAGCAAGTATTTCAGGGGCAAGCATTCAAGCGGACAGAAGAGGAAAAGAAATTATGCTAGGGTTTTCAGAAGGCAATCATCATAAAACCTAAAGGAAGATATTGAATACCGGATTTCCAAAGCAGAGCCAGCATCACACTCCCTGCCTTGGCCGCCCTAGGATGCCTCCTGTCCACCTCCAGAACCTCCGTCTCCAAGAGCTAACAAAGGTATAACTCCTTTTCTTTTTTTCTTTTCACACCTCATACAGAGAATAATAATAATCAAGATCAGAACACACAGAACTAATTAATCATGCAAATTCGAAAACCCTAAGAATGGTTAGAAGCAGAAATCATACCTATTGTGTCATCACTGCCTGAGTAATCCATGGAGGGAGGAAGAGATGGACGGTGTCGCCTGGTGGCCACAGGCGGAGGCGTTCAGAAAGCTTGAAGAGGCGAAGAACGAAGACGAAGATGAGAGCGCCGTTTGTCCACACAAACCCTAGTTCTGAGACGAAGCATTGAAAACCCTAAAACAAATGTTGTGAAACGCTTGGGCCTGCTGCCCCATCCAATTGCCTTAAGCCCATTTCTAGGCGCACACCCCCCTTTTTTCTAATCCTATCTATCTTTGTTTGGGCCAAGCAAATCCCCTTCTTTTATTTCTAGGCCCATTACTTATTTCTTCTTCTTATACTTATAAACTAATACCCTTCTTTTATCACTTTACCATTTTTATACATAATCTAAATTAATATTTTGTTAAATAAAAATAACACATTTTTACACAAATTTTCTTAATCGTTTCTTCTTTATTGCATTTAAAAAAAATATATAAACATTAATTTTTTCTTAAACTTAAAACATTTTTGTTTTCTTTTAATTAAAACTTTTGTTTATATATAACATTAACAAAAAAATACAAAAAAAGAATAAAGTACTTAATAAATATATTAGGTTAATATTTGCATCATGTGTAAATAATCACATACACGTTCACCAATACTTTTGATATATTGCTTTTATTCTTGTACATTGCTACATTTTACATTGCGATTGCGATTCAATTTGGTTGTAAATATATTTGGACACTACTCTCCTAATAAGTCTCATCCTCATTTGTAAATATTTGTACCCCCATTCCCGGATACTTATTTGTAATAGCTTAGACTTTAAATTCCCGCAATTTATCGCTTTCTATATACTGTATAGTAATTAGGGTTGTATGCGAAGATTCAAAATCAACCGCTAGATAACCTAAATACAAGACAAATGCATGACAATGAATACACAATTCACACTTGCACCCCTAGGGTAATCCCACTCGTTGCCTTCCAAAATGGGCCATGCTTGCATGTTGAGTTTCTTTGGCAAAACAAAAACAAATCAAATGATCATAGTCCCTCAAGCAAAATTGCCAAAGACACTTGACACCATTGCATTCATGGTCTATACAATGACCCGCGCCCGTCCCGTTAACATCCTAACACAAGATTGTCCACCAAATACAATGGTGGAACAATACTGTTAAAAGGGTTAAAACATGAGAAAAATCTTTGAGTAAATTTAGGGGTAGACAACTCTTAGTTACTTGATCAAAACTTGCAAAACACACTTGCCTACTTTCAAAACACACTCCACAACACAACTTTCAAAAAACAACTTTCAAAAACATTGAAACATCTTTTCGAAAAGACAAACACCTTTGTAAAACATTCGAGTAAAGAATTGTTACAACGGTTGCCTAGACAAGGCATATTTTTCAAAACATTTTCAAAACACACACACATACACCACCATTTCAAGCAATTGAAAATCAAAGGCAAGTGATCTAAAACAAGTAACTAAGAGCCCATGGATAACCATGGATAGAAAGGGTGCTAATACCTTCCCTTTCTATAATCTACCCCCCGAACCCACGAAAACATCTCAAAGGTTTTTCCTGTGCTTTTTAACCTTTCCTTTAGGATAAAATAAAAAGTCGGTGGCGACTCTTGCTAAACCGAACAAGTGCGAATACAAACGCAAAACCTCAAGTCAGTTCTCCCACCGTATCACAGAACTGGCGACTCTGCTGGGGAAAAATTTAAAAGTGGGGTTACCTTAGGGTTTAGATCACCTTTACATTCTTGCTTTGATTGATTTGATTGCTTTACTTTTTTGGGTCCTTGTTTGGGTTTGTTGTAAATCCTACACCCGGATTTGGGGGCACCTCTTTAGGTAAATAGCAATAAAACTATGAGGGAACTGTGCGGAGTATACCGACATGGTTGAAGCAGTACGCTATGTTAGTGTGACATATTTGTGAGTACCGGTAAACCTTGAGTTCAATCAAGGAGAGTACGGGGCCGCTGAGTGATGTCGTGAAGCACTAACGAACTCTTATAACCTTACTTGACCATCTTAGCCTTTTTAGGGGTAGTGAGATGACCGACTTTGGTGCAGTCTGAAGTTGGTAGATACTCGATACTACACTTATTGAGGGTTGTTTTCTTGGAATATTTTGGTCTCCAGTTAAGTGGCTAAACCAAAACAATGAACACAGAAAATAATCCAATGATATTGAGCTCCTTAGAACCCGGTTTCTATTTTAGGACAGGATGAGCCAACTAACTTCAAGAGGGTACTTACCTACAAACCCCATGCAAGCCTAAACCTAAGAACTTGTTTGCTTTGTGTGAATATGATTACCTGTATATACACTTACTTGCTTCTGCATACATGTACATAACATCATAACATCATGCCATGGCATTTTCAATAACCATTTCAAGGATCTCGAGGGTCTTTTGATGCAGGGTCACGTTGAACCAGACGTCTACCAAAAGGGCAAGAGGTTTTCTCCTCTAAACAAATGCCATCAAAGATCAAGTGCAACAACTTGAATCAGGGGCTATGACCCACTTGACATGGTGAGCTTGATTCTCGTGGAAAGACATCCACCAGTGCAAAGTTCTCTAATCAAAGATCAAAGTTCAACCTCTAACATTTTCTTGTGTTTACCCCAAGAGATTCTTGAAAACATTGCATATATATATATATCATACATATCATTGCATAACAGGTTTCTCCTACAGGTCTCCTTATCTTCCTACTGTTTATTTCAGTAAGATGGATATGGATCAAACGATGAAGGATCTCCAAGCTCAAAACGCTCAATTCCAGCAAATGCTTATGGCTATGGGTAAAGGGCAAGAGGATCTGAAAGCTCTCCTTCTCAGAGACAAGGGGGTCAGTCTTGAAGAAGACCACAATTTGGAGATTGATGAAGCTGGTTACTCTGAAGAACAATATCCTCCCGCTGATGACAAGTACAAATAGTTGGAGGATCGCCTCAATGCTATGGAGGTTCAACAAATACCTGGCTTGGATTTATGAGACATGGGTTTGGTTCCTGGATTGGTCATCCATCCAAAGTTCAAAGTCCCTACCTTGGACCTGTATGATGGAGTCTCTTGGCCTATGATGCATCTAAAGTCTTATGTCCGCAAGATTCAACCATACACAACTGATCCAAAGCTTTGGATCCATTTCTTCCAAGAAAGCCTGGTAGGAGTTCAACTCGAGTGGTTCTATCAATTGGAGAGTTCTCGCATCCACACCTGGGAGGATTTAGCTAGGGCTTTTTACAAACAATATCAGTACAATGCTGATCTTGCACCAACTCGTGTGCAATTGCAGAACATGACCATGGGTTCTGACGAGAGCTTCAAAGGATACGCTCAAAAATGGAGAGATCTGGCTGGTAGGGTGCAACCCCCTTTAGCTGACAGAGAGCTGATTGACATCTTCATGGGAACTCTGACAGTGCCTTTCTTCAATCACTTAATTGGAAGCTCCTCGGTCGGGTTCACTGAGCTAGTAATGACCGGTGAAAGGGTCGAAGCTGGCATCAAAAGTGGGAAGATCCAAGGAGCTACTCCCTCTGATGTTCAGAAAATTCCCCGTAATGGGAAGGAAGAGTCCAATGCAGTGACTGGTCAAAAGAGTCGTCATGATCAACATATAGGGGCAATCCTGATCTTTGATCCCACAACTGTTCAACAAAAACGGGGCAAGAGGCGTAGGGTAAGATATCAAGAAAGGCAGTATACTGACATCAACATGCCTTTGTCTCAAGCATTACAACATTTGCTGAAGTTGAAGCTAATCACGCTAAAGGATCCTCCTCAAAATCCTGATACTTCCTCTTCCAAGTATAACCCGAGTGTGAGATGTGCCTACCATTCTGACAGTCCTGGGCATGACACCGATAGTTGTTGGACTTTGAAGAACCAGATTTAAGACTTGATTGATGCCGAGGAGATCAAGTTTTGACCCTCCGGAGACTCCAAATGTGATCACTGCTCCTATGCCAAATCATTGAGAGCGCCTTTGTTTCTTTGAATTTTCAAGTTGTAATCTCTTTGTCATTCAAACAATTATCTATTAATGTCAAACTTTGTTTCATTAATGCATTGCATATGTTTGTCTTGATTTGATCCACTCATTTTCATTACACTTGAACTATGCTTTCTACTTTCTTTATGATATTTAAACTCTTGATAAAAAGCTGCAAGCCTTTAGAGGGAGGATGACGAAACAATACTGTTGTACCCCAAAATTTGCCCTCCCATTTCCTCAACATTTTCTCATCACAAGACCCTTGAAGATCAAGATCCAATTAGGGTTTCCTCTGCTCAAGGCTTCTCCTTGCACCATGGACTCAAATTAGGGTTTGTATTTGCCCAAGGATGTTTTGACCTAAGATGCCTAAAGTGACTTTCATGTTTCATGTTGGACTCCCAAGTTTATCCATGCCAAGTTTCAAATCTTGATTCCAAGTTTTGCTCAGTCAATTGGACAGATGACCTATAAATCAGCTATATTGGGGAAAAAGTCAACTGTGGCCAATTGACAGTCAAACCTCATGAAATTTGACCCACATCAACATTATGAACTCATATGGACCATTTGATCAAGTTTGGATCACAATTCCACAAGAAATTTGATCAGATCACCAAAAGGGCAAAATGGTCATTTTTAGGGTTTTGACTGCACAATGGCAATTTTTGACTGTTTGACCTAGCCAATGGCAAACCAAGCTCACATATGGACTCAAGGACCCCATGGAATTATCTTGACACATTCATCAAGCTCAAAAGATCCCAAGTACACAAGATTGACAGTTGAATTTCCCAGTCAATTGATCAATTTTGACTGTATACTGAAAAGTCAAACTTTGACTTTTTGGTCAAAATCAAGAGTCAAGATTTATTTTTCACCAAAACTTGCCAAATCATGAAACTTGTTCACCAAGAAATCACAAAATGCAAATTAGGGTTTGAAAATGGAATTTTTCATAACTTAGAATTTTTCTAAGTTATGAAAAACCCTAATTTTTTCCCAAACTTTGCCCCATCTTTTCACCAAGATCCATTTGGATTCAAACAAAAGTAAAAACATGAAAGTTGTAGCTTGTTGCATAATCTACAACTTTGATTCACAAAGTTTTCTCATTTGAAGCTTGTATCTCAAGTTATAAATTTTTGAATAAGGACACTAAACCATTTTTAACTTAGTGAAACTTTAACCTATTTTGACAAGGTTTTCTACCCCACTTCAAGGCCACTTTTCATGCCCTTCCACTTGGAATTTTAATTTGCATTTCAAAGATGGATTGTAGTACACATTCCAAGCTTTCCAAAATGTCCAAGAACTCATCAAACAACCTCATAACTTGAGAGATTCGAATTTCACAAGTTGGCAAAAATTCACTTTTGTTCTTCATCAAAACATGTTCATAATCTTGCAAATTTGAACTCAGCTTGCTTTATGCTTGATTACAGGTCCTTGAACCATTCCATACTCAATAATTTAATGCATATTCAATGTGTTAGAGTGTTGTTCTTTGAGTGCAAGCATTGTATGCAAGATTAATCCTAAACTAGATAAAGTGAACTTTCCATTTTTGAAAAGATTAACTTTATGTCCAATTGCAAATCAAGAAAGTACATGGAAAATCTGCTTGGCACAAGATTATGTGCATAACACACTGATCAAGAGAGGATTATGCAGCACATTAGGGGGTCCTCTACTGACCTAGAAAGCCAACTTGCTTTTGTTTGCTTCAAGTTAAAGAAAAGTCCATAACTTGTACAAACTCTCTTCTCAGCTTTAGCATACAAGAAAGAAGTTATCAAACACATTCCATAGAACATATTCAAGCTAACACACGAGCCCTTGGCCTCTAAAACACTCCCATTGCCCTAATCACCTTGAAACTGTTCAAACAGGGGAACCCCTGCAGATTGAGTGCTATCTCTCAATCCCTTCAAGCATTCTTGCCCAAACCTGTTCCTCTACCTTCCTTACAACCTATGCAAGCTAACCATGACTTGAAACCTGACCTGTAACACCTCCAAGCCACTTCACCATTTTTAATTTTCTGTTTTGCAGTTGGAGTTCACTAGCTCGATTCAGGGAGTTTCAAAACAAAGTAGGACTTGGAAAAGCATCCTTACACTTCAAGGAAGCTATACAAGTCATCATTTCACTCTGAAACATCCTCCATTGCAAAGCTCGATTCCAACTGAACAGGTAAGTTCATGAAGTTCTATCTCTCTTATTAGGCATTGTTAGCTTTAGGTTTGTGAAGAAAATATGTCACAATCATAGCCCTGAACATGCTCATATGATTAGATTTCATTTATATTTCGTGTGCTTAGAGAATTTTATGTCTGAACATGGTTAAAAATTTAGGTCAGGATTTGGGAGAGAAGAAATTCTCTCTCATTTCTGAGAGTTAGCTTGACTTCTTTATATGTCTAGAACCGTGGTTTCAAGCTCTACAGGTTTCATGTTGGAAGATTTGGCAAAAGATCAAGGAATGAGAAGTTAGAAAACGCGTGTTTTTGAACAAGGAAGTGTTCTGAGGTTGAAGATGAAGCTACATGGGCTGGGCCTGTGTGGTTTCTTCTTTTTGCACCCTATTTCCATTTTCTCACCCCCCAAGCCCATTTGTTTTATTTTTAATTCTTTTTGACTTTTTCCTTTTTTGCTTGACTTGTTTATTTTTTCTCAGCATATTAAAATTTTGAAAATATTTTTTCCATCCTTTTTTGAATTTATGGCATATTTATTTGATTTATTTCTTTGTTTATACATAAAATATATGCATACTATTATTTAGAATAAATATAAAAATAGTGTAAATACAATTTTTATTTTTGTTTACATTCTGAAAATATTCCACATAAAAAAAATACTTTTTTTTATTATTATTTATTTTATTAAATATTAAATATTTTGCACATAATGCATATTTAAGAAATTAATATATATATATATATATATATATATATATATATATATATATATATATATATATATATATATATATATATATATATATATATATATATATATATATATATATATATATATATATATATATATATATATATATATATATATATATATATATATATATATATATATATATATATATATATATATATATATATATATATATATATATATATATATATATATATATATATATATATATATATATATATATATATATATATATATATATATATATATATATATATATATATATATATATATATATATATATATATATATATATATATATATATATATATATATATATATATATATATATATATATATATATATATATATATATATATATATATATATATATATATATATATATATATATATATGTATATGTTTATTAATATATTTAGGTTAGAATATAAAAATATTTGAATTTTTTCATTTTTATTAAAATTTGATACAAAAAAATACTTTTTCATAATATACTTCATTATTTTTATTTTTGTACATAATAAATAAATGTTTGTATTAAGTTAAACAATAATACATTTTCCTTAATAAAATTAGGGTTTTTGCCCTAAATTCAAAATACTCCAAAAAATAATATATTTTTATTTTCTTTTCTCTTCTACATAAACCATACTTTTTCATACACATGAAAACTTTCTTTTTGCATTTTGCATATTTATTTAATTTCCATTTAATTATGCAATTTATTTATTTTGCAAATATCCAAAAATGATGGATTTAAATTTTTGTCAATATCCCCATTTGAACATTTGTACCCCCCTTCCCATATTTGGTTTTGTAATAGCTTAGTAAATTTTAAATTTCGCACTTTATACGCTTTCTAATAATAACATGTTAGAATTAGGGTTTGCATGCGAAAAACGATAAAAATAGTTATGACCTAATCTCAAGACAAATGAGCATGAAAATGGACACACAAATCACACTTGCACCCCCTAGGGTACTCCACTTGTTGCCTTTCAAAATTGGGCCATATTGCATGTTGAACTTCTTTGGGCAAAACAAACCAATTGAATGATCATAGTCCCTCGATAAAACTTTTCAAAACAAACAAAAATAAATGATCAAGTCCCTTAAAGAAAATTTCCCAAAGACATTTAACGCCGTTGCAATTATGGTCTAAACGATGACCCGCGTCTGTCCCTTTCACATCCTAACATAAGGTTGCCCACCAAATACAATGGTGGAACAAACTTGTTAAAAGGGTTAAAACATAGCAAAAACCTTTTGAGAAATTTAGGAGTAGATAACCTCTTAGTTACTTGAATCAAACTTGCAAAACAAAACACTTGCCTAATTTCAAAACCACACCTCACTACACTTTCAAAAGAACTTTCAAAAACAAATGAAAACCTTTTCAAAAGACATACATCTTTGTATACATCCCCACATGGATCATTACAAAGGTTGCCACCACATTGGCCTCTTTTCAAAACATTTTCAAACCCACACACTCAAGCACCATTTCAAACAATTAAAAACAAAAGACAAGTGATCTAAGCAAGTAACTAAGAGCCCATGGATAACCATGGATAGAAAGGGTGCTAATACCTTCCCTTTCTATAATCTACTCCCCGAACCCAAGAAAACATCTCAAAAGGTTTTTGCTGTGCTTTTTAACCTTTCCTTAGGATAAAATAAAAAGTCGGTGGCGACTCTTGCTCAACCGAAACATTTGCGAATACAAACGCAAAACCTCAAGTCAGTTCTCCCACCGTATCACAGAACTGGCGACTCTGCTGGGGAGTAAACTTAAAAGTGGAGTAACCTTAGGGCTTAGATCACCCTTGTTTTCAATTGTTTGCCTTGTTTGCTTTTATATTTGTGGGCTTTTGCATCGGAGTTTCATAGATCCTAACCCGGATCTGGGAAATACCCTTTTTAGGTAGCATAATCTGTGAGGGACCTGTCCGGCGTAGACCGACATGGGTGAAGCAGTGGCTACGTTGGTGTGGCATCTTAGTCTGTACCTATATCCCTTGTGTTGCAACGGGGAGAATATAGGTCTTCTAAGGGGTCATTAAACACCAACCAACCTTAGAACCCTAAATTGACCAACTTGGCTATTAGGACAGTAGCAGTATGCTACACTCATTAAGGCTAAACTCTCGAGATGGTTCTGGCCGCGAGAAAAGTTTGCGATGCTGGAGTTATGACCGATTGAGGGTAGCCAATGATTTGAGATCCTCTAGAACCCGGTTACTTTTGATAGGACAGGTTTTAACCAACAAAACCAAAAGAGGGTAATACCTAAAACTCATGCTGGCCTGAAACCTAAGGGTGTCTTGTGTGACTTGTGTGCCTTATTTGCCTATGTGAATACTTGTGGTGTGCTTCATCATAGCATCATGCCATCATACCATTGCATGCATCCTGTATAAAGGACTAACCCATTTCAAAGACAAAAAGGGTTTCATCTTTGCTCTGTTTTGTAGGACATCATGATGCCCGTACGTAGGAATACCGTCCGGCTCAACTTTGTTCAACCACCAGTGTTACTCAAGGATTTGGTTGGTAGGATTCCAAACACTTCTTCCTTCATCAACAGACATGGTTTTCTCCTTGGCTTGGTCACTGCAAAATGGGACCAACAACTGATAAGTGTTCTGACCCAGTTTTATGACCCTCTGTATCACTGTTTCACCTTTCAAGACTTCCAGCTGGTTCCTACCCTGGAAGAATTTTCTTATTTGCTTGGGATCCCTGTCTTGGAACAAACTCCATTCACTGGTGTGGAAAAGACTCCTAGGCCTGAAGAGATTGCTGCAATTCTCCCATTGACCAAAGAAGAGGTATTGTCCAACTGGGAAACTAGAAATGGGATCAAGGGCTTTTTGGTCAAATTTCTGGTTAGCAAGGCTAATGACTTCTGGAATGACTTGGACTTCAAGGCATATGAGGATATTCTGGCTCTTTTGATCTATGGTCTGGTATTGTTTCCCAACCCTGACACTTTTATCAGTGTCCATATCATAAGGATCTTCATGTCTCGGAATCCGGTACCCACTCTTTTGGGTGATATTCTACAACAGCTCTATGCTCGTACTGCTCGAAAACGGGGAACTCCGTGGTGTTGTGCTCCTTTGCTAGTAAGGTGGTTTATTTCGCACCTTCCTAAGTTCGTGCTGAAGAATGAAGAAGGAAAAAGTTGGGCTCGGAGGTTAATGTCTCTCACTGATAATGACATCACTTGGACTCTCAGAGGTTTGGATGAGGTAGCTGTTATTGACCGTTGCGGAGAATACCCTAATGTTCCGTTGATTGGTGTCCAAGGAGGAATCTCTTACAATCCGTGCTTAGCTCTCCGTCAGTTTGGAAGAGCCAGAGGAGATGGGCCTCATGAAATGCTGGTTCCTCACTTCCATTTTGAGTTTCAGGCAGACAGTGACAAACTACGCCAGGGGTTCATTAGAGCTTGGGACAGAATCCACAAAGCCAACCCACATGAGTTGGGACCAAAGACTTCCCTGCCTTTGAGACCCTATTGCAAATGGGTCCGCATCCGTGCTCAGAAGTTAGGTATGCCCTACGAAGCTGTTAGACCTCTCATTCTTGAGTCTCCTATTGAAGATGGGGTTCCTCCAACTGTCCTCCCACCTCAGATACCTACTGATTTTGACACCATGAAGAGATCTTGGGCGCAGCTAAAGGAAGAACGGGATTTCTATCGGGAGAAATTCAACGAACAGGAACGGAAGATCCAGAGGCTGACTAAGCAATTGGAGGAAGAGCGGGTCCTGAACAACTACATCAGCACTGAAAAGAGGAGGCCATGGGAGCATTGATGAGCTTTGGATGTTTCTTTTTATAGTTTATTTCCTTTCAGTATTTTTCATTCCTGTAATGCCTAAAGGCAAATTGTTGAACAATTGAAAATTTTAATCTAATGAAGTGTGTTTCCCTTTTTGTCTACAAAGTTGAATCTTGTTTGTCTTTGAAAACATAAAACATACGCATTCCATTGCACCATATGCATAGCAGGTACCCTATTTCACAGGTTGCTTAATTTTCTTTGCTGTTTGTGTGAACAGTCATCATGAATCCAGACTCCTCCAGTGAGCAAGCAATCAAGGCCCTTCAGGCCCAAAATGCACAGTTTCAAGAGATGGTCCTAAGCCTAGCCCAAGGTCAGCAAGAGTTGAAGACTCTACTCCTGAAGAAGAAGAAGAAAAAGAGGACTGCATTGTTCAACACCGGACGCAGATTTGGGAACACACTCCATAATGAAGCTGATCCAACTACTTCTTCTGCTGAGAAAAACAGTCCCCAAGGGGGAGGAGCTCCTAGTCCCGCAGTCTCCGACAACGAGACGGACTATAACGACGAACAATACCCACCTGCTGCTGACAGATACAAGCAATTGGAGGACCGCTTGAGCGCCATGGAAATTCAGAATGTGCCGGGACTGGATTTCGGAGATTTGGGGTTATCTTCTGGGGTAGTAATTCCACACAAGTTTAAGGCGCCTGCCTTCGCCAAGTATGATGGGGTCTCCTGCCCAAAGCTGCATCTGAGGTCGTACGTAAGGAAGATCCAACCTTACACGGCGGATAAGAACCTCTGGATTCACTTCTTCCAAGATAGCCTCTCGGGGTCACAGCTTGAATGGTTCTACCAATTAGATGGAACTAGCATCCGACACTGGGAAGATTTGGCAACCGCATTCTACAGACAATACCAATACAATTCTGATCTCGCTCCTACGCGTACCCAACTTCAGGGTATGTCTCTAGGAACGGGTGAGGGGTTCAAAGAGTACGCTCAAAAATGGAGAGATTTGGCTGGCAGGGTGCAGCCTCCATTGACTGATCGTGAGCTGGTTGATATGTTTCTAGGGACGTTGTCTGGTCCATTTTTCAATCATTTGGTTGGTAACTCCTCCGCTGGGTTTACAGATTTGATATTGACGGGAGAAAGAATCGAAGCTGGCATCAGGTCAAGCAAGATACAAAAGGCTGCCTCCACAAGTGCTGAGAAGAGGCCGTTTAAGAAGGAAGCAAGTGCCGTCTATGGTACTAGAAGACAAGTCAAGCCCGAAAGTCGCCAAGCCGTCAATGCTTTGGTCATCTCAAAACCTGTTGCTGCTCCTCAGCAGTACAATCAACAAAGAAGCGAAAGGCCCAAGAGGCAGTATACTCGACTGAGTATGACATTATCTCAAATTTTACCCTAACTGTTATCCACCAACCTGGTGACCCTCAAAGAAGCTCCTAAGGTCATCAACACTGCGTCTCCTAAGTATAACCCAAATGCCCGGTGCGCTTATCATTCTGATAGTCCCGGGCACACTATTGATGATTGCTGGGCCTTGAGAAACAAAGTGCAAGATCTGATCGACGCAAAGGAAATTCAGTTCGAAGCACCGGAGAGACCAAATGTTGTAACTTCTCCTATGCCCCAGCATAGAGTAAATGCCATTGAGGAAGAGTTGTATGCTGTTTCGGTAAATGAAGTTGTTACCCCTCTGAAGACCGTCAAGAAGAACCTACTGCGGGCCGGTTTATTTCCGGGTTGCAGTGAAGGTTGCCTGTTCTGTGCTGTTTCCCTATCTGGTTGTCCCTTGCTGAGGTTAGGTGTCCAAAGCCTAATGGATAGCAAGGAGATTCTATTCAAGAAGTCTGCTGTTCAGTTGGTTCCGGTAAAAGAAGTTTCTGTGGTGACCATCTTCAATAATCCAATCAAGGCTCTCCCAAAGAAGCCTGTTCAAATCATGACTGCTGCACCTGTGATTATTACTGTTCCGGGGCCTCTCCCCTACGTATCTGATAAAGCTGTCCCCTGGCATTATGGCCTCTCCCCTACGTATCTGATAAAGCTGTCCCCTGGCATTATGGGGCAGACGTATATGTAAATGGAATCAAACAAGAATTCGACACTGACGCCAGTATCTGCGATATCACTGGTCCAGCCAAGGTCACCCGCAGTGGCAGGCTCTTCTCGCCTGACATTGCACCGCCCGCTATTCGAAAACCCCTCCTTATAACACCTACAAGTTTACCTGTTCCTGTTGCTGATCAAGTTGTGTCCCCTGCTGCCGAGTCATCTAATGCTCGGGGCAAAGAGATTGAAGAAGAGCCTGCCCGGATGGAGGCACCAATACCCATAAATGCTGAGGCCTCCCAACAAGAAGTGGAGGAGATCCTGAAAATAATAAAGAAAAGTGATTTCAATGTTGTCGAGCAGTTGGGGCATACGCCCTCCAAGATCTCCATGCTCTCCTTATTGCTATGCTCCGAGGCCCATGCTAAGGCCTTGATCTCATTTCTCAAGACGGCCCATGTGCTGCAGGAGACATCTGCAGTCCAGTTCACTGATTGCGTAGCAAATCTGACAGCAGACAATGGCTTGGGTTTTTCAGATGCTGACCTGACTGCGAAGGGAAGAGACCACAATGATGCCCTGCATGTCTCTATCGAATGCAGGGGCACTACTCTGGCGCATGTATTGGTGGACACTGGTTCCTCCTTGAATGTTCTACCGAAAAAGGCTTTAGACCGTTTGGATTATGAAGGCCTAGAATTGAAGCCCAGCAATATCATCGTCAGGGCCTTTGACGGTTCCAAGAGGATGGTTCATGGAGAGGTTGACATCCCTATTCGTGTGGGCTCTCAGGTGTTTGACTCTACTTTTTATGTGATGGATATACGTCCATCGTACTCTTGTCTACTGGGTCGACCTTGGATCCACAAAGCTGGGGCAGTGACCTCCACCTTGCACCAGAAGCTGAAGTATCCCGTCAGGGGGAAGATCGTCACTGTGCAAGGAGAAGAGGAGTATATGGTGAGCCATTTGAATTCCTTCAGATACATTGAGATGGATGGGGAGTTTATTGAAACCCCCTTTCAGCATTTCGAGGAGGTACATCCAATTTCAGCAGCAGCAGAAGCAACAGTCGAAGAGAATGTTTCCTTGAAGATGGCTTCCCTAAGGGATGCCCGGGCTGTGGTTCAGAAAGGCAATTGTGCAAACTGGGGTCAGCTTCCTGACTTCACTCAGAAGAACGACAAGTTTGGGCTGGGCTTTACTGCAGAGGCTCAGAGGGCTGTGCGCAAGGAGAAGATCAGAAAGGCTCCGGTGTTTATCTCCAGCTCGAGGGTGAATGCTATTGAGGAGGATGTAGAGGAAGCAGAGTTTGACAGTTGGATCTACCCGACTACCAGCGACGGGCCAAGCAACTGGACAGCAAAGGATTTTACCCCTATCACATTTGTCACGCAGTAATTAATTTCTTTTCCAATTTGTAACAAACAATATGTTAAAACTTTGTTGGCTCGATGTCCTACCCGGGGCATCGTAGCTCCATTTATGAGGGCTTTTTGTATGACATTTTCATATATCATCAATCAAAACATTGGACGTTTGTTGCATTTCAAATCTTGTGCTCTTTTCCTTTCTGTGTTATATATATTGCAAAACAGCTATATTTACACACACTCACTTATACAGGTTTCAATCCACCCTGGATCTCACTGGTAACAGCTCTGCTACCGCCAGTTATGACTTCGAAAATCCGATCAACTTGGCCGAAGACGAAGGTGAAGATGATTGCGAAGTGCCTGGTGAACTCGCAAGACTGCTACTCCAGGAAGAGAGGGCTATTCAACCACATGAAGAGCCTGTGGAAACAATCAACCTGGGTACTGAGACAGATAGGAAAGAGGTCAAGATTGGTGCCAGTTTAGAGCTCAGCGTGAAGCAACGATTGATCCAGATGCTACAAGACTACATGGAGATTTTTGCTTGGTCCTATGAAGATATGCCTGGTTTGGATGCCGACATTATAGTTCACCATCTGCCAACCAAGGAAGATTGCCCTCCGGTAAAGCAAAAAGTCCGACGGATGCGTCCAGAGATGTCTGAAAAGATCAAGGCCGAGGTTATGAAACAGTTTGATGCCGGGTTCCTTGCAGTGACTTCTTACCCTCAGTGGGTTGCCAATGTGGTGCCAGTACCGAAGAAGGACGGTAAAGTCAGAATGTGTGTTGACTATAGGGATTTGAACAGGGCCAGCCCCAAGGATGACTTCCCCCTACCTCACATCGATGTCCTTGTTGACAATACAGCTCAACACAAGGTGTTCTCCTTCATGGATGGTTTTTCAGGGTATAACCAGATCAAGATGGCTCCAGAGGATATGGAGAAGACTACATTTGTGACTCAGTGGGGCACCTTCTGTTATAAGGTCATGCCATTCGGATTGAAAAATGCTGGGGCAACCTATCAACGTGCCATGGTTGCTTTATTTCATGATATGATCCATCATGAGATTGAGGTATACGTTGATGACATGATTGCAAGGTCTCAAACTGAGGAGGAGCACCTTGACCATCTGAGGAAGTTATTTGACCGACTCAAGTTGTACAAGCTGAGATTGAATCCCAACAAATGCACCTTTGGGGTGAGGTCCGGAAAATTGCTAGGTTTCATTGTGAGTGATAAAGGTATTCAAGTGGACCCTGCCAAGGTAAAAGCCATACAAGAGATGCCGACTCCAAGAACAGAGAAAGAAGTCAGAGGCTTCCTGGGACGACTGAATTACATTGCCCGATTCATCTCACATCTGACTGCTACTTGTGAGCCAATCTTCAAATTACTGAAGAAAGATCAAGTAGTACGCTGGAATGATGAATGTCAGGCTGCCTTCGAAAGGATAAAGGAATATCTCCAAGAGCCACCCATTCTTATGCCACCGGTGGAAGGAAGACCTCTGATACTATACTTGACCGTACTTGACAATTCAATGGGGTGTGTGCTGGGGCAGCATGACGAGTCTGGCCGAAAAGAGCACGCTATTTATTACTTGAGCAAAAAGTTTACCGACTGTGAGTCTCGTTACTCACTGCTTGAGAAAACTTGCTGCGCTCTTGTATGGGCTGCTCGCCGGCTGAGACAGTATATGCTGACTCACACTACTTTATTGATTTCAAAGATGGATCCCATCAAGTACATATTTGAAAAGCCCGCTATGTCTGGAAGAATAACGAGATGGCAAATGATCTTGACAGAATATGACATATAGTATACAACTCAGAAAACAATTAAGGGAAGTGTACAGGCAGATCATTTGGCACACCAACCTGTGGACGACTACCAATCATTGAACTTTGATTTTCCGGACGAAGACATCATGGTGGTAACTGACTGTGAAGTACCTGGACCGGATGAAGGACCTGAGGAAGGATCCCGATGGTCTATGCATTTTGATGGAGCCTCCAATGCTTTGGGTAACGGCGTCGGCGCTGTAATCATATCTCCCAAAGGAACTCATACTCCCCTCACCGCCCGATTATGTTTCAGCTGCACCAACAACATGGCAGAATACGAGGCATGTATCATGGGTTTACAAGCTGCAATCGACCTGAGGATCAAGTTTCTAAGTGTCTTCGGAGATTCCACTCTCGTGATCAATCAGATCAAAGGCGAGTGGGATACGAAACACCCGAATCTTATTCCTTACAAGGAGTATGTGTCGACCTTGCTTCCCCACTTTGAAGAGATAACTTTTGAGCACTTCCCTAGAGAGGAGAATCAGCTAGCGGACGCACTAGCCACGATGTCTTCAATGTTCAAAGTTAAATGGGACAATGAGGCTCCCCGAATCATAATCTGGAAGTTGGATGAACCGGCGTACTGCTGCGAGCTCGAGGATGAGAAGGTGATGGAAAAACCCTGGTATCATGAGGTGAAGAGGTACTTGGAAGCTCAGGAATACCCTGAAGGTGCATCTATCAATGATAAGAAGTTCATGAGGAGGTTTGCTGCAAAATTCTTCCTCAGCAACGGCATTCTCTACAAACGGAATCATGATTCAACTCTGCTACGTTGTGTGGATAAGGCTGAAGCAGAGAAAATTATGATAGAACTGCATGAAGGTACATTTGGAACACATTCCAGTGGACACACCATGGCTAAGAAAATCCTTCGGGCAGGATATTTCTGGTCCACAATGGAAGCCGATTGTTACCAACACTCCCGAACTTGTCATAAATGCCAGATCTATGCTGACAAGGTGCATATCCCTCCGGTTCCTTTGAATGTCCTGACGGCACCTTGGCCTTTTGCAATGTGGGGCATCGATATGATCGGTGAGATCCGACCGACGGCATCCAATGGGCATCGCTTCATCTTGGTGGCGATCGATTACTTCACGAAATGGGTTGAGGCAGCTTCCTATGCCACAGTAACCAAGAGCGTCGTGGCACGTTTCATCCGGCATAATCTGATCTGTCGGTACGGCGTCCCGAAAAGAATCATTACGGACAATGGTACCAATCTCAATAACAAAATGATCACTAAACTCTGTGAACAATTCAAGATACAGCACCACAATTCTTCTCCCTACCGGCCGAAGATGAATGGGGCTGTAGAGGCAGCCAATAAGAATATCAAGAAAATTGTGCAGAAGATGACAGTGACCTATAAAGATTGGCATGAGATGTTACCGTTCGCTCTTCATGGGTACCGCACCTCAGCAAGGACGTCAACCGGGGCAACTCCTTTCTCCTTGGTCTATGGCATGGAGGCAGTCTTGCCAATTGAAATCCAGATACCCTCTCTCCGGATAATGAAGGATGCAGACTTGAATGAAGATGATTGGATCCAGACTCGACTTGATCAATTAAATCTGATTGACGAAAAGAGGCTCACTGCTATCTGTCATGGTCAAACGTATCAAAAACGGATGATCAGGGCATTTAACAAGAAGGTCAGACCACAAGAGTATCAAGTTGGGGACCTGGTAATCAAACGCATCATCCTTCCTCAAAGTGATCCCCGGGGCAAATGGACCCCTACATACGAAGGGCCGTTTGTGGTTAAACGTGTGTTCTCAGGAGGGGCCATGATCCTAACCACCATGGATGGTGACGACCTTCCTCACCCCGCCAATGCAGACATAGTGAAAAATACTACGCATGAATAAAAGACCCGCTAGGTTGACATACCTAGGCAAAAATAAGGGCTTCCCGGCGAACCAAAAGGGTTCGGGCAAAAATAAGGGATGAAATGAATAAAAATCTGTACACCCGGCAAGTCGAAAACCTGAAAAGGCGGCTTGGGCAAAAATGGGTATCCCGGTGGACTGAAAACCCGAAAGGGCGATCCAGGCAAAAGTTAGGGATAAAAGCGTAACACTATGTCTCATTGGATCACTTCGCATCCAGAATTCGGCATCAACTATCTGACTCAGATTTCGGCATCGACCAATCAGCTCCATCTTCGACCAGGCAGCAAAGCGATGAGACGATCAAAGACATAAAGGCGATAGCAGAGTTGGAACCCAGTGGGATTGTTCACATAGCTATTTTGTTTCCTTTTTCAAATTGTAAACTCTATGTTATTTGGCGGCGTCCTCTTACCAGGATGTTAGCCTCCTGTACGAAAACGCCTATTCACAGGCAAAGTTTAAATCAATACAAATTCACTTGTCCATACAAATTACCATTGTTTTCTTTTTCTGTTTTGTCTTGCGAAGAACGTCCAATGTTCATTTTTGATATATGCATTTGACATTAAATTGCTGATTCGTAAATGTTTACACATAAAACAAGAGATTGATTACAGGTGACATCAGAGACAGGGGCAATGTGAAGTTGTCTAATGCAGTCTGGTTGTTTTGCCCGCCAAGGTACCAAGGTAGGTTCAACTGAAGAATGTGGCCAAATCGTCTCAACTCCCCGCAGAGTAAAACAAGGTTCAGTAGTACTTCCCTCAAGCAGAGTTGACTCCCCGTCAATCCTGAAAAGTCACAGCATTCCCCGGCAGGTCTTAAAGCTCATCCCCAGTAGATTCTGGAAGCTTATCCCCTGCAGAGTACGGACGTCTCTCCCGAGTTTTATTTAGAGTTATTTCCTCACAAGGACTTATAACTGGGTTATCCTCAGCTAATGGCCACGGAAGATCGCCCTCGGCAAAGTTCCTTCAATCGCCAACGGAGTTTATCATCGTTATCCCCAGCGGAATTCATCATTAAAGTCCTCAACAGGCCTCTCAGCAAAACTTCGGCCAAGTACCTCTTCCACGGAGCAACTCCCCGGCCGTTCGTCAAAGATTTATTTTCCTAAGACGAAATTACATTCATAAACATTTCACATACATCTTGCTTACATATATGATAAAGTGCACACAACACTATTTCATGTTGAACATCATGACATCATGCATATCATACATCATGACATTGCATACAACTTATGTTTTTGCCTTTTCAGGGAAAAAGACAATTCCAAAGACAACTACCTTCAACTGTCACAATTCCAGATTCGATACCTGTATCTAGCCAGGGCACATCTGAGAGTGATCAGTTTCCAGACTCGATTCCTGTATCTAGCCAGGGCACGTCTGAAGAGTTCGAAGATTCGATTCCTGTATCTAGCCAGGGCACATCTATCAACTACAACATCTCCAGATTCGATTCCTGTATCCAGCCAGGGCATATCTGTTGACCACGTTTCCAGACTCGATTCCTGTATCTAGCCAGGGCACGTCTGAAGAGTTCGAAGATTCGATTCCTGTATCCAGCCAGGGCACATCTCTTAACGACTATTTCCAGATTCGACTCCTGTATCCAGCCAGGGCACATTTGTGAACAACCAATTGTAGATTCGATACCTGTATCTAGCCAGGGCATATCTGCATAAGGAGACTGAAGATCAAACACCTGTAACAAGCCAGGAAAACATCCGTCTTTCTCAAACACACAAAGGAATATATTGAATACCGGATTTCCAAAGCAGAGCCAGCATCACACTCCCTGCCTTGGCCGCCCTAGGATGCCTCCTGTCCACCTCCAGAACCTCCGTCTCCAAGAGCTAACAAAGGTATAACTCCTTTTCTTTTTTTCTTTTCACACCTCATACAGAGAATAATAATAATCAAGATCAGAACACACAGAACTAATTAATCATGCAAATTCGAAAACCCTAAGAATGGTTAGAAGCAGAAATCATACCTATTGTGTCATCACTGCCTGAGTAATCCATGGAGGGAGGAAGAGATGGACGGTGTCGCCTGGTGGCCACAGGCGGAGGCGTTCAGAAAGCTTGAAGAGGCGAAGAACGAAGACAAAGATGAGAGCGCCGTTTGTCCACACAAACCCTAGTTCTGAGACGAAGCATTGAAAACCCTAAAACAAATGTTGTGAAACGCTTGGGCCTGCTGCCCCATCCAATTGCCTTAAGCCCATTTCTAGGCGCACACCCCCCTTTTTTCTAATCCTATCTATCTTTGTTTGGGCCAAGCAAATCCCCTTCTTTTATTTCTAGGCCCATTACTTATTTCTTCTTCTTATACTTATAAACTAATACCCTTCTTTTATCACTTTACCATTTTTATACATAATCTAAATTAATATTTTGTTAAATAAAAATAACACATTTTTACACAAATTTTCTTAATCGTTTCTTCTTTATTGCATTTAAAAAAAATATATAAACATTAATTTTTTCTTAAACTTAAAACATTTTTGTTTTCTTTTAATTAAAACTTTTGTTTATATATAACATTAACAAAAAAATACAAAAAAAGAATAAAGTACTTAATAAATATATTAGGTTAATATTTGCATCATGTGTAAATAATCACATACACGTTCACCAATACTTTTGATATATTGCTTTTATTCTTGTACATTGCTACATTTTACATTGCGATTGCGATTCGATTTGGTTGTAAATATATTTGGACACTACTCTCCTAATAAGTCTCATCCTCATTTGTAAATATTTGTACCCCCATTCCCGGATACTTATTTGTAATAGCTTAGACTTTAAATTCCCGCAATTTATCGCTTTCTATATACTGTATAGTAATTAGGGTTGTATGCGAAGATTCAAAATCAACCGCTAGATAACCTAAATACAAGACAAATGCATGACAATCAATACACAATTCACACTTGCACCCCTAGGGTAATCCCACTCGTTGCCTTCCAAAATGGGCCATGCTTGCATGTTGAGTTTCTTTGGCAAAACAAAAACAAATCAAATGATCATAGTCCCTCGATGACGCTTTCGAAGTTTCCTAAACAAAATGATCATAGTCCCTCAAGCAAAATTGCCAAAGACACTTGACACCATTGCATTCATGGTCTATACGATGACCCGCGCCCGTCCCGTTAACATCCTAACACAAGATTGTCCACCAAATACAATGGTGGAACAATACTGTTAAAAGGGTTAAAACATGAGAAAAATCTTTGAGTAAATTTAGGGGTAGACAACTCTTAGTTACTTGATCAAAACTTGCAAAACACACTTGCCTACTTTCAAAACACACTCCACAACACAACTTTCAAAAAACAACTTTCAAAAACATTGAAACATCTTTTCGAAAAGACAAACACCTTTGTAAAACATTCGAGTAAAGAATTGTTACAACGGTTGCCTAGACAAGGCATATTTTTCAAAACATTTTCCAAACACACACACATACACCACCATTTCAAGCAATTGAAAATCAAAGGTAAGTGATCTAAAACAAGTAACTAAGAGCCCATGGATAACCATGGATAGAAAGGGTGCTAATACCTTCCCTTTCTATAATCTACCCCCCGAACCCACGAAAACATCTCAAAGGTTTTTCCTGTGCTTTTTAACCTTTCCTTTAGGATAAAATAAAAAGTCGGTGGCGACTCTTGCTAAACCGAACAAGTGCGAATACAAACGCAAAACCTCAAGTCAGTTCTCCCACCGTATCACAGAACTGGCGACTCTGTTGGGGAAAAATTTAAAAGTGGGGTTACCTTAGGGTTTAGATCACCTTTACATTCTTGCTTTGATTGATTTGATTGCTTTACTTTTTTGGGTCCTTGTTTGGGTTTGTTGTAAATCCTACACCCGGATTTGGGGGCACCTCTTTAGGTAAATAGCAATAAAACTGTGAGGGAACTGTGCGGAGTATACCGACATGGTTGAAGCAGTAAGCTATGTTAGTGTGACATATTTGTGAGTACCGGTAAACCTTGAGTTCAATCAAGGCGAGTACGGGGCCGCTGAGTGATGTCGTGAAGCACTAACGAACTCTTATAACCTTACTTGACCATCTTAGCCTTTTTAGGGGTAGTGAGATGACCGACTTTGGTGCAGTCTGAAGTTGGTAGATACTCGATACTACACTTATTGAGGGTTGTTTTCTTGGAATATTTTGGTCTCCAGTTAAGTGGCTAAACCAAAACAATGAACACAGAAAATAATCCAATGATATTGAGCTCCTTAGAACCCGGTTTCTATTTTAGGACAGGATGAGCCAACTAACTTCAAGAGGGTACTTACCTACAAACCCCATGCAAGCCTAAACCTAAGAACTTGTTTGCTTTGTGTGAATATGATTACCTGTATATACACTTACTTGCTTCTGCATACATGTACATAACATCATAACATCATACCATGGCATTTTCAATAACCATTTCAAGGATCTCGAGGGTCTTTTGATGCAGGGTCACGTTGAACCAGACGTCTACCAAAAGGGCAAGAGGTTTTCTCCTCTAAACAAATGCCATCAAAGATCAAGTGCAACAACTTGAATCAGGGGCTATGACCCACTTGACATGGTGAGCTTGATTCTCGTGGAAAGACATCCACCAGTGCAAAGTTCTCTAATCAAAGATCAAAGTTCAACCTCTAACATTTTCTTGTGTTTACCCCAAGAGATTCTTGAAAACATTGCATATATATATATCATACATATCATTGCATAACAGGTTTCTCCTACATGTCTCCTTATCTTCCTACTGTTTATTTCAGTAAGATGGATATGGAACAAACGGTGAAGGATCTCCAAGCTCAAAACGCTCAATTCCAGCAAATGCTTATGGCTATGGGTAAAGGGCAAGAGGATCTGAAAGCTCTCCTTCTCAGAGACAAGGGGGTCAGTCTTGAAGAAGACCACAATTTGGAGATTGATGAAGCTGGTTACTCTGAAGAACAATATCCTCCCGCTGATGACAAGTACAAACAGTTGGAGGATCGCCTCAATGCTATGGAGGTTCAACAAATACCTGGCTTGGATTTATGAGACATGGGTTTGGTTCCTGGATTGGTCATCCATCCAAAGTTCAAAGTCCCTACCTTGGCCCTGTATGATGGAGTCTCTTGGCCTATGATGCATCTAAAGTCTTATGTCCGCAAGATTCAACCATACACAACTGATCCAAAGCTTTGGATCCATTTCTTCCAAGAAATCCTGGTAGGAGTTCAACTCGAGTGGTTCTATCAATTGGAGAGTTCTCGCATCCACACCTGGGAGGATTTAGCTAGGGCTTTTTACAAACAATATCAGTACAATGCTGATCTTGCACCAACTCGTGTGCAATTGCAGAACATGACCATGGGTTCTGACGAGAGCTTCAAAGGATACGCTCAAAAATGGAGAGATCTGGCTGGTAGGGTGCAACCCCCTTTAGCTGACAGAGAGCTGATTGACATCTTCATGGGAACTCTGACAGGGCCTTTCTTCAATCACTTAATTGGAAGCTCCTCGGTCGGGTTCACTGAGCTAGTAATGACCGGTGAAAGGGTCGAAGCTGGCATCAAAAGTGGGAAGATCCAAGGAGCTACTCCCTCTGATGTTCAGAAAATTCCCCGTAATGGGAAGGAAGAGTCCAATGCAGTGACTGGTCAAAAGAGTCGTCATGATCAACATATAGGGGCAATCCTGATCTTTGATCCCACAACTGTTCAACAAAAACGGGGCAAGAGGCGTAGGGTAAGATATCAAGAAAGGCAGTATACTGACATCAACATGCCTTTGTCTCAAGCATTACAACATTTGCTGAAGTTGAAGCTAATCACGCTAAAGGATCCTCCTCAAAATCCTGATACTTCCTCTTCCAAGTATAACCCGAGTGTGAGATGTGCCTACCATTCTGACAGTCCTGGGCATGACACCGATAGTTGTTGGACTTTGAAGAACCAGATTCAAGACTTGATTGATGCCGAGGAGATCAAGTTTTGACCCTCCGGAGACTCCAAATGTGATCACTGCTCCTATGCCAAATCATTGAGAGCGCCTTTGTTTCTTTGAATTTTCAAGTTGTAATCTCTTTGTCATTCAAACAATTATCTATTAATGTCAAACTTTGTTTCATTAATGCATTGCATATGTTTGTCTTGATTTGATCCACTCATTTTCATTACACTTGAACTATGCTTTCTACTTTCTTTATGATATTTAAACTCTTGATAAAAAGCTGCAAGCCTTTAGAGGGAGGATGACGAAACAATACTGTTGTACCCCAAAATTTGCCCTCCCATTTCCTCAACATTTTCTCATCACAAGACCCTTGAAGATCAAGATCCAATTAGGGTTTCCTCTGCTCAAGGCTTCTCCTTGCACCATGGACTCAAATTAGGGTTTGTATTTGCCCAAGGATGTTTTGACCTAAGATGCCTAAAGTGACTTTCATGTTTCATGTTTGACTCCCAAGTTTATCCATACCAAGTTTCAAATCTTGATTCCAAGTTTTGCCCAGTCAATTGGACAGATGACCTAGAAATCAGCTGTATTGGGGAAAAAGTCAACTGTGGCCAATTGACAGTCAAACCTCATGAAATTTGACCCACATCAACATTATGAACTCATATGGACCATTTGATCAAGTTTGGATCACAATTCCACAAGAAATTTGATCAGATCACCAAAAGGGCAAAATGGTCATTTTTAGGGTTTTGACTGCACAATGGCAATTTTTGACTGTTTGACCTAGCCAATGGCAAACCAAGCTCACATATGGACTCAAGGACCCCATGGAATTATCTTGACACATTCATCAAGCTCAAAAGATCCCAAGTACACAAGATTGACAGTTGAATTTCCCAGTCAATTGATCAATTTTGACTGTATACTGAAAAGTCAAACTTTGACTTTTTGGTCAAAATCAAGAGTCAAGATTTATTTTTCACCAAAACTTGCCAAATCATGAAACTTGTTCACCAAGAAATCACAAAATGCAAATTAGGGTTTGAAAATGGAATTTTTCATAACTTAGAATTTTTCTAAGTTATGAAAAACCCTAATTTTTTCCCAAACTTTGCCCCATCTTTTCACCAAGATCCATTTGGATTCAAACAAAAGTCAAAACATGAAAGTTGTAGCTTGTTGCATAATCTACAACTTTGATTCACAAAGTTTTCTCATTTGAAGCTTGTATCTCAAGTTATAAATTTTTGAATAAGGACACTAAACCATTTTTAACTTAGTGAAACTTTAACCTATTTTGACAAGGTTTTCTACCCCACTTCAAGGCCACTTTTCATGCCCTTCCACTTGGAATTTTAATTTTCATTTCAAAGATGGATTGTAGTACACATTCCAAGCTTTCCAAAATGTCCAAGAACTCATCAAACAACCTCATAACTTGAGAGATTCGAATTTCACAAGTTGGCAAAAATTCACTTTTGTTCTTCATCAAAACATGTTCATAATCTTGCAAATTTGAACTCAGCTTGCTTTATGCTTGATTACAGGTCCTTGAACCATTCCATACTCAATAATTTAATGCATATTCAATGTGTTAGAGTGTTGTTCTTTGAGTGCAAGCATTGTATGCAAGATTAATCCTAAACTAGATAAAGTGAACTTTCCATTTTTGAAAAGATTAACTTTATGTCCAATTGCAAATCAAGAAAGTACATGGAAAATCTGCTTGGCACAAGATTATGTGCATAACACACTGATCAAGAGAGGATTATGCAGCACATTAGGGGGTCCTCTACTGACCTAGAAAGCCAACTTGCTTTTGTTTGCTTCAAGTTAAAGAAAAGTCCATAACTTGTACAAACTCTCTTCTCAGCTTTAGCATACAAGAAAGAAGTTATCAAACACATTCCATAGAACATATTCAAGCTAACACACGAGCCCTTGGCCTCTAAAACACTCCCATTGCCCTAATCACCTTGAAACTGTTCAAACAGGGGAACCCCTGCAGATTGAGTGCTATCTCTCAATCCCTTCAAGCATTCTTGCCCAAACCTGTTCCTCTACCTTCCTTACAACCTATGCAAGCTAACCATGACTTGAAACCTGACCTGTAACACCTCCAAGCCACTTCACCATTTTTAATTTTCTGTTTTGCAGTTGGAGTTCACTAGCTCGATTCAGGGAGTTTCAAAACAAAGTAGGACTTGGAAAAGCATCCTTACACTTCAAGGAAGCTATACAAGTCATCATTTCACTCTGAAACATCCTCCATTGCAAAGCTCGATTCCAACTGAACAGGTAAGTTCATGAAGTTCTATCTCTCTTATTAGGCATTGTTAGCTTTAGGTTTGTGAAGAAAATATGTCACAATCATAGCCCTGAACATGCTCATATGATTAGATTTCATTTATATTTCGTGTGCTTAGAGAATTTTATGTCTGAACATGGTTAAAAATTTAGGTCAGGATTTGGGAGAGAAGAAATTCTCTCTCATTTCTGAGAGTTAGCTTGACTTCTTTATATGTCTAGAACCGTGGTTTCAAGCTCTACAGGTTTCATGTTGGAAGATTTGGCAAAAGATCAAGGAATGAGAAGTTAGAAAACACGTGTTTTTGAACAAGGAAGTGTTCTGAGGTTGAAGATGAAGCTACATGGGCTGGGCCTGTGTGGTTTCTTCTTTTTGCACCCTATTTCCATTTTCTCACCCCCCAAGCCCATTTGTTTTATTTTTAATTCTTTTTGACTTTTTCCTTTTTTGCTTGACTTGTTTATTTTTTCTCAGCATATTAAAATTTTGAAAATATTTTTTCCATCCTTTTTTGAATTTATGGCATGTTTATTTGATTTATTTCTTTGTTTATACATAAAATATATGCATACTATTATTTAGAATAAATATAAAAATAGTGTAAATACAATTTTTATTTTTGTTTACATTCTGAAAATATTCCACATAAAAAAAAATACTTTTTTTTATTATTATTTATTTTATTAAATATTAAATATTTTGCACATAATGCATATTTAAGAAATTAATATATATATATATATATATATATATATATATATATATATATATATATATATATATATATATATATATATATATATATATATATATATATATATATATATATATATATATATATATATATATATATATATATATATATATATATTTATATATATATGTTTATTAATATATTTAGGTTAGAATATAAAAATATTTGAATTTTTTCATTTTTATTAAAATTTGATACAAAAAAATACTTTTTCATAATATACTTCATTATTTTTATTTTTGTACATAATAAATAAATGTTTGTATTAAGTTAAACAATAATACATTTTCCTTAATAAAATTAGGGTTTTTGCCCTAAATTCAAAATACTCCAAAAAATAATATATTTTTATTTTCTTTTCTCTTCTACATAAACCATACTTTTTCATACACATGAAAACTTTCTTTTTGCATTTTGCATATTTATTTAATTTCCATTTAATTATGCAATTTATTTATTTTGCAAATATCCAAAAATGATGTAATAATTTAGATTTAAATTTTTGTCAATATCCCCATTTGAACATTTGTACCCCCCTTCCCATATTTGGTTTTGTAATAGCTTAGTAAATTTTAAATTTCGCACTTTATACGCTTTCTAATAATAACATGTTAGAATTAGGGTTTGCATGCGAAAAACGATAAAAATAGTTATGGCCTAATCTCAAGACAAATGAGCATGAAAATGGACACATAAATCACACTTGCACCCCCTAGGGTACTCCACTTGTTGCCTTTCAAAATTGGGCCATATTGCATGTTGAACTTCTTTGGGCAAAACAAACCAATTGAATGATCATAGTCCCTCGATAAAACTTTTCAAAACAAACAAAAATAAATGATCAAGTCCCTTAAAGAAAATTGCCCAAAGACATTTAACGCCGTTGCAATTATGGTCTAAACGATGACCCGCGCCTGTCCCTTTCACATCCTAACATAAGGTTGCCCACCAAATACAATGGTGGAACAAACTTGTTAAAAGGGTTAAAACATAGCAAAAACCTTTTGAGAAATTTAGGAGTAGATAACCTCTTAGTTACTTGAATCAAACTTGCAAAACAAAACACTTGCCTAATTTCAAAACCACACCTCACTACACTTTCAAAAGAACTTTCAAAAACAAATGAAAACCTTTTCAAAAGACATACATCTTTGTATACATCCCCACATGGATCATTACAAAGGTTGCCACCACATTGGCCTCTTTTCAAAACATTTTCAAACCCACACACTCAAGCACCATTTCAAACAATTAAAAACAAAAGGCAAGTGATCTAAGCAAGTAACTAAGAGCCCATGGATAACCATGGATAGAAAGGGTGCTAATACCTTCCCTTTCTATAATCTACTCCCCGAACCCAAGAAAACATCTCAAAAGGTTTTTGCTGTGCTTTTTAACCTTTCCTTAGGATAAAATAAAAAGTCGGTGGCGACTCTTGCTCAACCGAAACATTTGCGAATACAAACGCAAAACCTCAAGTCAGTTCTCCCACCGTATCACAAATACCATAATCTCATACAGTATGCTTTTGAACAGACCTTGCTGATGATGTACAAGCATTTCTTTCAATTCTCAAACACTGGAGTTATAAGGAAGATAATCCCTAGTCAACCCCTTCAAGCCAAAGAAGTAGGAGCTTTATGTCCTAAACAATAAAAACCTTTGATATAAACCTGGGACAGGGTAGTATCTCAGTTAATTCAAAAAAAATATGCGCATTAAAGTCGCAAACTATCAGTTCGTAATACAACGAACGACATCAAAAGGGAAAAGCATTCCTTTGGAATCAAAAGACAGTGATGGTTCCTTATCTCATAGGCAGTCATTATCTCTCAAAAAATAGAAAAGCCCACTGAGCCAAAACCTATAAAGGAGGCTTAAGAAACCTGGGGCATCCCGCTGACTGTAATCTCGAAAACAGGAACAGTCAGGCAAAAGTTAGGGATAACAAATCAAAAGAAAGAGGTCATTACAAATCCTCAACAACATGAAAAAATGTTGCAAAAGAAAAAAGGAGAGGATAACTGCCCTCCAAATTCAATTGGTGAACCATCACCCAAAAGTCGTCCCAAACTCGAATAGAGTGTGACGCGCAATTGACTGAGTTTAGGATTGAAGGACATCACGAAGAGCGGGTGGGTACAAATATACTTTGAGCCTTTTATCCTTTGTTTCTTAAACCGTGAACCAAGCCACGTTATAACCCTTCAAAATTCCTAATTGAAGCATGGGTTAGTTCGAAAGCATACTGTTACAAAAGGTATCCTGACTCCTGTAAGGCTTTGCTCTAAAATTGTGTTGAATTTGTCTTACAAAAAGTTTTCTGCTAAAAAACGCATTTTTCAAAACTTCGAGACAAACATAAACTTTGCATTGCTTGAATATCACTGTTTGCATTTGGCTATTTGTTTGACAGCGGAGAAATTCACGCAACGAATATCCGATGAACGAAAGCTCTCTCAGTGAACCAAATCACTTCAAAAAGGATGACACTTCCATTGACAAATCTCTTATCAACAAGGGGGAATGACATGTCACTATCCAACACACCTGGGGCAGTCCAGTCAAGGTTTCAACAGATCTTTCAAAGTTCAATTAACCTGGGGCAGTCCAGTCAAGATTTCAACAAAATCTCTCAATTGCAGATTAACCTGGGGCAAGTCTCCGTCACCATCACTTGGGGAATTCGAATGTCAATCTCAAGGGTTACGAACAGTCCAAGTTTCCTGGCAATATCACATGCATCTGATACTGGGGGCAGTGATGAAACCTCTCTAGCAGACCTGCAGTCATGGGTTTATTTCCCCAACATTTGTCAAGGATTTATTCTCCAAAACAAATTACATTTCAAACAACATTCTTAACATATGCAGATTGATCGACAGACAAGGTTCCTTCATCTTTTGAAGTAGTAATCATCAAGGTTCCTTCATCTTTTGAAGTAGTAATCATCAAGGCTCCTTCATCTTTTGAAGTAGTAATCATCAAGGTTCCTCCATCTTTTGAAGTAGTAATCATCAAGGTTCCTTCATCTTTTGAAGTAGTAATCATCAAGGTTCCTTCATCTTTTGAAGTAGTAATCATCAAGGTTCCTTCATCTTTTGAAGTAGTAATCGTAAAGGTTCCTTCATCTTTTGAAGTAGTAATCATCAAGGTTCCTTCATCTTTTGAAGTAGTAATCGTCAAGGTTCCTTCATCTTTTGAAGTAGTAATCATCAAGGTTCCTTCATCTTTTGAAGTAGTAATCATCAAGGTTCCTTCATCTTTTGAAGTAGTAATCGTCAAGGTTCCTTCATCTTTTGAAGTAGTAATCATCAAGGTTCCTTCATCTTTTGGAGTAGTAATCAAAGGTTCCTTCATCTTTTGGAGTAGTAATCGTCAAAATTTCCTTCATCACCTGCTGGAAATTACAACCACCAACAAGATAACAGACAACTGAAAATCTGTTTCTCTCAAAGATGAAGACTCTCATCCCTAAAGCCTCAGAAGATTTGTATGCTCCCAGTTTCTGACCGTTAACAGAATGAAGATTCTCATCACCTCAGAAGATTGGTATACTCCCAATTTTTGACCCCTAACAAAATCAAGATCATCACCTTCCCAGTGTCCAATCTAGAGATAGTTCAGATGTGACCCATATTTGGCGACATTCCGATACTTATCCCAGATCAGTACCTGCAGCAATCAAAAGATTCTTGCAATCCCCAGCGGAGCTAAAACTTCCAACTATCAATCCCCAAGCCAAATCAAGACTCTCAGTCTCAGTTCCTCACAGGATATTCAGATATTCCCCAGTGAAGATCTCCTCAAGACAGGAATCCCCAGTAGATTGGCATACAACCCAAGCTCCTGATTCCCCAACAGAGGTCCCAGGACTTCTCATTTTCAATAATCAAAGGATTTTCAATCCCCTGCAGCAGTCAAGGAATTACTTTCCCCGGCAGCAGTCAAGATTCTTTTATCTCCAGCCATCCAGGATTCATCTATCCTCAGCAAGACAGCTCATCAGCTTACATGCGCATTCATCACATTCATATCATAAACATTGATATAACATACATTGCATCATGCATCATGACATTGCATACAACTAACTCTTTACCTTTGCAGGAAAGATTAGTCGACAGACAAAGATCTTCATCTTCCGAGATTCTTTCTAGAAATAGTTCAGATGTGACCCAGACATGGCGACATTCTGATACTTATTCCAGATTCACCCAGAGATAGTTTAGATGTGACCCAGACATGGCGACATTCTGATACTTATTCCAGATTCACTCAGATGCAGTTTTACACGGACTCATCATCAGGAAACCCTACACCGGTTCCTTCTCACTTCAAGACTTATGAAAACAGTTTACTGGTTCTCCAGACACGGATGTTAACCTATCGCTTGTTCAAATTCTTCGACCTCTGAAAACAGTTTACGGATTCTCCAAACATGGATGCTGCTCTATTGCTTATTCAACTTCAACTTCTGAAAACAGTTCACGGGTTCTCCAGACATGGATGTCAACCTATCGCTTGTTCAGATTCTTCAACTTCTGAAAACAGTTTACGGATGCTTCCAGATACGGATGTCAATCTATTGCTTATTCAGATCCCCAGTTCAGAGATTTTCCAGAACATGGATACCTGTCTGATACTCACCCACTCACCAACGACATACAGTTCAACATACATTCCAGATGGCATCTCTAAGCCCATCCTCCTACCAACAACTTCCAGATGGCATCTCTAAGCCCATCCCCGACAAGATTCTGTCACATCCCTAGATGGCATCTCTAAGCCCATCACCAAATGGCATCTTCAAGCCCATTCCCTCCACCATCACATCACCGAGTGCAAATTTTTTGGGCACTCTAATGTCCAATCTCCTTTTACCCTCGAGTCGCGAAAGGCAAACTTGCCAATCTAACTCTTCAGGTTCAAGAAGATTGAACAGGGGCAACTGTTGTACCCCAAAATTTGCCCTCCTATTTTTCCACAAGAAATCACAGCTTCGGGTTTTCCCTGACTTTTCAGATTGGCGTAAGAATCAGTCAAACAGACTTTTTCTTATCAGTCTATCCAAATTAGGGTTTCCATTGATTTTGAATCAGTTCAAGCAGATGGCTAAGGTTTGGTTGAGTTTGGCTCAGGGTTTGATCAGGCAGGCGCTTCTTTGACAATAAATCAAGAACTAGGGTTTGTGCGCGCATTCTCAGAAAGAATTAATTCTACAGTTCTTTTCAATTTACTCTGGAATATGGGTTGAGGCTTCTGATTGAGAGTTTGCAGGGTTTGATTTAATCAGTAAAGAGATAGGCATATGGATGTTTGTTTGATTGACTGTGCATTGCTTATGTTTAATTGGGACACCAGGTTTATTATTGATTGCAAGACTACAGTGTTTGTTAATTATTTATTTTTATCTAAGTTAGAATAATTGGATTTACTTCCAGTTATTTTAATTCAAGAAAGCTTAAATAATTAAATAGACAGTTGAAACAAAAGAGATATCTGACAATAAAAAGACTTTTATTTATTTTTAATTATTTGTACAAGTGTTATTTAAATACAGTAATTATTTACAAGTATTTATAATAATACTTATTACAATGATTAAAAGTAAAATAAAAGTGCATCCTAATTTTCCTAAGTCTTCATCTTCTACTGATGCTCCCCTGTGCTCAATTAATTTTTACCTGCAAAAAAAAGAAGAGAAGTCAATACAGATGAAAAATAAAAAGACAGACAGTTAATCATAAAAAAGCTCATCATTAAAAGTGACTGGCCGGAATCAGTTGTTCACCCTCTCTGCAAATCACAAGAAATACTCTTGGTTCACAAAGAGGGAAAGAGAAATATGCTTGCAAAAAAGATATGAATTGCACAAATTCAAAATATCAAACAGGCTGCATAATTCCAAATTTTCAACCAAAGAGGCAAACTGAACAGCCAAGTGAGTATGCCAAAACAAGTTGCCCAATTCATAAATTCAAAATATCAAGCAAGCAGCATAATTGCAAACCAACCAAATTACAAAGGCAAACTGAACTGCACATGGCAAACCAAGTCCAATGTCAACCAACTGTCCAAAAGCTATCAAAAGGCTGTCAAAAAGATATCAATAAGTACACAATATACAGGAAATCTGGAATGTGCAGAGGAAAGATACAAATGCAAGCAAACATTTCAAATATTGTTCATCATTTTCCAGCCAGTTACTTTTTCAGAAAGTACAATTTTAAGCAATATAATATGCTTACTCTGTGGAGAGAGAAAAGAGAGAGAGATGAGGCTTACAGTACAACAGGCAGGCTGAGAAAGAGATATAAGACAAAAGATATACCAGGACAAAGAGGGGAGGCATAATATCACAAAAAACAAGTTCACACAAACTGTAACATTGCTCAAACATTGCAAACTGCCTCCAACACAAACAAACTATCTCAAACCTGTTACATAACACAAGCCTTAACCTGCCTTAAACATTCAAACACCTTAAAACCTGTTACATAACAATGGCCACAAAACTGCATTAGAAGCTTGCAACCCCAGCCTCCAAATACAAGCCATCCAAACCTGTGATTCAAAATACCAAACCAGAAGCTTGCAACCACAAGCCTGTAACAAACAAAAGCCACAAACTAACAAGCAAACAAACTCAGTATCAAAAGCCTTTCAAGCCTAACACCTCCTGCAATATACAAGCCTCAAAAAGACAATAAGCCTGTTTCAAGCTTTTCAAACCAGAAGCAAACAACAAACCTCTACACAAGCCTGAAACCTGCATAATACATCAAACCAGCAAACCTAACCAACCTTCATCAAAAAGCCTACACCAGAAACAAGCTTACAAACTGAAGCTTCAACCTGCATAAGCCTTTATCCAAACAGAATCCCAACACCCTCAGAGCTAGGCTCATCATAGGGTCCAACGAAAACAATATTCAGAATCAATATCATCAAACAAAGAGGAAATAAACATACAGAAGCAAGTATTTCAGGGGCAAGCATTCAAGCGGACAGAAGAGGAAAAGAAATTATGCTAGGGTTTTCAGAAGGCAATCATCATAAAACCTAAAGGAAGATACTGAATACCAGATTTCCAAAGCAGAGCCATCATCACACTCCCTGCCTTGGCCGCCCTAGGACGCCTCCTGTCCACCTCCAGAACCTCCGTCTCCAAGAGCCAACAAAGGTATAACTCCTTTTCTTTTTTTCTTTTCACACCTCATACAAAGAATAATAATAATCAAGATCAGAACACACAGAACTAATTAATCATGCAAATCCGAAAACCCTAAGAATGGTTAGAAGCAGAAATCGTACCTATTGTGTCATCACTGCCTGAGTAATCCATGGAGGGAGGAAGAGATGGACGGTGGCGCCTGGTGGCCACAGGCGGAGGCGTTCAGAAAGCTTGAAGAGGCGAAGAACAAAGACGAATATGAGAGTGCCGTTTGTCCACACAAACCCTAGTTCTGAGACGAAGCATTGAAAACCCTAAAACAAATGTTGTGAAACGCTTGGGCCTGCTGCCCCATCCAATTGCCTTAAGCCCATTTCTAGGCGCACACCCCCCTTTTTTCTAATCCTATCTATCTTTGTTTGGGCCAAGCAAATCCCCTTCTTTTATTTCTAGGCCCATTACTTATTTCTTCTTCTTATACTTATAAACTAATACCCTTCTTTTATTACTTTACCATTTTTATACATAATCTAAATTAATATTTTGTTAAATAAAAATAACACATTTTTACACAAATTTTCTTAATCGTTTCTTCTTTATTGCATTTTAAAAAAAATATATAAACATTAATTTTTTCTTAAACTTAAAACATTTTTATTTTTAATTAAAACTTTTGTTTGTATATAACATTAACAAAAAAATACAAAAAAAGAATAAAGTACTTAATAAATATATTAGGTTAATATTTGCATCATGTGTAAATAATCACATACACGTTCACCAATACTTTTGATATATTGCTTTTATTCTTGTACATTGCTACATTTTACATTGCGATTGCGATTCGATTTGGTTGTAAATATATTTGGACACTACTCTCCTAATAAGTCTCATCCTCATTTGTAAATATTTGTACCCCTATTCCCGGATACTTATTTGTAATAGCTTAGACTTTAAATTCCCGCAATTTATCGCTTTCTATATACTGTATAGTAATTAGGGTTGTATGCGAAGATTCAAAATCAACCGCTAGATAACCTAAATACAAGACAAATGCATGACAATCAATACACAATTCACACTTGCACCCCTAGGGTAATCCCACTCGTTGCCTTCCAAAATGGGCCATGCTTGCATGTTGAGTTTCTTTGGCAAAACAAAAACAAATCAAATGATCATAGTCCCTCGATGACGCTTTCGAAGTTGCCTAAACAAAATGATCATAGTCCCTCAAGCAAAATTGCCAAAGACACTTGACACCATTGCATTCATGGTCTATACGATGACCCGCACCCGTCCCGTTAACATCCTAACACAAGATTGTCCACCAAATACAATGGTGGAACAATACTGTTAAAAGGGTTAAAACATGAGAAAAATCTTTGAGTAAATTTAGGGGTAGACAACTCTTAGTTACTTGATCAAAACTTGCAAAACACACTTGCCTACTTTCAAAACACACTCCACAACACAACTTTCAAAAAACAACTTTCAAAAACATTGAAACATCTTTTCGAAAAGACAAACACCTTTGTAAAACATTCGAGTAAAGAATTGTTACAACGGTTGCCTAGACAAGGCATATTTTTCAAAACATTTTCAAAACACACACACACACACACACACACACCACCATTTCAAGCAATTGAAAATCAAAGTCAAATGATCTAAAACAAGTAACTAAGAGCCCATGGATAACCATGTATAGAAAGGGTGCTAATACCTTCCCTTTCTATAACCAACCCCTCGAACCCACGAAAACATCTCAAAGGTTTTTCTTGTGCTTTTTAACCTTTCCTTTAGGATAAAATAAAAAGTCGGTGGCGACTCTTGCTAAACCGAACAAGCGCGAATACAAACGCAAAACATCAAGTCAGTTCTCCCACCGTATCACACCCCCCCTTTTTGATGATGACAAAAACTAGTATATTTTGATGGAATATAAAGAGAAAAAAACTAAAAGGAAGGCTCCCCCTGAGTAGAGTACTCAGCTAACGAGAAAATAAAATACTTCCCTGAAGATCTTCTGATTATGAGTCAAAATATTCTTCATTCTCCCCCTTTTTGTCGAGAATCAAAAAGTGGAAAAGACTCAGTTTGGCTTGTTCTGACAGAAGTTGTTTGAAAAGGTGTGACATCCTCTTCTGTATTTCCATTCATGTTTCCAATAGTTTCAGAGCCAGTAATCTTCTGCTTTTGATTGCCTCTGAAACCTGCGAATCTATTAAATTCTAGGTTTTGGAACATATGCTTTATTTCCTCCATGTGTAGAGAGCATCCAGAGTCCAGGTGTTAATACTGGTGTTTCAACCTTGCTATTAAAAATATCTGCAACATAAATGATTTTGTCTTTTGGTACCCATATCTTTTTGGGTCCATTACAGTTAGAGTTTCCAAAATTTTATTTGAATTTTGGTTTAGTATAAAACGTCTTCCCAGTATGTTTTATATCATGTGTTTGCCCAGTGGTGAAGTGAGAACAGAGAGGAGTGTGTTTAATAACCAGATCCTTAACTTTCTTAGGTTGGGATACTTTGCCTTTGTATTCTATACCTATTCTGCCATTCCTGCTAACTCCATAGATCATTGAAGCCATTTTGCTTCTATATATGTTTTTAGCCAGAAACTTATGAAAGCTTTGATCATATTCCTTTATGATCTTATCACCATTATTGGGATCCTCTGAGATTATTTCCTTCTGAGAGTTTTGTAAATAATTTTCTAGTTTTGAAATCTTTTCTTTTAACTCAGAGTTTTCTAATCTCAAACTCCCAGTTTCTTCAGATTCAGAAGCAAGATCCTTTTTCAGGTTCTTGAATTTGACTTTGAGCTGCTGATACCTTTCCAAAATATCACTCAGACTTTCTCCTAGTTCAACTTTAGTAAAATTAACAGTAAAGTCAAGAAATACCTCTTCAGCGTCTGATTCTGATTCTGACCCTGATTCTAATTCAGAAGATTCAGAGACATTTAATAAGTTATCCATTTGAGCTATATTGGCTTGTTCATCTTCTGATTCTGTTCCGTCTTCAGAAGATTCAGAGTCATCCCATGTTGCCATAAGACTTTTCTTCTTCTCCTTAACTAACTTCCTTTTATGTTTCTCCTTCTGAAGCCTTGGACAATCACTTTTGTAGTAACCTTGTTTATTGCATTCATAGCAGGTACTGATTCTGTTACTTGATTTTCTGTATCCAGAGGATTGTTCAGAGTCATTTCCTGTTCTTCTGGAGTTTCTAAAATTCTTCTGCCTGTGCTTCCACAGTTGATTGATTCTTCTAGATAGAAAGAACATTTCGTTTTCTTCTGAAGAGGGCTCTCCAGAGTTTTCTGCTTATGCTTCTTCCTGCAAAATTTTGGTTTCATATTTGTTAGATTTCAGAGCAAGAGACTTACATTGCTTCTGAGGCTCATCATGTTCTAACTCTATCTCATGGCTTCTAAGGGAGCTGACAAGATCTTCTAGAGATATTATGTTCAGATCTTTTGCCAGTTTGAGAGCCGTGACCATTGGTCTCCATTGTTTTGGTAAACTTCTGATGATCTTCTTTACATGATCAACAATAGATTACCCTTTGTCCAACACCTTTAGCCCTGCCACCAGAGTTTGGAATCTAGAGAACATTGTTTCAATGGTTTCGTCTTCTTCCATTCTGAAGGCTTCATACTTCTGAATGAGCGCAAGGGCTTTGTTTTCTTTTACTTTCATATTGCCTTCATGCGTCATTCTCAGAGAATCAAACATGTTCTTAGTTGTTTCTCTGTTTGTGATCTTCTCATACTCTGAATATGAGATGTCACTCAAGAGAATCGTTTTGTCCTTGTGATGATTTCTGAAGTATTTCTTTTGATGATTTGTCATCCTTTTTCTGTCAATATTCTGACCGCTTTCATCAACAGGATTTATGTATCCATCAGTTACCATATCCCAGAGGTCAACGTCATAGGCTAGGAAGAAACTTCTGATCATATCCTTCCAGTAGTCAAAATTTTCACCGTCAAATATTGGAGGGTTGTTGCTGATGTTATGACTTGTTCCTATCATAGTGTTTTTCCCCCTTGGATCTTTATCTGACATGGTTAAGTGTTTGCACCCAGATCCAGGTGCTCTGATACCAATTGAAGAAGTGAAAAACACAATATAATCATACATCATAGATTGATAATCATCAACCAGTTGGTGAGCAAGATAATCTACCAACACACTGCTTTTAATAGCTTTTTGAGTGTGGTATTTGATGTCATATTCAGATAACAGCATCTGCCAGCGGACAATTCTCCCAGTAAGAGCAGGCTTTTCAAAAACGTACTTGATTGGATCCATTTTGGAGATCAACCAAGTAGTGTGATTCAACATATACTGCCGCAAACATTTTGCCACCCAGGCTAGAGCACAAGATGTCTTTTCCAGCATGGAATACCGTGACTCACAATCAGTGAAATTTTTACTGAGATGATAAATGGCATACTCTTTCTTCCCTGTTTCATCTTGTTGTCCCAGAATACAACCCATGGAATTATCTAACACTGTCAGATACATAATCAATGGTCTTCCTTCAACATGAGGGAGCAAGATAGGAGGTTCAAGCATATATTCTTTAATACTTTCAAATTCCCTTTGGCAGTCATCTGTCCATACACAACCTTGATCTTTCTTTAACAACTTAAAGATCGGTTCACACTTTGCAGTCATATGGGAAATAAATCTGGAAATATAATTCAAACTCCCGAGGAACCCTCTGACTTGCTTTTCAGTTCTTGGTGCTGGAATTTCTTGAATTTCTTTGACTTTATCAGGGTCAACTTCAATCCCTCTCTGGCTAACAATGAAACCCAACAATTTCCCTAACCGAACATCGAAGGTACATTTATTTGGATTCAAGCGGAGACGATACTTCCTCAAACGCTGAAACAACTTCAACAAATATTCTACATGCCCTTCTTTAGTCTGGGATTTAGCAATCATGTCATTAACATATACCTCAATTTCCTTGTGCATAAAATCATGGAATAGGGTTGTCATAGCCCTCTGGTACATTGTACCAGTGTTCTTCAACCCGAAGAGCATCACTCTATAACAGAATGTTCCTCGGGGTGTGATAAATGTTGTTTTTTCCATGTCCTCAGGAGCCATCTGTGGTACGGTGACAGAACCAGACTGTTTTATGAAAATGCTGATTTGTGTTTTGCGTTTGTGTTTGCAAAATGTCGCGGTAAGCAAGAGTTGCCACCGATTTTATTTTATCCAACTGGAAAGGAAAAAGCACACAAAAATTCCTTTTTTGAGATATTTTGAGTACGAGGGGTAGATTATAGAAAGGGAAGGTATTAGCACCCTTTCTATCCGTAGTTTTCTATGGGCTCTTAGGTACTTGCTCATCATTTTAAAAATTGCTTCCATGTTTGTGTGTTTTGAAAAGCTTTGTTTGACTTTGTTTTAACTCTTGCTTCTGTCTTCAAGAGTGTTACAAAGTGATTTTGAAAACTTTGTTTGGAAAAGTGTAAGTGTGAAAAAGTTTGTTTTTTTGAGCAAGTACCTACTAGCATCTACCTACTCGAAAAAAGAATTGTGATACGGTGTCCAGAACCGACTGTTTAATATTGGTTTGCATTTTGTATTCGAAAATGTTGCGGTAAGCAAGAGTCGCCACCGACTTTTATTTTATCCAACAAGGAAAGGAAAAAAGCACAGAAAAATTCCTTTTTCGAGATATTTCTGAGTACGGGGGGGGGGGGGGGGGGGGGGGGGGGGGTAAATTATAAAAAGGGAAGGTATTAGCACCCTTTCTATCCGTAGTTATCTACGGGCTCTTAGGTACTTGCTCATCATTTTCAAAATTGTTTTCTTTGTGTTTGTGTGATTTGAAAAGCTATTGTTTTGACTTCGATTTAACTCTTGCTTCTGTCTTCAAGAGTGTAATGAAGTGTTTTGAAAACTTTGTTTGTAAAGGAGTGTAAGTGTGAAAAAGTTTGTTTGGATTGAGCAAGTACTTAAGAGCTAATCTACCTACTCGAACAAAGAATCGTTCTATGTTTGTTTCCTTTAGACAGTGCCATCCCACTATTAGTGAGTAGGGTAGCATCGTCGTTGGAGTTTTGAGGGTCAATTCGAAAGGGACGTATGGTCACTAAAGCAATGTTAGGACGTCTTAGTAGTAACCCTAATGTCTTAGATCAATTATTCGAGGCAACCATTCCGAGGCAACCATTCTGAGGCAACTTTTCTGAATCGGGACTTTGATCTTTGTTTAGACAAAAGGACAACCACTAAAGCATCCTATACTCAATGACCGTTTACCGAAGGCAACCAAGTGAGAGTGTACCCTAGGAGTGCGCATGTGCGAGTGATTCAATTTCAAAATATTTATCTTTGCACATTTAGGGTTATCTAACTGTTTTAAAATTAATCATACATTCTTGTCATGCATCCTAATATCATACATCTAACAGTTTAATATCTTGCGGAATTTAAAATGCGTAAATTAAACTACGCTATTACAAGGTTTCAGGTATTTACATAGCCAAAAACAAACCCTTTGAAAATAAAGCGATAAATTAAAAGTAAAATTCCTAATTAACTATTACAACTTGTGAGCAGATACAATAATTGAATAAAAAATAATAATAAAGCGCACGATGAAATTAAGAGCGGGAAGAAACTAGGGTTTTGACCCTCCTAACCTAATTAAAAGAAAAAATTGTTTTTTGATTGTTTTAAATATTTTTTAAGAAAAGAATTAGGTTTTAAAATTAAATATACAAATTAATTAGCTAATTTAAATTAATTAATAAAAGTAATTACATGGCCTAATTTTTGGTTTTTTTTGGTTAATTTAAGAAAAAGAAAAATATAATTAAGTTAGAAATAAAATCCTAATTTTCTAATTAAATTTTAAGTTATTTACAAAATAATTAAAGTTTTACCTAAAATTAAATCTAATTAAATTAATAAATTTATTGATAAAAAATATACCTAAATCTAATTGGTGAAAAATTGATTTTAGGAATTTTGATTGGTAATAAAAAAAGAAATTATTTTAGTATTGAAAAAGTATAATAAAAAAGTAAAAGAAATAACCCAAGGGCCCACTGCCAGCGGCTCTGATCAGAAGATGATGCTCCAGAGGATAAAGGTCCAGAAGATGATGGTCCAGAGGATGGGGGTCTAGAAGATGATGGTCCAGAGGATGGTGGCACTGGGCCTACTCCTGGCTAGTAGATTCAGCAAATTGTGACCGTCAGAAGATGATGCGCGCTGGATCTGGCTGAGACTGATAGATCTATAGGATAATGCCCTGGAGGCGCTTGATCTGGTCCTGCTTGATGAAATCAGAAGATAATCTCCAGCAGACGTAAATGCTAGATCTGGTGAAAACAAAGGGAAAAAGTGCCAGAGGGTCACGCCTGGGATCAAACCCAGAATCATGAATTTCTGACTTCCTCCTTCTGAATTACTGCATTGGGTGTTAGTTTAACAATACAGCAGAACAAACAAACATATCAGAACCATGGGTTTTTGGCCAGAACAAATGCGCCAGAATTTATACCGGCCAATAGAGTGATGACACACTATCATCTTCTTCCCTGGATCCGTCGTTTAAAACTCATAACTTTTACCTACGGACATGGCGCTGTAGCTGTAACCTTGTACATATCAGAAATCACATACAAGCAAAGTAAATGAAATTCAAGACCATGGATTAGTTGGGTTCGATCTGCTGATCACATTGGTCTCTTCCATTCAGGCCAATTTCACCTGCACGAGAAAAACCTTAAACGAACCAAGAAAACCTAACAATGGCAGATCTTGATACGGTCCATAAAAATGCAATTGAATATTACCGATAGTTTGCAAATTTTTTAAGGATCAAGAATATATGATTGTTTCATGCTATCAATGCAAAATTTATGCAATTCGATTTCAAAAATTCATCAAAGTCGTGACTGACTTACAGTGGATTTCAAGGCCTGAAATTTCTTGTTCTTGACTGGTTCTGCTTGCTGGTGATCCCAGGAAGCGATTAGGATATCCAAAGGATCTTGAAATTACTTCTAACTAAGAATTCGATTCACCACTTTTTCTTGTTTTTTTCAAGTTTGGTTATGATTGTTGTGCCTTTTTTTCTAGCCTCTTTTGGTCTGCATTCCTTCTATATGTATTGAGGAATAAATTAGGGTTGAAAACCTGGCCTCAATCTTCCTCCATCAATGTCCTTGATCTTGATTTGATTTACCTTAAAATCTTTCCAAAAATGACCTAATTCAATCTTTTTGTGCACACCATGCCTTTACACGAATTTGATTTGATGCTAGCTGGACATTAAGACCTGAAACAAGCACAAGATCTTTGAATTTCAATGTTTTGGATTTTATATGATTTGTTTTGATTTAAAATGATTTAATTCAAATAAAAATCAAAACAAATAATAAAAATAAGATATTTACAAGTGGAAAAGGCTAGAGCTCGTGGACTATGTTGCCAACTTAAAACAAGTGAAAAAGATTGGGCCCATTTGGCAAAATTTGAAGTTTTGGGCATAGTTGACTTTTGACAATTTTGCAAAAAAGGTCAACTTCAACAATGCATAACTTCCTCAATTTTGACTCTTTGAAGGTGTTCTTGGACTTTTTTAGAAATCTTGAGATGTCCTATAAGCAACCCTTTTTGTATCATCCCAATTTGATATTCCATGCTCATGTATGAAGCTTTGACAAAAAAGGTGTTTTTGTTTACTTTCCAAAATGACCTATAATGTCCAAATTCACAACTTCTTGTGAGCGCATATTTTGAATTTGGGAGATGAAGATGTATTGTAGAGCATGTAATACTCTTCAAAATGAGCTTTGGATGGGTCATTTCTCATAAAGTATGAGAAAGTTATGCTTGGTCAAAGTTGAGTTGACTTTTCCTGCAAAACCCTAATTTAGCAACTTTTGATTCTTGATGAGTTATGAGAAATCCTTGATGAATCATGATAAAACCTTGATAAAATTATGAAATATACTTCAAAATAAGGATGTTGACCAAAAATCTTGAAGTTTGACTGTATGGGGGTCACAATTGACTTTTGCCCTAGCACAATCGATTTTCAGGCCTTTGAGCAATTGACTGAGCAAACTTTCTCTGTAGGGCTTGAAACTTGACATGGATGATCTTGAGAACATATTAGGACATTGGTGAGCATTTGGGATCCCTTGGACTCAAGTATCTTGATGCAACATGAGACCCTAATTTGAGGTAGACTGCCTTAGGAGAGGGCTTGTCTGGTCAACCCTTGGACTTCCTTGAGCAATTTGAGGATCTTTCTTGAGATGTTTTGAGAAATATGGGAGGGAAAATTTTGGGGTACAACAAGAATGTTTCTGTTCTTGTTTCCTTTAGACAGCGCTATCCCACTATTAGTGAGTAGGTAGCACCGTTGTTGGAGTTGTAAGGGTCAATTCGAAAGGGACGTTCAATCACTAAAGCAATGTTAGGACGTCTTAGTAACAACCCTAATGTCTTAAGATCATATTCGAGGAAACATTTCTAAGGCAACCCTTCCGAGGCAAAATTTCCGAGGCAACATTTCCGAACGGGACATTTGATCTTTGTTTAGACAAGAGGGCGACCACTAAAACACCTTATACTTAATGATCGCTTACCGAAGGCAACTGAAGTGAGAGTATACCCTAGGAGTGCGCACGTGCGAGTGATTTGATTTCAAGTTATTATCTTTGCACATTTAGGGTTTTCTAACCATTTTAAATTAACATACATTCTTGTCATGCAATCCTATTATCATACATCTAACAATTAATATTTGAGAAAATTAAAATGCGAGAAATACAACTACGCTATTACAAGGCTTCGGGGAGGGGGATTAATTACATAGCCAAAAAACCATAAAACGATAAATAAACGAAAAGTCCTAATTAAACTATTACATCCCATGAGCGACTACATTAATATTGTAAAAAATAAATAAACGCGCGATGAATCGAGGACGAGAGAAAATTAGGGTTTTGACCCCGTCTAAACCTAGTTGCAAGAAAAATTATTTTTTGTTGTTTTTGATTATTTTGAGAAAAATAAGGTTAAATTAAATAAGTACAAACTTAATAACTAATTAATTTAAATTAAGAAAATAATTAATTTGACCTATTTTTGCATTTTGGTTATTTTAAGAAAATAAAATAAAAATAAAATTAAACAAAACCCTAATTTCTAATTTGTTTTAAATTATTTACAAAAGATTAAAGTTGCCCTAAAATTAAATTAAACTAATTAAATTAATTTTGACAAAATACATAAAACCTAAATTTGATGAAATTGATTTTTTTATGAGTTTTTTGTAAAAAAGAATTAATTTTTGTGTTAGAAAATAATTTAAACAAAATAAATAATCAAAAAGAAAAATGTAAAAGAAATAAGAAATGGGCCTGGTATCCAAAGAAAAAGGGGGGTGCTAATCTGACTTTCAAGCCCAAAAAACCTTGGCCCACGTTGACCTTTTTGATTCCATGTTGCACATTTGACTAGGCCTATGGTAGACCTTCATGTGTCAGGCGTTGGATTTGGCTTATTGGACATCTGGTTGGCTGATCATTGAGGACGTATGGTGAACCCCTTACCTGTACACATGCCTGATTATACAAGAAAAAACATTATGAAATAATATGGGGGACCTGGGATTCGAACCCAAGCCCTTTGGCTTTTCCACATGCCTCCTGACCAACTGAGCCAACACATTTGTTTGTATATGGGAGAACAAATAAAGATTATATGGAAAAAACATAAATTAACATATGCCAGCGCGCGAATTTTTGAATGGACGAATAGTGTGTTGCCACACCACCTTTCTTCTTCCTTCTTCCGTTGGCAAAAGTCTAGACTTTTACCTACTGACAAAGTCTGTAGCTATAACCCCTGTGATTTTCCAAAACTCCCTGCAAGCATGATAAATCAATTCTAGTGGTACAAATCAACTCGTGGAAACCTCACGAGCATCATGGTACCACTCTTCATAGCCAATTGTACCTGCAATCAAAACCCCTAAAAATGAAACCTAAACCCTAATCATGGCAGATCTCTGTATGGCTAACAAAAACGCAATTGAATCTTATCATTAGCTTGCAAATGTTTCACTGAACAATAATATGTAAAGAATTCATGCTACAAATGCCAGAATCGTGAGATTGAATTTCAAGAAAGGATCAATGTCGTGAGGTACTTACAATGTGTTTTTGGGCACAAAAATGCTTGTTGATGATTGGGATAGACTCCTTGAATGTCCAGCAAGTGAATGGTATGCTTAGAATAGCTTGAAAGAGCCTGGAACTATGAAATTAGATTTCCACTTTTGTTGAGTTTTTCCAAGTTTTTTTCTCAACTTCTCATGCCTCTAACCCCTGTGCTTTTGGCCTCTAACCCCTTTACAAATTTGCTTCAAATCTTCTTCAATAATGATCATTGATCATGATTTAATTCTCATATAAATCTTTCCAAATCAATCCATAATCTAATCTTTTTGTGTACAAACAAGCCTTGCACGATTTGATCTCATTTCCAGCTATTCATGGACCTGAAATATGCACAAAATCTCAAGGTTTAAATGATTTTTTATACTTTCATGATTTTATTTTGATTTGATTTGATTTAATTGAAATAAAAATAAAATTAAATGAGAAAAATAAAATAAAGGCAAGTGGGAAAGATCATGGGTCGTGTATCATGTTATAAACTTAATGCAAGCACAAAAAGTTGGGCCCATGTGATAAAAATTGCAAATTGAGACATATTTGACTTTTGGCAATTTTGCAAAAGGGTCAACTTTGCCAATGCATAACTTCCTCAGTTTTGACCCTAGAGATGTGTTCTTGGACTTTTTAGAAAGCTCAAGATGTCCTCTAAGTAACCGTTTTTGTATCATCTCAATTTAGTCTTCCATGTGCATGTATGAAGCTTTGACAAAAAAGGTGTTTTTGTTGACTTTTCAAAGTGACCTATAATGTCCAAATTCATAAATTTCTTGTGAGTGAATATTTTGAACTTTGTAGATGAAGATGAATTGTATGGAATTGAATCCTATTCAAAATGAGCTTTGTATGGGTCATTTCTGATAAAGTATGAGAAAGTTATGCTTGGTCAAAGTTGAGTTGACTTTTCCTACAAAACCCTAATTTAGCAACTTTTGGGTTTTGATGTATTGTGAGAAATCCTTGAGGAATCATGATCAACCCTTTATAAAATGATGAATAATACTTCAAAATGAGGATGTTGACCAAAAATCTTGAAGTTTAACTGTATGTGGGCCACAGTTGACTTTTGCCCTAGCATAGTCGATTTTCAGGCCTTTGAGCAATTGACTGAGCAAACTTCCTCTGCAAGGCTTGAAACATGACATGGATGATCTTGAGAACATATTAGGACAATAGTGATAATTTATGACCCTTTTGATTCAAACATCTTGATGCAAACTGAAACCCTAATTTGGGGTAGATTGCCTTAGGAGAGAGTTTGTCTGGTCAACCCTTGGACTTCTTTGAGCAATTTGAGGACCTCACTTGAAATGTATTGAGAAATATGGGAGGGAAATTTTTTGGGTACAACACCATCCTTATTTGATTATACCCGGAAAATCCGTCCATGAACGAGAAAAAATTGAATTTTGCTGTGATATCCAATAACATATCAATGTGTGGCAATGGGAAATCATCTTTTGGACTAGCTTTATTTAGATATTTGTAATCTAATCACATGCAAACTTTTCCGTATTTCTTCGGTACTGGGAAAGTATTCGCAATCCACTGAGGGTACACTGATGTCACAAGAAAACCGACATTAATCTGCTTTAGAACTTCTTCTTTGATCTTCACTGCCATATCTGGATGAGTTCTTCGCAACTTCTGTTTGATTGGTGGGAACTCTGGCTTCAGCGGCAAATAGTGTTATATAATATATGTATCTAGACCAGGCATATCTTGGTAATACCAAGCAAAAATATCCACATACTCTTTCAACATCTCAATCAACCTGCTCTTCACATCAGGATGTAACAATGCTCCAATCTTGACTTCCTTCAGATCTTCTTCTGAACCCAAATGACTTCCAATGGATCTTTATATGGCTGAATGGCATTCTCCTTGCGCTCAAGCAACCGTGAGACCTCTTCTGGAATGTCATCATAGTCTTCTTCTTCGACCCCATACACAGGACATTCAAAGTTGGGAGAGGGTGCAGGGTCATTGTATTCAACGGGTTTTTTTAATTAATCTGCACATATGATTTATGATTGCTTTTAGAAACTGACACATATAACAAGTGATCATGCATATTGAATTTCAGTTATTATTTATTTTGAAAGGTTTTTTTTTATTACCATTTTCCAAGAAAAAGCAAAAAATAAAGACACAATTTGGGAAACAAAGACAACTTTTATTATTGATTTTAAAAATCAAAACAAACCGATAAGCCCATACAATATTAATACTTTCACCTTGGGCAGAGTGAAAGCTTTTCAAAAATATTAACAAAAAAAAATTACTTTGAAACATGTATGCAAGAGGGAACATCAATGGTGATCCAGTTCTGAACCCTAACTCCGTGCGTCACAAAATTTGGAATTCCTGGCTCTGCTTCATCTTCCACAATTGCATTAATCTCGGAAACAGTTGGATGAAGATAAACCCTGCTACGAAAGATGTCTTGATACTTGTGAAGGGTGAGAAAACACTTAGAATAGGGGGGGGGGGGGTTGAATAAGTTTTTCTTTTTCTAGCACAATACTAATGGAAGGACACTGGTATTTTTATCCTGGTTCGTTTGAAACTCAAACTACTGCAGTCCATCCGTCAAGGTGATTTTGCCTCTCTCAACGAGGACTTAATCCACTATAATCAAACTGATTACAAATGCACAACCAAGCTGGTGTGACTAACAATACAATGCACAAGCCAACTGCAAGTGACTAACACCTCTAAGACTCAAACTAGTCCTAGCCCTCTTGAGAAATATTACCCAACTGTTCTCTCAAGGAACACTTACAAAATTATCTCTTAATAGTAGAGAAACAGATTTGCTTCTAAAAAGCTTTATCACAACTGTGATTTATCACTAAGATTGTTGCCTAATACTTAAGATCTACCCACTATACAGTATTAGTTTACAAGTATGAAAATAGTGAGCGTAAGTATATTTCACATGAGTCAGTAACCTTTCTTTGAAAAAAAAGGTCTTCTATATATAGCTTCCAGTTCTTGACCGTTAATGCCTTGATGATAGTGCATGCATTTAATGAAGCATGTTGCGTGTAGAGAGTAGGCTTGGTCTTTACGTTTCTAATGCTCGTGCGCGTAGTACACTTGAGTGCGTCAGCCATCTTAGCATTTAATAACTAACGGTACTGTCAGAGCTTGCCTCTGGAAGTTGAAGTGTTTGCTTGCAGCGTTTCCATTTTAGATTTTACTTGATCTTTTCTTCTATCAGAGTATTCTTCAATATGTGTTCATCAAAGTTTGCTTTAATCTTGCATTTTATTAGATGTTTCTTTCAGCGTACTTCTGTCAGATCTTTGCTTCATCTAGCTTTATCAGAGGTTGCTTAGGATTGCTCTTCATCAGAGTTTTCTTTGGAGTGCTTCCTTCTGAGTTTGCTTTATATTTGCGTAGAATGTTGTTTCTTTCTAAGATGCATAAGTCAGAACATTATCTGAACTTATAGAACATACAAGACAGAGTATAAAATAAATATCACAAAATTTTATTTCATTGTTATCATCAAAACTCTAGGATATGATTAGAACCAAACTTTGTTATAACAATCTCCCCCTTTTTGATGATGACAAAACAATTCATATTTTGATTAAAATTTTTTGTGCAGGTATGAGGATCTCCCCCTGAGATAGATAATATCCTCGTGAGATTGATATTTCTTCTTCTGAAATAAAGAATAATTAAAGAGTTTAAAAGCATAAGGTAAACTTCCTGAGATTTGTTCTTCAGAGCTTTTAGACTTTTTCTTTCATATTTTCTTTAGCAATTCTTTTCCAGATGATGTTCAGAGCTTAGTCTTTCAGAGTTTCTTGAGTTCCTACATATCTCTTAAACAGAAAAAAAACTTTGTATTTCGTTAGAAATGTTTGATACCTAGTCCCATAACTGTTTTCATGGATCAAATCAAAATCTTATTTTCTCCCCCTTTTTGTCATAATCAAAAAGTAAAAAACAAAGAAATTCAAAAATTGTCATATATTGAAGATTCAAAAGAAACCATAGTTAAAAAACAAAAACAACAAGAAAAAAATTAGAAATAAAATCTAAGAGTGATGAGAAACAAGGAAAAGCAGAAGATTCTTGATTTCATTTGAGGAATCCTCTTGTTTCAGCATCCAAGATCTGATTTCCTTGTTGGTTTCATCTTGTTTATCCAAACGTTCATGGATGGCCTCATTGTCCTTCTTCAATTCATTCAGAGTGTCCAGCAACAGCGAAGGTGAAGCAGAAGTTGAAGCAGCTTCAAAGGAGACAACCTTTGGAGCAGAAGTAGCAGAGCCTGAGTTCACAACATTTGAGAGAAGGGTTCCAGGATCAATCAGCAGAGTAGGCACTTTCTCAGAGACAGCGTCAGCAGAAGGTTGGTGATACAAATTCATGGCCAAAGGATTTGGTTTAGACTCGGCATCATATTCATATTCATCCTCTGATATCTCTATGGGGTCAGCATGTGGTAATGGAGCACCAGTAATCTGGAGTGGAGACTTTTGATCCCAGATATTTACCACTTCAGTTAAGAAGGAATTCAGATACTTGGTGAAATTCTCAAGAACTTGAGAATAGCACAGATCTTGCAAATTGAAGTTTTCATCATTGAGTTTCCTTCTGAATGCTTCCCACATAAAATCACATGTTGTTGGATTCACGTTGCTGGCACTGTCTGCCTTCAGCAGGTCAATCCACGTCTGCATTTCTGTTACAAAATTTTGACAACATACAGGAACATCTGATTGATCAGGTATTGGGGTTGGTTTGGGAATGGCCTTTTTGGTGGATTTTATTTGTAGGTAACATAGTGATTCAAGATCAACTATAGTCCTGAGAAAGTCAGAAGGGATAGAGGGTTCAGGAGGTTCTAATGAGGATGGACTAAGGGTTGGTTCTAGAATTCCTTAACTAGATGAGGGAATACTGGGCCAACAAGATGATTAAAGAAGTTTTTCCAACCTTGGAAATCCACAGCTGGGAACAAGTCAAAATCATTTTCCTTCAGATTATCAAAATCTACCATAAGTTCAGTCACCACTTCCAAGCTATCCACAGGTATCAGCGTTGTTCTCTCGGGAGTGACATACCTTTCTGCTTGTTGAGCGCTGCTTGAGGACACAAGAATGCTTGAGGAAGAAGTGAAGCCATTTGAACGTTTATGTTTAGAATTTTGAGAAGGGAGTTGAGAGAGTTTGCACAAAAACGTAGAGGCGATTGAAGTTTGAGAAAGAGAGTAAAAAATAGAACAGGGATTTTGCAAGGGTATTTATAGCTTTAAATTTTTTTTAAGTTAGTGAGCAGTTAAATAATTTAGAACGATTTAAAAACATAATAGTTACAGGCAATTAATGAGATTTGACATTAAGGGGATGCGTGATTTTGATCAAATCTGAACAGTTACCTAGGAACAACATTTCAATAGTAGTGCACGCATGCGTGTCCTTTCAAAATTGAAACACGCGTTCAACTTCTGAGGGTAGCGTGAGACAGCTGGTTTAATATAATGAACTTCTGACAATTCTAGTAATGAAACATTTGACACATTTCAGAACATGATGAATGGCTTCTGATGTAACTCCTCTTCTAACTTCTGAAGAGCAGTCAATCAAAACATTCATTTCAGAACATTCTGGAAACACATATAAAAAAATATTTGCATTCAGGACAAAATTCCATGTTGATGTTTTTTAGAATGAATTTGAATCTATCTTCAGCAAGGGGTTTAGTAAAAATGTCAGCCCATTGATGGTCTGTGTCTATAAAATTTAAGTTTAAAATTCCCTTCTAAATGTAGTCCCTTATGAAATGATGTTTAATTTCTATATGTTTTTCCTTAGAATGTAGGATGGGATTTTTTGAAAGACAAATATCAGAGGTATTATCACAGAAGATAGGAATCTTACTTTCATATAGATGATAATCTTCCAACTGGCTCTTCATCCAGATCATCTGAGTGCTACATCCAGCATCATATATATATTTAGCTTCAGTAGTTGATAGTGCAATAGTGACTTGCTTCTTGTTGTACCATGAGATGACATTATCACCCAAAAACTGACAGCTTCCAGAGGTGCTTTTGCGTTCTATTCTATCTCCAGCAAAGTCAACATCATAATAACCTACTAGTTTAAAATCTTTGGATCTTCTGTAACACAGTCCAAGGTTAGTAGTACCTTTGAGATACCTCATAATTCGCTTAACAACAGTTAAGTGAGATTCTCTAGGATCTGATTGGAATCTAGCACATAAACACACACTGAACAATATATATGGTCTAGATGCATTCAGATAGAGAATAGATCTAATCATACCTTTGTAGAGTTTTTGATCTACCTTCTTACTTACCTCGTTGTTGACCCCAAAATTTTTCCTCTCATTTATCAAGAATTTTCTCACAAGATCTCTTTAATTCAAGACTGGATTAGGGTTTGATTAGCTCAAGACATCTCATCTTACACTGATGACCCAAAATTAGGGTTTGAGTTTGCCCAAGGATTTTTGGACTATCAATGCTTTATATGACTTTCAAACATCATTATGGACCCTTAAGATTACTCATGACAAGTTTCAAGCTTTGAACCACATTTTTGATCAGTCAATTGGACAGTTGACCTAAAAATCAGCTGTATTGGGGAAAAAGTCAACCATGGCCAATTTATAGTCAAACTTCATAATTTTTAATCCACATCAACATTCTAGACTAATATGTATTATTTTATCAAGTTTGGACCACAATTCCTCAAGAAATTTGAACAAATCATCAAAAGGGCAAAATGGTCAAAATTAGGGTTTTGACTGAGAAAGGGCAGTTTCTGATTTTTGACCTAGCAAATGACTAATTGGTTTGAAGCATGATTCCAAGAGCTCAATTGCATCATCTTGACCTAATGACATGGTTCAAAACATTGCATTTTTATTGGATTGATAGATGAAATTTGCAGTCAACTGATCAAAAGTCAACTGTATACTGAAAAGTCAAACCTTGACTTTTTGGTCAAAATCAGGTGCCAAGGATCACAATTCATCAAAACATGTCAAAATATGAAACTTGTTCATCAAGGAATCAAGGATTGAAGATTTGGTTTTGAAATTTGAATTTTTCTTAACTTAGAAATTTTTCTAAGTATAGAAAATTTCTTATTTTTTTTCAACTTTAAGCCAATTTTCCACCATGATACAAGATGATTCAAAGAATGTTCCCAACATGAAATTTGTAGACCTCCATGAAATCTACAACTTTGCCTCACACATTTTTTCCTAAGTATGCTTGGATCTCAAGATATAATTTTGTGAACACATGCCCATGAACTAAAATAACTTAGTGAAATTTTGCCCTAATTTAGGCAGGTTTTTGACCCGACTTCATGGCAATTTTTCACCTAGTTCCAAGAGGAATCTTGAAATTAATTTCAAAAAGGAGTTATAGAGAACATTGCAAGATTTCCAAAATGTCCAAGAACTCCTTGAGATCATTTTTGAGTAGAGAGAATCGGAGATATGAAGTTGGAAATTTCTCACTTTGAGTTCAAGCCATTTCATGAAGAACAAAATTCAAATCCTCAAGCATGCTGTACAATCTTCACTTTTCAGGCCTCAAACTCGTTTGTCACTCCACCATTAATGGATTGCATAATATTTCATGCCCTAAAGCCAAGCATTCAATGCATTGTACAAGAAAATAACCATTTATGGAAGAAAGGCAACATTGCCATTTTGGAAATGCATACTTTATGCATTTTTTCATTTCTTGAGCCTTGGACTCGTTCTTTCTGCACAAACCAAGCCTCTAAGCCTGAAAAAAAACATGTTTAAAGCTTCACACTACCCTACAAGATCAGAACCATGCATTAAGAAGTCATTTCTCACACTTGCTTCAAAAACAAGAAATGTAGTAAGACATGTGATCTTGTACTTCTGAGCAAGCACAAGTCCTCCAATCTTTTGCTCTATATAAAGCTATCACTTTGCAATTAAAAGCACGAATGTCCAAGCCTTGAAACACCATAGAATCATAAATTGCATACCAAGCTTCCAAACTTGCCATTTATGACTTGTGAATTGGATCTTCCATTCCACTCGTGCGTTTTCAGGCCTTTTGCTTCCCTAAGCTTCCTTACCTTACAAGAAAACCATCCCACACCCTGAAACATCACTGTAACTCCATATTCCCCATTGTTGAAATTCAAAAACAGAGTAATACATGTGGACTTCTAGAGATCATTCCAGCCACCCTCAAAATAAGCTAAGCATTGCATTAGCTTCCTAGAGGTTCAAGGAAGCTAACCTGATCATCACAGCATCCTAAAACAAGCTCATTTCCAAAACACGATTTCTATTTTCAAGGTGAGTTTTCTGTTTTTCCAACTCTTGATACAGGCATAGTTAGCTTTCCATTTATGAATATACAATATAGACATCATTGCTACGAAGCTGTACATATCCATAACTTGCATTTATTTGGCCTGAGTTGAGAGAATTTTGAGTTTGAAGTTTCAGAAAAAAAATTAGGTTAAGAATTAGGGCCATTAAAATTCTCTTTAATCTTGGACTTATAGTTTTAGTTATGCACATGGTTAGAATCGTGAGATAAAATTCTATAACATTCATGTTATCAATTTCCATTTTTGTTGAGAGATGAAAGAGTTACAGGAGGTCCGACTAGCTAGAGGAAAAAGACGAAGTACAGGGCCAAGGAAGCTTTTTGTGTTATGTTTTTCTTGTTTCACATAAACTAACGGATGTACAGCCACCCCAGTGGCAAGGTAGCACGCTGGAAATGCATAGGTCGTGGATTCGAACCTTGGCGCTACCTTTTGTTTTTTTTCTTCATATTTTTCCAGTTTCATTTTTGGCTGTTTGCAGGATGGGCTTCAACATTTGGGCCTTAGTGTTTTTTGCTAACATACTACCCCCTATTTGCTTGCAGCACTCCTGGCCCATAATTTTTATTATTCATTTTTATTTTCATTTTTATTTTATTAAATATATTTTCCTTAATATTAAAAATCATAAAAAATATAAAAAATGCTAAATTTATATTTTTGATCCATTTTATTTTATTTTTTCTCATAAAAAATATATTTTATTTTAGTTACGTATCATGTATATATATTTTTTATTTAATAACTTGTAAATAAAAAAATAGAATTAGTTTAATCATTTATTTCTTTTTTCTCACATTTATAAATATTTTTTTAACATATAAAGAGACTAAATGTTTTCATAAAATATTATCTATTTTCAATACAAAAAAATGCACAGAAAATAATAGTTAAAGAATTTTCTTTTCTTTTAAATTAGAAATTAGGGTTAACTATTTTTCAAGAATTAATCTCCTTTTCTTAAGTTATTAGGTTTAGTTCAAAACTTCTTTTCACATAAAAAAACAAAACAAAAATCCTTTTCTTGCATTTATATATCTTTGTATATTTAAATTGTCTTGTACATTATTTATTCAAATTCTTGTACAAATTCGATTTAGTTGTAATAGCTTAATTAGATTTACATTATTGCAAATCCCAATTCACAATTTGTATTCCCCCCTCCCATAAAATGTTGGAATACCGTAGTAATCTTTAAATTACGCAATTTACCACTTTTATATACCATGCTAGTAATTAGGTTTGCATGGCAAGATCAAAACAAATTAAATAGAAAACCCTAATCCAAGACAAAATCAAGCATGAAAATAACACACTTGCACACAAGCACCTTTAGGGTTTCCCTACTTGGTGGCCTTATACAAAAATAGCCATATTACGCATGCGAAGTATCTTGGCAAAACAAACAAATATAAGATCATAGTCCCTCGATGACGCTATTCTAAGTTGCCTTACAAGAATGATCTTGTTCCCTAAAAAATGCTAAGATACTTTTCAATATTGCTAATCATGGTTATACAATGACCCACGCCCGTCCCGTTTACATCCAAAGATAGGGTTGCTTACCAAATCAATGGTAAGACAACAATGTCAAAGGAATAGAAAATGAACAAGAAAGACATTTGAGTAGGTAGATTGCTTCTAGTTACTTGCTCTATTTTCAAATAACTATCCTTGTTATCTTTAAAACAAAACACACACATTTCCAAAACATTTTACGAACATTGAAAACATTTTCAAAAAGACAAACATCTTTGTATACATTCTTACGAACGAGAATCATTACAAAGATTGCCTAAACAATGGCCTCTTTTACAAAATACTTTCAAAAACCACACAAAGCACAATTTCAAAAAGCAAGTGATCTAGCAAGTAACTAAGAGCCCATGGATAACCATGGATGAAAAGGGTGTTAATACCTTCCCTTTTCATAATCTACCCCCCGAACTCAAGAAACAATCTCAAAGGTTTTTCCTATGCTTTTTCACCTTTCCTTTTGGATAAAAGAAAAGTCGGTGGCGACTCTTGCTAATCGTAACATTTGCGATAAAACGCAAAACCCTCAAGTCAGTTCTCCCACCGCATCACAGAACTGGCGACTCTGCTGGGGAGTTTTATAAAAGTGGGGTTACCTTAGGGCTAGATCACATTTATTTGCTTACATTGTTTGACTTGTTTACTTTACATTATGGTTCTTTGTTTGGGTTTGAAATCTTCTACCCGGATTTGGGATACATTATAGGTAAATAGAAATACGTTATGGAAACTGTGTGGGGTATGCCGACGTGGTCTAAGAAATAGCTATATTAGTGTGACATATTTGTGGGTGCCGGTAGCCTTTGAGTCAATCAAAGAGAATACGGGGCCACTGAGTGATGTCATGAAACACTAATGAACTTCTAGAACCCTTTACTTGACCAACTTGGCATTTAGGATGTAGTGAGATGACCGGATTTGGTGCAGTCCGAAGTTGGTAGATACTCGATACTACACTCATTGAGGGTTAGTTTCTTGGGATATTTAGGTCGCCATTAAAGAGGCTTGAGCTGAAACAATGACCAAGGAAACAATTCGGTGATATTGAGCTCCTCAGAACCTGGTTACTATTACTAGGACAAGTTTAAGCCATCTAAACTTCAAGAGGGTAATTACCTATAAAACCCCATGCAAGCCTAAACTAAGAACTTGTTTGTTTTGTTTGTATATGCATACTTGTACATAACATCATGGAGATTCATCTTTGTTCTTGTTTTGTAGGATATGGATTCACTTCGCAGGAAAACTATCCAAGTCAACCTTGTAAGAATTCCTCCACAACTTAAGGAGCTAGCTTCAAGGATCCCTGAGAACTCTCCATTCACCGAGAGACATGGTCGTCTACTCAACTTGGTCACCTCCAACACAGATGAGGATATGATGAAGGTGATCTTCCAGTTCTTTGATCCTTTGCACCATTGCTTCACATTTCCCGACTATCAGCTTGTGCCCACTTTGGAAGAATTCTCTCAACTCTTGAGGATTCCCATTCTCAATTAACTAACTTTCAATGGTACGGAAAGAGACCCAAATCCAGAAGAGATTGCTCAAGCTCTGCACTTGCACTCATCTGATGTCACAACTCATTGGGAAACTAGAAGTGGTGTCAAAGGCTTCTTAGCAAAGTTCCTGTTTGAGAAAGCCCAAAGCTTTTGGAATTCCTTAGACTTGCAAGCCTTTGAGGAAATTGTGGCTCTCCTCATCTATGGGATGGTTTTGTTCCCCAATCCTGACCAACTCATAGATGTGAGTACCGTCAAAATCTTCATGTCACGCAATCCGGTGCCTACATTGCTAGGGGATGTCCTACACTCTTTCCACACTCGCACAATGAGGAAAAGAGGTGTCCTTATGTGTTGCACTCCTCTCCTGGCAAGATGGTTTATTTCTCATCTTCCCCAATAAGTCTTAAAGAATGAGCAAGGATTAAGGTGGTCACAAAGGTTAATGACGCCCAAACATTCAAATATTCATTGGTGCTCTCGATCCAAAGAGAATGTTATCATTGTTGACCGTTGTGGGGAATTCCCTAATGTACCTCTACTTGTCATTAGGGGAGGCATCACCTACAACCCATTCTTAGCTCTAAGACAGTTTGGATACGCCCGAAGGGATAGCCCGCACGAGATGCTGATTCAAGGTTTGGTATTCGACTACGACAATGACGATTAAGGTCTTCGCCAGAGATTCATCCGAGCTTGGAGGATGCTAAACAAGGGGGATAGCAAGACTTTAGGACACAAGAATTCCATCCCTCTTGAGCCTTATCTCAACTGGGTACGAACCCGCGCTCAAAGTCTTATGATGCCTTATCCTTCCATCCTTTTGGTGATCATTGATCCTGTCAAGGAGGGAGAAGTTCCATACACTATCCTACATCCTGACATGCCCACATCTCTCAAAGACCTACAAAGAGATTGGATACAGCTCAAAGGAGAGCTAGATACTTTCGAAGCCCAATTCTACGCAAGCGAGAAGAAGGTTTTGGAACTCACTAGGCTACTTCATGAGGAGCAGACTCTAAATGCCTACATAGCACCAAAGAGGATGCGCACTACTTTTTTATCTTAGAGTTTTGTATTATTTTGCCCAAGGGGCATTGATGTACTCAAACTTTATCTTATTAATATAACGTGTGTTTTCTTTTTGTCTAAAACGAACTTGAATCTTTAAAAATCCTTGAAAACATTACATATGCACATATCATTCATCATAACATAAACAGGTTTTTTGCAATGAGTTTCCTCATCTCTCTACTGTTTATTTCAGTAAGATGTATCTCGAACAGACCGACAAGGATCTCCAAGCTCAGAACACACAATTTCAACAATTACCCATGACCCTAGCCAAGGGGCAAGAAGAGTTGAAGACTCTGCTGGCTGAGGAAAGAAAAAAGAAAACAAAGAAAGCCACTGGGGTTTTAAACATGGGGAGAAGGTTCCAGGGACGGACTAGAAGAACCTTGAATTTCACAACAACATCTGGTGAAGGAGAGGGGAAAGGAAAGTAAACAGCGGTTCCGTCAGAATCTGAAGAGGAGGAAGAAGAGGAAGACTACTCCGAGGAACAGTATCCTCCAGCTGATGATAAATACAGACATCTTGAAGAGCGTTTAAGCGCTATGGAAATATAAAAGGTGCCAGGTCTAGACTTTGAGGAATTGGGACTAGTGTCAGGAATTGTGATCCCACCAAAATTCAAAGTGTCGTTGTTTGCAAAATATGATGGGGTGTCATGTCCTAAGATGCATCTCCGATCATATGTGAGAAAGATCCAGCCGCACTCCGCCGATAAAGACTTGTGGGTGCATTTTTTCCAAGATAGCCTATCTGGAACACAACTCGATTGGTTTTACCAATTGGAAAGGGCCAACGTATATAACTGGGAAGATCTTTCTGCAACTTTCTATAAGAAATATCAATATAATGCTGATTTAGCGCCTACCCGTACTCAACTTCAGAGTATGGCTATGGCTTCCAATGAGGGTTTCAAGGATTACGCGTAGAAATGGAGAAATCTAGCTGGGAGAGTGCAACCCCCTCTGTCTGAAAGGGAATTGGTGGACATGTTCTTAGGCACCCTATCAGGCCCTTTCTTCAACCATCTGATTGGAAGCTCATTTGCAGGATTTACTGAGTTAATACTGACCGGAGAAAGGGTGGAAGCTGGCATAAAAAGTGGAAAGATTCAGAAGGGTTCATCTGCCTCTACAGCTGTAAGGAAACCTTTCACTGGGAAGAAAGAAGTGGCTGCTGTATATCCACAAAGGAACCAAGGGAGAGTCGAGCGCCGACCAATGGTAGGGGTTGTCATGATCCCAAAGCCTACATCTGATCAACCAAGAAGTAATCAACCGAGGATGGAGAGGCCAGTCCGGCAATTCACCAGAATCAATATGACTCTAGCCCAGGTTTTACCGCACCTTCTGAAATCCAATTTGGCAACTTTAAAAGAAGCTCCAAAGAACCCCAACACAGCATCCCCTCATTATCACCCAAATGCCCGGTGTGCATATCATTCAGAAAGTCCGGGTCACGACACTAACAACTGTTGGGCCTTGAAAAACAAAATTCAAGACCTTATAGATGCAAAATAGATTGAGTTTGATGCGCCCGAGAAGCCAAACGTCATTTCTGCTCCTATGCCCAGGCATGGTCACAACACCAGTGCAGTTGAAGAAAATTTGTTTGTTACCATAGTTGATGAACTCTTGACTCCACTTCCAATCATTAAGATAAACTTGTTGAAAGCCGGTGTATTCCTGGGTTGTAATGAAGACTACCATCTTTGCTTATCCTCACAAACTGCTTGCCCTTTGTTAAAAACAGGCATTCAACGCTTGATAGACAACAAAGAGATTCTGTTTGAAAGTACTCTTGTTTCACCTGTTCCTGTTGAATACATTTCAATCATAACCATCTCCGCCAATTCTTCCAGGGTCCCCAAAAGACCCGTTAGAATTACATCGGTTCCAAAAACTACTCCTCTTATAATCACAATGCTTGGGCCAGTCCCGTATGAATCAGATAAAACTGTGCCGTGGAATTACGGTGGGGACATCTACTACCATGGCATCAAACAAAATGGGTTGGCCGCCAAAGAGATGAGCTCCGAAGAAGAAGACTCCGACATTAGAAATATTTCCGGAACCACTAAAATTACCTGAAGCGGTAGAATCTTCTCTCCAGAAATTTCCCACCCAAAGGCAGTTTTTGGACCCGTGGCTGCTCCAAATGTTACTTCCGTACCAATAATTATACTTGCAAGTGCTCCTATTGACGAAGACGATACAACTCCTGTTGTCATTCCTACCAACACTCCTGCTGTCATTCCTACCAACACTCCTGCTGCTAAAACTCGAGGAAAAAGTATTCAAGTAGAGCCTGTCCGGACGAAGGCTCAATCACTGACTGTGATCGGTGGAAATAGAACTGACTGTTTTTTAGCTGGTTTCGCGAAATGTCGCGGTAAGCAAGAGTCGCCATCGTCTTTTATGTTCTCCAACATGGAAAGGACAAAAGCACAGCAAATATCCTTATTCGAGAATGTTTCTCGGTTCGGGAGGTAGATTTATAGAAAGGGAAGGTGTTAGCACCCTTTCTATCCGTGGTTATCCACGGGCTCTTAGGTACTTGCTCTTATGTTTTCAAAATTTGTTTGCTTTTCAAGTGTGTGTGGGTTTTGAAAAAGTTTTGTTTGAAAAATTTCTAAGTAACTCTTATATCTGTCCTCAAGAGTGTATGAAAAGTTTGTTTGAAAACTTTTGAAAGTGTCAGTGTAAAAAGTTGTTTTGTTTGTTTGAAAAGAGCAAGTACCCATGAGAATCTACCTACTCTAAGGAATTAGGCTGTGTAAGAGTCCTTTAGATAATGCTATCCCACCATTGAGAGGTAGGTAGCACCGTCATTTGGAGGTGTTCGGGTCAATTCGATTATCGGGACAGTGTGGTCACCGAAGCAATGGTAGGACACCTTAGAAGTAACCCTAATGTCCTAGATCCTTTTTATCCGAGGCAACCGTTTCGAGGCAACTGGATCTTTAGACAAAAGGGCGACCTCTAAAACATCCTATACTTAATGACCACAATTGAGGCAACCAAGTGAGGTGTACCCTAGGAGTGGTATGTGCAAGTGTGTCAATTTTCAGTTTATGTCATCTTTGTACATGTTATGGTAAGCTACTGTTGATTTTAAGTTAAGAATTAATCTTGTCATACAATCCTAGTTAGCATACATCTAAGCAGTTATATGTACAGGAATTTAAAGTGCGGAAATTGTAAATCCTACGCTATTACAAGGCTTCGGGGAGGGGGATTATTTACATGTCCAAAAATTGGGGAAATAAAAGCAGTAAAAAGGGTCTTAGTCAAGCTATTACATCCCAATAAGCAGTTACAATAAAATAAACGCGCGCGAATCTGAAAATAAACTCTAAAAATTCTAAGAATAAAATCTTTTTTGTTGTTTTATCTTATTTCGGGAAAATGATCTAAATCTTTTTAATTTTAGTTTTTTTGAGAAAATGTTAAGATAATTAAGAGATTAATTAACAAAGTTAATTTTAATAGAAAAAACTAACCTAATGTTTTTGTGATTTTTTTTTATTTTAATGTTAATTAAAAAGATAAAAAAAAGTCAATGAAAACAAAAATAAAATACAAGGGGGGATCCTTCGATCCAGGGAAAAAGGAGTTTCGACCCAGGGAGGGAAATGGTCCTTTCGATTGGGCCAGACAGTGAGGCGTGAGTAGCCTTCGATCCAGGGAAGAGGATTTCCCTTCGATTATGGAGGTCATGGCTTTCGATCCAGGAATGAGATGCCTCCTTCGATCCAGCAGGCTAATGGGTTCGATCCAGAGAAGGGCTCTCCTTCGATCTGGGATGTTATACCTGCAAAAGCATGTTAGCGAAATAAAATGCAGGGCCTGGGTATTGAACCCCAGGCCCTTTGATCCTGCGCTTGCTGGGTCTCTTCAGGCTATGTCTGCAGCAAGTGTTAGCAAACGAAAAACATGACCTGGGTGCCAAACCCAGGCCTTTCGATCCTGTCTAGGATGGCAAATCAAAAATAACAACAAGTAATAATGTGTTATGCAAAATGAAAGGTTTTTTGATAATTTACCCTCTCTTACAGTAGTTGGAACCTTCGATTTGGCACTGGCTGGATGGGAGAACTTTCAATCTGAGGGCTTTTGGGCGTGGGCACCTTCGATCTGAAGGACTGCTTTGGCTTGGAAAATTCTAACAACCTTTGATGGATTGTTTGGGCAGCGCCTCTCCAATGCTTCTGATCTTCCTGCAGAGTTTTTGAAGAAGTGTGTATAATTTTCGTTCTATGATTTTCGTGTGATTTTTCGTGTAATTTTTTTGTGTGTATGTTGTAATGTGTCACTGGCCTCCTATTTATAGGAGTGTGGGAGTGCACGAAAATGGCAAGGGACAACCATTAAAATAGGCATTTAACGTTCTGGACAAAAATCAAACACATTAAATCATTTCCTTTTTTGAAACATTCGTGTCCCTTGAATGAACCTGGACGCTTGGATTTCGAGTGCTTTCAGGCCATGCTCTTCGATTAGTCCTGATTTGCCTCTTTCGAGTGGACTCCCTACGTACCCTTCGAATGGGCCTGGCCCAAATATCAATCGAAGGATTCCAATCGAAATGCTCTGCTAACAGGCCAATCAAAAGGTGTTGTTCATGCCAAATGAAGGACATGGTTGACATGCCTATCGATATTGCCTTGACATAATTCCAATCGAATGCTTGTCCATAATGCCAATCGAAATACTCCTTCAGAATGCCAATCGAAATACCCCTTAAGAATGCCAATCGAAAGGTATTTGAAGTACCACTCAAAAATCTTCTTTTTCCTTAGGCAAGAGTTTGTGATCAACCAGGCAGGGGGAAGACTTTGGAAAACATGAGAGGGCAAATTTTGGGGTGCAACAGTTGCCCCTGTTCAATCTTCTTAGACCTGAGGATGTAGATTAACTTGTGTGCCTTTCGTGATCCGAAGGTGGAAGATGATTGAACACTAGAGTGCCCAGAAATTTGCACTCACATAGTAGGATATCAGTAGTATGATGGCGGGAATGGGCTTATAGATGCCATTTGGAAAGATGGTGGATGGGAGGATGGTCTTATAGATGCCATCTGGAGATTGTTGGTAGGAGGATGGGCTTATAGATTCCATCTGGAGATGTGACATAACTTTGTCGGGAATGGGCTTATAGATGCCATTTGGAAATGTAATGGATATGAGGATGGGCTTATAGATGCCATCTGGAGGTGTGACAGAACCTTGTAGGGAATGGACTTATAGAGGCCATTTGGAGACTGTCTGTTGAATTGTAATTTTGTAAGTTGAAAGAGGGAACCTGTGTAGGGTTGCCTGATGTTGAGCTCATGTAAAGCTGCATCTTGGAAAGAAGGACACCTGTGTAGGGTTGACTGATTATGAGCTCGTGTAAAACTGCATCTTTGGAGGAAGGAAACCTGTGTAGGGTTTACTGATAATGAGTCTGTATAAGACTGCATCTGAAATGGAGAAGGAACCTGTATAGGGTTACCTTGATGACGAGTCCGTGTAAAACCGCATCTAGAGCTGAGAAGGAAACCTGTGTAGGGTTTACTGATGACGAGTCCGTGTAAAACCACGTCTGGAGTTTGAGAAGGGAACCTGTGTGGGGTTACTTTAATGATGAGTCCGTGTAAAACTGCATCCTGGAAGAAGTAAAACATGGGTAGGGTTTCTGATGACGAGTCCGTGTAAAACTGCATCTTTGGAAAGAGAGAACCTGTGTAGGGTTTCTTTGACGACGAGCCCGTGTAAAACTATGTCTGGAGAGAGAGAACCTGTGTAGGGTTTCTTCGGGATAAGTTTGTGTAAAACTTCTGGAGGAACCGGGGTAAGGTTACTTCGGGATAAGTCCGTGTAAGACTTCTGGAGGAACCGGGATAAGGTTACTGCAGGATAAGTTCGTGTAAAACTTCTGGATGAACCGGGGTAAGGTCATCTTGAGATAAGTCCGTGTAAGACTTCTGGAGGAACCGGGGTAAGGTTACTGCAGGATAAGTTCGTGTAAAACTTCTGGATGAACCGGGGTAAGGTCATCTTGAGATAAGTCCGTGTAAGACTTCTGGAGGAACCGGGGTAAGGTTACTGCAGGATAAGTTCGTGTAAAACTTCTGGATGAACCGGGGTAAGGTCATCTTGAGATAAGTCCGTGTAAGACTTCTGGAGGAACCGGGGTAAGGTTACTGCAGGGTAAGTTTGTGTAAAACTTCTGGATGAACCGGGGTAAGGTCATTTTGAGATAAGTTCGTGTAAGACTTCTTCTGAAAGAAAAGGAACCGGTGTAGGGTTACTTTGATGATAAGTCCGTGTAAGACTTCGTCTGAAAATTGAGAAGGAACCGGTGTAGGGTTGCCTGATGATGAGTTCGTGTAAAACTACATCTGAGGTTGAGAAGGAACCGGTGTAGGGTTGCCTGTTGATGAGCCCGTGTAAGACTTCTTCTGAAAGAAAAGGAACCGGTGTAGGGTTGCCTGAGGATGATCAAGTAGATAATTGTCCTGTTTGGTTTCGGATATTAAACCACGATCAGTCGTCCACAGAATTTTCCTGGCTTGTTACCAATGTTGATATGGAACTGTAGAGGTAGATGGTAATCATCTTTTGATTTACTTTTTCCTGAAAAGGCAAAACATTAGCTGTATGCAGTGTCATGATGCATGAACTGCATGATATTAAGATGTTCTCAAGAATAAATGAGATTTGTGTGTTATGATGCGTATATGCATGCGTCATGGTGTATGATAATGTGATGTTTATGAATGTATTCTCATCTGGGAAAATAAATCCTTGACGAATGCCGGGAGTTTGTTGAATCCTGGGTTGATGTTAAAGAGTAGAGTTCTTCGTTTCCGCTGGGGATGGTGGTTGCAAGAATAAACTGGTAGGAGAAGATGACTCTGTCGGGGAATAAACTTGTTGAAGAGATTACTCTGCGGGGAATTACTTTGTGGGAAGAGATACTTCGTTGAGAATTTGATGATAACTCCGCTGGGGATTCCGTTGATAAGTTATGTTGGGGAATTTGATGAACTCCGTTGGGGATAGGAAGAACCTCGCCGAGGATAATCTTTCCGTGGTAATTGGCTGAGGATAACCCAGTTATAAGCTCTGGTGAAGAATAACCTTTGAATAAAGCCGGGGAGATGCGTTCGTATTCTACAGGGGACAAGCTTCCAGAATCTACTGGGGATAAGCTTCCAGAATCTACCGGGGAGATTGATTCAACTTTCCTGGGGAAACTTTTGAACTGTACTGGGGGCGTGGCTCCACTGGGGTGTCTGGTATTCTGCCGGGGAACAATCTTATATTAAGACTGCCGGGGATGCTTGTTAAGGAATATCTGCATACTCCACTGGGGAATGTTGAGATTTTCTGGGGATACCCAACTTCCTTAAGGCTGACAGTAGACTAACTCTGCTTGGGGAGAGTATCGCTGACTTACTGGAGATACTGTGCCTTTTCGGGGCTGATTGGAGACCAACTCTGATCGGGGGAGAGTGTTGCTGAATCTTGTCTTACTCTGCGGGGAGTGAAGGTGTCTTGATCACGTTCTTCAGCTGAACCTACTTTGGTACCTTGGTTGACAGAGCAGCCATATCGCTTAGACAGTTCTTATTGCCCCAGTTTCTGTGGGAGAAGGTACCTGTGGAGGTCTTGATTGACAAATCTTCTTCTGGTAGACAAGTGACGGGATGCCGGAACATAGTCGTACGCTTTTGATCCCTAACTTTTGCCTGGACCGCCCTTTCGGGTTTTCAGTCCATTGGGATACCCATTTTTGCCCAAGCCGCCTTTTCAGGTTTTCGACTTGCCAGGTGTACAGATTTTTCTATTTCGTCCCTTATTTTGCCCGAACCCTTTTGGTTCGCCGGGAAGCCCTTATTTGTGCCTAGGTGTGTCAACCTAGCGGGTCTTTGATTATGCGTAGTGTTTTTTCGACTATGTCCATGCTCTTAGGATGTAGGGAGGTGCCCCTGTCAGTAGTGTTGCGTTGCCCTACTACCAGAAGATCTTCGTTTGATCGTCCAATGCTCCAAGTGATCCAGATGGAGATTTGCCCCAAGTTGGTTGGCCTTTTGAGAGATTCTCCGAATCTTGACTTAACTGCCCCAGATGATAGACCATGATCATGTCTGCCCCTTGGTTGGAAGTACTTTTGTTCACTGATATTCGTCGTGCGAATTTCTGTGCTGTTCGAACAAAAGTCACATGCAAACAACGTTATTTTAAGAATGCAAAGCTTATGTCTGTCTTGAAGTTTTTTGAAAATGTATTTTTTTTTCCAGTAAAACAAGCAAATTTTGTAAAATGTGATGTCAACTCGCAAGCCCTAAGGAGTCAGGATACCTTTGTAACAGTATGCTTTTGAACTAACCCATGCCTCAGCTAGGACTTTTAAGGGTTATAACGTGGCCTGGTTCAACGGTTTAAGAAACAAAGGCTAAAGGCTCAAATTTTATTTGTACCCACCCGCTCTTCGTGATGCTCTTCAAACCTAAACTCAGCTGATCGTAAGTTAGACCTTGTTTGAGTCTTTGCTCCGATATTCTAGTGATGGTTCGGATGTTGACAGTTTATTGTGACTAGGCAGTCATTTCTTTCTTTTTTGTTAAGGGTTTGTAGGACCTCTTTCTTTTTGGTTTTGTTATCCCTAAATTTTGCCTGAACTGTTTCTTTTGCGATTACAGTCAGCGGGATGCCCCAGTTTTGTAAGTCTCCTTCATAGGTTTTGACTTATTGGGTTTTTATTTCTGAAAGATAACGACTGCATGTCTTTATGATTATTCGGACCCATCACTGTCTTTTGTTTTGGAAGGACTCCTTTGGTGCCATTCGTTGTGCACTTGGATCAACTGAGAAGACTATCCTGCCCCGGGTTATGATTAAGGGTTTTAATTTTCGAAAAGAAAAACTCCTACTTCTTTGGCTCGAAGGGGTTGACGAGGGATTATCTTCCTTATAACTCCAGTGTTTAGGAATTGAAACAATGTCTGTACCTCATCAGCGGGGTCTGTTCAAAAGCATACTGTAGATTGTGGTATCGTTTTCGTCATCCTCCCTCAAGAGGCTTTAGAATTTTCAATCGAGAGTTGAACATCAAGAAAAAATAAAAGCAATTTTGAATATAGAGAACACAATTACTTCAAAACAGACACGTGTAATGCATTAATGAAATAATAGAGTTTGACATGATAATTGTTTGAATAAGCAAAGAAAATACAACTTGAACATTCGAATGAACAAAAAGTCTTCTAGTCTCAGGACTTGTCACTTCAAATGGTGAATCTCGCATGGATAGTAGAAGAACTCGACCTGACCATCTAGGGTAAATTCCACTGCTCCCTCATCAATCAGGTCTTGAATTTTGTTCTTCAAAGTCCGACAGTCGTCGGTGTCATGTCCAGGACTGTCAGAAAGGTATGCACACCTTGCATCAGGATTGTACCTTAGGGAGGCTGTGTTGGGATTCTTAGGATGGTCCCTTAATGTCACCAGATTCAATCTTAACAGGTGTTGTAAAGCTTGAGACAGCGGCATGTTGAGCTTGGTAAATTTCCTTCGGTCAACCTGTTGCTTTTGGTGAGGTTGATGCCGGGCTTGTGACCCTGAAGCAAGCTGAGGAGCTTTTCCCTTGTCTTCTTGCCTCAAAGGTGGTTGAATGATGACTTGATCTTCAACCTTAGATGTTTGCCCCAGTTGGTTATCCCGAAGCAGTTGGTTGACGAGAACCCTGAGCTCTTCTTGTCTTTGAGCTAAGTCTTGAATGAGAGCCATCTGCCCCAGCATCTGGGTTCTCATGGTATCTACCTCAGCTTGCAGACGTTTCAGCCGTTCGTCTTTATCGTCTTCTGGACTGTTCCTGACCAAAGTCCCCATGAAGAGTGTTCTCAGCTCTTCCTGCCCCTTAGATAGATTTAGGAGGATCTCCCCGAACTGAGTCTCTTGAGCATGAAGATCCTGGTTGCCTTGTTGGGATGCCATTGCTGAAATAAACAACGAAGAAGGTAAGTGACCCGTAACAAGGATACCTATTATGCAATGATGTGTATGTATGCATGCAATGTTTTCAAGGATCTCGCAGGGTAAACAAGAAAATTGTTAGAATTTGAATTTCGTAGCTTGATTGAAGGAACTTCATGTTGTTGAGAGTCCTTCTTCAAGAGTCAAGGCTCACCATATCGAGTGGGTCATAGCCCCTGACTCAAGTTATCAACCTTGGCTAGAGGAAAATAAATCCCCTTTGCCCCTTGCTAGGCATCATGACCTGCATCACAAACCCTTGAGATCCTTGAAATGAATTAGTCCTTATGTAGGATGTATGCAATAGTATGATGGCATGATGTTATGCTATGCATGGAGTGATGTAAGTAAACCCTGTTATGAGTCCAGGTTAAGGACTGTAAACAAGACCTGCAAGAAACTCAAGTGTCAGATAACAAGCATGCAAGTAGTCAAGTTTGAAGGCACACAAGTCACACAAGACAACCCTTAGAGTTCAGGCCAGCATGAAGTTTGGGGTACTACCCTCTTGAAGTTGGTGGGCTCAAACCTGTCCTATCAAAAGTAACCGGGTTCTAAGGAGCACAATATCATTGGGTTGTTTTTTGTGTTCATTGTTTTAATTTAGCCACTGAACTGGTGATCAAAATATTCCAAGAAAACAACCCTCAAAGAGTGTAGTGTCGAGTATCTACCAACTTCGGACTGCACCAAAGTCGGTCATCTCACTACCCTAAAGAGGCCAGGATGGTCAAGTAAGGTTCCTAAGGTCAGTTGATGCTTCACGACACCACGCGGCGGCCCCGTACTCTCCTTGACTTGACTCAAGGGTTACCGGTACTCACCAAAGTTCCACATCAACGTAGCAAACTGCTTCAACCGTGTCGGTATACCCCGCACAGTTCCCTCACAGTTTGTTGCTACTTTCTAAGAGGTATCCCTCAGATCCGGGTTAGGATCTATGAAACTCCCAAGACAGGCCCACAATATTAAAGCAAGCAGATCAAGCAATTGAAAACATGATGATGAACTATTCCTAAGGTACACCTCACTTTTAATATCCCCAGCAGAGTCGCCAGTTCTGTGATCAGTGGAAATAGAACTGACTGTTTTTTAGCTGGTTTCGCGAAATGTCGCGGTAAGCAAGAGTCGCCACCATATTTTATGTTCTCCAACATGGAAAGGACAAAAGCACAACAAAATTCCTTATTCGAGAATGTTTCTCGGTTCGGGAGGTAGATTTATAGAAAGGGAAGGTGTTAGCACCCTTTCTATCCGTGGTTATCCACGGGCTCTTAGGTACTTGCTCTTATGTTTTCAAAATTTGTTTGCTTTTCAAGTGTGTGTGGGTTTTGAAAAAGTTTCGTTTGAAAAATTTCTAAGTAACTCTTGTATCTGTCTTCAAGAGTGTATGAAAAATTTGTTTGAAAACTTTTGAAAGTGTCAGTGCGAAAAGTTGTTTTGTTTGTTTGAAAAGAGCAAGTACCCATGAGAATCTACCTACTCTAAGGAATTAGGCTGTGTAAGAGTCCTTTAGATAGTGCTATCCCACCATTGAGAGGTAGGTAGCACCGTCGTTTGGAGGTGTTCGGGTCAATTCGATTATCGGGACAGTATGGTCACCGAAGCAATGGTAGGACACCTTAGAAGTAACCCTAATGTCCTAGATCCTTTTTATCTGAGGCAATCGTTTCGAGGCAACTGGATCTTTAGACAAAAGGGCGACCTCTAAAACATCCTATACTTAATGACCACAATTGAGGCAACCAAGTGAGGTGTACCCTAGGAGTGGTATGTGCAAGTGTGTCAATTTTCAGTTTATGTCATCTTTGTACATGTTATGGTAAGCTACTGTTGATTTTAAGTTAAGAATTAATCTTGTCATACAATCCTAGTTAGCATACATCTAAGCAGTTATATGTACAGGAATTTAAAGTGCGGAAATTGTAAATCCTACGCTATTACAAGGCTTCGGGGAGGGGGATTATTTACATGTCCAAAAATTGGGGAAATAAAAGCAGTAAAAAGGGTCTTAGTCAAGCTATTGCATCCCAATAAGCAGTTACAATAAAATAAACGCGCGCAAATCTGAAAATAAACTCTAAAAATTCTAAGAATAAAATCTTTTTTGTTGTTTTATCTTATTTCAGGAAAATGATCTAAATCTTTTTAATTTTAGTTTTTTTGAGAAAATGTTAAGATAATTAAGAGATTAATTAACAAAGTTAATTTTAATAGAAAAAACTAACCTAATGTTTTTGTGATTTTTTTTGATTTTAATGTTAATTAAAAAGATAAAAAAAAGTCAATGAAAACAAAAATAAAATACAAGGGGAGATCCTTCGATCCAGGGAAAAAGGAGTTTCGACCCAGGGAGGGAAATGGTCCTTTCGATTGGGCCAGATAGTGAGGCGTGAGTAGCCTTCGATCCAGGGAAGAGGATTTCCCTTCGATTATGGAAGTCATGGCTTTCGATCCAGGAATGAGATGCCTCCTTCGATCCAGCAGGCTAATGGGTTCGATCCAGAGAAGGGCTCTCCTTCGATCTGGGATGTTATACCTGCAAAATCATGTTAGCAAAATAAAATGCAGGGCCTGGGTATTGAACCCCAGGCCCTTTGATCCTGCGCTTGCTGGGTCTCTTCAGGCTATGTCTGCAGTAAGTGTTAGCAAACGAAAAACATGACCTGGGTGCCAAACCCAGGCCTTTCGATCCTGTCTAGGATGGCAAATCAAAAATAACAACAAGTAATAATGTGTTATGCAAAATGAAAGGTTTTTTGACAATTTACCCTCTCTTACAGTAGTTGGAACCTTCGATTTGGAACTGGCTGGATGGGAGCACTTTCAATCTGAGGGCTTTTGGGCGTGGGCACCTTCGATCTGAAGGACTGCTTTGGCTTGGAAAATTCTAACAACCTTTGATGGATTGTTTGGGCAGCGCCTCTCTAATGCTTCTGATCTTCCTGCAGAGTTTTTGAAGAAGTGTGTATAATTTTCGTTCTATGATTTTCGTGTGATTTTTCGTGTAATTTTTGTGTGTGTGTTGTAATGTGTCACTAGCCTCCTATTTATAGGAGTGTGGGAGTGCACGAAAATGGCAAGGGACAACCATTAAAATAGGCATTTAACGCTCTGGACAAAAATCAAACACATTAAATCATTTCCTTTTTTGAAACATTCGTGTCCCTTGAATGAACCTGGACGCTTGGATTTCGAGTGCTTTCAGGCCATGCTCTTCGATTAGTCCTGATTTGCCTCTTTTGAATGGACTCCCTGCGTACCCTTCGAATGGGCCTGGCCCAAATATCAATCGAAGGATTCCAATCGAAATGCTCTGCTAACAGGCCAATCAAAAGGTGTTGTTCATGCCAAATAAAGGACATGGTTGACATGCCTATCGACATTGCCTTGACATAATTCCAATCAAATTCTTGTCCATAATGCCAATCGAAATACTCCTTCAGAATGCCAATCGAAATACCCCTTAAGAATGCCAATCGAAAGGTATTTGAAGTACCACTCAAAAATCTTCTTTTTCCTTAGTCAAGAGTTTGTGATCAACCAGGCAGGGGGAAGACTTTGGAAAACATGAGAGGGCAAATTTTGGGGTGCAACACTGACTATCCCCGAGACCTCCAAGAAGGAAATGGAAGAGATCCTGAAAATAATAAAGAAGAGTGAATACAACGTAGTTGAACAGTTGGGGCAAACTCCCTCCAAAATATCCATGCTAGCATTGTTGTTGTGTTTCGAGGCACATGCGAAGGCCCTGGTGAAGTTCCTAAAGACAGCCCATGTGCCTCAAGAGACATCTGCTGACCAATTTCAAGATTGCGTGGCCAACTTGGCGGCGGATAACGGCCTAGGCTTCTCGGATGCTGATCTGACACCAAGGGGAAGAAAGCACAACGAGGCATTGCATGTCTTTGTGGAATGTAGAGGAACAACTCTGGCCCATGTCTTGGTGGACACTGTCTCATCTTTGAATGTTTTACCAAAGAAATCTCTCGACAGACTAGACTGCGAAGGACTGACGTTGAAACCCAGTAACATAGTCATAAGAGCATTTGATGGCTCAAAGAGGATGGTGCACGGGGAGGTGGATATCCCCATAAAGGTTGGGACTCAAAATTTCAACTCAACCTTCTATGTAATGGACATCCTCCCCTCTTACTCCTTTCTGCTAGGACAGTCGTGGATCCATAATGCTGGCGTTGTCATCTCTACACTGCACCAGATGCTAAAATATCTGGTCCAGGGAAAGATTATCACTGTCCATGGAGAGGAAGAATATATGATTAGCCACCTCAATTCCTTCAGGTATGTGGAATTGGACGGCGAGTTCATTGAAACTCCTTTTCAACATTTCAAAGAAGTCCCCCAAGAGGTAGCAGTAACCAAGACTGTGTCCCAGATTCCCAAGATTACAAGACCTCCACTCCGGATGTCATCTCTGAAGAACGCCAAGGCAGTAGTAGAGGAGGGTGGGTGCACCATCTGGGGGCAACTTCCGAATATTCCGTATAAATCTTACAAGTTTGGCTTAGGGTTGACTTCAGGTGCTCAGAAGGCTGTACGTCGTGCCCGTGCTGGAGGGCCACCCTTGAAGATTAGCAACCGAGAGGTCAATGCGGTGGAAGATGGTGAAGAGGATTTCACCTTGGAGGATTGGATATTTCCAACTGTCAACGGAGGACTTCGCAATTGGAAGGCTAGAGACTTTGTCCCAATAACTTTCATCCCTCGGTAATTTATCTTTACATTTCTGTTGGACTTGTAATATTCACAAACAATTCGCACATTTTAAACCTTGTGTCTTGCCCGAGGCACAATGGTCCATTTGTAAGGGTTATTATTTCATCTTCATATGACATTCAATGAATCATGGACGTTTTTCACATACAAACTTTTGTGCTAATTGTTTTTCTTTTACATTTTATTTTTTAAAAGAGATGGCTATACCCTTACACACACCCACACTCATAAATGCAGGTACCCCTCCATTCCAGATCTCATGGGTAACGATACTGCTATGGCCTTTTGTGACTCTGAGGATCTAATCTACCAAGCCGAAGACGAAGGTGAGGAAGATTGTGAAGTACCAGGGGAACTGGCCAGACTACTACAATAAGAGGAAAGATCCATTCAGCCTCACGAGGAACCTGTGGATACAATCAATCTGGGTACCGAGGAGGATAAAAAAGAGGTCAATGTGGGTGCCAATCTGGAGCCCATTGTCAAGGAGCGTTTGATTCAGCTGTTGCATGATTATGTTGAGATCTTTGCCTAGTCATATGAAGACATGCCAGGACTTGATATAGACATCGTGGTACATTGTCTCCCTACAAGAGAAGACTGTCCGCTAGTAAAACAAAAAGTCTGCCGCATGAGACCTGATATGTTAGAGAAGATCAAAGCGGAAGTCATGAAACAATTCGATGTTGGATTCTTGCCTGTCACTTCCTATCCCCAATGGGTTTCCAACATTGTTCCCGTGCCTAAAAAGGACGGCAAAGTACGAATGTGCATGGACTATAGAGATTTGAATAGGGCCATCCCTAAAGATGATTTTCCACTCCCTCACATTGATATCCTGGTTGACAATACGGCCCAACACAAAGTGTTTTCCTTCATGGACAGATTCTCAGGTTACAACCAAATCAAAATGGCACCCGAGGACATGGAGAAAACAACATTTGTCACACAGTGGGGCATATTCTGCTACAAAGTGATGCCATTCGAACTGAAGAATGTGGTGGAAACCTATCAACACGCCATGGTAGCCTTATTTCACAACATGATACATCATGAAATAGAGGTCTACGTAGACGATATGATAGCCATATCACAAACAGAAGAAGAGCACTTGGATCACTTACAAAAGCTGTTTGAGAGTGTGATACGGTGGGAGAACTGACTTGAGGTTTTGCGTTTGTTTTCGCAAATGTTTCGGTTGAGCAAGAGTCGCCACCGACTTTTTATTTTATCCTAAGGAAAGGTTAAAAAGCACAGCAAAAAACCTTTTGAGATGTTTTCTTGGGTTCGGGGAGTAGATTATAGAAAGGGAAGGTATTAGCACCCTTTCTATCCATGGTTATCCATGGGCTCTTAGTCACTTGCTTAGATCACTTGCCTTTTGTTTTCAATTGTTTTAAATGGTGCTTGAGTGTGTGGGTTTGAAAATGTTTTTGAAAAGAGGCCAATGTGGTGGCAACCTTTGTAATGATCCATGTGGGGATGTATACAAAGATGTATGTCTTTTGAAAAAGTTTTCATTTGTTTTTTGAAAGTTTGTTTTGAAAGTGTTGTGAGGTGTGTTTTAGAAAATAAGCAAGTGTTTTGTTTTGCAAGTTTGATTCAAGTAACTAAGAGGTTATCTACTCCTAAATTTCTCAAAAGATTATTGCTATGTTTTAACCCTTTTAACAAGTTTGTTCCACCATTGAATTTGGTGGACAACCTTATGTTAGGATGTGAAAGGGACAGGCGCGGGTCATCGTTTAGACCATAATTGCAACGGCGTTAAATGTCTTTGGGCAATTTTCTTTAAGGGACTTGATCATTTATTTTTGTTTGTTTTGAAAAGTTTTATCGAGGGACTATGATCATTCAAATTGTTTGCTTTGCCCAAAGAAGTTCAACATACAATATGGCCCAATTTTGAAAGGCAACAAGTGGAATACCCTAGGGGGGTGCAAATGTGATTTGTGTGTTCATTTTCATGCTTGTTTATCTTGAGATTAGGTCATAACTATTTTTTTATCGTTTTTTCGCATACAAACCCTAATTCTAACATGTTATCATTAGAAAGCAATAAAGTGCGAAATTAAATTTACTAAGCTATTACAAAACCAAATATGGGAAGGGGGGTACAAATGTTCAAATGGGGATATTGACAAGAATTTAAATCTAAATTATTACATCATTTTTTGAATATTTGCAATTTAATCAATGTACAAAAATTAAATAAGAATGCAAGATGCAAAAGAAATGTTTTGTATATGTATGAAAAAAATATTATTTATGTAAAAGAGAAAAGAAAATAAAAATGTATTATTTTTTGGAGTATTTTGAATTTAGGGCAAAAACCCTAATTTTATTAAGGAAAATGTATTATTGTTTAATTTAATACAAACATTTATTTATTATGTACAAAAATAAAAATGATGAAGTATATTATGAAAAAGTATTTTTTTTTGTATCAAATTTTAATAAAAATGAAAAAAATTCAAATATTTTTATATTCTAACCTAAATATATTAATAAACATATATATATATATATATATATATATATATATATATATATATATATATATATATATATATATATATATATATATATATATATATATATATATATATATATATATATATATATATATATATATATATATATATATATATATATATATATATATATATATATATATATATATATATATATATATATATATATATATATATATATATATATATATATATATATATATTAATTTCTTAAACATGCATTATGTGCAAAATATTTAATATTTAATAAAATAAATAATAATAATAAAAAAAAGTATTTTTTTATGTGGAATATTTTCAGAATGTAAACCAAAATAAAAATTGTATTCACACTATTTTTATATTTATTCTAAATAATAGTATGCATATATTTTATGTATAAACAAAGAAATAAATCAAATAAATATGCCATAAATTCAAAAAAAGATGGAAAAAATATTTTCAAAATTTTAATATGCTGAGAAAAAATAAACAAGTCAAACAAAAAAAGAAAAAGTCAAAAAGAATTAAAAATAAGACAAATGGGCTTGGGGGGTTCATGAGTAATTATGGGGTGTGAAAAGAAAAGCACAAGACAAGCCCAGCCCAATGCCACTGTCTTCAACCTCCAGCACAAACATTTGAAAAAACGCGCGCCTCTGTTCTTCAATGTCCAACTCTTGATTCCTGGCTTTTTAGCAAAAACTCATAACACAACAAATGTTCAGCATGAAGAGACGATTCTAACCATGTATGGAACTTGACCTAACTCTCTAAGATGAGGGAGAATTTCTCCTTCCCCAAATCCTAACCTAGTTTTTCTGCCATTTTCAAACTACAAATTCTCTCTACTCAGGCAAAAGAAATGAAATGTAAAGATATGTACATGTTCAGGGCTATGAGTAGGACCTTGTTTCTTCACAAACTTAAGACTAAAGATGCATGATAAGAGAGATACGAGTTCAAAGTTTTACCTGTGCAGTTGAACTTCTATCTGGAGAATGAGGAACTTCTAGTGCAAGGTAATGATTGGAAAAGCTTCCTTGAGGTCCAGGGATGCTTTTCCAATGCTTACTTTGTCTTGAAACTTATTGTATCAAGCTATAGAACTTCACCTGCAAAAGGAAAAAATGAAAATGGTGGAAGCTGTTAGAGGGATTACAGGTCAGGTTTTAGGTCATGGTTAGCTTGCATATATGCTAGGGAATGTGTATGGATTGATTTTGGTAAGAATGCTCGAGGGAAATGGGAGTTGGTACTCAAACTGCAGAGGCAACTCTGTTTTCTTAGTTTGAGGATGATTCTGAGATGGAGGGTGTTTTGGAGGTCAAGGATTCATGCCAAAGCTTGGTTGTGTTCTATGAAAGGTGTTTGATAACTTCTTTCTTGTGTTTGTAAGCTGAAGAGAGAGTTGGCACAAGTTATGCAATGTTACTTGAATTTTAAGCAAGCAATGGTCACTTGGTGTTTTAGGTCAGTAGGGGGCCTCTAATCATGCTGCATAATCTTCTCTTGATCAGAGCAACTTGTCCATAATCTTGTGCCAAAAGGATTTTGCTTGTACTTGCTTGGATTTCAATTTGACATAAAGCTAACTTTTTACAAAAATGGATAAAGCACTTTATCTAGTTTAGGATTAATCTTGCATACAATGCTTGCACTCAAAGAACAAAACCTTAACACATTGAATATGCATTAAATTATTGAGTATGGAATGGTTTAAGGACCTGTAACCAAGCATAAAGCAAGCTGAGTTCAAATTTGCAAGATTATGAACATGTCTTGGTTAAGAACAAAAGTGAATTTTTGCCAACTTGTGAAATTCGAATCTCTCAAGTTATGAGGTTGTTTGAGGAGTTCTTGGACATTTTGAAAAGCTTGGAATGTGTACTACAATCCATCTTTGAAATGCAAGTTAAAATTCCAAGTGGAAGGGCATGAAAAGTGGCCTTGAAGTGGGGTAGAAAACCTTGTCAAAATAGGTTAAAGTTTCACTAAGTTAAAAATGGTTTAGTGCCCTTATTCAAAAATTTATAACTTGAGATACAAGCTTCAAATGAGAAAACTTTGTGAATCAAAGTTGTAGATTATGCAACAAGCTACAACTTTGATGTTTTGACTTTTGTTTGAATCCAAATGGATCTTGGTGAAAAGGTGGGGCAAAGTTGGGAAAAAATTAGGGTTTTTCATAACTTAGAAAAATTCTAAGTTATGAAAAATTCCATTTTCAAACCCTAATTTGCATTTTGTGATTTCTTGGTGAACAAGTTTCATGATTTGGCAAGTTTTGGTGAAAAATGAATCTTGACTCTTGATTTTGACCAAAAAGTCAAAGTTTGACTTTTCAGTATACAGTCAAAATTGATCAATTGACTGGGAAATTCAACTGTCAATCTTGTGTACTTGGGATCTTTTGAGCTTGATGAACATGTCAAGATAATTCCATGGGGTCCTTGAGTCCATATGTGAGCTTGGTTTGCCATTTTCTAGGTCAAACAGTCAAAAATTACCCTTGTGCAGTCAAAACCCTAAAAATGACCATTTTGCCCTTTTGATGATCTGGTCAAATTTCTTGTGGAATTGTGATCTAAACTTGATCAAATGGTCCATATGAGTTCAATATGTTGATGTGGGTCAAATTTCATGAGTTTTGACTGTCAATTGGCCACAGTTGACTTTTTCCCCAATACAGCTGATTTCTAGGCCAACTGTCCCATTGACTGGGCAAAACTTGGAATCAGGACTTGAAACTTGGTGAGGATAAACTTGGGAGTCCAACATGAAGCATGAAAGTCATCTTAGGCATTTTAGGTCAAAACATCCTTGGGCAAACACAAACCCTAATTTGAGTCCACAGTGCAAGGAGAAGTCTTGAGCAGAGGAAACCCTAACTGGATCTTGATCTTCAAGGGTCTTGTGATGAGAAAATGTTGAGGAAATGGGAGGGCAAATTTTGGGGTACAACAGTTGCCCCTGTTCAATCTTCTTGAACCTGAAGAGTTAGATCGGCAAGTTTGCCTTTCGCGACTCGAGGGTAAAAGGAGATTGGACACTAGAGTACCCAGAAATTTGCACTCGCATGTTGAAGTATTAGCAATGTGATGTCGGGAATGGGCTCATAGATTCCATTTGGAGAGGTGGTGGATAGGGAGATGGGCTTATAGATGCCATCTGGAGATTGTGACAGAACCTTGTCGGGAATGGGCTTATAGATGCCATTTGGAAGTGTCGATCGCATAAGAGATTCCTTAGCGAGAACTTGTATATTTGAGAAAGACGGATGTTTTCCTGGCTTGTTACAGGTGTTTGATCTTCAGTCTCCTTATGCAGATATGCCCTGGATAGATACAGGTATCGAATCTACAATTGGTTGTTCACAAATGTGCCCTGGCTGGATACAGGAGTCGAATCTGGAAATAGTCGTTAAGAGATGTGCCCTGGCTGGATACAGGAATCGAATCTTCGAACTCTTCAGACGTGCCCTGGCTAGATACAGGAATCGAGTCTGGAAACATGGTCAACAGATATGCCCTGGCTGGATACAGGAATCGAATCTGGAAATGTTGTAGTTGATAGATGTGCCCTGGCTGGATACAGGAATCGAATCTTCGAACTTTTCAGACGTGCCCTGGCTAGATACAGGAATCGAGTCTGGAAATGTGATCAACAGATATGCCCTGGCTGGATACAGGAATCGGATCTGGCGTTGCGATAGTTGCTAGATATGCCCTGGCTGGATACAGGAATCGAATCTTTGAACTCTTCAGACGTGCCCTGGCTAGATACAGGAATCGAGTCTGGAAACTGATCACTCTCAGATGTGCCCTGTCTAGATACAGGTATCGAATCTGGAATTGTGACAGTTGAAGATAGTTGTTTCTGGGATTGTCTTTTTCCTGAAAAGGCAAAAACATAAGTTGTATGCAATGTCATGATGTATGATATGCACGATGTCATGATGTTCAACATGAGATGGTGTTGTACGCACTTTATCACGTATGTAAGCAAGATGTATGAAAATGTGAAATGTTTATGAATGTAATTTCGTCTTGGGGAAAATAAATCCTTGACGAACGGCCGGGGAGTTGCTCCGTGGAAAAGGTACTTGGCCGAAGTTTTGCTGAGAGGCCTGTTGAGGACTTTAATGATGGATTCCGCTGAGGATAAAGATGATAAACTCCACTGGGGATACCAAAGATAAACTCCACTGGGGATACCAAAGATAAACTCCGCTGGGGATACCAAAGATAACCTCCGCTGGGGATTGAAGGAACTTTGCCGAGGGCGGTCTTCCGTGGTTTTTAGCTGAGGATAACCCAGTTATAAGTCCTTGTGAGGAAATAACTCTAAATAAAACTCGGGAGAGACGTCCGTACTCTGCAGGGGATAAGCTTCCAGAATCTACCGGGGATGAGCTTTAAGACCTACCGGGGAATGTTGTGCCTTTTCAGGATTGTCGGAGAGTCAACTCCGCTTGGGGAAAGTACTACTGAACCTTGTTTTACTCTGCGGGGAGTTGAGATGATTTGGCCACATTCTTCAGTTGAATCTAACTTGGTACCTTGGCGGACAAAACAACCAGACTGCATTAGACAACTTCACATTGCCCCTGTCTCTGATGTCACCTGTAATCAATCTCTTGTTTTATGTGTAAACATTTACGAATCAGCAATTTAATGTCAAATGCATATATCAAAAATGAACATTGGACGTTTTTCGCAAGACAAAACAGAAAAAAGAAAACAATGGTAATTTGTATGGACAAGTGAATTTGTATTGATTTAAACTTTGCCTGTGAATAGGCGTTTTTGTACAAGAGGATGACATCCTAGTAAGAGGACGCCGCCAAATAACATAGAGTTTACAATTTGAAAAAGGAAACAAAACAGCTATGTGAACAATCCCACTGGGTTCCAACTCTGCTATCGCCTTTATGTCCTCGAACGTCTCATCGCTTTGCTGCCTAATTTGAAGATGAAGCTGATTGGTCAATGCTGAAATGTGGAGCCAGGTAGTTGATGCCGATTCCCGGATGCAAAGTGATCCAATAAGACATAGTGTTACGCTTTTATCCCTAACTTTTGCCTGGACCGCCCTTTCGGGTTTTCAGTCCACCGGGATACCCATTTTTGCCCAAGCCGCCTTTTCAGGTTTTCGACTTGCCGGGTGTACAAATTTTTATTCATTTCATCCCTTATTTTTGCCCGAACCCTTTTGGTTCGCCGGGAAGCCCTTATTTTTGCCTAGGTATGTCAACCTAGCGGGTCTTTTATTTATGCGTAGTATTTTTTCACTATGTCTGCATTGGCGGGGTGAGGAAGGTCGTCACCATCCATGGTGGTTAGAATCATGGCTCCTCCTGAGAACACACGTTTAACCACAAATGGCCCTTCGTATGTAGGGGTCCATTTGCCCCGGGGATCACTTTGAGGAAGGATGATGCGTTTGATTACCAGGTCCCCAACTTGATATTCTTGCGGTCTGACTTTCTTGTTAAATGCCCTGATCATCCGTTTTTGATACGTTTGACCATGACAGATAGCAGTGAGCCTCTTCTCGTCAATCAGATTTAGTTGATCAAGTCGAGTCTGGATCCAATCATCTTCATTCAAGTCTGCCTCCTTCATTATCCGGAGGGAGGGTATCTAGACTTCAATTGGCAAGACTGCCTCCATGCCATAGACCAAGGAGAAAGGAGTTGCCCCGGTTGACGTCCTTGCTGAGGTGCGGTACCCATGAAGAGCGAACGGTAACATCTCGTGCCAATCTTTATAGGTCACTGTCATCTTCTGCACAATTTTCTTGATATTCTTATTGGCTGCCTCTACAGCCCCATTCATCTTCGGCCGGTAGGGAGAAGAATTGTGGTGCTGTATCTTGAATTGCTCAGAGTTCAGTGATCATTTTGTTATTGAGATTGGTACCATTGTCCGTAATGATTCTTTCCGGGACGCCGTACCGACAGATCAGATTATGCCGGATGAAACGTGCCACGACGCTCTTGGTTACTGTGGCATAGGAAGCTTCCTCAACCCACTTCGTGAAATAGTCGATCTCCACCAAGATGAAGCGATGCCCATTGGATGCCGTCGGTCGGATCTCACCGATCATATCGATGCCCCACATTGCAAAAGGCCAAGGTGCCGTTAGGACGTTCAGAGGAACCGGAGGGATATGCACCTTGTCAGCATAGATCTGGAATTTATGACAAGTTCGGGAGTGTTGGTAACAATCGGCTTCCATTGTGGACCAGAAATATCCTGCCCGAAGGATTTTCTTAGCCATGGTGTGTCCACTGGAATGTGTTCCAAATGTGCCTTCATGTAATTCCATCATAATTTTCTCTGCTTCGGCCTTATCCACACAACGTAGCAGAGTTGAATCATGATTCCGTTTGTAGAGAATGCCGTTGCTGAGGAAGAATTTTGCAGCAAACCTCCTCATGAACTTCTTATCATTGACAGACGCACCTTCAGGGTATTCCCGAGCTTCCAAGTACCTCTTCACCTCATGATACCAGGGTTTTTCAATCACCTTCTCAGCCTCGAGCTCGCAGCAGTACGCCGGTTCATCCAACTTCCAGATAATGATTCGGGGAGCCTCATTGTCCCATTTAACTTTGAACATTGAAGACATCGTAGCCAGGGCGTCCGCTAGCTGATTCTCCTCTCTAGGGAAGTGTTCGAAAGTTATTTCTTCAAAGTGGGGAAGCAAGGTCGACACATACTCCTTGTAAGGAATAAGATTCGGGTGTTTCGTATCCCACTCGCCTTTGATCTGATTGATCACGAGAGCGGAATCTCCGAAGACACTTAGAAACTTGATCCTCAGGTCGATTGCAGCTTGTAAACCCATGATACATGCCTCGTATTCTGCCATGTTGTTGGTGCAGCTGAAACATAATCGGGCGGTGAGGGGAGTATGAGTTCCTTTGGGAGATATGATTACAGCGCCGACGCCGTTACCCAAAGCATTGGAGGCTCCATCAAAATGCATAGACCATCGGGATCCTTCCTCAGGTCCTTCATCCGGTCCAGGTACTTCACAGTCAGTTACCACCATGATGTCTTCGTCCGGAAAATCAAAGTTCAATGATTGGTAATCGTCCACAGGTTGGTGTGCCAGATGATCGGCCAGTACACTTCCCTTAATTGCTTTCTGAGTTGTATACTGGATATCATATTCTGTCAAGATCATTTGCCATCTCGCTATTCTTCCAGACAGAGCGGGCTTTTCAAATATGTACTTGATGGGATCCATTTTTGAAATCAATAAAGTAGTGTGAGTCAGCATATACTGTCTCAGCCGGCGAGCAGCCCATACAAGAGCGCAGCAAGTTTTCTCAAGCAGTGAGTAACGAGACTCACAGTCGGTAAAATTTTTGCTCAAGTAATAAATAGCGTGCTCTTTTCGGCCAGACTCGTCATGCTGCCCCAGCACACACCCCATCGAATTGTCAAGTACTGTCAAGTATAGTATCAGAGGTCTTCCTTCCACCGGTGGCATAAGAATGGGTGGCTCTTGGAGATATTCCTTTATCCTTTCAAAGGCAGCCTGACATTCATCATTCCAGCGTACCACTTGATCTTTCTTCAGTAATTTGAAGATTGGCTCACAAGTAGCAGTTAGGTGTGAGATGAATCGGGCAATGTAATTTAGTCGTCCCAGGAAGCCTCTGACTTCTTTCTCTGTTCTTGGAGTCGGCATCTCTTGTATGGCTTTTACCTTGGCAGGGTCCACCTGGATACCCTTATCACTTACAATGAAACCTAACAATTTTCCGGATCTTACCCCAAAGGTGCATTTGTTGGGATTCAATCTCAGCTTGTACAACTTGAGTCGGTCAAATAACTTCCTCAGATGGTCAAGGTGCTCCTCCTCAGTTTGAGACCTTGCAATCATGTCATCAACGTATACCTCAATCTCATGATGGATCATATCATGAAATAAAGCAACCATGGCACGTTGATAGGTCGCCCCAGCATTTTTCAATCCGAATGGCATGACCTTATAACAGAAGGTGCCCCACTGAGTCACAAAGGTAGTCTTCTCCATATCTTCTGGAGCCATCTTGATCTGATTATACCCTGAAAAACCATCCATGAAGGAGAACACCTTGTGTTGAGCTGTATTGTCAACAAGGACATCAATGTGAGGTAGGGGGAAGTCATCCTTGGGGCTAGCCCTGTTAAGATCCCTGTAGTCAACACACATTCTGACCTTACCGTCCTTCTTTGGTACTGGCACCACATTGGCAACCCACTGAGGGTAGGAAGTCACTGCAAGGAACCCGGCATCAAACTGCTTCATAACTTCGGCCTTGATCTTTTCAGACATCTCTGGACGCATCCGTCGGACTTTTTGCTTTACCGGAGGGCAATCTTCCTTGGTTGGCAGGTGGTGAACTACAATGTCGACATCCAAACCTGGCATATCTTCATAGGACCAAGCAAAAATCTCCATGTAGTCTTGTAGCATCTGGGTCAATCGTTGCTTCACGCTGAGCTCTAGATTGGCACCAATCTTGACCTCTTTCCTATCTGTCTCGGTACCCAGATTAATTGTCTCCACCGGCTCTTCATGTGGTTGAATAACCCTCTCTTCTTGGAGTAGCAGTCTTGCGAGTTCACCAGGCACTTCGCAATCATCTTCACCTTCGTCTTCGGCCAAGTTGATCGGATTCTCAAAGTCATAACTGGCGGTAGCAGAGCTGTTACCAGTGAGATCCAGAGTGGATTGAAACCTGTATAAGTGAGTGTGTGTAAATATAGCTGTTTTGCAATATATATAACACAGAAAGGAAAAGAGCACAAGATTTGAAATGCAACAAACGTCCAATGTTTTGATTGATGATATATGAAAATGTCATACAAAAAGCCCTCACAAATGGAGCTACGATGCCCCGGGTAGGACACCGAGCCAACAAAGTTTTAACATATTGTTTGTTAAAAATTGGAAATCAAAAGAAATTAATTACTGCGTGACAAATGTGATAGGGGTAAAATCCTTTGCCGTCCAGTTGCTTGGTCCGTTGCTGGTAGTCGGGTAGATCCAACTGTCAAATTCTGCTTCCTCTATATCCTCCTCAATAGCATTCACCCTTGAGCTGGAGATAAACACCGGAGCCTTTCTGACCTTCTCCTTGCGCACAGCCCTCTGAGCCTCTGCAGTAAAGCCCAGCCCAAACTTGTCATTCTTCTGAGTGAAGTCAGGAAGCTGACCCCAGTTTGCACAATTTCCTTTCTGAACCACAGCCCGGGCATCCCTTAGGGAAGCCATCTTCAAGGAAACATTCTCTTCGACTGTTGTTTCTGCTGCTGCTGAAATTGGATGTACCTCCTCAAAATGCTGAAAGGGGGTTTCAATAAACTCCCCGTCCATCTCAATGTATCTGAAGGAATTCAAATGGCTCACCATATACTCCTCTTCTCCTTGCACAGTGACAATCTTCCCCCTGACGGGATACTTCAGCTTCTGGTGCAAGGTAGAGGTCACTGCCCCAGCTTTATGGATCCAAGGCCGACCCAGTAGACAAGAGTACGATGGACGTATATCCATCACATAAAAAGTAGAGTCGAACACCTGAGAGCCCACACGAATAGGGATGTCAACCTCTCCATGAACCATCCTTTTTGAACCGTCAAAGGCCATGACGATGATATTGCTGGGCTTCAGCTCCAGGCCTTCATAAGCCAAACGGTCTAAAGCCTTTTTCGGTAGAACATTCAAGGAAGAACCAGTATCCACCAATACATGTGCCAGAGTAGTGCCCCTGCATTCGATAGAGACATGCAGGGCATCATTGTGGTCTCTTCCCTTCGCAGTCAGGTCAGCATCTGAAAAACCCAAGCCATTGTCTGCTGTCAGATTTGCTACGCAATCAGTGAACTGGACTGCAGACGTTTCCTGCGGCACATGGGCCGTCTTGAGAAATGAGATCAAGGCCTTAGCATGGGCCTCGGAGCATAGCAATAAGGAGAGCATGGAGATCTTGGAGGGCGTATGCCCCAACTGCTCGACAACATTGAAATCACTTTTCTTTATTATTTTCAGGATCTCCTCCACTTCTTGTTGGGAGGCCTCAGCATTTATAGGTATCGGTGCCTCCATCCGGGCAGGCTCTTCTTCAATCCCTTTGCCCCGAGCATTAGATGACTCGGCAGCAGGGGAAACAACTTGATCAGCAACAGTAACAGGTACACTTGTAGGTGTTATAAGGAGGGGTTTTCGAATAGCGGGCGGTGCAATGTCAGGCGAGAAGAGCCTGCCACTGCGGGTGACCTTGGCTGGACCAGTGATATCACAGATACTGGCGCTAGTGTCGAATTCTTGTTTGATTCCATTCACATATACGTCCGCCCCATAATGCCAGGGGACAGCTTTATCAGACACGTAGGGGAGAGGCCCCGGAACAGTAATAATCACAGGTGCAACAGTCATGATTTGAACAGGCTTCTTCGGGAGAGCCTTGATTGGATTATTGAAGATGGTAACCATAGAAACTTCTTTTACCGGAACCCACTGAACAGCGGACTTCTTAAACAGAATCTCCTTGCTATCCATTAGGCTTTGGACGCCTAACCTCAGCAAGGGACAACCAGATAGGGAAACAGCACAGAACAGGCAACCTTCACTGCAACCCGGAAATAAACCGGCCCGCAGTAGGTTCTTCTTGACGGTCTTCAGAGGGGTAACAACTTCATTTACCGAAACAGCATACAATTCTTCCTCAATGGCATTTACTCTATGCTGGGGCATAGGAGCAGTTACAACATTTGGTCTCTCCGGCGCTTCAAACTGAATTTCCTTTGCGTCGATCAGATCTTGCACTTTGTTTCTCAAGGCCCAGCAATCATCAGTAGTGTGCCCGGGACTATCAGAATGATAAGCACACCGGGCATTTGGGTTATACTTAGGAGACGCAGTGTTGACGACCTTAGGAGCTTCTTTGAGGGTCACCAGGTTGGTGGATAACAGTTGGGGTAAAATTTGAGATAAGGTCATACTCAGTCGAGTATACTGCCTCTTGGTTGATTGTACTGCTGAGGAGCAGCAACAGGTTTTGAGATGACCAAAGCATTGACGGCTTGGCGACTTTCGGGCTTGACTTGTCTTCTAGTACCATAGACGGCACTTGCTTCTTTCTTAAACGGCCTCTTCTCAGCACTTGTGGAGGCAGCCTTTTGTATCTTGCCTGACCTGATGCCAGCTTCAATTGTTTCTCCCGTCAATATCAAATCTGTAAACCCAGCGGAGGAGTTACCAACCAAATGATTGAAAAACGGACCAGACAACGTCCCTAGAAACATATAAACCAGCTCTCGATCAGTCAATGGAGGCTGCACCCTGCCAGCCAAATCTCTCCATTCTTGAGCGTACTCTTTGAACCCTTCACCCGTTCCTAGAGACATACCCTGAAGTTGGGTACGTGTAGGAGCGAGATCAGAATTGTATTGGTATTGTCTGTAGAATGCGGTTGCCAAATCTTCCCAGTGTCGGATGCTAGTTCCATCTAGTTGGTAGAACCATTCAAGCTGTGACCCCGAGAGGCTATCTTGGAAGAAGTGAATCCAGAGGTTCTTATCCGCCGTGTAAGGTTGGATCTTCCTTACGTACGACCTCAGATGCAACTTTGGGCAAGAGACCCCATCATACTTGGCGAAGGCAGGCGCCTTAAACTTGTGTGGAATTACTACCCCAGAAGATAACCCCAAATCTCCGAAATCCAGTCCTGGCACATTCTGAATTTCCATGGCGCTCAAGCGGTCCTCCAATTGCTTGTATCTGTCAGCAGCAGGTGGGTATTGTTCGTCGTTATAGTCCGTCTCGTTGTCGGAGACTGCGGGACTAGGAGCTCCTCCCCCTTGGGGACTGTTTTTCTCAGCAGAAGAAGTAGTTGGATCAGCTTCATTGTGGAGTGTGTTCCCAAATCTGCGTCCGGTGTTGAACAATGCAGTCCTCTTTTTCTTCTTCTTCTTCAGGAGTAGAGTCTTCAACTCTTGCTGACCTTGGGCTAGGCTTAGGACCATCTCTTGAAATTGTGCATTTTGGGCCTGAAGGGCCTTGATTGCTTGCTCACTGGATGAGTCTGGATTCATGATGACTGTGCAAAATAAACAGAGAAGGAGATTAAGCAACCTGTGAAATAGGGTACCTGCTATGCATATGGTGCAATGGAATGCGTATGTTTTATGTTTTCAAAGACAAACAAGATTCAACTTTGTAGACAAAAAGGGAAACACACTTCATTAGATTAAATTTTCAATTGTTCAACAATTTGCCCTTAGGCATTACAGGAATGAAAAATACTGAAAGGAAATAAACTATAAAAGGAAACATCCAAAGCTCATCAATGCTCCCATGGCCTCCTCTTTTCAGTGCTGATGTAGTTGTTCAGGACCCGCTCTTCCTCCAATTGCTTAGTCAGCCTCTGGATCTTCCGTTCCTGCTCGTTGAACTTCTCCCGATAGAAATCCCGTTCTTCCTTTAACTGCGCCCAAGATCTCTTCATGGTGTCGAAATCAGTAGGTATCTGAGGAGGGAGGACAGTTGGAGGAACCTCATCTTCAACAAGAGACTCAAGAATGAGAGGTCTAACAGCTTCGTAGGGCATACCTAACCTTTGAGCACGGATGCGGACCCATTTGCAATAGGGCTTCAATGGCAGAGAAGTCTTTGGTCCCAACTCATGTGGGTTGGCTTTGTGGATTCTGTCCCAAGCTCTAATGAATCCCTGGCGTAGTTTGTCACTGTCTGCCTGAAACTCAAAATGGAAGTGAGGAACCAGCATTTCATGAGGCCCATCTCCTCTGGCTCTTCCAAACTGACGGAGAGCTAAGCACGGATTGTAAGAGATTCCTCCTTGGACACCAATCAACGGAACATTAGGGTATTCTCCGCAACGGTCAATAACAGCTACCTCATCCAAACCTCTGAGAGTCCATGTGATGTCATTATCAGTGAGAGACATTAACCTCCAAGCCCAACCTTTTCCTTCTTCATTCTTCAGCACGAACTTAGGAAGGTGCAAAATAAACCACCTTACTAGCAAAGGAGCACAACACCACGGAGTTCCCCGTTTTCGAGCAGTACGAGCATAGAGTTGTTGTAGAATGTCACCCAAAAGAGTGGGTACCGGATTCCGAGACAGGGAGATCCTTATGATATGGACACTGATAAAGGTGTCAGGGTTGGGAAACAATACCAGACCATAGATCAAAAGAGCCAGAATATCCTCGTACGCCTTGAAGTCCAAGTCATTCCAGAAATCATTAGCCTTGCTAACCAGAAATTTGACCAAAAAGCCCTTGATCCCATTTCTAGTTTCCCAGTTGGACAATACCTCTTCTTTGGTCAAGGGGAGAATTGCAGCAATCTCTTCAGGCCTAGGAGTCTTTTCCAAACCAGTGAATGGAGTTTGTTCCAAGACAGGGATCCCAAGCAAATAAGAAAATTCTTCCAGGGTAGGAACCAGCTGGAAGTCTTGAAAGGTGAAACAGTGGTACAGAGGGTCATAAAACTGGGTCAGAACACTTATCAGTTGTTGGTCCCATTTTGCAGTGACCAAGCCAAGGAGAGAACCATGTCTGTTGATGAAAGAAGAAGTGTTTGGAATCCTTCCAACCAAATCCTTGAGTAAAACTGGTGGTTGAACAAAGTTGAGCCGGACAGTATTCCTACGCACGGGCATCATGATGTCCTACAAAACAGGGCAAAGATGAAACCTTTTTTGTCTTTGAAATGGGTTAGTCCTTTATACAGGATGCATGCAATGGTATGATGGCATGATGCTATGATGAAGCACACCACAAGTATTCACATAGGTAAATAAGGCACACAAGTCACACAAGACACCCTTAGGTTTCAGGCCAGCATGAGTTTCAGGTATTACCCTCTTTTGGTTTTGTGTGTTAAAACCTGTCCTATCAAAAGTAACCGGGTTCTAGAGGATCTCAAATCATTGGCTACCATCAATCGGTCATAACTCCAGCATCGCAATCTTTTCTCGCAGCCAGAACCATCTCGAGAGTTTAGCCTCAATGAGTGTAGCATACTGCTACTGTCCTAATAGCCAAGTTGGTCAATTTAGGGTTCTAAGGTTGGTTGGTGTTTAATGACCCCTTAGAAGACCTATATTCTCCCCGTTGCAACACAAGGGATATAGGTACAGACTAAGATGCCACACCAACGTAGCCACTGCTTCACCCATGTCGGTCTACGCCGGACAGGTCCCTCGCAGATCATGCTACCTAAACAGGGTATTTCCCAGATCCGGGTTAGGATCTATGAAACTCCGATGCAAAGCCCACAAATATAAAAGCAAACAAAGCAAACAATTGAAAACAAAGGTGATCTAAGCCCTAAGGTTACTCCACTTTTAAGTTATCCCCAGCAGAGTCGCCAGTTCTGTGATACGGTGGGAGAACTGACTTGAGGTTTTGTGTTTGTTTTCTCAAATGTTTCGGTTGAGCAAGAGTCGCCACCGACTTTTTATTTTATCCTAAGGAAAGGTTAAAAAGCACAGCAAAAAACCTTTTGAGATGTTTTCTTGGGTTCGGGGAGTAGATTATAGAAAGGGAAGGTATTAGCACCCTTTCTATCCATGGTTATCCATGGGCTCTTAGTCACTTGCTTAGATCACTTGCCTTTTGTTTTCAATTGTTTTAAATGGTGCTTGAGTGTGTGGGTTTGAAAATGTTTTTGAAAAGAGGCCAATGTGGTGGCAACCTTTGTAATGATCCATGTGGGGATGTATACAAAGATGTATGTCTTTTGAAAAAGTTTTCATTTGTTTTTTGAAAGTTTGTTTTGAAAGTGTTGTGAGGTGTGTTTTAGAAAATAAGCAAGTGTTTTGTTTTGCAAGTTTGATTCAAGTAACTAAGAGGTTATCTACTCCTAAATTTCTCAAAAGATTATTGCTATGTTTTAACCCTTTTAACAAGTTTGTTCCACCATTGAATTTGGTGGACAACCTTATGTTAGGATGTGAAAGGGACAGGCGCGGGTCATCGTTTAGACCATAATTGCAACGGCGTTAAATGTCTTTGGGCAATTTTCTTTAAGGGACTTGATCATTTATTTTTGTTTGTTTTGAAAAGTTTTATCGAGGGACTATGATCATTCAAATTGTTTGCTTTGCCCAAAGAAGTTCAACATACAATATGGCCCAATTTTGAAAGGCAACAAGTGGAATACCCTAGGGGGGTGCAAGTGTGATTTGTGTGTTCATTTTCATGCTTGTTTATCTTGAGATTAGGTCATAACTATTTTTTTTATCGTTTTTTCGCATACAAACCCTAATTCTAACATGTTATCATTAGAAAGCAATAAAGTGCGAAATTAAATTTACTAAGCTATTACAAAACCAAATATGGGAAGGGGGGTACAAATGTTCAAATGGGGATATTGACAAGAATTTAAATCTAAATTATTACATCATTTTTTGAATATTTGCAATTTAATCAATGTACAAAAATTAAATAAGAATGCAAGATGCAAAAGAAATGTTTTGTATATGTATGAAAAAAATATTATTTATGTAAAAGAGAAAATAAAATAAAAATGTATTATTTTTTGGAGTATTTTGAATTTAGGGCAAAAACCCTAATTTTATTAAGGAAAATGTATTATTGTTTAATTTAATACAAACATTTATTTATTATGTACAAAAATAAAAATGATGAAGTATATTATGAAAAAGTATTTTTTTTTGTATCAAATTTTAATAAAAATGAAAAAAATTCAAATATTTTTATATTCTAACCTAAATATATTAATAAACATATATATATATATATATATATATATATATATATATATATATATATATATATATATATATATATATATATATATATATATATATATATATATATATATATATATATATATATATATATATATATATATATATATATATATATATATATTAATTTCTTAAACATGCATTATGTGCAAAATATTTAATATTTAATAAAATAAATAATAATAATAAAAAAAAGTATTTTTTTATGTGGAATATTTTCAGAATGTAAACCAAAATAAAAATTGTATTCACACTATTTTTATATTTATTCTAAATAATAGTATGCATATATTTTATGTATATACAAAGAAATAAATCAAATAAATATGCCATAAATTCAAAAAAAGATGGAAAAAATATTTTCAAAATTTTAATATGCTGAGAAAAAATAAACAAGTCAAACAAAAAAAGAAAAAGTCAAAAAGAATTAAAAATAAGACAAATGGGCTTGGGGGGTTCATGAGTAATTATGGGGTGTGAAAAGAAAAGCACAAGACAAGCCCAGCCCAATGCCACTGTCTTCAACCTCCAGCACAAACATTTGAAAAAACGCGCGCCTCTGTTCTTCAATGTCCAACTCTTGATTCCTGGCTTTTTAGCAAAAACTCATAACACAACAAATGTTCAGCATGAAGAGACGATTCTAACCATGTATGGAACTTGACCTAACTCTCTAAGATGAGGGAGAATTTCTCCTTCCCCAAATCCTAACCTAGTTTTTCTGCCATTTTCAAACTACAAATTCTCTCTACTCAGGCAAAAGAAATGAAATGTAAAGATATGTACATGTTCAGGGCTATGAGTAGGACCTTGTTTCTTCACAAACTTAAGACTAAAGATGCATGATAAGAGAGATACGAGTTCAAAGTTTTACCTGTGCAGTTGAACTTCTATCTGGAGAATGAGGAACTTCTAGTGCAAGGTAATGATTGGAAAAGCTTCCTTGAGGTCCAGGGATGCTTTTCCAATGCTTACTTTGTCTTGAAACTTATTGTATCAAGCTATAGAACTTCACCTGCAAAAGGAAAAAATGAAAATGGTGGAAGCTGTTAGAGGGATTACAGGTCAGGTTTTAGGTCATGGTTAGCTTGCATATATGCTAGGGAATGTGTATGGATTGATTTTGGTAAGAATGCTCGAGGGAAATGGGAGTTGGTACTCAAACTGCAAAGGCAACTCTGTTTTCTTAGTTTGAGGATGATTCTGAGATGGAGGGTGTTTTGGAGGTCAAGGATTCGTGCCAAAGCTTGGTTGTGTTCTATGAAAGGTGTTTGATAACTTCTTTCTTGTGTTTGTAAGCTGAAGAGAGAGTTGGCACAAGTTATGCAATGTTACTTGAATTTTAAGCAAGCAATGGTCACTTGGTGTTTTAGGTCAGTAGGGGGCCTCTAATCATGCTGCATAATCTTCTCTTGATCAGAGCAACTTGTCCATAATCTTGTGCCAAAAGGATTTTGCTTGTACTTGCTTGGATTTCAATTTGACATAAAGCTAACTTTTTACAAAAATGGATAAAGCACTTTATCTAGTTTAGGATTAATCTTGCATACAATGCTTGCACTCAAAGAACAACACCTTAACACATTGAATATGCATTAAATTATTGAGTATGGAATGGTTCAAGGACCTGTAACCAAGCATAAAGCAAGCTGAGTTCAAATTTGCAAGATTATGAACATGTCTTGGTTAAGAACAAAAGTGAATTTTTGCCAACTTGTGAAATTCGAATCTCTCAAGTTATGAGGTTGTTTGAGGAGTTCTTGGACATTTTGGAAAGCTTGGAATGTGTACTACAATCCATCTTTGAAATGCAAGTTAAAATTCAAAGTGGAAGGGCATGAAAAGTGGCCTTGAAGTGGGGTAGAAAACCTTGTCAAAATATGTTAAAGTTTCACTAAGTTAAAAATGGTTTAGTGCCCTTATTCAAAAATTTATAACTTGAGATACAAGCTTCAAATGAGAAAACTTTGTGAATAAAAGTTGTAGATTATGCAACAAGCTACAACTTTCATGTTTTGACTTTTGTTTGAATCCAAATGGATCTTGGTGAAAAGGTGGGGCAAAGTTGGGAAAAAATTAGGGTTTTTCATAACTTAGAAAAATTCTAAGTTATGAAAAATTCCATTTTCAAACCCTAATTTGCATTTTGTGATTTCTTGGTGAACAAGTTTCATGATTTGGCAAGTTTTGGTGAAAAATGAATCTTGACTCTTGATTTTGACCAAAAAGTCAAAGTTTGACTTTTCAGTATACAGTCAAAATTGATCAATTGACTGGGAAATTCAACTGTCAATCTTGTGTACTTGGGATCTTTTGAGCTTGATGAACATGTCAAGATAATTCCATGGGGTCCTTGAGTCCATATGTGAGCTTGGTTTGCCATTGGCTAGGTCAAACAGTCAAAAATTACCCTTGTGCAGTCAAAACCCTAAAAATGACCATTTTGCCCTTTTGATGATCTGATCAAATTTCTTATGGAATTGTGATCTAAACTTGATCAAATGGTCAATATGAGTTCAATATGTTGATGTGGGTCAAATTTCATGAGTTTTGACTGTCAATTGGCCACAGTTGACTTTTTCCCCAATACAGTTGATTTCTAGGCCAACTGTCCCATTGACTGGGCAAAACTTGGAATCAGGACTTGAAACTTGGTGAGGATAAACTTGGGAGTCCAACATGAAGCATGAAATTCATCTTAGGCATTTTAGGTCAAAACATCCTTGGGCAAACACAAACCCTAATTTGAGTCCACAGTGCAAGGAGAAGTCTTGAGCAGAGGAAACCCTAACTGGATCTTGATCTTCAAGGGTCTTGTGATGAGAAAATGTTGAGGAAATGGGAGGGCAAATTTTGGGGTACAACAGAGAGACTAAAGAAATAAATGCTAAGGTTGAATCCAAACAAGTGCACATTCGGAGTACGGTCCGGTAAACTCTTAGGTTTTGTCGTCAGTAACAAAGGTATTGAGGTCGACCCTTCCAAGGTTAAATCAATACAATAAATGCCTGCTCCTCGTACTGAGAAGGAAGTCAGAGGATTCTTGGGACGCCTGAACTATATTGCCAGATTTATTTCTCACCTAACAGCTACTTGTGAGCCAATCTTCAAACTATTGAAGAAAGATCAAGTAGTCAGATGGAATGATGAATGCCAGGTTTATTTTGGCAAGATCAAAGAGTACTTACAAGAGCCCTCTATTTTGATGCCACCAGTCGAGGGAAGACCACTGATCATGTATCTGACTATTTTAGAAAACTCAATGGGGTGTGTATTGGGGCAGCATGACGAGTCTGGCCGAAAAGAGCACGCTATTTACTACCTGAGAAAAAATTTTACCGACTGTGAAACCAGATATTCACTGCTCGAGAAAACTTGTTGCGCTCTGGCATGGGCTGCTCGCCGGCTAAGACAATATATGCTGACTCATACTACCTTATTGATATCTAAGATGGATCCGATAAAGTACATCTTCGAAAAGCCTGCTCTGTCTGGGAGGATAGCTAGATGGCAGATGATCCTAACAGAATATGACATACAATATACTACCCAGAAAGCTATAAAGGGAAGTGTATTGGCTGATCACCTTGCTCACCAAGCTGTAGAAGACTATCAGTCCATGAAGTTTGAATTCCCGGATGAAGACATCATGCCATTAGATAATTGTGAAGAAATCATACCATATGACAGACCTAAACAAGGATCCCGATGGACCCTGTTCTTTGATGGGGCATCTAATTCACTTGGTAATGGTATCGGCGCTGTACTCATATCTCCAGAAGGGTGTCATACTCCTTTTACTGCCATACTTTTCTTCAACTGTACGAACAACATGGCGGAATACGAAGCATGCATCTTTGGTCTCAGAGCTGCCATAGACTGGGGAATCAAATCTTTAGTTGTGTTTGGAGATTCAGCTTTGGTCATCAGTCATATCAAAGGGGAATGGGATATTAAGCACCCAAACCTTATCCCTTACAAAGAACATGTTTTGACATTGCTACCATATTTTGAGAATATTACCTTCGAGCATTTCCTGCAAGAAGAAAATCAGCTAGCGGACGCTCTAGCCACAATGTCATCTATGTTTAAACTTAATTGGGATAATGAGGCTCCTCAGATCACCATCGAACGAATGGATGAACCAACACATTGTCACGAGATTAATACTGAAGAAGTAGTGGAACAACCTTGGTTTCAAGAGGTCAAGAGGTATCTTGAGGCTCAAGAATATCCAGAAGGAGCTTCAATCTATGATAAAAAGTTCTTAAGGAGATTTTCTGCTAAGTTCTTCCTTAGTAATGTCATCCTATACAAACGCAATCATGACTCCATTCTGCTCCGATGTATGGATAATATTGAGGCTGAAAAGATCATGGCTGAATTACATGAAGGTACTTTTGGCACTCACTCCAGTGGGCATACGATAGCGAAGAATATCCTACGGGCAGGCTATTATTGGTCTACCATGGAAGCAGATTGCTATCAACACTCTCGGACCTGTCATAAGTTTCAAATTTATGTTGACAAGGTGCACGTACCTCCGGTTCCTCTGAATGTCTTGACGGATCCTTGGCCCTTTGCTATGTGGGGAATTGATATGATTGGAGAGATCAAGCCTACAGCATCCAATGGACACCATTTCATCCTAGTGGCCATTGATTATTTTACCAAGTGGGTTGAAGCGTCTTCCTTCGCTTCCGTTACCAAGAATGTCGTTGCCCGCTTCATCAAGCAAAATCTCATTTGCCGATACGGTATCCTGGAAAGGATCATCACTAACAATGGTACAAATCTTAACAACACTATGATCACCGCCTTATGCGAGCAATTCAAGATTCAGCATCACAATTCTTCTCCCTACCGGCCAAAGATGAATGGTGTTGTCGAAGCTGCAAATAAAAACATTAAGAATATCATACAGAAAATGAAAGTCACATACAAAGACTGGCATGAGATGCTACCATTCGCTCTCCACGGGCATCGTACCACGACTCGCACATCAACTGGGGTAACACCCTATTCTTTGGTATATGGCATAGAAGCTGTTTTGTCTATTGAGGTTCAGATCCCCTCTCCGAGGAGTATGAAAGATGCAGGTTTGAATGAAGACGATTGGATCCAGACTCGACTTAATAAACTGAACTTAATTGATGAAAGGAGACTTACTGCTGTTTGCCATGGTCAGATGTATCAAAAACGGATGATCAAGGCTTTCAACAAGAAAGTCATACGCCAAGTATATCAAGTTGGGGATCTAGTGATCAAACGTATCCTTTTGCCACAAAGTGATCCCAGGGGGAAATGGACTCCTACCTATGAAGGACCATTTGTAATCAAGAACATATTCTTCGGTGGGGCGATGATCTTGACCACCATGGATGGCGACGACCTGCCACACCCTGCGAACGCGGACATAGCCAAAAGATACTACGCATAAGATACCCGCTAGGTTAACACACCTAGGAAAAAATGGCATCCCGACGAATAAAAAAGGTTTGGGAAAAAATTAGGGATAAAATTAAAAAAAATCTGTACACCCGGCAAGTTGAAAACCCGAAAGGGCGACTTGAGCAAAAAAGGGTTTCTCGGTGGACTAAAAACCCGAAAGGGCGGTCCAGGAAAAAGTTAGGGAATTAAAGCGTATGACTATGTCCCACCGGATCACTTAACAGACAACATTTGACTTCCACTGACAAACTCGGAGTTTCTGATCAAGTCAATCATCTTCGGACGAAGCAACAAATAGACGAGATATTCGGAGATATAAAGGCTATAGCAGAATGGGAATCCCATGGAATTATTACACATAACTATCTTTCTATGTATAAATTTTTCTTGTTTTATGGCACCACTCTCTTACTAGAATGTTTGTCTCCTTTGTACAAAATACTTATTCAAAGTCAATACAAAGATACCCCTTTGAAAGTGCAAAAAAAATTATTATCTGTCTTTTCTTTACGATTGTGTTTTGTTTGTAAAAACTTCCAATGATTCATTGATGAACATATGCATTTGAACATAATTACTATTTACAAATAAACAAAATGAGAAAGACAATTACTGATAGGTTGAAAGAATAGGGAAATGTCTCTAGGCTACTACCCAAGAAATCCCCACAGTACATCATTTAAATCCCCAGTGGAACAAATTTCAATTTATTAATCCACAGTAGAAATCGTAAAAATTCTCAGGATTCCCCAAGCAGATCTTACAAGCAAAATATGGCATTTCCCTCACGACAAAATCTACTTCTCTCAACCAGAGTTCGTTAGTACTTCAACATCAAGACATGAAAATTCAACATATCTTCAGCAGCATTCAAGGATTTATTTTCCTCAATCATACAGCAATACAGCATATCAGCTTACATGCACGTACATTGCATCCATATATCATAAACATTGATAAAACCAATACATTGTGTGATACGGTGGGAGAACTGACTTGATGTTTTGCGTTTCGATCGCACTTGTGCGGTTAGCAAGAGTCGCCACCGACTTTTCTTTTATCCAAAAGGAAAGGTAAAAAAAGCACAGGAAAGACCTTTCGAGATTATTTTTCGGGTTAGGGGGGTAGATTATGAAAAGGGAAGGTATTAACATCCTTTTCATCCATGGTTTTCCATGGGTTCTTAGTTACTTGTTTAGATCACTTGCTTTCATTTGATAGTGTGCTTGTAGTGTGGGCTTTGAAAGTATTTTGAAAAATCTCTTTGCAATGGTTCTCGTCTCTATAAGAACGTATATAAAGTTTTGTTTCGAAAAGTGGTTCAAAGATGTGTTTGTGAATCGTGTTTCGAAAAGTGTTTTGAAAAGAGGTTTTGCAATGGTTCTCGTCTTTATAAGAACGTATACAAAACATTTTGTCTTTTTGAAAATGTTTTGAAATGGAAGTGTAGGTGTAAAAGTTTTTTTCGTGAGCAAGCGAGTAACTAAGAGCGAATCTATCTACTCGAAAGGTCTTAAATTGTGTTTTTCTTCCTCCTTTTAACGGTGCTATCTTACCATTGATTTGGTAAGAAGCCTCATCGTAGGATGTGAAGGGACAGGCGTGGGTCAATTTTACAATCATCGAAAGCAACTTAGGAGACGCTTTAGCAATTTTCGTAAGGGACGAGATCGTTTTATCAAAGGCAACATCGAGGGTCATCGAGGGACTACGATCTTTTTTATCAAAGGGTCATTGCTAAAGTGTCTCATATTCGAGGGACATGATTGTATTTCCGAGGCAATGAGCGAGGTTATCCTAGAGGTGCGCGTGTGAAAAAGTGTGTTGGTTTCAAGTTATTTTATTCTTTGATTAGGTCATCTAGCGATTGATTTTTGAATCTTTCCATACACGCCTAGTTACTATACAGTATATGGAAAATAGTAAATTGCGGGAATTGAAATTCTACGCTATTACAAAATATTCGGGTGTGGGGGTACAATTGTTACAAATGGGGATAAATCAAATGCGATAGGAAGGTCCAAATATCAAATAATACAACTAAATCGAATTTTGCACGATTTATATAAAGCTATGATAATCCAATAAAAGCAACAAAATATGGAAATGGAACGTTAAGTATTTATTTGAAAAGAGAAAAGTAAACCTATTATAGAAAATAAAATAATTGTCTAAAGAAAATTAAAATCGCATGCGTTATTTTGTGTTTTTTTTAATTATGTAAATGACAAAATAAATTAAAGAAATGACAAAACTAAGTCTTATTATTATTTTTTTGGTGTTTTATTTAGTAAAATTAAATCTAAAACAAACTTATTAAAAAAGAACATGATAAAAATTAATTACAAAAAAAACCTAAATCAAATTAATGAAAGAAAAAGTATTTTAAGTTATATTAGCAATTATATAATAAAAAAGAATATAAAAGAAAACAAATTAAACTAAAAAAACGCAGTGGGCTTAAGTGAATGAGATGTGACGCCCAAAGAGAACAAAAAGCTTATGTGTTGTAACAAAAAACAAGCCAAGAGGGGGGTGTATCAGTAAAACGCGTAAATGGGCTTAGCAGAAAGAATTAAGCACAAGTTTCTAAACCTCAACTTAGTTATTTGATTAAGGGATCAAAAACAAAATTAGAGTTCTTGGAACCCTTGTGATTCACAGCGGCGTTGCTTCATCTCTTTCGCTCATCCCTTCCATTTTTTTGTTGAAACCTCTGAATAAAAACACTACCCGTCCCTATTTCCTTTTGCAAACGAAAACACTCTCTTCATCTTTTGTCTCACCATGATTCGTATCTCTTTGAAAACCCTAGTTGTTGAATTCGATTTAAGCCTAAGAGGTCCGAATTTGGTTCATCTGATCTTCCCCTCCCCCCCCCCCCCCCCAACTCTCTGTTGTCGGAATGCCACTAATCTCGTCATCCTAATCAAGCTCTAGTGGTTTTCTTTGAAAAAAAGGGTGAGATTCTGTTCTTTCCAACTCTTACAAATTTCGTTGATTATTTTTTATCTTTATATATTCTGTTAACTAAGAAATTTCTCTTTTGAATGCATGAAAATACATGATTATGGAAGATTTGGAAAGAGAGGGAAACCATACCTGTTGAAGTTCTTTCTATGAAATGGAAAGGGGACTGCGAGATTGAGGACGGTGTTCCTTGGTGGCCGGAGCTGCGCGGGGGGAGGAGATGAGGATGAAGGCGTGGGTATTCTGACTCTTTGGTAACTTCTCTTATCTCTGTGTTTGAATGATGATGATGCTGGTTATTGTGATCTTGAGGCTTTGATGCTTTTTTCTGTTTTTTATGGGTTTTGATGATTACTGGTGTTTATTGATTTTTGATGATGGTTTTAGTTTTGTGAGTTTGAAGATGATGATTGTGTTTGAGATTTTGGTTCAGGTTTGTTGAGGTCTGCTAGGTTTGTTGAGGTCTGCTACTGTGTTTGAAATTTGGATGCTTGGCTTGGTTCAGGTTTTGGATATGTTACTGAGTCAGGTTTTGGGAGTTTGTTGCAGGTTTGAGATTTTGAGGCTATGCTTTGGTTATGGTGTTTTGTTACTGGTTCAGGTATGACAGGTTTTTGCTGGTTGGAGACTTGTGTCCTGTTTTCTGAGTTTGAGACTTGTCTCAGGTTTGGGATCTCTGGCTTTGAATGTTTTACAGGTTTTGAGTTTTTTGGGATTTTTGTTTGGGATCTTTGGCTTAGCTACAAGTTTTGTTGTTGGTTTATGTTTTGGATCAGGTTCAGACCTGTTGCAGGTTTTTGGTTTTGGGAGTTTTAGAGGTTTTAAGTTTGTGGCTTTTTGAGATCCTTACTGGTTTGCTGTTTTGTGGATGCTTGGAGTCTTTGAGGTTTTGACAGTTTTTTGAGAGTTTTTATGGTTTACTGTTTTATCAGTTTGAGACTTATGTTCTCAGGTTTGGGATATTTGGCTTTTGGGAGTTGGATGCTGGTTATTCTATTTGAGACTTCTCTACTATTTTCTATTGCTCTCCTCTTTGTTATATTGGCCCCGCTTCTGTTATATCCCTATTTCAATGGTGGCAAACCAAAGAATTTGAATATTTTAGCATATTTTTCTTATGGCCTTTTTGTTGCAGTTTTGTTTTTTAGCATATTCTATGCAACTTGTGACAGGCAGGGCAGCAAAGTTGTGCATCCCAATAACCTAGGTGACTTCTTTCCTCTCTTCTCTCTCAATGACAATAAGAAAGTCAATTGCTCTTTTGCCTTTTTTTTTCAATTCTGAAAGGTTTGCATGTAAAATGATGTTTTATGCTTCTCAAGCAAGCTTTGCTATTTTGACTTAGCTATTTATGTTGCCATACTTCTGCGCTGCTGCCTGCTTTAGCTTTTGTTGACTTAGTTGTTTGTTTGGTTTTGATTTGAGGCTGCTGTTTGCTTTTTTGACAAAGTTGTTTTGTTTGGTTTTGATTTGAGGTTGCTGTTTGCTTTAGCTTTGTACCATTCTGTTTGGAGCATTTGTTTGATTCAATTTTGCTGTTTGTTTGGACAGTTTGTGGTATTTGCTTGTTTGGGCAGCTTTGTAGCATTTGCTTGTTTGGACAACTTTGTAACATTTCTTGGACAATTTATAGCATTTATTTTCCTTCTTTTTGTGAACCAAGAAGGATAACATTCTTATGATTTGCAAATAGATTGTGATGAAATAAAATGGCCTTTTGATTCCATTTTGCAAACCTTAATGATGAATGCCTCTTTTTTCGGAAAATTTTGTGCATGCCCAAATAATTTGTACTAACTATTTTTCTTTCTTCTGTTTTCATGTGAGCACAATGGATATGACAAAGCAAGGAAGGCAAGAAATTTGTGGCAAGCATGGAGGTCTTTGGAGATAAACAAAAGAATTGGATACGACTTCAATCTTCAGACAAGCTTAGGCATAGATTAATTCTCCTAGGCCAAACATTTATTTGGATTTTCTTTGTAATTTAGAAAAATCATTCTTGTATTGTATCCAATAATTGTATAAATTCATTTTAAAATACGATATGTTGTAAAACCTAAAGTATTTAAAAGAATAAATTGTTTTGTAACAATGTATGAAATTGGAGAAAATCTTATGAAATATTCTGGTGTCACTTGAAATCCTTTACCAACAATAACTTGTAATTTCTCCTCGCATCCTATTTGATTTTTGAAATTCCCAATCAATATATTTGAAGCAAAATGCTCTAGTCTGGTAACCTAAACTCCAAGTAATCCCACTAATTTTGTAACTGCATTTCAAACAAACACGCACTGTATATTCCATTTCCTAACCAAACAAATGTTTTAAGGACGTAAATCAATCTGGTCAACTTGGATCCCATAATCATGATTGTCCTAAATAACAGTCTTAATCTCCATCTCTTGTCCCAAACAAACCATGCTCTGAGAACAAACACTGTCTTTTCAGTAAACTTGAGGAAGCATGAAGACCTGTGAAAACCAATTGAATTTCTGAGAACTCATTTTCTTCTGAGGATTGCAAGAAAAACCCTAATTGCTGGTTTACTGCCACAGAAGAGAATCTGTCTAATCGATTCCTGAGCCAACTTGAATATCTGAGAAACCCTAGGGTTGTGTCTTCTATGAAAAATGGGAGGGCAAATTTTGGGGTACAACAGCTTCCCCTGTTCAATCTTCTTGAACCTGAAGAGTTAGATTGACGAGTTTTGTCGTTCGTGACTCGAAGGTAAAAGATGATTGGACACTAGAGTGCCCATAAATTTGCACTCGACAAAGGTGTAGCTGAGGGAATGGGCTTAAAGATGTCATTTGGAGAGGTGTTAGAATCTTTTCGGAGATGGGCTTGTAGATGCCATCCAAGAATGTTTGTGGTAAATCAAAAGAATAAGCATCAGAATGGTGTCCGTACTTGGAACGTATCTGAACTGTATTTGTACTTAAATCTGAATAAGTAACAGAATGGCTTCCACGTCTGGAGCGTATCTGAACTGTATCTTGAAATCAAAATCCGAATGAGTAACAGAATAACCTCCGTATCTGGAGTGTATTTGTACTATATCTTGAAATTGAAATCTGAATGAGTAACAGAATAACCTCCGTGTCTGGAGTGTATTTGTACTGTATCTTGAAATTAAGTCTGAATGAGTAACAAAATGACTTCCGTGTTTGGAGCATATCTGGATTGTATCTTGAAATTGAAATCTGACTGAGTAACAGAATGACCTCCATGTCTGGAGTGTATCTGAACTATATCGGTACTTGGAATTTGAATAAGTATCAGGATGTCATCCTTGTCTGGAGCGTATATGAACTGTATCTGAAGTTGAGATCTGAATGAGTGACAAAATGACTTTCGTGTCTGGAGTGTATCTGAACTGTATCGGTACTTGGAATTTGAATAAGTATCAGGATGGCATCCTTGTCTGGAGCGTATCTGAATTGTATCTGAAGTTGAGATCTGAATGAGTGACAGAATTACTTCCGTGTCTGGAGTGTATCTGTACTGTATCTTGAATATTTGAACATTTTTAAGCCAGCTTCTACGCCAGTGAGAAGAAGGTTTTGGAACTTACTCGTCGACTCCATGAAGAGCATACTCTCAACACCTACATCGCACCAAAGAGGATGCGCAACGTCTTTTTACATTAGAATTTTGTATTATCTTGCCCATGGGGCATTTATGTACTAACAATTCTATCTTATTAATATGACGTGTGTTCTTTTTTGTTTACAACAAATTTGAATTTCTGAATCCTTGATTGCATTACATGAATACACATCATTCATCATATGCATAAACAGGTCTTCACACCAGGTTTCCTTATCTCTCTGCTGTTTATTTCAGCAAGATGGATATAGAGCAGACGATCAAAGACCTACAAGCGCAGAATTCACAGTTCCAACAACTCCTCATGACCTTGGAAAAGGGTCAGGAGGATCTAAAAGCACTGTTAGAGAAGGAAAAGGAGAAAAAGAAAAAGAAAAGAGTTGGTGTGGCTACTATGGGAAGAAGATTTAAGAACCAAGCTAGAAGGGTCATGGATTTCCCCTCAACATCTGATGAAGGGGTAGGATAGGGAAAGGGAGCTGCAGTGCCCTCCGAGTTTGAGGCTGAAGAAGAAGAAGAAGAGGATGAAGATTACCCTGAGCAGCAGTACCCTCCTGCAGACGACAAGTACAAGAATCTGGAAGAGCATCTGGCAGCTATGGAGGTACAAAGAGTGCATGGGCTGGATTTCGAGGAGCTAGGGTTGGTTGCTGGGATTGTCATTCCCCATAAATTCAAGGTGCCTACATTTTCTAAATACGATGGTTTGTCTTGTCCGAAGATGAATCTACGGTCTTACGTCAGAAAGATCCAACCTCATTCTTCTGATAAGGATCTGTGGGTCTACTTTTTTCAAGATAGTTTGTCGAGTACATAATTAGATTGGTTCTACCAGCTTGAGAGATCTGATGTGCACAATTGGGAGGATTTGGCGGCTGCCTTCTACAGACAATATCAATATAATGCAGACTTAGCACCTACTCGTACTCAATTACAGAGTATGGGTATGGTCTCTAATGAAGGCTTTAAGGAGTATGCCCAGAAATGGAGGGACTTGGCTGGAAGGGTGCAGCCACCATTTTCTGAGAGAGAGCTTATGGATATGTTTTTGGGGACCCTGTCAGGTCCATTCTTTAATCACTTGATCGGGAGTTCGTCTGTGGGGTTCACCGAGTTAATTCTGACTAGTGAAAGAGTTGAAGCTGGCATCAAGAGCGGTAAAATCCAAAAGGATGCATCTGCTTACGCTGCTATCAAGAAGACCTTTCCAGCCAAGAAAGAGGTGTCAGCTGTCTACTCTCAGAGAGGTCGAGGAATAGTTGAGCGCCGGCCAACGGTGGGGGCTGTAATGATTCAAAAGACTACAGCTGATCAGCCTAGAAGCAATCAACCCAGGACCAACCAACAAAGAACGGAAAGGCCTTCTAGGCAGTTCACCAAAATAAACATGACGTCTGCTCAGGTTCTCCCCCATCTCTTAAAGTTAAACCTTACAACCCTGAGAGAGGCACAAAATCCGAATACAACTTCTCCTTTTTACCATGCCAACGCCAAGTGTGCCTATCATTCTGATAGTGTGGGGCACGACACCAACAATTGTTGGGCCCTCAAGAATAAGATCCAGGATTTAATAGATGCCAAAGAGGTGGAGTTTGACGCCCCTGAAAAACCTAATGTGATCTCTGCCCCAATGCCAAAACATGGTCATAATGTCCATGCTATTGAAAAGGATCTTTATGTTGCTGCTGTTGATGACTTAATGACTCCATTACCAATGATCAAGATGAATCTGTTGAGAGCCGGGATTTTCCCGGGCTGTGAAAAATATTGCTACCTTTGTTCGTCCTTACAATCTGACTGTCCGTTGTTGAAGTTAGGCATCCAACGCCTAATGGATAATCAAGAAATCCTCTTTGAGAAAACTCCTGTTACTCTAACTCCTATCAACGATGTTGCTATAATTACCATTTCCACCAATCTTTCCAAGGTCTCCAAAAGACCTGTTAAGATTACATCTGATCCAAAGATTGTACCTCTGAAGATAACTATTTTGGGGCCTATCCTATACAAGTCCAACAAATCAATACCATGGAATTATGGAGGAGAAATCTTCTACACAGTGTTAAGCAGATTGAATCAGTTGAAGAAAGTTCCAATGAAGAGACTCCTGACATAGGAAATATTGTTGGGACGAGCAAGATCACCCGCAGCGGAAGAATTTTCTCTCCGGAGATTGCTCCTCCGAGGGCAATCCTCAGACCCTCAAATGCTCCTAAGGTTACTCTTGTTCCGGTCAACATATTCGTGCGAACTCCAGTGATTGAAGAAATTGTTACTCCTGTAGTTGTACCCTCTGCTGTTGCTGCTGATAAAGGTAAGGGGATCCAAGAAGAGCCCTCCAGGATGAGGGCTCAGCCTTTGGTCATCCCCGAGACCACTCAAAAGGAAACGGAGGAGATTTTAAAAATAATTAAGAAAAACGACTATGATGTCGTAGAACAACTGGGGCAAACCCCTTCAAAAATCTCTATGTTGGCCCTATTGCTCTGTTCCGAAGCTCATGCCAAATCCTTGATCAAATTCTTGAATACAGCCCACGTGCCTCAGGAAACCTCCGCGGACCAGTTCCAGGAGTGTGTAGCCAGCCTAACAGCCGACAATGGTCTTGGCTTCTCTGATGTCGGTTTAACATCTAAGGGGAGAAAGCATAATGACGCGCTGCATGTCTCGGTGGAATGCAGAGGGACTACTCTTGCTCACGTTCTTGTTGATATCGGGTCATCTTTAAATGTCTTACCGAAGAAAGCATTGGATATACTAGATTGTGAAGGTCTAATTTTGAAGCTCAGCAATATCATCGTCAGAGCCTTTGATGGTTCTAAGCGGATGGTCCACGGGGAGGTGGACATCCCGATTAAAGTGGGTACCAAAACTTTCAATTCCACATTTTATGTCATGGACATTTGTCCCTCCTACTCTTACTTGTTAGGAAGACCCTGGATTCATCATGATGGAGCCATTACATTTACTCTGCATCAGAAGCTTAAGTACCCTGTCCAGGGGAAAATTGTGATAGTTCGTGGCGAGGAGGAGTATATGATAAGCCATCTGAATTCATTCTGCTATGTTGAATTAGATGGTGAATTCATCGAGACCCCCTTTAAGCACTTTGAAGAGGTTTCTCCTGAAGTTATGGTAGCCAAGACAATTCCTTCTGTACCCGTCATTACCAAACCTGTGTCCCGGATGTCATCCCTCAAAGATGCGAAGGTTGTGATTGAGGAAGGAGGAAGCACAGTATGGGGTCAGCTACCAGATTTTCCTTACAAGACAGATAAGTTTGGCTTGGGTTTCACTGCTTCTGCTCAAAAGGATGTACGCCACTCCCGGGCTGGAGGAACACCATTAAAGATCACCCATCATGGAGTTCATGCTTTGGAGGTTGGTGAAGAGGAGAGTAATTTTGAAGACTGGATCTTTCCGAATATTGAAGGAGGGTTGAACAACTGGGAGGCGAAAGACTTCATTCCCATTACTTTCATCAATCAGTAATTTATCTTTCGAACGTTTTGGTTGGTCTGTAATAATTATTAAACAATTCGTACACTCTTTTTGCCTTGTGCCTTACCCGAGGTACATAGGTCCATTTGTAAGGGCTTTGATTTTTCATCTTCATATGCCATTTTAATGAATCATGGACGTTTTTCATATATAAACTTTTGTGTTCATTGTCTTTCTTTTTACATTTTGTTTGTTTAAAGGTGGCTATCACTTACACACACCCACACTCACAAAATGCAGGTACCCATCCACTCCGGATTCCATGGGTAACAATTCTGCTATGGCCTTCAGTGACTTTGAAGATCTGGTCAATCATGCCGAATACGAAGGTGATGAAGACTGTGAAGTGCCTGGAGAGTTGGCTAGACTGCTGCAACAGGAAGAAAGGGCTATTCTGTCTCACGAGGAGTTGTTAGAGACTATCAACTTGGGAATAGAGGAAGACAGAAAAGAAGTTAAAGTGGGTGCCAACCTAGAGCCAAATGTCAAGGAGCATTTAGTTCAGCTGTTGAGTGAGTATGTTGAGATCTTCGCCTGGTCCTACGAAGACATGTGGGGACTGGATACAGATATTGTGGTTCACCGTCTCCCTACAAGAGAAGACTGTCCACCAATCAAACAGAAAGTCCGCCGAATGAGGCCCGACATGTCCGAAATGGGTTGCTAACATTGTGCCCATGCCTAAGAAGGACGGAAAAGTCAGAATGTGCATGGTTGACAATAGCGCTCAGCACATAGTATTTTCTTTCATGGATGGATTTTCAGGGTATAACCAGATCAAAATGGCCCCCGAAGACATGGAGAAAACTACTTTTGTTACACAGTGGGGTACCTTCTGCTATAAAGTGATGCCATTCGGACTGAAGAATGTTGGGGCAACCTATCAGCGAGCCATGGTAGCTTTGTTTCATGACATGATACATCATGAGATTGAAGTCTACGTAGACGACATGATAGCCCGTTCACAGACAGAAGAAGAACACCTCGACCATCTGCAGAAGCTGTTTGTCAGGTTGAAAGAGTACAAGCTCAGACTGAACCCTAACAAGTGCACTTTCGGAGTCAGGTCCGGTAAACTTTTGGGATTCATCGTCAGTAACAAAGGCATCGAGGTTGATCCTGCCAAAGTCAAAGCTATACAAGAAATGCCTGCCCCTCACACTGAGAAGGAGGTCAGAGGTTTCTTATGACGCCTAAACTATATTGCAAGGTTCATTTCTCACCTAACATCTACCTGCGAGCCAATCTTCAAGCTGTTGAAGAAAGACCAGGTGGTTAAATGGAATGATGATTGTCAAGTTGCTTTCGATAAAATCAAGGAATACTTGTTGGAACCTCCTATCTTGATGCCACCCGTCGAAGGAAGGATGTTAATTATGTATCTGGCTGTCTTGGAGAATTCAATGGGGTGCGTACTGGGCCAACATGACGAGTCTGGCCGAAAAGAGCATGCCATTTATTACCTTAGCAAAAAGTTTACCGACTGTGAGACCCGATACTCACTGCTCGAGAAAACTTGCTGCGCTTTGGTATGGGTTGCTCGCCGGCTAAAGCAGTATATGTGGACACATACCACTTTACTGATCTCTAAGATGGATCCAATCAAGTACATATTCGAGAAGCCTGCTCTATCCGGAAGAATTGCTAGATGGAAGATGATCCTCACCGAATATGATATACAGTACACGACTCAAAAAGCCATAAAGGGGAGTGTGCTAGCCGATCATCTGGCCCATCAAGCTGTCGAAGATTACCAGTCCATGAGGTTCGACTTCCCCAACAAGGATATCATGACTTTGAGCAACATTGAAGAAAACAGACTATATGACGGACCTAAACAAGGATCCCGATGGACTCTGTACTTTGATGGTGCCTACAACGCACTTGGAAATGGAATTGGCGCGGTACTTATCTCTCCAGAAGGTTGCCATACACCTTTTACTGCTAGACTCTGCTTCAGCTGCACCAACAACATGGCCTAGTATGAAGCTTGTATCTTTGGTCCCAAGGCCACTATTGACTTGGGAATCAAATCTCTGATTGTATTTGGGGACTCAGCTTTGGTTATCAGTCAAATAAAAGGAGAGTGGGATACTAAACACCCTAACCTCATCCCTTACAAAGAACATGTCCTGACATTGTTACCACAGTTCGAGCAGATCGCCTTCGAGCACTTCTCGCGAGAAGAGAATCAGCTAGCAGATGTGCTAGCTACAATGTCATCCATGTTTAAACTTAACTGGGATAATGAGGCTCCCCAAATCACCATGGAACGGATGGACGAACCTGCACATTTTCACGAGATTAATACCGAAGAAGTAGTGGACCGACCTTGGTTTCATGACATCAAAAGGTATCTCGAAGCACAAGAATACCCTGAAGGAGCTTCAGTCAACGACAAAAAGTTCTTAAGGAGGTTCGCAACCAAGTTATTTCTGAGCAATGGTATCCTATACAAGCGCAATCATGATTGCATTCTAATCCGTTGTATGGACAAGGTTGAAGCTGAGCAGATCATGGCTGAACTACATAATGGTACCTTTGGCACCCACTCAAGCGGTCATACGATGGCTAAGAAGATTCTACGGGCAGGCTACTACTGGTCTACCATGGAAGCTGATTGTCACCAACATTCCTGTACTTGTCACAAATGCCAAATCTACACTGACAAAGTACATATACCTCCAGTTCCTCTTAATGTCTTAACAGCTCCTTGGCCATTCGCGATGTGGGGAATCGACATGATTGGAGAGATCAAGCCTACATCATCCAATGGACACTGTTTCATCCTGGTGGCCATTGATTACTTTACCAAGTGGGTCGAAGCAGCTTCCTTCTCCTCCGTTACAAAGAATGTGGTTGCCCGCTTCATCAAGCAGAACCTCATTTGCCGGTATAGTATCCCAGACAGGATCATCACTGACAACGGTACAAATTTAAACAATACTATGATCACCGCTCTGCGCGAGCAGTTCAAGATTCAACATCACAATTCATCTCCCTATCGGCTAAAGATGAACGGTGTTGTCGAAGCTGCGAACAAGAATATCAAGAAGATCATTCAAAAGATAACAGTCACCTACAAGGACTGGCATGAGATGTTACCGTTTGCTCTGCACGGGTACCGTACCACGGCATGTACATCAACTAGGGCAACACCCTATTCTTTGGTATACGGCATGGAAGTTGTCTTACCTATCGAGGTTCAGATTCACTCCTTGAGAATCATGAAGGATGCTGGTTTGAGTGAAGACGATTGGATTCAGACCCGACTTGATCAACTTTACTTGATTGACGAGAAGCGAGTTACTGCTGTTTGCCACGGTCAGGCGTATCAAAAACGAATGATCAAAGCTTTCAACAAGAAAATCAGATGCCAGGTATATCAAGTCGGGGACCTTGTAATCAAGCGGATCATCTTGCCGCATAGTGATCCCAGGGGCAAATGGACTCCTACTTATGAAGGACCATTTGTGATCAAAAACATCTTTTCTGGTGGGGCAATGATCCTAACCACCATGGACGGCGACGACCTGCCGCACCCTGCGAATGCAGACATAGTCAAAAGATACTACGCATAAACGACCTGACAAGTTGAAAACCCGAAAGGGCGACTTGGGCAAAAAATGGGCATCCCAGTGAATCGAAAACCTGAAAGGGCGGTTCAGGCAAAAATTAGGGATAAACAAAAAAAATTTATGCACCCGGCAAGTTGAAAACCCGAAAGGGCGACTTGGGCAAAAAAGGGTTTCCCGGTGGATCAAAAACCCGAAAGGGCGGTCCAGGAAAAAGTTAGGGAATTAAAGTGTATGACTATGTCTCGTCGGATCACTTTAAGGATAATCTCTTCACAGACAAGCTCCAAGTTTCTGATCAATTCATTCATCTGCGGACGAAGCAACGAATGGACAAGATATCCAGAGTTACGAAGGCTATAGCAGAATGGGAACCCCATGGAATTTTTACACATAGCCACCTTTCTTTGTATAAATTTTTCTCATTTTTTATGACAACATTCTCTTACTAGGATGTCTGTCTCCTTTGTACAAAATACTTACACAAAATTAATACAAAGATACTTCAAAGTGCAAAAAATTATTTATCTTTTCTTTCTTTTTTACACTTGTGTTTTATTTGAAAACGTCCAATGATTTATTAAATAAGCATATGCATTTGAATATAATCACTGTTTACAAATAAAACGAAATGTGAAAGAATAATTACTGATAGGTTGAAAGGATAGGAAAACGTATTTAGGCTATCCCAAGTGAAATCCCCTGCAGTACATCGTCGAGGTCCCCAGTGGAGCAAAAACCTTGAAATACATGTCCCCCGCAGAGTTAAATTTCAAAATCCCCACCAGAACTAAGTTTCCAAGCTCCCATACCCCAGCGGAGCAAAAAAATTTGAACTACAGACCCTCAGCAAAGATGAAACTTTCTTCCCCAACGAAGTCCAAAACTTCTACCCTTAAACCCCAGTAGAAGACCATCCAGTTTCCTCCAGTTCCCCCGAGATTTGTCTTAAAACCAGAAAATTCCCCTGCAAGTTATCTTAGAGCCTGGCAGCTAACCAGACCACAGCTTCGGACAATTCCTCAGTAGATTGGCATACAACCCAAGCTCTTGAAAACTCTCCAACAGAATAAACTTTCTCCCCACAGATTTATTTCCCAACAGATTGAAGATTCTCAATCCCCAGCCACGGTCATCAAGTTTCTCGGGACTCCCCAAGCACGTTTCTCAAGCAGCACTCGACATTATTCTTACAACGGAATGTCTATCATGTTCCAAAGGATCCCTATATCCCCGGAAAGTCATGAAGGATTCTCACATTCCCACAGAAGTTGTCAAAGTTTAGATAATCCCTGCGAGTTACCAAGGATTTTCTATCCATAGCAGCAGTCAAAGATTTTATTATCTCCAGTTATCAAGGATTTATTTTCCTCGGCAAGACAGCTAATCAGCTTACATGCACATACATTACATTCATAAATCATGAAGATTGATAAAACACATATATTGCATCATACATTTCATGCAACATAACTTTGTGTTTCAGCTAAAAGTTTACCCTTTTCAGGATGAGATTAGCAGCTATCTTTAACAAATATTCAAAGCTCAGATACAGCTTAGAGATGCTCCAGATACGGATGCTATTCTATTGCTTATTCAAATCAATGTTCAGATTCCTGTTCCAGTTCAAATTATGAAGCCCAAATTTGACTGGATAATATTTTGATCATACTAAAGCCCAGAGATCGACCGGAAAATAGTTGAATCCCCAGCGAGTTTTTGTGAAGCCTGGATTTTGACCAGATAGCAACACAAGACTATGAAGCCTGGATTTTGACCAGATAACAGTAAAGTACATTGTGAAGCTTGGATTTTGACCAAATAACAGTTTACTCGGCCAATTGCTTTGAAACCTGGATTCAACCGGATATTAGTAGGTCCCAAAATCAAAAGGAAGCTCGGAAGCGACCAAATAACCATTTGATTTTCTTCTGAAGCCTGGATGTTGAGCAGATAGGAAGTAAGGTATCGTGAAGCCTGGATTTTGACCAGATAGCAATACAAGACTGTGAAGCCTGGATTTTGACCAGATAACAATGACGTGCACTGTGAAGCTTGGATTTTGACCAAGTACCAGTTTACTTGGCTAATTACTAAGAAGTTTGGAGTCGACCAGATATTAGTATGCCTTAAATTCAAGTTGAAGCCCGGAGGCGACCTAATAACAGCTTAATTCCTTCTAAAAGCCTGGAGCACGACCAGATAAGAATTGAGAAATTGTGAAGCCTGGAGCATGACCAAATAAGAATTGAAAAATTGTGAAGCCTAGAGAACGAACAAATAGCAAGTCTAATCTCATCCCCTCAGAAAGTCACTGAAGAGCCTGGAGCACGACCAGATGGAAGTGCATTTTCCACTCTTCAAAGCAAGAGATGATTCCCCAGTAGAATAACGGACGACTGAAGCTCCTAAAATTCTATTTCTACCACGACAGAGACCAGCATTCTCCGACATGGTCCTCCTCAACAACAGGTATACGAGTTCTCGCAAAGGAATCTCTTATGCGATTGACACTTCTTGGATGGCATATTTAAGCCCATCTCCAGAAAGATTCTATCATCACCAAATGGCATCTTTAAGCCCATTCCTTCAACCACGTCTTGACGAGTGCAAATTTACGGGCACTTTAGTGTCCAATCATCTTTTACCTTCGAGTCACGAAAGGCAAACTCGCTAATCTAACTCTTCAGGTTCAAGAAGATTGAACAGGGGCAGATGTTGTACCCCAAAATTTTCCCTCTCATTTTATCAATATTTCCCCTCACAAGACTCTTTGGACTCCAGACAAAATTAGGGTTTGCTCTGCTCAAGACATCTCTTTGCACTGTTGACCTAGAATTAGGGTTTGAGTTTGCACAGGGATTTTTGGACTTCCAATGCTCAAAGTGACTTTCATACTTCATGTTGGACTTATAAGATTGCCTCTACCAAGTTTCAAGCCTTGAATCAAATTTTTGCCCTGTCAATTGGACAGCTGACCTAGAAATCAGTTGTATTGGGGAGAAAGTCAATTGTGGCCAATTTACTGTCAAACCTCATAATTTTTTATCCACATCAACATTACAGACTCGTATGAACCATTTGATCAAGTTTGGACCATAACTCCTCAAGAAATTTGATCAGATCATCAAAAGGGCAAAATGGTCATTTTTAGGGTTTTGATTGCAGAAGGGCAATTTCTGATTTTTTTTCACCTAGCCAATGGCAAATTGGGTTCAAGAATGGATTCAAGGACTCAAGGGCATCATCTTGATCTAATCACAAGGTTCAAAAGATCTCAAAAGCATTGGATGGACAGATGAATTTTCTAGTCAACTGATCAAAAATCAACTATACACTGAAAAGTCAAACTTTGACTTTTTTGTCAAAATCAAGTGCCAAGGGTCATTTTTCATCAAGATGAGTCAAAACATGAAAATTTTTCATCAAGAAACCTAATTTTGCAAATTAGGGTTTAAAGATTGAAAAATTTCATAACTTAGAATTTTTCTAAGTTATGAAATTTTCTTATTTTTTCCCAACTTTGCCCAACATTTTCACCATTATGCAATTGGATTCAAACAAAACTTCCAACATAAAAGTTGTATTATTCCACAAAACCTACAACTTTTATTCACAAAGTTTTCCCAAAAGAAGCTTGGATCTCAAGTTATGATTTTTGGAACAAGGGTCCATGAAACTTTTAACTTACTGAAATTTTGCCCTAGTTTAGGCAGGATTTTGACCTATCTTCATGGCAATTTTACACCTAGTTCCACTTGGAATATAAAAATGGATTTCAAATATGGATTGTAGATCATGTTACAAGATTTCCAAAATATCCAAGAACTCTCCAAAATTATTTATGGTTAGGGAGAATCGAAGGTTTGAATTTGGCAAAAACTCACTTTGATCCATGGCATTTTCATATTGACACAAGTTGCAAAATCTGTCCAACTTTGCTTTGTACTTGAATACAGGTCTATAAACCCTTCCACACTCAAAAATTGAATGCAAACTCATTGGTTTAAGGCATTATTCTGATCAATGGAAGTTTACACAAGGGTTTAATCCATTTTTGGCAAAAAGTGAACAATGCCATTTACATAAAGCATGCTTTATGTCAAATTGTATTTCTTGAGCCATACACCAAGCCTTTTACTGCAAACAAGGCTCCCTAATGTCAGGCAAAGTTCACCAACTTTGAGAAGCTAGAGTACAAGCCAGTACAGCCATAGCATTGTCAATTCTCATTTTTACTTCAAAACCAAGTAAACTTGCAAAATATCCATATCTTTGAAAATCTGATAAGAACAAAGTTTGTAAACATTTGAACCAACTTTTGCATATTGCCTTGAGCCAGAAGCACGAGCTATCCAACCCTCAAGCCTTCCAAAACACAAAAACACCTTCTTCTTGCAAAACAGGGCAGTTTCTGCATTTTTGTTTCCAAAACACAAACCACTCATGCGTTTTGCCCCAAACCTCTTCCAATACATTCCATATAACCCACCTAAGCTATCCCAACCATTAGCCATTGACTGTAACTCCATTTGCAATCTTCACCATTTCTGATTTCAGCTTGTGCAGGTTGACTTCTACAGGCTGATTCAAGCAAGCTCAAAGCAAACTAAGCATTGGGAAAGGTCCAAGGAAGTTCAAGCAAGCTCCCAAGCATCTCAGGCCTCATTGAAAACCTCCACATTGTCATACTCGAGTTCAACTGAAACAGGTATTTTCCAACTTTCAATCTCTCTATTTAGGAATCATTAGGCTTAGGTTTGTGAATAAAAAATGTAGTACCCATTGCCCTCAAGCTGTACATATGCATAGATTTAATTTAAGTTAACCATGTTGAGAGAATTTGATTGATGAAGTTTCTGAAAAAGTTAGGTTAGAAATTAGGGCCAGAGAAATTCTCTCTGGTCTTTGAGAGTTAGATTAAGTTCTTTATATGGTTGGAATCGTGTTGGAAAATGCTATAACTTTTGTGTTGTGAGTTTTTGCTTTAGAGCACGTATACAGGAGTTGGACATTTGTACAGGAAGCGCGTGTATTTTTGAACGAAGGTTGAAGACGAAGTAGCTGGGCTGGGCCTGGCTATTTCTCACTTTTGGCGCCCCCCAGCTTACTGATTGCACCCCCTTGGCCCATTTCATTATATTTTTATATTTTATATTTCTTTTTTACATTTCTGATTTTATTTTATTTTTCTAAACATAAAAAAATTACCAAAAACATTTTCATAAATTTTCACATTTTATTTTGTATTTTTTATTATTTTTTTCTAACATAAAAAATAGTTTTCTTAAATAATATACTTTTATTTTTTCTAAATAAACTTGTAAATAATACATAAAAATATTATATTTTTATTTTTATTATTTATATACTTAAATAATATTTTTTCTAACATATTTTATTTTTTGACTTTTTTGACATTTGTATATATTTTATTTTATTGTACATAAATAAAATAATTAATATATATACTTTCTTAAAACAAATTAGGGTTTACCCCTTTATAAAAATAATCTTCTTTTTTTTAATACATTAAATAAAATAAAATACAAAAAGAATCACTTTTGCATATTCACATTTATTTGCATATTTAAATATTGTCCATTTATTTATTTGTAAAGAATTCAATTGGGTTGTAATAATCCCCTATTCAAAATTGTATCCCCCTCCCCATATCAATGTTGTAATAGCTTAGATTACTTTTACGCATTTATAGCTTTCAAATATACCATGATAGAGATTAGGGTTTGTATGCAATATCTAAAATCAAAACAAATAATTAGACCTAATACAAGACATAAAATGCATGAAAATGACAACACAATGCACACATGCACCCTGTGATCGGTGGGAATGAGAACTGATTGTTTTGGATATGCTGGTTCGCGTTTGCGTTTGTTTTTGCAAAATGTCGCGGTAAGCAAGAGTCGCCACCGTCTTTTATTTAATCCAACAAGGAAAGGACAAAAGCACAGAAAAATTCCTTTTCGAGATGTTTCTCGGTTCGAGAGGTAGATTATAGAAAGGGAAGGTATTAGCACCCTTTCTATCTGTGGTTATCCACGGGCTCTTAGGTACTTGCTCATTGTGTTTTCAAAAAGTTTTCTTTTCTTTGTGTTTGTGGGTTTTGAAAAGAGTTTTGTTTTTTAAAGAGAGTGTAAGTGCGAAAAGTTTGTTTTGTTTTTAAAAGGAGCAAGTACTCAAGAACCTCTACCTACTCAAAAAGGAATTAAACTATGCAAATGTCCTTTAGACAGTGCTATCCCACTATTGAGGAGTAGGTAGCACCGTCGTTGGAGTTTTCAGGTCAATTCGATTTAAGGGACATGTGGTCACTAAAGCAATGTTAGGACGCCTTAGCGGTAACCCTAATGTCTTAGATCATTTTTATCCGAGGCAACCGTTTCGAGGCAACTTATGATCTTTGGACAAGAGGACAACCTCTAAAACTTCCTATACTCAATGACCACGTCCGAGGCAACCAAGTGAGGCGTACCCTAAGAGTGGCATGTGCGAGTGTGTCAATTTTCAGTTTATATTATCTTTACATATCATGGTGAGCTACTATTGATTTTAAGTTAAGATAGATCTTGTCATGCATAGCCTATTATTCATACATCTAGCAGTTAAGGGTTGCGGAAAATAAATTGCGGAAAATAAAACTAAGCTATTACAAGGCGTCGGGTATTTACATCGCCAAAAACAAACCCTTAAAATTAAATTGCAAAAAGTAAATAAAAGCGGTAAATAAAATCCTAAGTTAAAGCTATTACATCCTCGGAGCAATTACAATATATGGGTCAAAATAATACGCGCGAGAAAATTGAATCGGATTGTCCTTTAGGGTTTTGACCCTTTTGTTGAATAAAGCATATTTTTGGTCTTTTTTGAATTAAGAATTAAGTCTAAATTAATAATGGAATTAATTAATTAAAAAAGAAAATATTGTTGAGTTTTATTTTAATTAAGGCAGTAAAATAGGAGTGATTAAAAAGTTAATAAAATCCTAATTCTAAATCAATTTTAATTTAATGCAAAATCTGTTAAAATTAAACCTAATTAAAAACTAAATTAATTGGTTACAATTTATTTACAAAAATAAGTAATAAAATTAAAATTAAAATATTTTTGTTGTTTCTGATTTTTTATGAAAAAGAGTTAATTAGTTAATTAATTAATTATGATAATAAAATAAAAATAGTGAAAAGGAAAATAAAGAAACAAACTCAGGGGTGCTGGGCTCGAAAAGGGAGTATGAGTTGCAACTTCCAGGCCCAAACCTCCAGCCTGTTGGACTTTCAGATTGCCTGGGCGTTTGTTGATCAAGGTTCATGGTGAACCTCATCCTGACCACTGGATCTGGATCTGGAACCACCTGGCGCATGAGATCTGGAGGTATATGATGCTCCCTGCCTGGAGCGCTGCATCTGAGTACCTGAAAAACAAAATCAAATAAAGCTTTGGGGGACCTGGGATTCGAATCCAGGTCCCAGGGGGGTTTTGCAACGCACGCTTCACCAATCCAACTACACTGCATTATTGTTATTGAATTAAGAAATAAATATTATATAAACAAACAAAACGCTAAGCCTGCAAATAAAAAAAACGCGCTAATGATTTGAATGGACCAATATCATAAGGACACACCATCGTCTTCTTCAAACGACCCTGGTTTTTTACCTGCAGATTTTTATCCGCGGGAAGTTTCGTAAGGTATCTCAAAAACCCTCTCCAGGCCATGTAAATGAAATCCAAGAGTACCAACGTACTCGTCTCTTCCTCTTGGTCATCCCTGTAACCATGGTTTGCATTGATTTTTCCTGCAATTAAAAACCCCAAAAACAAGGTATACGAACCCTAAAACTGGGCATGGCGTTACAGGCTATGAAAGTAAAATTCAGAGATGCCAAAAGTTTCAAAATGCAACGCAAAGCATGAATATGTAATTATTTCAATGAAAGGATGCAAGAAAATTATTTCATGATATCATGTCCAGAGCAAGATTCGTGGATACTTACAGGGAGTTCTAGGCAATGACAAGACCTGGTGTTGATTGGTATAGCTCCACTAGATGGCAAGGAAGAGAGCTACGTTTTGCTTTTGGTCTGAATTCGCCTCCAAGGTTGTTTTTGATCTCTCACTTTTCAAGCTTTTTTTCTCAAGGTTGTGTGGCCGTTTCTGCAGAGTTTGTGTATGTGTTCTTCACGTGTGTGTTATTTGTGAGGCTTGAGGTTTATATGGACAAAAGAAATTAGGTCAACATTTGTGTATCAAATCTTGGTCCATTATGATGAAGAGATTTGATTTGATTTTTTCATAAAGACTTTCCATATTTGATCCAATCATGCGTTTCTGCCAGTTTGCTCTGAGTTGTTTTGGGCCTCCAACTTGATGGAAATCAAAAGTTGACTCCCTTCAGATCCACTTCCCTTCGAACCTGCTCTCTTTGATTGAGCCTCCCTCTGCTTCGATTGCTTGATTCGAACAGGATCACCCTGGTCGAATCAACTCTTATAGGGTTGGGAGCAAATAAGGCAAGAATCTGGCCTTTAATTCAAATAATTGAGTCCACAATCAGCATTTAATTATTTCCATATTTGCAAGGGACACATACCATTGTGAACTTTGGGTGAACCTGGACAGGTTAGGATATGTGTTTTTGCTTAGTCATGCCAGCCTACTTCATTCCTTCGAATCTGCCTTCTTTGCCAGCTTCAAAGTCCAATTCGAATCTATTTAGAACATCCCCTATTAGACAACTTCGACCAGCCCTTGGACTTGTGATGAGTCTAAGTTCTGATTCGAAGTGTTCAGAACTTCCTTCATCAGAGCATCTTAGATTAAGAGAAACTATGCCCTGAAATGCCATTCGTAGGTCATTTCGTTATGATGTTCTTATTAAGGGAAACTCTGAAGTTCTAGTCCAAGGACCTTTTGAAATGCCAATTGAAGGGTATTTATCCATATACCAATCAAAGGGTACTTGTTCAAAATTCCAATCGAAAGACACAACTATAATACCAATCGAAATATATTGTTAACATGCCAATTGAAAGGTGTTGTTCATGCAAATCAAAGGGTCTTGTGTTGTCTCCTTCGAATGGACTTCTTATGTACCTTTCGAATGGGCCTTCTGAATGCTTCTTCGAATGAGTCATTTACATGTTCTTCGAATGAGCCTCTTGCCTGGTGAGTCGAAGGTAAGCCTGAAGTAGTTAGTGCATAGTCGAAGCATTGTGACATTTACTTGATCGAAGGGGGTCCAGCGCTCAATCGAAGTCTTGCAGACCAAAGCTTGATCGAAGGGTTCCAAACACCTAATCGAAGCTTACTAATCAAAGCCTGGTCGAAGAGTGCTCAATGCCCAATCGAAGACTGGTGAGTCAAGCCTGAATCGAAGGATTTTGGATACCCAATCGAAGACCTTTCCCAGATGCCAATCGAAAGACACTTTGTTCATCTTCAAAAAAAAATTTCTTTTTCCTTAGGCAAGAGTTTGTGATCAACCATGTAGGTGGAAGACTTTGGAAAACATGAGAGGGCAAATTTTGGGGTACAACAGTTTCCCCTGTTCAATCTTCTTAAACCTGAGGATGTAGATTGGCTTGCGTGCCTTTCGTGATCCGAAGGTGGAAGATGATTGAACACTAAAGTGCCCAGAAATTTGCACTCACATGGTGTAGTATCAGCATTGTGGTGTCAGGAATGGGCTTACAGATGCCATTTGGAGATTGTTGGTAGGAGGATGGGCTTATAGATGCCATCTGCAGGAGTATCGATCGCATAAGAGATTCCTTAGCGAGAACTTGCATACCTGTTGTTGTAGAAGATTCCACTGGGGAGGTCTAACTTTGTTTGAGATTTAGGAACTTACTCGTGCTCACCGAGAGTATACCGTTGAGGTTATATAACTTGTCATGTCTGGTTCCAGGTATTAATCGCTGACATGAGAAAGAAAGATAGTTTTCCTGGCTTGTTACAGGTATTAATCTTCATGTAGATAGCTTTCCTGGCTTGTTACCGGTATTAACCTACAATCAGTCATCCACAGATGGTTTTCCTGGCTTGTTACAGGTATTAATCTACAATCAGTCGTCCACAGATATTTTTCCTGGCTTGCTACAGGTATTCAATTGGGACTTGAAAAGGTTGGTCGAGGAGATATCTGTCCTGGCTGGTTTCAGGTATTCAACTGGCCTGAGAAAGAAAGTCTTCCTGGCTTGTTACAAGTATTAATCTTCAATCTCTTTATGTAGATGATTTTCCTGGCTTGTTACAGGTATTAATCTACAATCAGTCGTCCACAGATAGTTTTCCTGGATGGTTTCAGGTATTAATCTGGAACTTGAAAAGGTTGGCCGATGAGATAGTTGTCCTGGCTGGTTTCAGGTATTAATCTCTGACCTGAGAAAGAAAGTCTTCTTGGCTTGTTACAGGTATTAATCTTCAATCTCTTCATGTAGATGATTTTCCTGGCTTGTTACAGGTATTAATCTACAATCAGTCGTCCACAGATAGTTTTCCTGGCTTGTTACAGGTATTAAACTAGGACTTAAAAAGGTTGATGGTAGCCATCTTTTGATTGACCTTTTCCTGAAAAGGTAAAACGTTAGCTGTATGCAATGTCATGATGTATGAAATGCATGACGTCATGATGTTCTAAAAAATAAATGAGATTGTGTCGTATGCACTTTATCATGTATGTAAATAGGAAGTATGAAATGTGAAATGTTTATGAATGTATTTTTGTCTGGGAAAATAAATCCTGGAGTTGCTGGAGAATAGAGTTGAGTTCTTCGTTTCCGCTGGGGATGATGAACGAAGATGGTTGTGAGAATAAACCTGCAGGAGAGGATGACTCTGTTGGGGAATAAACTGGTGAAGAGATTACTCTGCGGGGAATTACTCTGTGGGGGAGAGGTACTCTGTTGAGGATTTTAACGATAACTCCACTGGGGATTCCGTTGATAAGCTCTGTTGGGGATTTCAATGATGAACTCCGCTGGGGATGGATTATCGTTGCTGGTGATATTGAATCTGTTGAGGATAGAAGTCCTGCTTGGTGAAAGAAAGAACTTCGTTGGGGATGATCTTTTAGTTGCAACTTGCTGAGGATAACCCGGTTAGACTCTTGTGAGGATAATCTCTGAATTTGGCTGGAGAGATACATTTGTATTCTGCAGGGGACAAGCTTCCAGAATCTACTGGGGAAGATGATTCAACTCCTTTGGGGAAGCTTTTCTTAGACTGCGCTGGGGAAATGGCTCCACTGGGGGCATCTTGTATTCCGCCGGGGAATATTCTTATATTTCGTTGAGGGATATTAAGACTGTCGGGGATACTCCTATGCTTGCTGGAGAATATCTTTATACTCCGCTAGGGAATACTAAGATCTTATGGGGATATCAAGCCTTTTCGGGCTGATGGTAGACTAACTCTGCTTGGGGGAGAGTATGGCTGATTCATTCATGGTTGTAAGTCTCAGTGGGGAGAGCTACCATTACTGTCTTACTCTGCAGGGAGTGAAGGTATCTTGGTCACATTCTTCAGCTGAACTTACCTTGGTACCTTGGTGGACAGAGCAACTAGACCGCTTAGACAATTCTTATTGCCCCTACTTCTGATATCACCCATAATTAGTCCTTTGTTTCGCATGTAAATATTTATGAGCAGCAATTAATGTCAAATGCATATATAAAAAATGATCATTGGACGTTCTTTGCAAAACAAAACAGATAAAGGAAAAACAATTTGAAATTTGTCTGAAAAATGAATTTGTATTGATTTTGAAGTTTGGCCTGTAAATAGGCATTTTGTACAAGAGGCTGATGTCCTAGTAAGATAACGCCGCCGAACAAATAGAGCTTATACAATTTGTGAAAAGAAAACAAAACAGCTATGTGAATAGTCCCACTGGGTTCCAGCTCTGCTATTACCTTTATATCTTCAAGCATCTCATCATTTTGCTGCTTAGTTGAAGATGAATCTAATTGACTGGTGTCGTCCGAGCCTGATAGTTGATACCGAAGTCCGGATGCGAGGTGATCCAATGAGACATAGTATTATGCTTTAATCCCTAACTTTTTCCTGGACCGCCCTTTCGGGTTTTCAGCCCACCGGGATACCCATTTTTGCCCAAACCGCCTTTTCAGGTTTTCGACTTGCCGGGTGTACAAATTTTTTTATTTTCATCCCTTATTTTTGCCCGAACCCTTTTGGTTCGCCGGGAAGCCCTTATTTTTGCCTTGTCCAGTCAACCTAACGGGTCTTTGACTATGCGTAGTATCTTTTTACTATGTCTGCATTGACGGGGTGAGGAAGGTCGTCACCACCCATGGTGGTTAGAATCATCGCTCCTTCTAAGAAGATGTTCTTAACCACAAATGGCCCTTCGTAAGTAAGGGTCCATTTGCCCATGGGATCACCTTGAGGTAGAATAATGCGCTTGATTACCAGGTCCCCGACTTGATACTCTTGTCGTCTGACTTTATTGTTAAATGCCTTGATCATCCGTTTTTTGTACGTTTGACCATGACAAATAGCAGTGAGTCTCTTTTCGTCGATTAGGTTCAATTGATCAAGCCGGGTCTGGATCTAGTCGTCTTTGCTCAAACTTGCATCCTTCATGATCCGGAGAGAGGGTATCTGAACTTTAATGGGCAAAGACTACCTCCATGCCATATACCAAGGAGTAGGGTGTTTCCCCTGTTGACGTCCGTGCTGAGGTACGGTACCCATGAAGAGCAAATGGTAACATATCGTGCCAGTCTTTGTATGTCATTGTCATCTTCTGCACAATCTTCTTAATGTTCTTATTTGCCGCTTCGACAACCCCATTCATCTTCGGCCGGTAGGGAGAAGAGTTGTGGTGCTGTATTTTGAATTGCTCGCAGAGCTCAGTGATCATCTTGTTGTTAAGATTGGTACCATTATCCGTAATGATCCTCTCTAGTACACCGTATCGACAGATCAGGTTATGCCGAATGAACCGTGCCACGATGTTCTTGGTTACCGTAGCAAAGGAAGCTGCTTCAACCCACTTCGTAAAGTAATCAATCGCTACCAGGATGAAACGATGCCCTTTGGATGCCGTAGGTCTGATCTCGCCGATCATATCAATGCCCCACATTGCAAAAGGCCAAGGTGTTATCAAGACATTCAGAGGAACTGGAGGAATGTGCACCTTATCAGCATAGACCTGGCACTTGTGACATGTCCGAGAATATTGATAACAGTCGGCTTCCATTGTGGACCAGTAATATCCTGCCCGAAGGATTTTCTTTGCCATGGTATGTCCACTGGAATGAGTTCCGAAGGTACCTTCATGCAGTTCTGCCATGATCCTTTATGCTTCAATCTTATCCACACAACGCAGTAAGGTTGAATCATGGTTACGTTTGTAAAGAATGCCATTGCTGATGAAGAACTTTGCCGCGAACCTTCTCAGAAACTTTTTGTCATTAACAGATGCACCCTCGGGGTATTCTTGAGCTTCAAGGTATCTTTTTACTTTGTGATACCAGGGCTTTTCTCTTACCTCTTCAGTCTCAAGATCACAGCAATGTGCAGGTTCATCCAATTTCCAAATAATGATTCGGGGAGCCTCGTTGTCCCACTTAACTTTGAACATAGAAGACATCGTAGCTAGCGCGTCCTCCAACTGATTCTCCTCTCTTGGGAAGTGTTCAAAGGTTATCTCCTCGAAATGGGGAAGCAACGTCAATACATACTCCTTGTAAGGAATAAGATTTGGGTGTTTCGCATCCCACTCTCCTTTGATCTGACTGATCATGAGAGCGGAATCTTCGAAGACACTCAGAAACTTAATACTTAGGTCAATTGCAGCTCGAAGACCCATAATGCATGCTTCATACTCCGCCATGTTGTTGGTGCAGTTGAAACATAGTCGGGCGGTAAACGGAGTATGAGTGCCGTTAGGAGATATAATCACAGCGCCAATGCCATTACCCAAAGCGTTTGAAGCTCCATCAAAGTACATAGACCATCGGGATCCTTCCTCAGGTCCTTCATCCGGTCCAGGTGTCTCACAATCAGTCACTACCATGATATTCTCGTCTGGAAATTCAAAGTTCATAGACTGGTAATCATCCACTGCCTGATGTGCCAAATGGTCTGCTAATACACTTCCCTTGATTGCTTTTTGAGTCGTGTACTGGATATCATACTCAGTCAAGATCATCTGCCATCTTGCTATTCTTCCGGACAGGGCGGGCTTCTCGAATATATACTTGATTGGATCCATCTTTGAAATTAACAGAGTAGTGTGAGTCAGCATATACTGTCTCAGCCGGCGAGCAGCCCATGCCAAAGCGCAACAAGTTTTCTCAAGCAGTGAGTATTGGGTCTCACAGTCGGTAAACTTTTTGCTAAGGTAATAAATAGCATGCTCTTTTCGGCCAGACTCGTCATGTTGACCCAGCACACACCCCATTGAATTGTCAACTACTGTCAAGTATAAGATTAGAGGTCTCCCTTCAACTGGTGGCATCAGAATGGGAGGCTCCTGGAGATACTCTTTAATTCTTTCGAAAGCGGCCTGGTATTCATCGTTCCAATGTACCACTTGATCTTTCTTCAGCAGTTTGACGATTGGCTCACAAGTAGCAGTTAGGTGCGAGATGAACCGGGCAATGTAGTTCAGTCGTCCTAGAAAGCCTTTGACCTCTTTCTCTGTCTTGGTAGCTGGCATCTCTTGTATGGCCTTCACCTTGGCAGGGTCCACTTGAATACCATTGTCGCTCACGATGAAACCTAGCAGTTTGCCAGACCTCACCCCAAAGGTGCACTTGTTCGGGTTCAACCTCCGCTTGTATAACTTCAACCTGTCAAACAACTTCTGTAGATGGTCAAGGTGTTCCTCCTCAGTTTGGGACCTCACAATCATATCGTAGACGTATACTTCAATCTCATGATGGATCATGTCATGAAATAAAGCAACCATGGCACGCTGATATGTTTCCCTAGCATTTTTCAATCCAAAAGGCGTGACCTTGTAGCAAAAGGTACCCCACTGAGTAACAAAAGTGGTCTTTTCCATGTCTTCGGGAGCCATCTTTATCTGATTATAACCGGAGAAACCGTCCATGAAGGAGAATACCTTATGCTGAGCAGTGTTGTCGACCAGAACATCAATATGAGGTAGAGCGAAGTCATCCTTAGGGCTCGCCCTGTTCAAATCCCTGTAGTCAACACACATTCGGACCTTACCATCTTTCTTCGGTATCGGAACCACATTGGCAACCCACTGAGGGTAAGAAGTCACTGCTAGAAAACCGGCGTCAAACTGTTTCATAACTTCGGCCTTGATTTTATCGGACATCTCTGGGCGCATACGGCGAACCTTCTGCTTTACGGGAGGACAGTCTTCCTTGGTAGGGAGGCGATGAACCACAATGTCAGTATCCAACCCAGGTGTGATCGGTGGATCTGGAACTGACTGTTTAACGCTGGTTCGCGAAATGTCGCGGAAGCAAGAGTCGCCACCGTCTTTTATTTTCTCCAAATGGAAAGGACAAAAGCACAGAAAAATTCCTTAAAGAGATTGCTCTCGGTTCGGGAGGTAGGTTATAGAAAGGGAAGGTGTTAGCACCCTTTCTATCCATGGTTATCCATGGGCTCTTAGATACTTGCTCAATGTGTTTTCAAAAATGTTTGCTTGCTTTTCAATGTGGGTTTAAGAAAGTTTCTTTGAAAAATTTCAGTTCGACTCGTACGTCAGAGTGTTTGAAAAATTTGCTTTGAAAGCTTTTAAAAATGTGTTGGTGTGAAAAGTATTTTGATTTGTTTTGTTTTTAAAGAGAGCAAGTATCTACGAGAACCTACCTACCCTAAGGAATTCGTCTGTGTAAATGTCCTTTAAAGTAGTGCCATCCTACCATTAAGAGGTAGGTAGCACCACCGTTGGAGGTGTTCGGGTCAATTCGAGTTTGTAGGGACATGGTGATCACCAGAGCAATGGGAAGATACCTTAGAAGCTACCCTCGTGCCAGGTTCCCGGATCATGAGGACTTACTAAGACATCCTCTACTCGACGATCACCTTTCGAAAGGCAACAGTGAGGCGTACCCTAGGGGTGGTGTGTGCGATTCGTGTGTCGTTTTTCAGTTATTTGTCTTGTCATGATTGTTGTGATCTACGCTTGATTTTATTTTTAAGTCCATACATTCTTTCATGCTTATTTAACAGTTAATATTTGCGAGGAAAATAAATCTAAACTATTACAAATGGCGCGGGTCCACATCGCCAAAATTAAACCGGACCCGATTTGACTGAAAAATAAATAAGGCAAAATAAAGAAAAGTGCGAAAAGTTAAATTGTTACAACGCTTTGGGAGAATTACATATTTATAATAAGCGACATAAAATAAACGTGCGAAATTAACAATTAAAAATATGGGCGTTGGACCCTTTTGCAAAGAATTAAAGTTAATGAATTAATTAATTAGAATTAATGTGGAATTAGTATTAAAGATTAAAAGAAAATGTTTTTAGTATTTTTATGTTTTTTAAGATTTAATGGAAAAAAGAGAATTAATTATAATTAACATAAAATGTCAAACCCTAAATCTATTTATTTTTAAGTTATTAAGAAAAATATTGAGTTTTTAACCTAATTTAAACCTAAGTTATTTATACAATTTAATTATAAAAATAAGTAAGTAAATATATTATGGTAAAAAAGGAAAATTAAAAAAAGAATAAAATTTATTAAACCTAATTCTACTTTTTGTATTTTTAGTTATTAAAAAGAATTAAAATTGTAACCTAATTAAAACTAAATATTTATATGTTAACTTATTTATGAAAATAATTAAAATAATAAATTTATTATATTTTGGGTCTTTTCTGATTTTTTAGGCATTTTTGTATTTTTGTAAAAAAAACAATTAATTAAATCAAAGCAAAACAAATAATAAAACAATGAATAAAATAAAATAAAATATGTGCAAACCAGGGAGGGGTTCAGTCCCAATATGGAGGTGTGACTTGGAATAGTCTGGCCCAATTCTGAAGCCTCCTTTGACTTTTTGCTAGCATGCTGTGCGTTGACTGGAGGAGTAGCGTGTTCATCCATCCTCAGCCTTGTGATTGTGGACGTTGGGCACGTGGACGCTCTGATCTGGGGGATGTATGGTATGCTCCCACCTGAAAACTGCATATGAGCGCGTTTTGCAAAATATTATTGAAATAACGTAGACCTGGGGCTCGAACCCAGGTCTTGGATGTGAACGCTATCAACACCTGCCAGCTGAACCATTGAATTGTTTTGTATATTTAATAAACCATGAACATAATAAAACAAGCGAGAGTTAGTGCCTCAAAAAACGCGCGTAATTCAAAAGAACCACTGGCCGTTGGACACGAGGTCATCTTCTTCAATTTTCCTGAAACACAAATATGAGGCAACGGTTTTTAAGCGTTGTTTTAGGGGTGTTTCCAGAAAATAGCGACTAGCGCTATGTGATTCATAAATTAATCGCGAGGCTTGGTCCATGTTCGTCTCAATGCGCTGAATCCCATGGTCATGGTCTGGAGCTTTGATTTTTCCTCTTTGCAAAAGCCCTAAAATTACAACCTGTAAACCCTAAAATTTAAGCATGGTAGAATCTCGTACACAGCGTTATAATCAAATCAAAAGCATTGGTTAGCTTCGAAACATCACACTGAACAAGAATCCATAAATAAAAATGCAAAAAGATGCGTGAATTATGATATACGATTTTGAAAATTTCGTGACACAGTTTGAGTTTAATCTACCAATTCTTTGTGTTTGAGTTGATGTTCTTGATTGGCACACGTTCAGAGAACCACACTGAAGCTATTGGAATAGGTTTTGTGTCTTGAATCAATCTCTAGCACTGATTTCAGTTTTGCTTTCTTTGACCAAAATTCCAAATTTGCAATGGTATTTTCAGCGCAGCTTAGGGTGTGTCAGGATTAGGGTTGCATTCCTGTTTATGTATTGAAGCAATTAGGTTAACAAAATTCAACAAAATCTCTTGTAATCATGGATTGAAGATTTGATTTTTTTCCATTATATTTTCAATCTTTTTCACATGGTTTTTGTATCAATTATGATCAATTCAATCCAATTCTTCCTAATCAGCATGTGCACGAAATATTGACCTTGAAATGTGTACAAAAAGATTTGCTTGGTTCATTTAGATATTTTTTTACATATTTAATTGATTTAATTGAATTAATATAAATAAAAATTCAAATAAATAAATAAAAAATGAGAAAATGCTTCCCTTTGGGCCAAGTGGTCGTGCATAGGCTTGGAATGATGAATCTTGGAAGAAAAATGGGCCCGTTAGCAATTTTAGACCATTTGAATCAAAGTTGACTTTTCAAAATATCCAAAAATTTCCCAACTTTCACAAGGCATAACTTGCTCAATTTTTAAGCTTTTCTCATGTTCTTGGACATTTTGGAAAGGTCTTTGAGTCCTCTAACCAATGCCTTTGGTCCCATGTCATTTTGATTTACCAATATCAAGTTATGGCCTTTGACTTAAAGTCCCTTTTTGTTGACTTTTGAAAATGACCTATAATGTTGAAATTGATAACTTTTTGTGAGAGCATTTCTTGGACTTGGAGTATGAAGATGAGTTGTAGTAAATGTCTTTCTCTTCAAAATGAGATTTGGATGGAATTTTTCTGATAATCCATGTGAAAGTTATGCCCTGGTCAATTTCAGTTGACTTTTTCAGCTGTCCAAATATAGCAACTTTTGCATCTTTGATGATTTCTGAGCCAAATTTTGAGAATCATGATCAAGCATTGATCAAATGATGTTTGTGGCTTCAAAATGATATGTTGACCAAAAATTTGAACTTTTGACTGTCAAATGACCATTTTGCCCCTACAGTTGACTGTAGTGCAATCTAGGGTTTTGACTGTGCAATTTTGAGCTGAATGCCTTGAAACTTGACATGAGGATGCTTGACCATGTTTGTAAGCATATGAGACTTGATTGGGCCTTTGAAAACTTCATTTTCTTGATCAGAACCCAAACCCTAGTTTTGACTGTATAGGAGACAGTTGCACTGCACAACCCTTGAGGAATTTTGTGACTTGGCTTGGCAATTTCTTGAAGACTATGGGAGGGCAAATTTTGGGGTACAACAGTTGCCCCTGTTCAATCTTCTTAGACCTGAGGATGCAGATTGGCTGACGTGCCTTTCGCAATCCGAAGGTAGAAGATGATTGGACACTAGAGTGCCCAGAAATTTGCGCTCACCTGATAGCAGTGTGGTGGAATGGGCTTACAGATGCCATTTAGAGGTTGCTGGATTAGGATGATGGGCTTATAGATGCCATCTGGATGTAGATCGCGTAAGAGATTCCTTAGCGAGAACCTGTATACCTGCAAGAGAAAAATGAGTACCTGACACGTTGCAGGAGCTGATTTTAGATGCTTCGTATAGATGTGTCCTGACTGGTTACAGGAGCTGAGTCTGGAGCTTCAAACAGCGATGAATGAACCAGGGATGGTTATTGCTTTAGCATGAATGGTAAGAGAACCTTGGGTGATTTTAACTTCAACAACGTTCGTTGAAAAAAATCTTGGTGGGAAATACCATCTTCGCAGGATCGGAACTAGAACCATAGGCCATTATAATCTGAAAGGGAATCACCTCACTCGCCGTCGGAGAGGGAATCATAGGAAAAGGAAATGTCACCTCACACACCGTCGGAGAGGGAAACATAAGAGACTATCACCTCACACTCATCGTCGGAGAGGGAAACATCTGAAAAAGGAATTACCACCTCACGCACCTGCCGGAGAGGGGACCATAAGAGACTATCACCTCACACTCATCGTCGGAGAGGGAAACATCTAAAGAAGGAATTACCACCTCACGCACCGTCGGAGAGGGAACCATAGGAGACTATCACCTCACACTCATCGTCGGAGAGGGAAACATCTGAAGAAGGAATTACCACCTCACGCACTTGCCGGAGAGGGGACCATAGGAGACTATCACCTCACACTCATCGTCGGAGAGGGAAACATCTGAAAAAGGAATTACCACCTCACGCACCTGCCGGAGAGGGGACCATAAGAGACTATCACCTCACACTCATCGTCGGAGAGGGAAACATCTAAAGAAGGAATTACCACCTCACGCACCGTCGGAGAGGGAACCATAGGAGACTATCACCTCACACTCATCGTCGGAGAGGGAAACATCTGAAAAACTTCTACTGAGTCTTCATCAGGAAAATCTGTTGGGAGTCGATTTAGCTGGACTGGACAAGGTCTTGAAATGTCTTTAACTCAGCAGGATGGTGAAGGAATCGGAGACGATTGCTACTCCAAATATATGATGAAGGAATCTGGGACGATTACTACTTCAGCAGGATGATGAAGGAATCTGGGACGATTGCTACTCCAAATATATGATGAAGGAATCTGGGAAGATTACTACCTCAGCAGGATGATGAAGGAATCTGGGATGATTGCTACTCCAAATATATGATGAAGGAATCTGGGACGATTACTACCTCAACGGGATGATGAAGGAATCTGGGTTGATTACTACCTCAGCGGGATGATGAAGGAATCTGGGACGATTACTACCTCAGCAGGGTGATGAAGGAATCTGGGACGATTACTACCTCAGCAGGGTGATGAAGGAATCTGGGACGATTACTACCTCAGCGGGATGATGAAGGAATCTGGGACGATTACTACCTCAACGGGATGATGAAGGAATCTGGGACGATTACTACCTCAACGGGATGATGAAGGAATCTGGGACGATTACTACCTCAACGGGATGATGAAGGAATCTGGGACGATTAATACCTCAGCGGGATGATGAAGGAATCTGGGACGATTACTACCTCAGCAGGGTGATGAAGGAATCTGGGACGATTACTACCTCAGCGGGATGATGAAGGAATCTAGGACGATTACTACCTCAGCGGGTAAAGACTTTTATCTGTTGATCGTTCTTTCCTGAAAAAGTAACGAATTAGTTGTATGCAATGTCATAATGCATGAATTGCATGATTTTAAGATGTTCTCAAAAATAAATGAGATTGGGGTGATATGATGCGTCTATGCATGCTATAATGATGTATGTGACGTTTTATGAATGTGTTTTTCGTCTAGGAAAGTAAATCCTTGACGGGTGCCGGGAAGTCGTATCCTGGGCTGATATTGAAGAATAGATTTTACTTCCGCTGGGGATGATAACTGCAAGAATACCGGTAGGAGAAGATGACTCCGTTGCGGAATAAACTTGGCAAATGGAAGATTCTGCGAGGAGAAAAGATACTCTACGACCATGCTGGGAAGCAATACTCTGTGGGAAGAGGGATGCCTTGCTGAGTGTTGATGATAATTTGCTGGGGATACCCTTGTCGTACTGGAAGTATTGATAGACTTTGCTGGGGTGAGAAGACTTCGTCGAGGACGCTCTTTCCGTGGCTTTTGGCTGAGGATAACCCAGTTATATCCTGTTAAGGAAATAACTCTTTGAATAAAGCCGGGAGACGCGTTCGTGTTCTGCGAGGGGATAAGCTTCCAGAATCTACTGGGGATAAGCTTATTGCTTGGGGAGATGGATTCCAACTTTCCTGGGGAAGCTGGGTTGGACTCTCCTGGGGGAGTATTGAACCGTATTGGTTATGTTCTTCAACGGAACCTACCTTGATACCCTGGAGGACAGAACAATCAGATTGCTTAGACCACTCTTTATTGCCCCTGTTTCTGTGGGGGAGGCACTTGTGGGGTACTGATAGTTATTGATAGACAAACCTTCTTCTGGTAGGCAGATGGCAGGACATAGTCGTACGCTTTAATCCCTAACTTTTGCCTGGACCGCCCTTTCGGGTTTTCAGTCCACCGGGATACCCATTTTTGCCCAAGCCGCCTTTTCAGGTTTTCGACTTGCCGGGTGTACATATTTTTTTATTTCATCCCTTCATTTTGCCCGAACCCTTTTGGTTCACCGGGAAGCCCTTATTTTTGCCTAGGTATGTCAACCTAGCGGGTCTTTAATTTTGCATAGTATTTTCGACTATGTCCACGCTCTTAGAATGCAGGGAGGTGCCTCTGGCTGCTTGTGTTGCCATATTACCAGAAGGCGTCTGATCGTGCAAGATTCGTTGCTGGAGTGCCCCAAGTGACTCAAGCAGAGATTTGCCCCAGGCTTTTGGCCTTTTGAGAGATTCTCTGGATATTGACTTAACTGCCCCAGATGATGGACCATGATCATACCATGCCCCGTGATTGGAAGTGCTTCTGTTCACTAGGTATTCATCGTGCGAATTTCCCTGCTGTTTAAACAAAAGGTCATATGCAAACAAAGTTATATAAAAAATGCAAAGCTTATGTCTGTCTTGAAGATTTTGAAAATGCATTCTTTTTCATAAAACAAATGAATGTTTGTAAAACGTGATGTCAACTCAATATTTTATAGCAAGCCTTAAGGAGTCAGGATACCTTTCGTAACAGTATGCTTTCGAACTAACCCATGCTTCAGCTAGGACTTTTAAGGGTTATATCGTGGCCTGGTTCACGGTTTAAGAAACAAAGGATAAAGGCTCAAATTATTTGTACCCACCCGCTCTTCGTGATGTTCTCCAAACCTAAACTCAGTTGATCATACGTTAGACCTTGTTTGAGTCTTTGCTTTGATATACCAGTGATGATTCGGATGTTGATGATTTATTCCGACTAGGCAGTCATTTTTGTTTTTGTTGAGGGTTTGTGAGACCTCTTTCTTGATTTTTGTTATCCCTTTCTTTTTTTGCCTGAGCTGTTTCCTTTTTTGGAATTACAGTCAGCGGGATGCCCCAGTTTCATAAGTCCCCTTTGTAGGTTTAGACTTTTTGGGCTTTTCATTTATGAATTTTGATGATGACTGCCTGTCCTTTTGATTGTTCTGAACCATCAATGTTTTTTTTCGTAAGGATCTCTTTGGTGCCATTCGTCATGCACTTGGATCAACTGAGAAGACTACCCTGCCCCGGGTTATGATAAAGGGTTTTAATTTTCGAAAATAAAAACTCCTACTTCTTTGGCTCAGATGGGTTGACGAGGGTTTATCATCCTTATAACTCCAGTGTTTAGGGATTGAAACAATGCCTGTACCTCATCAGCGGGGTCTGTCGAAAGCATACTGTAAATTATGGTATCGTTTTCGTCATCCTCCCTCAAGAGGCTTAGAATTATTAATCGAGAGTTAACATCAGAAAAAATATGAAAATAATTTGCATATAGTGAATGCGAATATATTGATTCAAAATAGACATAAGCGATGCATTAATGAAATAACAATGTTTTAACATGACTAAATGTTTAAACAAAAGAAAATCGCAACTTGAATTCGAATGAACAAAAAGTGCTTTCTATCCTAGCCATGTTTTGGCAAGGGAGCAGTGATTATGTTCGGAGTCTCAGGTACTTCAAACTGAATTTCTCCAGCGTCGATCATGTCTTGAATCTTGTTTTTGAGAGGCCAGCAGTTGTCCGTGGTATGCCCCGGGCTATCAGAATGGTATGCGCACCTATCATTGGGATGATAGTTAGGAGCAGAAGTGTTTGGATTCCGAAGAGGAGCCTTTAAGGTGATCAGCCCTGCCTTCAACATTTGTTGCAGTGCTTGATCCAGCGACATGTTGATTTTGGTGTACTGCCTTTTAGGCTTGTCTGGTTTGCTCTGATCAGCCCGTTGTTCTGGGCGAGGTCGTTGTTGGACCTGTGAAGTAATAGCAGCTTGGAGAGGCCCAACCCTTTGACTTCTTGGAAGTTGATTAATGACTGGGTCCCTGACTTGGGCTGGTCGCTTTATGTCTTGATGAAGCTGACTGATCATGGCCCTCAGCTCTCCTTGCTCCTGAGCTAAACCTTGAATGAGGGCCCTTTGCCCTAGCATCTGGGTTTTCAATGTGTCTACCTCAGCTTGTAGACGTTTCAGCCTTTCATCCTCAGCATTGTTCCTGACAAAGGTCCCCATGAGAAGTGTCCTTAGTTCCTCCTGCCCCTTGGATAGGTTCAGGAGGATTTCCCCGAGCCGAGTTTCTTGAGCAAGAAAGTCCTGGTTATCTTGTTGGGAAGCCATGGCTGAAATAAACAGCGAGAAGGGTAAGTGACCTGCAAAGAACGGGTACCTGTAATGCGATGAGGTGTATGTATGCATGCAATGTTTTCAAGGACCTCGCGGGGTAAACAAGAAATTTGTTAGAGTTTTGAATCCGGTAGCTTGATTTGAAGGAACTTCATATTTATTGGGAGTCTTTCTTCAAGGGTCAAAGGCTCACCATATCGAGTGGGTCATAGCCCCTGACTTTAGTCATCATGTCTAATTTTGATTTTCCAGCAACCTTGGTTAAGGGAACCTTCTTCAGGAGTCAGAGCTCACCATATCAAGTGGGTCATAGCCCCTGACAACCTTGGCTAGAGGAAAATAAATCCTCTTTGCCCCTTGCTGGGATAGTTGATTCACCATGACCTGCATCACAAGCCCTTGAGATCCTTGAAATGGGTTAGGATGTATGCAATGGTATGATGTCATGCTATGCATGGGGTGATGTAGGTAAACCATGTTATGAGTCCCAATTAAGGACTATAAACAAACCCTGCAAGAAATTCAGTGTACTTTGTTATGAGTCCCAATTAAGGACTATAAACAAAACCTGCAAGAGATCTAGTAAACCCTGTTATGAGTCCCAGTTAAGGACTATAAACAAAACCTGCAAGAAATTTGGTAAACCCTGTCATGAGTCCTAGTTAAGGACTATAAACAAAACCTGTAAGAAATTCATGTGTCAGCTAACAAGCATGCAAGTAGGCAAATACAAAGGCACACAAGTCACACAAGAGAAACCCTTAGGGTTTAGGCCAGCATGGGGTCTGGGTAGTACCCTCTTGAAGTTGGTGGGTTCAACCTGTCCTAATCAAAGTAACCGGGTTCTAAGGTTCCCAATATCACGGGATTGCTTTCATTGTTCATCGTCTCGATTTAGCCACTGAACTGGCGATCGAAATATTCCAGGAAAGCAACCCTCAATTGAGTGTAGCATCGAGTATCAACCAACCTCGGACTGCACCAAAGTCAGTTATCTCACTACCCTAAAGAGGCCAAGATAGTTCAATTAAGGTTCCTAAGGTCTGTTGATGCTTCATGACACCACGCGGAGGCCCCGTACTCTCCTTGACTGAACTCAAGGGTTACCGGTACACACCAAAGTGCCACATCAACGTAGCAGACTGTTTCAACCATGTCGGTATACCCCGCACAGTTCCCTCACAGCCTTGTTGCTACTTTCTAAGAAGGTATCCCCCAGATCCGGGTTAGGATCTATAGAACTCCCAAGCAAGTCCCACAATAATAAAGCAAGCAAAGAAAACAATTGAAAACACAGTTATGAACTATCCCTAAGGTACACCTCACTTTATAAAGATTCCCCAGCAGAGTCGCCAGTTCTGTGATCGGTGGATCTGGAACTGACTGTTTAACGCTGGTTCACGAAATGTCGCGGAAGCAAGAGTCGCCACCGTCTTTTATTTTCTCCAAATGGAAAGGACAAAAGCACAGAAAAATTCCTTAAAGAGATTGCTCTCGGTTCGGGAGGTAGGTTATAGAAAGGGAAGGTGTTAGCACCCTTTCTATCCATGGTTATCCATGGGCTCTTAGATACTTGCTCAATGTGTTTTCAAAAATGTTTGCTTGCTTTTCAATGTGGGTTTAAGAAAGTTTCTTTGAAAAATTTCAGTTCGACTCGTACGTCAGAGTGTTTGAAAAATTTGCTTTGAAAGCTTTTAAAAATGTGTTGGTGTGAAAAGTATTTTGATTTGTTTTGTTTTTAAAGAGAGCAAGTATCTACGAGAACCTACCTACCCTAAGGAATTCGTCTGTGTAAATGTCCTTTAAAGTAGTGCCATCCTACCATTGAGAGGTAGGTAGCACCACCGTTGGAGGTGTTCGGGTCAATTCGAGTTTGTAGGGACATGGTGATCACCAGAGCAATGGGAAGATACCTTAGAAGCTACCCTCATGCCAGGTTCCCGGATCATGAGGACTTACTAAGACATCCTCTACTCGACGATCACCTTTCGAAAGGCAACAGTGAGGCGTACCCTAGGGGTGGTGTGTGCGATTCGTGTGTCGTTTTTCAGTTATTTGTCTTGTCATGATTGTTGTGATCTACGCTTGATTTTATTTTTAAGTCCATACATTCTTTCATGCTTATTTAACAGTTAATATTTGCGAGGAAAATAAATCTAAACTATTACAAATGGCGCGGGTCCACATCGCCAAAATTAAACCGGACCCGATTTGACTGAAAAATAAATAAGGCAAAATAAAGAAAAGTGCGAAAAGTTAAATTGTTACAACGCTTTGGGAGAATTACATATTTATAATAAGCGACATAAAATAAACGTGCGAAATTAACAATTAAAAATATGGGCGTTGGACCCTTTTGCAAAGAATTAAAGTTAATGAATTAATTAATTAGAATTAATGTGGAATTAGTATTAAAGATTAAAAGAAAATGTTTTTAGTATTTTTATGTTTTTTAAGATTTAATGGAAAAAAGAGAATTAATTATAATTAACATAAAATGTCAAACCCTAAATCTATTTATTTTTAAGTTATTAAGAAAAATATTGAGTTTTTAACCTAATTTAAACCTAAGTTATTTATACAATTTAATTATAAAAATAAGTAAGTAAATATATTATGGTAAAAAAGGAAAATTAAAAAAAGAATAAAATTTATTAAACCTAATTCTACTTTTTGTATTTTTAGTTATTAAAAAGAATTAAAATTGTAACCTAATTAAAACTAAATATTTATATGTTAACTTATTTATGAAAATAATTAAAATAATAAATTTATTATATTTTGGGTCTTTTCTGATTTTTTAGGCATTTTTGTATTTTTGTAAAAAAAACAATTAATTAAATCAAAGCAAAACAAATAATAAAACAATGAATAAAATAAAATAAAATATGTGCAAACCAGGGAGGGGTTCAGTCCCAATATGGAGGTGTGACTTGGAATAGTCTGGCCCAATTCTGAAGCCTCCTTTGACTTTTTGCTAGCATGCTGTGCGTTGACTGGAGGAGTAGCGTGTTCATCCATCCTCAGCCTTATGATTGTGGACGTTGGGCACGTGGACGCTCTGATCTGGGGGATGTATGGTATGCTCCCACCTGAAAACTGCATATGAGCGCGTTTTGCAAAATATTATTGAAATAACGTAGACCTGGGGCTCGAACCCAGGTCTTGGATGTGAACGCTATCAACACCTGCCAGCTGAACCATTGAATTGTTTTGTATATTTAATAAACCATGAACATAATAAAACAAGCGAGAGTTAGTGCCTCAAAAAACGCGCGTAATTCAAAAGAACCACTGGCCGTTGGACACGAGGTCATCTTCTTCAATTTTCCTGAAACACAAATATGAGGCAACGGTTTTTAAGCGTTGTTTTAGGGGTGTTTCCAGAAAATAGCGACTAGCGCTATGTGATTCATAAATTAATCGCGAGGCTTGGTCCATGTTCGTCTCAATGCGCTGAATCCCATGGTCATGGTCTGGAGCTTTGATTTTTCCTCTTTGCAAAAGCCCTAAAATTACAACCTGTAAACCCTAAAATTTAAGCATGGTAGAATCTCGTACACAGCGTTATAATCAAATCAAAAGCATTGGTTAGCTTCGAAACATCACACTGAACAAGAATCCATAAATAAAAATGCAAAAAGATGCGTGAATTATGATATACGATTTTGAAAATTTCGTGACACAGTTTGAGTTTAATCTACCAATTCTTTGTGTTTGAGTTGATGTTCTTGATTGGCACACGTTCAGAGAACCACACTGAAGCTATTGGAATAGGTTTTGTGTCTTGAATCAATCTCTAGCACTGATTTCAGTTTTGCTTTCTTTGACCAAAATTCCAAATTTGCAATGGTATTTTCAGCGCAGCTTAGGGTGTGTCAGGATTAGGGTTGCATTCCTGTTTATGTATTGAAGTAATTAGGTTAACAAAATTCAACAAAATCTCTTGTAATCATGGATTGAAGATTTGATTTTTTTCCATTATATTTTCAATCTTTTTCACATGGTTTTTGTATCAATTATGATCAATTCAATCCAATTCTTCCTAATCAGCATGTGCACGAAATATTGACCTTGAAATGTGTACAAAAAGATTTGCTTGGTTCATTTAGATATTTTTTTACATATTTAATTGATTTAATTGAATTAATATAAATAAAAATTCAAATAAATAAATAAAAAATGAGAAAATGCTTCCCTTTGGGCCAAGTGGTCGTGCATAGGCTTGGAATGATGAATCATGGAAGAAAAATGGGCCCGTTAGCAATTTTAGACCATTTGAATCAAAGTTGACTTTTCAAAATATCCAAAAATTTCCCAACTTTCACAAGGCATAACTTGCTCAATTTTTAAGCTTTTCTCATGTTCTTGGACATTTTGGAAAGGTCTTTGAGTCCTCTAACCAATGCCTTTGGTCCCATGTCATTTTTATTTACCAATCTCAAGTTATGGCCTTTGACTTAAAGTCCCTTTTTGTTGACTTTTGAAAATGACCTATAATGTTGAAATTGATAACTTTTTGTGAGAGCATTTCTTGGACTTGGAGTATGAAGATGAGTTGTAGTAAATGTCTTTCTCTTCAAAATGAGCTTTGGATGGAATTTTTCTGATAATCCATGTGAAAGTTATGCCCTGGTCAATTTCAGTTGACTTTTTCAGCTGTCCAAATATAGCAACTTTTGCATCTTTGATGATTTCTGAGCCAAATTTTGAGAATCATGATCAAGCATTGATCAAATGATGTTTGTGGCTTCAAAATGATATGTTGACCAAAAATTTGAACTTTTGACTGTCAAATGACCATTTTGCCCCTACAGTTGACTGTAGTGCAATCTAGGGTTTTGACTGTGCAATTTTGAGCTGAATGCCTTGAAACTTGACATGAGGATGCTTGACCATGTTTGTAAGCATATGAGACTTGATTGGGCCTTTGAAAACTTCATTTTCTTGATCAGAACCCAAACCCTAGTTTTGACTGTATAGGAGACAGTTGCACTGCACAACCCTTGAGGAATTTTGTGACTTGGCTTGGCAATTTCTTGAAGAATATGGGAGGGCAAATTTTGGGGTACAACACCAGGCATATCTTCGTAAGACTAGGCAAAGATTTCAACGTAGTCATGCAGCATCTGAATCAACCGTTGTTTCACACTAAGCTCCAGATTTTCACCGATCTTGACTTCCTTCTTGTGTGTCTCAGTACCCAGATTCACCGCTTCCACTGGCTCTTCGTGTGGCTGAATGGCCCTTTCTTCCGGGAGTAGAAGTCTTGCAAGTTCACCCGGCACTTCGCAATCATATTCACCTTCGTCTTCGGCTAAGTTGATCGGATTTTCGAAGTCATAACTGGCAGTAGCAGAGTCGTTACCAGTGAGATCCAGAGTGGATTGGGACCTGTATATGTGAGTGTGTGTAAAATAGCTGTTTTGCAATATATAATAAAGAAAAACAAGGAGCGCAAATTTTGAAATGCAAGAACTTCCAATGCTTTTATTAATGATATATGAAAATGGCACACAAAAGCCCTCACAAATGAAGCCACGGTGCCCCGGGTAAGACACCGGGCCATAAAGTTTCAAAACATTGTTTGTTACAAATTCGAAACAAAGAGTTCATTACTGAGTAACAAAAGTAATAGGGATGAAGTCCTTTGCTATCCAGTTTCTTGGTCCACTGTTGGTCGTAGGGTAGATCCAACTATCGAATTCAGATTCCTCCACGTCATCTTCGATGGTATTTACTCCTGAGTTGCTGATGAACACAGGAGGTCTTCCAATCCTTGCACCACGAACAGACCTTTGAGCTTCTGCAGTGAAACCCAAACCAAACTTGTTAGTCTTCTGAGTGAAATCAGGAAGTCGACCCTAATTTTCACACTCACCCTTCTTAATAACAGCCCGGGCATCCTTTAAGGAAGCCATCTTCATAGGAGAATCTTCAATCACAGTCTCAGCTGATGCCAGTGTCTGAGGAACCTCTTCAAAGTGTTGAAATGGGGTCTCAATGAACTCCCCATCCATTTCTACGTACCGAAACGAGTTGAGGTGGCTGACCATGTACTCCTCCTCCCCTTGAACTGTCACAATCTTCCCTTTGACCGGGTACTTCAGCTTTTGATGGAGTGTTGAGGTCACAGCTCCAGCTTTATGGATCCATGGACGACCCAACAAACAAGAATAAGATGGCCGAATGTCCATCACGTAGAATGTAGAATTGAAGACCTGAGAACCAACTCTAATTGGAATATCAACCTCACCATGCACCATCCTTTTAGACCCATCAAAGGCCCGGACAACAATGTTACTTGGCTTCAATTCCAACCCTTCGCAATCCAACCTGTCTAGAGCTTTCTTGGGCAAGACGTTCAATGAGGAACCAGTGTCAACCAACACATGTGCAAGAGTAGTTCCCCTGCATTCAATGGAGACATGCATGGCATCGTTATGGTTCTTCCCTTTAGCAGTCAGATCAGCGTCGGAGAAACCTAAACCATTATCAGCAGTTAAATTGGCCACACAATCGGTAAACTGATCCGCTGATGTCTCTTGTGGCACGTGGGCCATCTTCAGGAATGTAATCAGAGCCTTGGTATGGGCCTCTGAACACAACAACAGTGATAACATATAAATCTTGGATGGGGTTTGCCCCAGCTGCTCAACTACATTATAATCACTCTTCTTAATGATCTTCAGAATCTCTTCCATCTCCTGTTTGGAAGCTTCAACATTGATTGTCTTTGGCGCCTCCGTCTGGGCAGGCACATCAGTGGCGATCCCTTTGCCCCGAGCGTCAGAGGACTCGGCGACAGGGGTAAGGATAGGAACTTGATCAGGGACGGTAGTAGGTACACTTGCAGGTGTAATGACAACAGGTCTTTAGACAGTTGGTGGAGCAATATCAGGTGAGAAAAGTCTACCGCTGCGGGTGACTTTAGCAGGTCCAGTAATGTTGCTGACGCCCGTATCAACATCAAACTCTTTCTTAACTCCAAGAACATAAACATCTGCCCCATAGTGCCAAGGGACAGCTTTGTCAGAGGTGTAGGGGATGGGCCCCGGAACAGTGATGATTATGGGTGCGATCTTCGGAACAGGCGTAATTCTAACAGGCTTCCTCGAGGGAGCCTTGGGAGAATTGTTGCAAATGGTAATGATGGCAAATTCTCTAGTAGGAATGGATGGAACAACAGTCTTTTCAAACAAGATCTCTTTGTTATCCATCAGTTTTTGGATACCTGACTTCAAAGATGGACAACCAGTAGGTAAAACAGAACACACATGGCAACCTTCACCACAACCCGGAAATAAACCGGCTAGCAACAGGTTCTTCTTGACAGTCATCAGAGGGGTAACAATATCATCCACAGAAACTACAAACAAGTCTTCCTCTACAGCATTCACTCCATGCTTGGGCATGGGAGCAGTTACAACATTAGGCCTCTCGGGCATGGGAGCAGTTACAACATTAGGCCTCTCGGGCGCCTCAAACTCAATCTCCTTTGCATCGATTAGGTCTTGAACCTTATTCTTCAAAGCCCAACAATCATCCGTACTATGCCCCGGGCTATCAGAGTGATAAGCACAGCGGGCGTTAGGGTTATGTTGTATTTAAAATCTTCGGAGCTTCTTTTAGAGTCACCAGATTGGTATTCAGCAACTGTGGCAACATCTGAGACAAAGTCATGCTGAGACGAGTGAATTGCCTTCGAGGTCTCTCGCCCCTTTGTTAGTTGTGATGCTGAGGAGCACCAGCAGGTTTTGAAATAACAACCGCGTTGACAGCTTGGCGGTGTTCAGGTTTATTCTGTCATCTTGAACCGTAGACAGCACTGGACTCTTTCTCAAACGGCTTCTTCTTGGTGCCTAAGGAGGCACCCTTCTGTATCTTCCCAGCCTTAATACCAACTTCAATCCTCTCACCAGTCAAGATAAGGTCTGTAAACCCGGCTGAAGAGCTTCCAATCAAATGGTTAAAGAATGGACCAGACAGGGTCCCCAAAAACATATCAACAAGTTCCCGATCAACCAATGGTGGTTGCACCCTTCCGGCAAGGTCTCTCCATTTTTGAGCATACTCTTTAAATCCTTCACCCGTCCCTATTGACATACCCTGGAGTTGGGTACGCGTAGGAGCAAGGTCGGAGTTATACTGATACTGCCTATAGAACGCAGTAGCCAAATCCTCCCAGCTGCGGATACTGGCTCCGTCTAACTGATAGAACCACTCAAGCTGAGTCCCTGAAAGACTGTCTTGAAAGAAGTGGATCCACAAGTTCTTATCAGCAGTGTAAGGTTGGATCCTCCTCACATATGACCGGAGGTGCAGCTTTGGACAGGAAGCTCCATCATACTTGGCAAAGGCAGGTGCCTTGAACTTATGGGGAATCACCACCCCAGATGATAGACCCAGATCTCCGAAGTCCAGACCGGGCACCATCTGTATTTCCACAGTGCTCAAACGGTCTTCCAGCTGTTTGTACTTATCCTCAACAGGAGGATAGTGTTCTTCATCATAGTCCGTCTCGTTGTCGGAGACCATAGGGCTAGGAGCCCTCCTTTCTTGTGGGTTGTCCTTCCCTCCAGATGAGGTGGTTAGATCAACTTCATTTTGCAGCCCGTTTCCAAACCTGCGTCTGGTGTTGAACATGACAATCCTCTTCTTCTTCTTCTTCCTCTCTTTCAGAATCAGGGTCTTCAAGTCCTGCTGGCCCTTAGCTAGGCTCATAACCAATTCTTGAAATTGGGCATTCTGGGCCTGGAGGGCCTCGATAGCTTGCTCAGTGGAAGGTTCAGTAGACATGATGATTGCTGAAATAAACAACGAAGAAGATAGGAGACCTGTAAAAGGGTACCTGTTTATGAAGTGCATGAGATGAAATGCGTTTGATTTATGATTTCAAATACAATCGGGATTCAAATTTGTAAACAAGAAAGGAAACACACTTTATTAGATTTAACTTCAGAATTTAAATTGTTCAACAAATTGCCCTTAGGCGTTACAAGAATGGAAATACTGGAAAGTAAATAAAAACTGTAAAAGAAATCATCAAAGGTCCATCAATGCTCCCATGGTCTCTTCTTCTCAGTGCGGACATAATCATTCAGGATCCGCTCATTTTCCAGTTGCTTAGTCAGCTTCTGGATCTTCTGTTCTTGTTCATTGAACCTCTCCCGATAAGAATCCCATTCTTCCTGCAGTTGCATCCAAGACCTCTTCAGTGTGCTAATATCAGTGGGCATATGAGGATGGAGAATAGTTGGAAAAACCCCGTCTTTATCAACAACTTCAAGAACAACAGGCCTGACAGCTTCATATGGCATACCTAACTTCTGGGCACGGATACGGACCCATCTGAGATATGGCTCCATTGGCAGAGAAGTATTTGGTCCCAACTCATGTGGGTCAGATTGGTGAACTCTATCCCAAACCCTGATGAATCTACGATGCAGCTCGTCGCTATCTCCCTAAAAATTAAAGATGATATGAGGCATCAACATCTCATGAGGCCCTTCTCTTCTGGATCTTCCAAACTGACGGAGAGCTAAGCATGGGTTATAAGAAATCCCTCCATGGGTTCCGATCAATGGAACATTAGGATACTCTCCACAACGATCAATGATAGTCACCTCATCTAAGCCTTTGAGAGTCCAGATAATGTCATTATTAGTAAGAGACATTACCCTATAAGCCCAGCCCATTCCTTCTTTGTTCTTCAGTACGGACTTAGGGAGGTGCGAAATAAACCACCTTGACAATAAAGGAGCACAACACATCAAAGTTCCCCGCTTTCGGGCAGTATGAGCATAGAGCTGATGAAGGATATCACCCAAGAGAGTGGGCACAGGGTTCCGAGAGATGAAGATCTTTATGGCATTAACATTAACAAAAGTGTCAGGATTTGGAAACAATACCAGACCATAGATTAAGAGAGCCAGAATGTCCTCGTACGCTTTGAAGTCTAAACCATCCCAGAAGTAATTAGCTTTGTCAACCAGAAACTTAGCCAAAAAACCCTTAGCTCCACTTCTAGTCTCCCAGTTGGCCATTACCTCCTCTTTGGTCAAGTGAAGGGCTGCAGCAATTTATTCGGGCTTAAGATTCTTTTCCCAACCAGTGAATGGAGTCTGCTCCAAAATAGAGATACCAAGCAGCTCAGAGAACTCTTCCAGGGTAGGAACCAGCTGGAAGTCTTGAAAGGTGAAGCAATGATATAGGGGATCATAAAACTGTACCAAGACGCTCATCATTTGTTGGTCCAATTTTGAGGTGACTAAACTGAGAAGAGAACCATGCCTCCTGATGAAGGAAGTAGTGTCTGGAATCCTGACAACCAACTCTTTAAGCAAAGTAGGTACTTAAACAAAGTTGATCCGTATAGTATTCCTACGTATGGGCATCATGATGTCCTACAAAACAGAGCAAAGATGAAACCCTCTTGTCTTTGAAATAGGTTAGTCCTTATGCAAGATGTATGCAATGTTATGATGTTATGATGTCATGGTAAAGGCACACCACAAGTATTCACAAAAGGCAAACATGGTAAAGGCACACAAGTTACACAAAAGAGACCTTAGATTTTAAGCTGCCATGAAGCTTAGGTACTACCCTCTTTCAGTTTCAGTTGGTTAAGACCTGTCCTAAAAAATAGTAATCGGGTTCTAGAGGATCTCAATATCACTGACTACCCTCAATCGGTCATAATTCCAGTTTAGCAACCTTTTCTTGCAACCGGAACCATCGCGAGAGTTTAGTCTCAATGAGTGTAGCATACTGCTACTGTTATATGGCCAAGTTGGTCAATTTAAGGTTCTAAGGTCAGTTGGTGCTTAATGACTCCTCATAAGACCCGTATTCTCCTTGTTCCAACACAAGGGATATCAGTACAGAACAAGGTGTCACACCAACATAGCTACTGCTTCATCCGTGTCGGTCTACGCCGGACAGATCCCTCACAGTTTATTGCTACTTACCTAAAAAGGGTATCCCCAGATCCGGGTTAGGATCTATAGAACTCCAATACAAGCCCATAAAATTTAAAGCATACAAAGCATACAATTGAAAACACAAGTGATATAATCCTAAGGTACACCTCACTTATAATAAAATCCCCAGCAGAGTCTCCAGTTCTTTGATCGGTGGGAATGAGAACTGACTGTTTTGGATATGCTGGTTCGCGTTTGCGTTTGTTTTCGCAAAATGTCGCGGTAAGCAAGAGTCGCCACTGTCTCTTATTTTATCCAACAAGGAAAGGACAAAAGCACAAAAAAATTCCTTTTCGAGATGTTTCTCGGGTTCGGGAGGTAGATTATAGAAAGGGAAGGTATTAGCATCCTTTCTATCCGTGGTTATCCACGGGCTCTTAGGTACTTGCTCATTGTGTTTTCAAAAAGTTTGCTTTTCTTTGTGTTTGTGGGTTTTGAAAAGAGTTTTGTTTTTTGAAGAGAGTGTAAGTGCGAAAAGTTTGTTTTATTTTTAAAAGGAGCAAGTACTCAAGAACCTCTACCTACTCAAAAAGGAATTAAACTATGCAAATGTCCTTTAGACAGTGCTATCCCACTATTGAGGAGTAGGTAGCACCGTCATTGGAGTTTTCGGGTCAATTCAATTTAAGGGACATGTGGTCACTAAAGCAATGTTAGGACGCCTTAGCGGTAACCCTAATGTCTTAGATCATTTTTATCCTAGGCAACCGTTTCGAGGAAACTTATGATCTTTGGACAAGAGGAGGACCTCTAAAACTTCCTATACTCAATGACCACGTTCGAGGCAACCAAGTGAGGCGTACCCTAAGAGTGGCATGTGCGAGTGTGTCAATTTTCAGTTTATATTATCTTTACATGTCATGGTGAGCTACTGTTGATTTTAAGTTAAGATAGATCTTGTCATGCATAGCCTATTATTCATACATCTAGCAGTTAAGGGTTGCGGAAAATAAATTGCGGAAAATAAAACTAAGCTATTACAAGGCGTCGGGTATTTACATCGCCAAAAACAAACCCTTAAAATTAAATTGCAAAAAGTAAATAAAAGCGGTAAATAAAATCCTAAGTTAAATCTATTACATCCTCGGAGCAATTACAATATATGGATCAAAATAATACGCGCGAGAAAATTGAATCGAATTGTCCTTTAGGGTTTTGACCCTTTTGTTGAATAAAGCATATTTTTGGTCTTTTTTGAATTAAGAATTAAGTCTAAATTAATAACGGAATTAATTAATTAAAAAAGAAAATATTTTTGAGTTTTATTTTAATTAAGGCAGTAAAACAGGAGTGATTAAAAAGTTAATAAAATCCTAATTCTAAATCAATTTTAATTTAATGCAAAATCTGTTAAAATTAAACCTAATTAAAAACTAAATTAATTGGTTACAATTTATTTACAAAAATAAGTAATAAAATTAAAATAAAAATATTTTTGTTGTTTCTGATTTTTTATGAAAAAGAGTTAATTAGTTAATTAATTAATTATGATAATAAAATAAAAATAGTGAAAAGGAAAATAAAGAAACACACTCAGGGGTGTTGGGCTCGAAAAGGGAGTATGAATTGCAACTTCCAGGCCCAAACGTCCAGCCTGTTGGACTTTCAGATAGCCTGGGCGTTTGTTGATCAAGGTTCATGGTGAACCTCATTGTGATCGGTGGAAATAGAACTGACTGTTTTTTAGATGGTTCGCGAAATGTCGCGGTAAGCCAGAGTCGCCACCGTCTTTTATGTTCTCCAACATGGAAAGGACAAAAGCACAGCAAAATTCCTTCTTTGAGAATGTTTCTCGGTTCGGGAGGTAGATTTATAGAAAGGGAAGGTGTTAGCATCCTTTCTATCCGTGGTTATCCACGGGCTCTTAGGTACTTGCTCTTATGTTTTCAAAAATGGTTTGCTTTTCAAGTGTGCGTGGGTTTTTAAAAAAAGTTTCGTTTGAAAAATTTCTAAGTAACTCTTGTATCTATCCTCAAGAGTGTATGAAAAATTTGTTTGAAAACTTTTTGAAAGTGTAAGTGTGAAAAGATGTTTTGTTTGTTTTGAGAGAGCAAGTACCCATGAGAAATCTACCTACTCTAAGGAATTAGGCTGTGTAAGAGTCCTTTAGATAGTGATATCCCACCATTGAGAGGTAGGTAGCACCATCGTTGGAGTTATTCGGGTCAATTCGATTATTAGGGACATGTGTGGTCACCAAAGCAATGGTAGGACACCTTAGCGGTAACCCTAATGTCCTAGATCCTTTTTTATCCGAGGCAACCATTTCGAGGCAACTGGATCTTTAGACAAAAGGGCGACCTCTAAGACACCCTATACTTGATGACCACGTCGAGGCAACCAGTGAGGCGTACCCTAAGGGTGGCATGTGCATGTGTGTTGTTTTTCAGTTAAATTGTCTTTGCATGTTATTTGTGAGCTACGGATTGGTTTTATTTGTTATACAAATCTTTCATACATTTTTAACAGTTAAGAGTGCGGAAAATAAAGTGCGGAAAAGGTAAATCTAGCTATTACAAGGCGCGGGTATATACATCGCCAAAAACAAACCCGTTTGGAAAAAATAAACTGTGAGAAAATAAATAAAGTGATAAAGGAGGTCTTAATTAACTATTACATTTCTGAGCAGATACATAAACAACCAAAATAACGAGTTAAAAATAATATGCGCGTGAAAGAATTAAATCGGGAAGTCCTAGGGTTTTGACCCTTTTTTGAGGAAAAAAATGAGATTTGTCCCTTTTTTGCAATTAATTAAATATTAAGCCTAAAACTAATTAATTAATTATTTAAAAGAAAAAAAGTGTTTTTGTGTTTTTTATGTTTTTTAATGAAATAAAATAAAAAGGAATTAAAAGTGTCAAAGGAAAAACCTAAAGTCTAATTCATTTTTATTTATTGTAAAAAGATTAAAATTAAACCTAATTAAACAACTAAATTAATTAATGAATTTATTTACAAAAAAAAAAAGTAATTGAAATTAATAAAAAATGTTTTTTTGGTTTTCTGAATTTTATTGTGGAAAAATAATTAATTATATTAATTAAATAGTAATAATAATAATTAGTAAAGAAAATATAAAAGAGAAAAAAGGAAAAGAAAATAAGAACCCAGGGGGTGTATTGGCCCAGATGGAGGTTTGGTCTGGAATTCTGGCCCATTTGTTGGCCAGTCCGTTTGGACTTTTGAGATCAGCTATGCCTGCGTTGACTGAGGATTATTGTGGTCCCTCAACATGAGCCATGGTGTTGTACCCCAAAATTTGCCCTTCCATAATCTTCAAAGTTTTACCTCAAAGGGTTCAAAGTCTACTCAAGGGCTACACAGTCAAACCATCCTCCTAAGCCAGTCAAACTAGGGTTATGGTTCTTGCAAGGAAGTTGAAGTTTTCAAGGGCTCAATCAAGTCCCACATGCTCATATACAGTGTCAAGCATCCATATGTCAAAGTTCAAGACTCACAGCATCAAATTGCACAGTCAAAAATCCTAATTGCTCCACAGTCAACTGCAGGGGCAAAATGGTCATTTGACAGTCAAAAGTCAAAAATTTTGGTCAGCATCTTATTTTGAAGCCACAATCCTCATTTGATCAATTCTTGATCATGATTTCACAAGCATGGCTCAAAAAGTCTCAAGATGCAAAAGTTTCTATTTTTGCACAGCTGAAAAGTCAACTGTAACTTGACCAAGGCGTAACTTTTTCATGGTTCATCAGAAAAATCCCATCCAAAGCTCATTTTGAAGGGGATGACATTTCCTATAACTCATCTTCACATTCCAAGTCCAATAAATGCTCTCACAAAAAGTTATCAATTTCAACATTATAGGTCATTTTCAAAAGTCAACAAAAAGGGACTTTAAGTCAAAGACCATAACTTGAGATTGGTAAATCAAAATGACATGGGACCAAAGACATTGGTTAGAGGACTTCAAGACCTTTCCAAAACGTCCAAGAACATGTTCATAGCTTCAAAATTGAGCAAGATATGCATTGGAGAAGTTGGGAAATTTTTGTGAAATGGCCAAAGTCAATTATCCTTGAAACTTCATTTTTGACAAAAGGGGCCCACTTTTTCCACTTGATTCAGCTTGGCCATGCTTCCCACGTGTCCCAAAATTTATTTCAAGATTTAAAATTAAATTTTCCATTTTTATTTAATTTTATTTGATTTAATTCATTTTAAATCTTTAAAATTCAAATAAAAATCAAAGAAATTAATGGAGGGATATATTTTGTGATGGTTAGCTTTGATACACCTTAAAACACATTCCAAATTCATGCATGGCCTATTATGGGCATAAAAATTCAAATTTTCACAAATATGGCAAATGGTTCAATGTTGGTTATGGAGGAAATCAAGAACATAATTGCATAAGCTTAATGACCATTATTCTTATTGATACACTTTACATTACTATATATACAAGCCTTCCCAACCTCATTCAGAAAAGATAGTGTGTGCAGAAACGGCCAAGAGCAAAACCAAAAATTATTCAAAAAGTGAGAGTTCTAAAACATAGTTGTGAGCATCTTCAGATTAAAACAAGCACGTGGTTCTATTCCTTGCCACACCCTGAAGCTCAAGCAATCTTTGCCAAGTCCTGAGGCTCATACCGCGCTGTAAGTTCTTCCCAGGTCCCTTTATAATTTCCACACTATTTTTTTTATTGCTTTCATATGCAGATTCTCAAAAGAGGAACACTATAGACCTCATATCCCAACAAGCCAAGTGTCATCCAAGGCAGATCCAGGGGACAAAAAGAAAGGAACACCATGGTCTGGAGTCAAGCATGATGTAGGCGATCAAAAAAGTCATACAGGCCTTGTTCAAATGGGCCACAATTCTCAATTCAACACCTCCAAATTTCAGCCCACACCCCCCTTTTGGTTTTACTTCCTTTTTTTTATTTTGTTTTGTTTTTTCTATTATTTTAATTTTTAACCTTTTTTATTTTTATTATTATTATTAACAAATTAACTTAATTAACATATTTTCATAAAAAATAAAAAAAAATAGAATTACATCATTATTATTATTATTATTTTATTTTGTAAATAAATATTAACCAAAATAGTTTAATTAGGCAAGTTTAATTCCTTTTCTTAAATAATTAAAATAAATCTAGAATTAGGTAAAAATTAACTTTTAATTTTATTTCATTTCTTTTATTTCATAAAAACATAAAAAACAAAAAAAATATTTCTTTTTAATTAAATTAATTAATTAGTCATTAATTAGCTTTAATTTCATTTTAATTACAAAAAGACAAAAAGATCAATTTCTTTTCTAAAAATGGTCAACACTCTTAAGACGTTCCCGATTATTTTATTCGCGCGCATTTACTTTATTTGATTATTATGTAATTGCCTTCAAGAATGTAATAGTTAAATAGGTTTATCGCTTTATTTAATTTCCGTACTTATTTACCAAAAAAACGGGTCTTTGTAATTTTTGGTGATGTATAGATCAGCGCCTTGTAATAGCGTAGGATTTACGTTTCCGCAATTTACTTTCCGCACCCCTTAACTGTTAACTTGCATGAAAGAATGTATGTAAATAAAAACAACTCGTAGCTCACTAATTAACAAGACAAACATTAACTGAATACAACACACAAATACACACACCACTTCTAGGGTACGCCTCACTTGTTGCCTTCGAAACGTGGTCGTCAAGTATAGGACGTCTTAGCGGTCCTTATGTCCATGATCCAGTTGCCTCGAAACAGTTGCCTCGAAACAGTTGCCTCGGAACAGTTTCCTCGAAACGATTGCCTCGGATTAAAAAAGGATCAAGGACATAAGGGTAGCTTCTAAGGTGTCCTAACTGTTGCTTCGGTGACCACACTGTCCCTACAATCGAATTGACCCGAACACCTCCAATGGTGGTGCTACCTACCTCTCAATGGTGGGATGGCACTACCTTAAGGACATTTACACGGCTTAATTCCTTAGGGTAGGTAGATGACTCATAGATACTTGCTCTTTTCAAAAACAAAACAAAACATCTTTTCACACCGACACTTTTCAAAAAGCTTTCAAAACAATTTTTCAAACACTCTTGAGGACTGATACAAGAGTTATTCAGAAATCTTTCAACGAAACTTTTGCAAAACCCACTCACATTTTGAAAAGCAAATATTTTGAAAACATAAGAGCAAGTATCTAAGAGCCCATGGATAACCATGGATAGAAAGGGTGATAACACCTTCCCTTTCTATAAATCTACCTCCCGAACCGAGAAACTATCTCATAAGGAATTTTGTTGTGCTTTTGTCCTGTCCATGTTGGAGAAAATAAAAGACGGTGGCGACTCTTGCTTCCGCGAAATTTCGCGAACCAGCGTTAAACAGTCAGTTCTAAATCCACCGATCACACATGGGATTTGCATTGGAGGCCACCTGGCAGGCTGAGCGCTGGAGTCCATGGTGGAACATTGTTGGAACGCTGCATATGATTGCATTAGAAAAAATGTGAAACAAATATTAGGGGACCTGGGATTCGAACCCAGGTCCCAAGGGATTATGCTTGCACGCCTTAACCAATCGAGCCAACTGTTTCAATTGATATAATAATAAGAAGTGATTATTATATTAGTAAATCAGCACAATGCCTGGAAAAAAAATAAGCACGCGATTGTTTTAAACGGACGAATGGGAGAACGACATGTGGTCGTCTTCTCCAAATCTCTGGTTCAGTTACCTGTGGATTTTTATCCGCAGGAAGTTCCGTAGGCCCTTTCCTAAAATCATCCTTAGGCTTCAAAAACGCCATCCAAACCCATGGTCAGGATCGTCCATGTCCCCTGATCACATTTATGCTTATGGTTTGTCCTGATTTCTCCTGAAAACAAAACGCCTAAAAACAACATATACAAACCCTAGGCACGGGTATTGTCATACAAGGCATAAAAATGGAATTGAATAATGCAGTTACGTTAGAAATCAAACAAGGAGTATGAATATGCTAGCATTTTTGAGAAACAATGCAAGAATAGAGAGTTCACGTTTCGTGAACAGGGGTGACTTTGTGAATACTTACAGTGCTTGATAGGTGGTCTTAGGATGCGTTTGTGGTCGCTTTGGCTTCAGGGGATGGCAAGGAAGGATGTCACGTTCTCCTTTTGGTCTGAAAGTGCTTGCAATACTGTTTTTGATCTCACACTTTTTGACAATTTTTCCACTTTTGCTCTGGCCGTTTGTGCACTCTCTAGGTTGTGAATTAGGTTTGTCACGCTTTCTTATGTAGGTATGAATGAAATTAGGTCAGCAGCTGAGCTTGTATCTTGGTCTAATTAAGTTTGGGATTCTTGTTGACCACCATTAAAGGACCTTTCCATATTTGGTACAAATTCAAGATTTTATGCACAAAATAGCCCTAGCACGAATTTGGTAGCTGGCATGTGGTATATGAAAGTTGTCCAAATCAAAAAGATTCCCTTCCATTAATTTTTAGATTTTATTTGAATTATTATGGATTTAAAATGAATTAAATCAATAAAAATTAAATAAAATGGAAAAATAAATGTTTGGTATTTAAATTAATCATGGGACACGTGGGTGGCATGACAAGGCTGAATCAAGTGGAATAAAGTGGGCCCTTTTGTCAAAAATTGAAGTTTTAAGGATAGTTGACTTTTGCCATTTCACAAAAATTTCCCAACTTCTCCAATGCATATCTTGCTCAATTTTGATCATATGAACATGTTCTTGAACATTTTGGAAAGGTCTTGAAGTCCTCTAACCAATGCCTTTGGTCCCATGTCATTTGGATTCACCAATCTCAAGTTATGGTCTTTGACTTAAAGTGCATTTTTGTTGACTTTTGAAAATGACCTATAATGTTGAAATTGATAACTTTTTGTGAGAGCATTTCTTGGACTTGGAATGTGAAGATGAGTTGTATGAAATGTCATCCCCTTCAAAATGAGAATTGGATGGGATTTTTCTGATGAACCATGAAAAAGTTATGCCTTGGTCAAGTTACAGTTGACTTTTCAGCTGTCCAAAAATGGAAACTTTTGCATCTTGATGATTTTTGAGCCATTCTTGTGGAATCATGATCAAGACTTGATCAAATGATGATTGTGGCTTCAAAATAAGATGTTGACCAAAAATTTTGACTTTTTACTGTCAAATGACCATTTTACCCCTATAGTTGGTTGTGGAGTCTTGACTGTGCAATTTGATGCTGTGAGTCTTGAAACTTGACATATAGATGCTTGACAATGTTTATAGGCATATGAGACTTGATTGAGCCATTGAAAACCTCAACTTCCTTGAGAGAAACAAAACCCTAATTTTGACTGGCTTAGGAGGATGTTTGATTGTGCAATCCCTTGAACCATTTGAAGGTGATTCTTGATAAACCTTGAAGAATATGGGAGGGCAAATTTTGGGGTACAACAGTTGCCCCTGTTCAATCTTCTTAAACCTGAGGATGTAGATTGGCTTGCGTGCCTTTCGTGATCCGAAGGTGGAAGATGATTGAACACTAAAGTGCCCAGAAATTTGCACTCGCATGGTAGAGTATCAGCAATGTGACATCGGGATGGGCTTACAGATGCCATTTGGAGAGATGGTGGATAGGAGGATGGGCTTATAGATGCCATCTGGAGATGTGACAGAATCTTGTCGGGAATGGGCTTATAGATGCCATTTGGAATGGTGTGTCGATCGCGTAAGAGATTCCTTGACGAGAACTTGCGTACCTGAGAAAGAAAGATGGTTTCCTGGCTTGCTACAGGGGTTGATCTTCAAACTCTTCATGCAGATATGCCCTGGCTAGATATAGGTATCGAATCTATAATCAATCACTCACAGATATGCCCTAGCTAGATACAGGTGTCGAATCTGGAATTAGTCGTCTACAGATATGCCCTGGCTAGATACAGGTGTCGAATCTCTAAACTCTTCATGCAGATATGCCCTGGCTGGATACAGGTATCGAATCTACAATCAAATACTCACAGATATGCCCTGGCTAGATACAGGAATCGAATCTGGAATTAGTCGTCTACAGATATGCCCTGGCTGGATACAGGTATCGAATCTCTAAACTCTTCATGCAGATATGCCCTGGCTGGATACAGGTGTCGAATCTACAATCAGTTACTCACAGATATGCCCTGGCTAGATACAGGAATCGAATCTGGAATTAGTCGTCTACAGATATGCCCTGGCTGGATACAGGTATCGAATCTCTAAACTTTTCATGCAGACATGCCCTGGCTGGATACAGGTGTCGAATCTACAATCAGTTACTCACAGATATGCCCTGGCTAGATACAGTAATCGAATCTGGAATTGCGACAATTGGTAGTAATCATCTTTGGATTGACCTTTTTCCTGAAAAGGCAAAACATCAGTTGTATGCAATGTCATGATGTATGAAATGCATGATGTCATGATGTTCTCAAGAATAAATGAGATTGTATGTTTATGATGCGTATATGCATGCGTTGTGGTGTATGATAATGTGAAATTTCTATAAATGTATTTTCGTCTAGGAAAATAAATCCCTGACGAATACCGGGAAGTTGAATCTTGGGCTGATGTTGAAGAGTAGAGTTCGTCGTTTCCGCTGGGGATGATCGCAAGAATAAACCGGCAGGATAAGATGACTCCATTGAGGAATAAACTTGTTAGAGAGATTACTCTGCAGGGAATTACTCTGTGGGAAGAGATACTTCGCTGAGAATTGATGATGACTCCGCTGGGGATACCGTTGATAAGCTTTGTTAGAAGATTTGATGAACTCCGCTGGGGGATAGGAAGAACTTCGCCGAGGATGATCTTTCCGTGGTAATTAGCTGAGGATAACCCAGTTATAAGCTCTGGTGGGGAATAACCTTCTGAATAAAGCCAGGGAGATGCGTTCGTACTCCGCGGGGGGGAAGATTCCAGAATCTACTGGGGATAAGCTTCCAGAATCTACTGGGGAGGATGATTCAACTCTCCTGGGGAAGCTTTTGGTCTTTATTGGAGGAATGGCTCCACTAGGATGTCTGGTATTCCACCGGGGAACAATCTTATATTAAGACTGCCGGGGATGCTTGCTTAGGAACATCTGTATACTCCGTTGGGGAATATTGAGATTTTCTGGGGATACCCAACTTCCTTAAGGCTGATAGTAGACTATTCTGCTTGGGGAGAGTATCGCAGACTTGCTGGAGATACTGTGCCTTTTTGGGGCTGATGGGAGACCAACTCTGCTTGGAGAGTATTGCTGAATCTTGCTGGTCTTACTTTGTGGGGAGTGAAGGTATCTTGGTTACTTTCTTCAGCCGAACTTACCTTGGTACCTTGGTGGACAGAGCAACTAAATCGCTTAGACAACTCATTATTGCCCCTGTTTCTGATGCCACCTGTAATTAGTCCTTTGTTTCGTATGCAAGTATTAATGAGTTAGCAATTAATGTCAAATGCATATATCAAAAATGAACATTGGACGTTCTTTGCAAAACAAAACAGATAAAGGAAAAACAATTGGCAATTTGTCTGAAACATGAATTTGTATTGATTTTTGGAATTTTCCTGTAAATAGGCATTTTGTGTACAAGAGGCTGACGTCCTAGTAAGAGAACGTCGCCGAACAAGATAGAGTTTTATACAAAAAAGGAAAAAAAAACAGCTATGTAAAAAATAATCCCACTGGGTTTCAACTCTGTTATCGCCTTTATGTCTTCAAGCGTCTCATCACTTTGCTGCTCAGTTGAAGATGAAGTTGACTGATCGATGCCGTATGAACCTGATAGTTGATACCGAATTCTGGATGCAAGGTGATCCAATGAGACATAGTATTACGCTTTAATCCCTAACTTTTGCCTGGACCGCCCTTTCGGGTTTTCAGTCCACCGGGATACCCATTTTTGCCCAAGCCGCCTTTTCAGGTTTTCGACTTGCCGGGTGTACAGATTTTTTTTCATTTCATCCCTTATTTTTGCCCGAACCCTTTTGGTTCGCCGGGAAGCCCTTATTTTTGCCTAGGTGTGTCAACCTAGCGGGTCTTTAGTTCATGCGTAGTATCTTTTTACTATGTCTGCATTGGCGGGGTGAGGAAGGTCGTCACCATCCATGGTGGTTAGAATCATGGCTCCTCCTGAGAAGATATGTTTAACCACAAATGGCCCTTCGTACATAGGGGTCCATTTTCCCCTGGGATCACTTTGAGGAAGAATGATGCGCTTGATTACCAGGTCTCCGACTTGATACTCTTGTTGTCTGACTTTCTTGTTAAATGTCCTGATCATCCGTTTTTGGTACGTTTGACCATGACAAATAGCGGTGAGTCTCTTTTCGTCAATCAGGTTTAATTGATCAAGTCAAGACTGGATCCAGTCATCTTTGCTCAAACCTGCATCCTTCATTATCCGGAGAGAGGGTATCTGGACTTCAATAGGCAAGACTGCCTCCATGCCATAGACCAAGGAAAAGGGTGTTGCCCCTGTTGACATCCTTGCTGAGGTACGGTACCCATGAAGAGCAAACGGTAACATCTCGTGCCAATCTTTGTAGGTCACTGTCATCTTCTTAATATTCTTATTTGCCGCTTCTACAGCCCCATTCATCTTCGGCCGGTAGGGAGAAGAGTTGTGGTGCTGTATCTTGAATTGCTCGCAGGGCTCAGTGATCATCTTGTTATTGAGATTGGTACCATTGTTCGTAATGATCCTCTCAGGTACACCGTATCGACAGATCAGGTTGTGCCGAATGAACCGTGCCACAACGTTCTTGGTTACGGTAGCATAGGAAGCTGCTTCGACCCAATTCGTGAAGTAATCAATTGCTACCAGGATGAAGCGGTGCCCGTTGGATGTCGTGGGTCTGATCTCGCCGATCATATCAATGCCCCACATTACAAAAGGCCAAGGTGATGTCAAGATGTTCAGATAAACTGGAGGAATGTGCACCTTATCTGCATAGATCTGGCACTTGTGACACGTCCGAGAATGTTGGTAACAGTCAGCTTCCATTGTGGACCAGAAATATCCTGCCCGGAGGATTTTCTTTGCCATGGTATGTCCACTGGAATTCGTTCCGAAGGTACCTTCATGTAGCTCTGCCATGATCCTTTCTGCTTCAGTCTTATCCACACATCGCAGTAAAGTTGAATCATGGTTTCGTTTGTAGAGAATGTCGTTGCTGAGGAAGAACTTTGCTGCGAACCTTCTTAGAAACTTTTTTTCATTAATAGATGCACCTTCGGGATATTCTTGAGCTTCCAAGTACCTCTTCACTTCATGATACCAAGGTTTTTCAGTTACCTCTTGAGCCTCAAGATCACAGCAATGTGCAGGTTCATCCAAATTCCAGATAATGATCCGGGGAGCTTCGTTGTCCCATTTGACTTTGATATGGCTGATAACGCGTCCGCCAACTGATTCTCCTCTCTTGGGAAGTGTTCAAAAGTTATCTCCTCGAAGTAGGGGATCAATGTCAACACATACTCTTTGTAAGGAATAAGATTTGGGTGTTTCGTATCCCACTCGCCTTTGATATGGCTGATCACGAGAGCGGAATCTCCGAAGACACTCAGAAACTTGATCCTTAAATCAATTGCAGCTTGAAGACCCATGATGCATGCCTCATACCCCGCCATGTTATTGGTGCAGTTGAAACATAGCCGGGCGGTAAGTGGAGTATGAGTGCCTGTAGGGGATATGATCACAGCGCCAATACCGTTACCCAAAGCGTTTGAGGCTCCGTCAAAGTGCATAGACCATCGGGATCCTTCCTCAGGTCCATCATCCGGTCCAGGTACTTCACAATCAGTCACTACCATGATGTTCTCGTCTGGAAATTCAAAGTTTATAGACTGGTAGTCGTCCACTGCTCGGTGTGCCAAATGGTCTGCCAACACACTTCCCTTGATTGCTTTCTGAGTCGTGTACTGGATGTTGTATTCCGTCAAGATCATCTGCCATCTTGCTATTCGTCCGGACAAGGCGGGATTTTCTCAGATATACTTGATTGGATCCATTTTTGAAATCAACAGAGTAGTGTGAGTCAACATATACTGTCTCAGCCGGCGAGCGGCCCATACCAAAGCGCAACAAGTTTTCTCGAGCAGTGAGTATCAGGTCTCACAGTCGGTAAACTTTTTGCTAAGGTAATAAATATCATGCTCTTTTCGGCCAGACTCGTCATGCTGCCCCAGCACACACCCCATTGAGTTGTCAAGTACTGTCAAGTATAATATTAGAGGTCTCCCTTCAACCGGTGGCATAAGAATGGGTGGTTCTTGGAGATACTCTTTGATTCTGTCGAAAGCGGCCTGACATTCATTGTTCCAACGTACTACTTGATCTTTCTTCAGCAGCTTGAAGATTGGTTCACAGGTAGCGGTTAGATGTGAGATGAATCGGGCAATATAATTCAGTCGTCCTAGAAAGACTCTGACTTCTTTTTCTGTCTTGGGAACTGGCATCTCTTGTATGGCTTTCACTTTTGCAGGGTCCACTTGGATACCTTTGTCGCTCACAACGAAGCCTAGCAGTTTTCCAGATCTCACCCCAAAGGTGCACTTGTTCGGGTTCAACCTCAGCTTGTACAACTTCAGACGGTCAAACAGCTTCTGTAGATGGTCAAGGTGTTCTTCCTCAGTTTGGGACCTTGCAATCATATCGTCGACATATACTTCGATCTCGTGATGGATCATGTCATGAAACAAAGCAACCATGGCACGTTGGTAGGTTGCCCCGGAATTTTTCAACCCAAATGGCATGACCTTGTAGCAAAAGGTGCCCCATTGAGTAACAAAAGTGGTCTTCTCCATGTCTTCAGGAGCCATCTTGATTTGATTATAACCGGAGAAACCATCCATGAAGGAGAATACTTTATGCTGAGCAGTGATGTCAACCAGAACATCGATATGAGGCAGAGGGAAATCGTCCTTAGGGCTCGCCCTGTTCAAATCCCTGTAATCAACACACATTCGGACCTTACCATCCTTCTTCGGCACTGGGACCACGTTGGCAACCCACTGAGGGTAAGAAGTCACTGCTAGAAAACCGGCGTCAAATTGTTTCATAACCTCAGCTTTGATTTTCTCGGACATCTCTGGGCGCATACGACGAACCTTTTGTTTTACCGGAGGGCATTATTCCTTGGTAGGCAAGTGATAAACCACAATGTTGGTATCCAACCCAGGCATGTCTTCGAAAGACCAGGCAAAGATTTCCACATAATCATGCAGCATCTGAATCAACCGTTGTTTCACGCTGAGCTCCAGATTGGCACCAATCTTAACTTCCTTTCTGTCTGTCTCAGTACCCAGATTTACCGTTTCCACTAGCTCTTCATGTGGCTGAATGGCCCTCTCTTCCTGGAGTAGCAGTCTTGCAAGCTCACCAGGCACTTCGCAATCATCTTCACCTTCGTCTTCGGCTAAGTTGATCAGATTTTCAAAGTCATAACTGGCAGTAGTAGAGTCGTTACCAGTGAGATCCAGAGTGGATTGGAACCTGTATAGGTGAGTGTGTGTAAATATAGCTGTTTTGCAATATATAAAGAAATAAAGGGAGCGCAAGATTTGAAATGCGAAAAACGTCCAATGCTTTTATTCATGATATATGAAAATGACAAATAATAAGCCCTCACGAATGAAGCCACGGTGCCCCGGGTAAGACACCGGGCCATAAAGTTTCAAATTATTGTTCGTTACAAATTTAAAACAAAGGGGTTCATTACTGAGTGACAAAAGTAATAGGTATGTAGTCTTTAGCAGTCCAGTTGCTTGGTCCACCGTTGGTCGTTGGGTAGATCCAGCTGTTGAATTCAGATTCCCCCGCATCGTCTTCAATAGCATTTACTCCAGGGTTGGTGATGAACACAGGAGGTCTTCTAATCCTTGCCTTACGCACAGCCCTCTGAGCCTCTACAGTGAAACCCAAACCAAATTTGTCAGTCTTCGGAGTGAAATCAGGAAGTCGGCCCCAGTTTGCGCACTCACCCTTCTCAATAACAGCCCGGGCGTCCTTTAAGGAGGCCATCTTCAACGGAGAACCTTCTTCAGTCACAGTCTCTGCTGACGCCAGTGTCTGAGGCACCTCTTCAAAATGTTGAAAGGGGGTTTCAATGAATTCCCCATCCATCTCTATGTACCGGAACGAGTTAAGGTGGCTGACCATATATTCTTTTTCCCCTTGAACTGTTACGATCTTCCCTCTGACCGGGTACTTAAGTTTTTGATGTAATGTGGAGGTCACAGCTCCAGCCTTGTGGATCCAAGGACAACCCAGCAAACAAGAATAGGATGGACGAATGTCCATTACATAGAAAGTAGAATCAAAAACTTGAGAACCAACCCTGATTGGAATGTCAACTTCACCATGTACCATCCTCTTCGACCCGTCAAAGGCCCGGACGACAATGTTACTAGGCTTGAGCTCTAAACCCTCACAATCCAGCCTGTCTAAAGCTTTCTTGGGCAATACGTTTAACGAAGAACCAGTGTCTACCAACACATGGGCAATAGTAGTGCCCCTGCATTCAATGGAGACATGCAGGGCGTCATTATGGTTCTTTCCCTTGGCGGTCAGATCGCGTCAGAGAAACCCAACCCATTATCAGCAGTCAAGTTGGCCACACAATCGGTAAATTGATCAGCAGACGTTTCTTGTGGCACATGGGCCGTCTTCAGGAAGGAAATCAGGGCCTTGGCATGGGCCTCTGAACACAACAACAGTGATAGCATAGAGATTTTAGAGGGGGTGTGCCCCAGCTGCTCAACTACATTGAAATCACTCTTCTTGACAATTTTAAGAATCTCTTCCATCTCTTGCTTGGAAGCTTCAACATTGACGGTCTTCGGTGCCTCCATCCGGGCAGGCACATCAGTAGCAATCCCTTTTCCCCGAGCGTCAGATGACTCGGCAGCAGTGGTAGAAACAGGAACTTGGTCAGGAAGGGAAGCAGGCACGCTGGCAGGTGTGATGACAAGAGGTCTCTGAATAACTGGTGGCGCAATATCAGGTGAGAAGAGCCTACTACTTCGAGTGACTTTGGCAGGCCCGGTGATGTTTCTGACGCTGGTACTAGTGTCAAACTCTTGTTTTACTCCAAGCACATAAACATATGCCCCATGGTGCCAAGGGACAGCTTTATCAGATGTATAGGGGATGGGCCCCGGAACAGTAATGATGATGGGAGCAATCTTCTGAGTGGACAGGATTTTGACAGGCTTCTTTGAGGGAGCCTTAGAAGGGTTGTTAAAAATAGTGACAATAGACACTTCTTCAGCAGGGACAGCAGGAATAACAATCTTCTCGAACAAGATCTCTTTATTATCCATCAGGCTTTGGATACTTGACTTCAACGAAGGACAACCAGCAGGTGAAATAGAACATAGAAGGCAACCTTTACTACATCCCGGAAATAAACCGGCCAGCAACATGTTCCTTTTGACGGTCAACAACAGAGTAACAATCTCATCCACAGAGGCTACATACCGGTCTTCTTCCACAGCATTCACTCCATGCTGGGGCATGGGAGCAGTCACAACATTTGGGCCTTTCGGGCGCCTCGAACTGTTTTTTTTAGCATCAATAAGGTCCTGAACCTTATTCCTCAGAGCCCAACAATCATCAGTAGAATGCCCTGGGATGTCAGAGTGATAAGCACAGCGGGCGTTGGGATTGTACTTCAGGGATATGGTGTTCACTACCTTCGGAGCTTCTTTGACAGTTACCAGATTGGTTGACAGCAGTTGCGGTAATATCTGAGAGAGGGTCATACTGAGCCGAGTGTACTGCCTTTTGGGCCTCTCACCTCTTGGATGGTTGTATTGCTGAGGAGCAGCAGCAGGCTTTGAAATTACCACCCCATTGACAGCTTGGCGGCGTTCCGGTTTGTTCTGTCTCCTTGGACCATAAACAGCACTGGCTTCCTTCTTGAAGGGCTTCTTTTCAGTACTCGAGGAGGCACCTTTCTGTATCTTCCCCGATTTGATACCAGCTTCGATCCTCTCACCAGTCAGGATCAGGTCTATAAACCCAGCAGAGGAATTACCAATCAGATGATTGAAGAACGGACCAGACAGGGTCCCCAAGAACATGTCCACGAGTTCACGGTCAGTCAACGGTGGTTGCACCCTGCCAGCCAGGTCTCTCCACTTCTGTGCGTACTCCTTAAAACCTTCATTTGTTCCTAGTGACATACCCTGGAGTTGGGTACGCGTAGGAGCGAGGTCGGAATTATACTGATACTGCTTATAAAAAGCAGTAGCCAAGTCCTCCCAGTTACGAATATTGGTTCCATCCAGCTGATAGAACCATTCGAGTTGAGTCCCTGAAAGACTCTCCTGGAAGAAATGGATCCATAAGTTCTTGTCTGTAGTTTAAGGCTGGATCTTCCTTACATATGATCTGAGGTGCATCTTAGGACAGGAAGCCCCGTCGTACTTCACAAAGGCAGGTGCCTTGAACTTGTGTGGGATCACCACCCCAGAAGATAAACCTAGGTCTCCAAAGTCCAACCCAGGCACACGTTGGATCTCCATAGCATTTAACCGGTCCTCCAGCTGTTTGTACCTGTCCTCAGCAGGAGGGTATTGTTCATCATTGAAATCTGTCTCGTTATCAGAGACCAAAGGACTAGGAACCCTTCCCTCTTGGGGACTGCCTTCCCCAACAGATGGAGTAGTCAGCACAGCTTCTTTCTGCAGTGTATTCCCGAATCTGCGTCCAGTGTTGAACAGCACAGTTCTCTTCTTCTTCTTCAGGAGCAAAGCCTTCAACTCCTGTTGTCCCTGGGCTAAGCTCATGACCAGCTCTGGAAACTGGGCGTTCTGGGCCTGGAGGGCCTTGATAGCTTGTTCGGTAGTAGGTTCAGGATTCATGATGATTGCTGAAATAAACAGCGAAGAAGATTAAGCAACTTGTAGAAAAAGGGTACCTGTCATGCACATGATGCATGATATGCTATTTATGCAATGCATTCAAGGGTTCGAAAGTTCAAATTCGTTGTAGACAAAAAGGAACACACATTGTATTAAGAAATAATATGTTCAGTACATCAGGGCCTCATGGGCAAAACATTACAAAATAATTAATCCCAAAAGACACTGCGCATCCTCTTTGGAGCGATGTAGGTGTTGAGAGTCTTTTCCTCGTGAAGTAGACGGGTGAGCTCCAAGACCTTCTTCTCACTGGCATGTAGACTAGTTTCAAGAGAATTCCGTTCTTTCTTGAGTTGGATCCAGCTCTTCTGCATTTCTTCCCAAGATGTTGGTGTTGTACCACAAAATTTGCCCTCCCATATTTCCCAAAACATTTCAAGAAAAATTCATAAGTCCAACCCGGCGTGTCATATTCAGGTGTTCTTTCACCAAGATATCTCTGATAACGTATGCTCAAATTCAGAAGGTATCCGACTGTGTGAGTTTTCTCGAAGAAATATGATGAAAAAGTGTGCTGAACGTGCAGTTTTTACGCGCTAAAAAATTCATAACTTGAAGATCGTGGCTCATTTTGAACCCGTTCCGGTGGCCAAAATTCCGTTTTGACATTATCTACGTTTTCATCTCTCACGGCTGGAAGCCAATTTCGATCAGAAGGTTTTCAAAATTGTGGATTTATCAAGTATTTTCGTACAGAAAATTTGTGACAGAAGTTTATTTGCGTCATGTTCAGAAAATCATAACTTGGTCGATTTTCATCGTATCGAGCTGGTTCCGGCGCCAAAATTTTACAAATTGAGTTGGCTACATTTTCACAGAAGGTATTGAGTTCAAACGGTATTCAAAACGCATTCGTTTTTTGCTCAGAGTGCGTGACACGCTGAAAATCCTGAATGCTGAATATTATTTCATCTGGGCCGAAACTTCGAAAATTCATAACTCGGTCAATTTTTATCGGATTGGGCTCATATTTTTAAACAAGGTCACTGACTCATAGATCTACAACTTTTCTTCAAAAGTCGAGACCGGATTATGCTCCGATCAATACCAGTTTTTTATTGAAGAACGTGTCAGAGTCGACACTGGAGCCCAAAATAAGTTTGTCTGAGCTGAAACTTCAAAAATTCATAACTAATTCACCGTTTATCCGATTGAGCCGATTTTCAGACAGAAGTTAGTTCTCGATATCGGCTACATTTTGTTTTCACATTTAAACTTCAAAAATTGCACTTAAGTCCCTGCGATTTAGCCTGGAAAGTGACGAACTCAAGTGAACATTGGAGGCCCAATTGCACATTCAAAGCCCATTTTCTTTACCCTAATTTCCATTATATAATCACATTCTTTTCACACAAACAAGAGGAGAGGAAAAAAAACCTGGCCACAACATTGTCAGAATATCAAATTCTTTCAAGAACCCTAAAACCTTGAAATCCTTATTACAAATCCCTCTCTCACTACAAACAAGCCATCTCAGTTACAAACCAACATCTCACTACTTCTTCAGTAAGAGTAAGGCTGGCTTGACCTCCATGATCAAAAGGGCATAAAAGCATTCATGTCACTACTTTTCCAGTAAGGGTGAGGTTGATTTGATCTCCATGATCAAAAGGGTATAATCATTCATACATGTCATATTGGCCTAAACATTAAATTTCTTTATATATTGGCTTTATTTGTATTTTATGATATATAGTAATTTATTTAATGTGTTCATGAGATTCAACACTGCAGATTTAGACAGGATCTCTTGCAGGTTCATTAAGGAACGTTGAGGCCAAAACACAAATGGCCAAAAGCCAAATGGACAAAACAGAACAGTTTACACATGACATCAATACATGGCGAGACAGACATCCTGAGAAGGTTAAGGACGTTGAGGCCAGAACACAAATGGCCAAAAGCCAAAACACAAATGGCCAAAACAAAACAGTTTACACATGACGCCAATAGCTGTTTCACCCCTCCAATCAGGCTCGTATACTCCTAAACTCTCTCTCTATTTGTATCATGTTCCTTTAATTAATTAATCGTTATTATTTTTATTAATCACTAACCAATTAACATTTTTTCCTAATAAAACCAAAAACACAAAAAATATTTTATTTATTAAAATTAACTTCATCACTTTTATTTTTGTAAATAAATTAATTTAATCAATTTAGCTTTAATTAGATTTAACTTTTAATATTTTTTGCAATATTTAAAATCAATTTAGAATATTAGGTTTTTATTAGCATTAATTCAATTTATTTTATTTCTTTAAAAACTCAAAAATCCAAAAATATTTTCATTATTTAATTTAATTTAATTGTTCATTTAATTTAATCCCATTTAATTCAAAAATAACCAAAAAAATCACTTTCTTTCAAAAAAGGGTCAAAACCCTAAGGACGTCCGATTTAATTTCTTTACGCGCACTTTAATTTATTTTAATCATATTTATGTATCTGTTTCCAAGGATGTAATAGTTAATTAGGCTTTACCGCTTTCTTTACTTTCTGCATTTATTTTCCAAAACGGGTTATGTTTTTGGCGATGTATAGACCCGCGCCTTGTAATAGCATAGATTCATATTTCCGCACTTTATTTTCCGCACTCTTAACTGTTAATTATGCATGAAAGACTTGTATGAAAAAATAAAATCAATTCGTAGCTCACAAAAATGGCATGATCAAAGATAAACATAACATAAAAACAACACACAAAGCACATGCCACTTCTAGGGTACGCCTCGCTCGTTGCCTCGAAAGTGGTCGTCAAGTATAGGGTGTTTTAGCGGTCGCCCTTATGTCTAAGATCCAGTTGCCTCGAAACGGTTGCCTCGGATTAAAAAGGATCTAGGACATTAGGGTTACTTCTAAGGTGTCCTACTATTGCTTCGGTGACCACAATGTCCCTATAATCGAATTGACCCAAACACCTCCAACGGTGGTGCTACCTACCTCTCAATGGTGGGATGGCATTACCTTAAGGACATTTACACAACCTAATTCCTTAGGGTAGGTAGATGACTCATAGATACTTGCTCTCTCTAAAAAACAAACAAAACAATCTTTTCACACTGACACTTTCAAAAGTTTTCAAACAGATTTTTCATACACTCTTGAGGACAGATACAAGAGTTACTTAGAAATTTTTCAAACAAAACTTTTTCAAAACCCACTCATATTTGAAAAGCAAACATCTTTTGAAAACATAAGAGCGAGTACCTAAGAGCCCATGGATAACCATGGATAGAAAGGGTGCTAACACCTTCCCTTTCTATAAATCTACCTCTCGAACCGAGAAACATCTCGAAAAGGAATTTTGTTGTGCTTTTGTCCTTTCCTTGTTGGAGAACATAAAAGACGGTGGCGACTCTTGCTTACCGCGACATTTCGCGAACCAGCTTTAAAACAGTCAGTTCTATTTCCACCGATCACAATTGGCATGTATGGATGTAGAATGGTGTAGGGCACCTCTCCTTCCACGACTGGCTCTTTGATCACAGGGAGAACATGAGGATATGGCATCACCAGCTTCTGGGAGCGGGCTCATACCCACTTGAGATAAGGCTCCAGGGGGATGGAGTTCTTGTGCCCCAGTGTCTTACTATCTATCCTGTTGGGCATCCTCCAAGCTCTGATAAACCTCTGGCGAAGTCCTTGTGCATCATTGTCGAAGTCAAAAACTATGTCAAGAATTAACATGTCATGAGGGTCATCCCTCCGAGCATATCCAAACTGTCTCAAAGCCAGACATGGATTGTAAGTAATACCCCCTCTAATTCCAAGTAAAGGAACATTAGGAAACTCTCCGCAACGATCAATGATAGTGACATTCTCTCTGGACCGAGAACACCAATGTATATCAGCATGTGTAAGAGTCATCAATCGTTGTGACCATCTCAAACCCCGCTCATTCTTCAAAACTGATTGTGAAAGGTGCGAAATAAACCACCTTGCCAGGAGAGGAGTGCAGCACATGAGAACACCTCTTTTTCTCATGGTTCGAGTGTAACATGAGTGGAGGATGTCCCCAAGCAACATAGGTATAGGGTTCCTGGACATGAAGATCTTGACAACATTGATATCTATAAGCTGATCTGGATTCGGGAACAACACCAACCCATAGAAAAGGAGTGCCACAACTTCTTCAAAGGCTTGTAGGTCAAGGGAATTCCAACATTCTTGGGCCTTCTTAAACAGGAACTTTGCCAAGAATCCTTTGATCCCACTTCTAACTTCCCAATGCCCATTGATGTCAGATGGTTGTAGACGTAATGCTTTAGCAATCTCTTCAAGTTTTGGCTCCTTTTCTGTACCGTTGTAGGGTAGTTGACTAAGGATGGGAACCCTCAGAAGCTGAGAAAACTCTTCCAAAGTAGGTACTAACTGGTAATCCGGGAAAGTAAAACAGTGGTGCAAAGGGTCAAAGAACTGGAACAACACTTTCACCATATCCTCTTCAATGTTGGTATTGACCAAGCTGATGAGTCTACCATGCCTTTCACTGAAGGAAGAGTTATCGGGAATCCTGGATGTAAGCTCCTTAAGCTCAGGAGGGACCCTTACAAGGTTGATCTGAATTGTCTTTCTGCGGGTAGTTTCCATGTCCTACAAAACAAGAACAAAGATGAAGATTCGAACCCTTGAAGTGGTTAGTAAATGCATATGATGTTGTATGATGTTATGATAAAAGCACACCACAAGTATTCACAAAAAGCAAACATGATAAGGCACACAAGTCACACCAAACAGCCCTTAGAGTTTAGGCAAGCATGAGGTCTAGGTACTACCCTCTTGAAATTGGTGGGCTCAAAACCTGTCCTATCAAAAGTAACCGGGTTCTAAGGAGCTCAATATCATTGGGTTGTTTTCTATGTTCATTGTTTTGATTTAGCCACTGAACTGGCGACCAAAATATTCCAAGAAAACAACCCTCAATGAATATAGTATCGAGTATCTACCAACTTCGGACTGCACCAAAGTCGGTCATCTCACTACCCCTAAAGAGGTCAGGATGGTCAAGTAAGGTTCCTAAGGTCAGTTGATGCTTCACGACACCACGCGGTGGCCCCGTACTCTCCTTGACTTGACTCAAGGGTTACCGGTACTCACCAAAGTGCCACATCAACGTAGCAAACTGCTTCAACCGTGTGGGTATACCCCGCACAGTTCCCTCACAATTTTGTTGCTACTTTCTAAAAGGTATCCCCCAGATCCGGGTTAGGATCTATGAAACTCCAAGACAGGCCCACAATATTAAAGCAAACAAAACAAGCAATTGAAAACAAGAGTGGTCTAATCCTAAGGTACACCTCACTTATTAAGTTTCCCCAGCAGAGTCGCCAGTTCTGTGATCGGTGGAAATAGAACTGACTGCTTTTTAGCTGGTTCGCGAAATGTCGTGGTAAGCAAGAGTCGCCACCGTCTTTTATGTTCTCCAACATGGAAAGGACAAAAGCACAGCAAAATTCCTTCTTTGAGAATGTTTCTCGGTTCGGGAGGTAGATTTATAGAAAGGGAAGGTGTTAGCACCCTTTCTATCCGTGGTTATCCACGGGCTCTTAGGTACTTGCTCTTATGTTTTCAAAAATGGTTTGCTTTTCAAGTGTGCGTGGGTTTTGAAAAAAAGTTTCGTTTGAAAAATTTCTAAGTAACTCTTGTATCTGTCCTCAAGAGTGTATGAAAAATTTATTTGAAAACTTTTTGAAAGTGTAAGTGTGAAAAGATGTTTTGTTTGTTTTGAGAGAGCAAGTACCCATGAGATATCTACCTACTCTAAGGAATTAGTCTGTGTAAGAGTCCTTTAGATAGTGCTATCCCATCATTGAGAGGTAGGTAGCACCATCGTTGGAGTTATTCGGGTCAATTCGATTATTAGGGACATGTGTGGTCACCAAAGCAATGGTAGGACACCTTAGCGGTAACCCTAATATCCTAGATCCTTTTTTATCCGAGGCAACCGTTTCGAGGCAACTGGATCTTTAGACAAAAGGGCGACCTCTAAGACACCCTATACTTGATGACCACGTCGAGGCAACCAGTGAGGCGTACCCTAAGGGTGGCATGTGCATGTGTGTTATTTTTCTGTTAAATTGTCTTTGCATGTTATTTGTGAGCTACGGATTGGTTTTATTTGTCATACAAATCTTTCATGCATTTTTAACAGTTAAGAGTGCGTAAAATAAAGTGCGGAAAAGGTAAATCTAGCTATTACAAGGCACGGGTATATACATCGCCAAAAACAAACCCGTTTGGAAAAAATAAACTGCGAGAAAATAAATAAAGCGATAAAGGAGGTCCTAATTAACTATTACATTTCTGAGCAGATACATAAACAACCAAAATAACGAGTTAAAAATAATATGCGTGCGAAAGAATTAAATCGGGAAGTCCTAGGGTTTTGACCCTTTTTTGAGAGAAAAAATGAGATTTGTCCCTTTTTTGCAATTAATTAAATATTAAGCCTAAAACTAATTAATTAATTATTTAAAAGAAAAAAAGTGTTTTTGTGTTTTTTATGTTTTTTAATGAAATAAAATAAAAAGGAATTAAAAGTGTCAAAGGAAAAACCTAAAGTCTAATTCATTTTTATTTATTGTAAAAAGATTAAAATTAAACCTAATTAAACAACTAAATTAATTAATGAATTTATTTACAAAAAAAAAAGTAATTGAAATTAACAAAAAATGTTTTTTTTTTGTTTTCTGAATTTTATTGTGGAAAAATAATTAATTATATTAATTAAATAGTAATAATAATAATTAGTAAAGAAAATATAAAAGAGAAAAAAGGAAAAGAAAATAAGAACCCAGGGGGTGTATTGGCCCAGATGGAGGTTTGGTCTGGAATTCTGGCCCATTTGTTGGCCAGTCCGTTTGGACTTTTGAGATCAGCTATGCCTGCGTTGACTGAGGATTATTATGGTCCCTCAACATGAGCCATGGGATTTGCATTGGAGGCCACCTGGCAGGCTGAGCGTTGGAGTCCATGGTGGAACATTGTTGGAACGCTGCATATGATTGCATTAGAAAAAATGTGAAACAAATATTGGGGGACCTGGGATTCGAACCCAGGTCCCAAGGGATTATGCTTGCACGCCTTAACCAACTGAGCCAACTGTTTCAATTGATATAATAATAAGAAGTGATTATTATATTAGTAAATCAGCACAATGCCTGGAAAAAAATAAGCGCGCGATTGTTTTAAACGGACGAATGGGAGAACGACATGTGGTCGTCTTCTCCAAATCTCTGGTTCAGTTACCTGCGGATTTTTATCCGCAGGAAGTTCCGTAGGCCCTTTCCTAAAATCATCCTTAGGCTTCAAAAACGCCATCCAAACCCATGGTCAGGATCGTCCATGTCTCCTGATCACATCTATGCTTATGGTTTGTCCTGATTTCTCCTGAAAACAAAACGCCTAAAAACAACATATACAACCCTAGGAACGGGTATTGTCATACAAGGCATAAAAATGGAATTGAATAATGCAGTTACGTTAGAAATCAAACAAGGAGTATGAATATGCTAGCATTTTTGAGAAACAATGCAAGAATAGAGTGTTCACGTTTCGTGTACAGGGGTGACTTTGTGAATACTTACAGTGCTTGATAGGTGGTCTTAGGATGTGTTTGTGGTCGCTTTGGCTTCAGGGGATGGCAAGGAAGGATGTCACGTTCTCCTTTTGGTCTGAAAGTGCTTGCAATACTGTTTTTGATCTCACACTTTTTGACAATTTTTCTAATTTTGCTCTGGCCGTTTGTGCACTTTCTAGGTTGTGAATTAGGTTTGTCACGCTTGCTTATGTAGGTATGAATGAAATTAGGTCAGCAGCTGAGCTTGTATCTTGGTCTAATTAAGTTTGGGATTCTTGTTGACCACCATTAAAGGACCTTTCCATATTTGGTACAAATTCAAGATTTTATGCACAAAATAGCCCTAGCACGAATTTGGTAGCTGGCATGTGGTATATGAAAGTTGTCCAAATCAAAAAGATGCCCTTCCATTAATTTTTAGATTTTATTTGAATTATTATGGATTTAAAATGAATTAAATCAATAAAAATTAAATAAAATGGAAAAATAAATGTTTGGTCTTGAAATTAATCATGGGACACGTGGGTGGCATGAAAAGGCTGAATCAAGTGGAAGAAAGTGGGCCCTTTTGTCAAAAATTGAAGTTTTAAGGATAGTTGACTTTTGCCATTTCACAAAAATTTCCCAACTTCTCCAATGCATATCTTGATCAATTTTGATCATATGAACATGTTCTTGGACATTTTGGAAAGGTCTTGAAGTCCTCTAACCAATGCCTTTGGTCCCATGTCATTTGGATTCACCAATCTCAAGTTATGGTCTTTGACTTAAAGTGCATTTTTGTTGACTTTTGAAAATGACCTATAATGTTGAAATTGATAACTTTTTGTGAGAGCATTTCTTGGACTTGGAATGTGAAGATGAGTTGTATGAAATGTCATACCCTTCAAAATGAGCATTGGATGGGATTTTTCTGATGAACCATGAAAAAGTTATGCCTTGGTCAAGTTACAGTTGACTTTTCAGCTGTCCAAAAATGGAAACTTTTGCATCTTGATGATTTTTGAGCCATTCTTGTGGAATCATGATCAAGACTTGATCAAATGATGATTGTGGCTTCAAAATAAGATGTTGACCAAAAATTTTGACTTTTGACTGCCAAATGACCATTTTACCCCTACAGTTGGTTGTGGAGCAACTAGGGTTTTTGACTGTGCAATTTGATGTTGTGAGTCTTGAAACTTGACATATAGATGCTTGACAATGTGTATAGGCGTATGAGATTTGATTGAGCCATTGAAAACTTCAACTTCCTTGAGAGAAACAAAACCCTAATTTTGACTGGCTTAGGAGGATGTTTGACTGTGCAATCCCTTGAACCATTTGAAGGTGATTCTTGATAAACCTTGAAGAATATGGGAGGGAAATATTTTGGGGTACAACACTCATCCTGGACCACTGGATCTGGATCTGGAACCACCTGGGGCATGAGATCTGGAGGTATATGATGCTCCCTGCCTGGAGCGCTGCATCTGAGTACCTGAAAAACAAAATCAAATAAAGCTTTGGGGGACCTGGGATTCGAATCCAGGTCCCAGGGGGGTTTTGCAACGCACGCTTCACCAATCCAACTACACTGCATTATTGTTATTGAATTAAGAAACAAATATTATATAAACAAACAAAACGCTAAGCCTGCAAATAAAAAAAGCGCGCTAATGATTTGAATGGACCAATAGCACAAGGATACACCATCGTCTTCTTCAAACGACCCTGTTTTTTTACCTGCAGATTTTTATCCGCATGAAGTTTCGTAAGGTATCTCAAAAACCCTCTCCAGGCCATGTAAATGAAATCCAAGAGTACCAACGTACTCGTCTCTTCCTCTTGGTCATCCCTGTAACCATGGTTTGCATTGATTTTTCCTGCGATTAAAAACTCCAAAAAAAAGGTATACGAACCCTAGAACTGGGAATGGCGTTACAGGCTATGAAAATAAAATTCAGAGATGCCAAAAGTTTCAAAATGCAACGCAAAGCATGAATATGTAATTATTTCAATGAAAGGATGCAAGAAATTGATTTCACGATATCATGTCCAGAGCAAGATTCGTGGATACTTACAGGGAGTTCTAGGAAATGACAAGACCTGGTGTTGATTGGTATAGCTCCACTAGATGGCAAGGAAGAGAGCTACATTTTGCTTTTGGTCTGAATTCTCCTCCAAGGTTGTTTTTGATCTCTCACTTTTCAAGCTTTTTTTCTCAAGGTTGTGTGGCCGTTTCTGCAGAGTTAGTGTATGTGTTCTTCACGTGTGTGATTTGTGAGGCTTGAGGTTTATATGGACAAAAGAAATTAGGTCAACATTTATGTATCAAATCTTGGTCTATTATGATGAAGAGATTTGATTTGATTTTTTCATAAAGACTTGCCATATTTGATCCAATCATGCGTTTCTGCCAGCTTGCTCTGAGTTGTTTTGGGCCTCCAACTTGATGGAAATCAAAAGCTGACTCCCTTCAGATCCACTTCCCTTCGAACCTGCTCTCTTCGATTGAGCCTCCCTCTGCTTCGATTGCTTGATTCGAACAGGATCACCCTGGTCGAATCAGCTCTTATAGGGTTGGGAGCAAATAAGGCAAGAATCTGGCCTTTAATTCAAATAATTGAGTCCACAATCAGCATTTAATTATTTCCATATTTGCAAGGGACACATGCCATTGTGGACTTTGGGTGAACCTGGACAGGTTAGGATATGTGTTTTTCCTTAGTCATGCCAGCCAACTTCATTCCTTCGAATCTGCCTTTTTTGCCAGCTTCAAAGTCCAATTCGAATCTATTTAGAACATCCCCTATTAGAAAACTTCGACCAGCCCTTGGTCTTGTGATGAGTCTAAGTTCTGATTCGAAGTGTTCAGAACTTCCTTCATCAGAGCATCTTAGATTAAGAGAAACTCTGCCCTGAAATGCCATTCGAAGGTCATTTCGTTCTGATGTTCTTATTAAGGGAAACTCTGAAGTTCCAGTCCAAGGACCTTTTGAAATGCCAATTGAAGGGTATTTGTCCATATACCAATCAAAGGGTACTTGTTCAAAATTCCAATCGAAAGACACAACTATAATACCAATCGAAAGATACTGTTAACAGGCCAATTGAAAGGTGATGTTCATGCTAATCGAAGGGTCTTGTGTTGCCTCCTTCGAATGGACTTCTTATGTACCTTTCGAATGGGCCTTCTGAATGCTTCTTCGAATGAGTCATTTACATGTTCTTCGAATGAGCCTCTTGCCTGGTGATTCGAAGGTAAGCCTGAATTAGTTAGTGCATAGTCGAAGCATTGTGACATTGACTTGATCGAAGGGGGTCCAGCGCTCAATCGAAGTCTTGCAGACCAAAGCTTGATCGAAGGGTTCCAAACACCTAATCGAAGCTTACTAATCAAAGCCTGATCGAAGAGTGCCAAATGCCCAATCAAAGACTGGTGAGTCAAGCCTGAATCGAAGGATTTTGGATACCCAATCGAAGACCTTTCCCAGATGCCAATCGAAAGACACTTTGTTCATCTTCAAAAAAAAATTACTTTTTCCTTAGGCAAGAGTTTGTGATCAACCATGCAGGGGGAAGACTTTGGAAAACATGAGAGGGCAAATTTTGGGGTACAACAGTTTCCCCTGTTCAATCTTCTTAAACCTGAGGATGTAGATTGGCTTGCGTGCCTTTCGTGATCCGAAGGTGGAAGATGATTGAACACTAAAGTGCCCAGAAATTTGCACTCGCATGGTGTAGTATCAGTATTGTGATGTCAGGAATGTGCTTACAGATGCCATTTGGAGATTGTTGGTAGGAGGATGGGCTTATAGATGCCATATGCAGGAGTATCGATCGCATAAGAGATTCCTTAGCGAGAACTTGCATACTTGTTGTTGTAGAAGATTCCACTGGGGAAGTCTAACTTTGTTTGAGATTTAGGAACTGACTCGTGCTCACCGGGAGTATACCGTTGAGGTTATATAACTTGTCCTGTCTGGTTCCAGGTATTAATCGCTGACATGAGAAAGAAATATAGTTTTCCTGGCTTGTTACAGGTATTAATCTTCATGTAGATAGCTTTCCTGGCTTGTTACCGGTATTAACCTACAATCAGTCGTCCACAGATGGTTTTCCTGGCTTGTTACAGGTATTAATCTACAATCACTCGTCCACAGATATTTTTACTGGCTTGCTACAGGTATTCAACTGGGACTTGAAAAGGTTGGTCGAGGAGATATCTGTCCTGGCTGGTTTCAGGTATTCAACTGCCCTGAGAAAGAAAGTCTTCCTGGCTTGTTATAGGTATTAATCTTCAATCTCTTTATGTAGATGATTTTCCTGGCTTGTTACAGGTATTAATCTACAATCAGTCGTCCACAGATAGTTTTCTTGGCTGGTTTCAGGTATTAATCTGGAACTTGAAAAGGTTGGCCGATGAGATAGTTGTCCTGGCTGGTTTCAGGTATTAATCTCTGACCTGAGAAAGAAAGTCTTCCTGGCTTGTTACAGGTATTAATCTTCAATCTCTTCATGTAGATGATTTTCCTGGCTTGTTACAGGTATTAATCTACAATCAGTCATCCACGGATAGTTTTCCTGGCTTGTTACAGGTATTAAACTGGGACTTGAAAAGGTTGATGGTAGCCATCTTTTGATTGACCTTTTCCTGAAAAGGTAAAACGTTAGTTGTATGCAATGTCATGATGTATGAAATGCATGATGTCATGATGTTCTCAAAAATAAATGAGATTGTGTCGTATGCACTTTATCATGTATGTAAATAGGAAGTATGAAATGTGAAATGTTTATGAATGTATTTTTGTCTGGGAAAATAAATCCTGGAGCTGCTGGAGAATAGAGTTGAGTTCTTCGTTTCCGCTGGGGATGATGAATGAAGATGGTTGTGAGAATAAACCTGCAGGAGAGGATGAATCCGTTGGGGAGTAAACTGGTGAAGAGATTACTCTGCGGGGAATTACTCTGTGGGGGAGAGGTACTCTGTTGAGGATTTTAACGATAACTCCGCTGGAGATTCTGTTGATAAGCTTTGTTGGGGATTTCAATGATGAACTCCGCTGGGGATGGATTACCATTGCTGGTGATATTGAATCTGTTGAGGATAGAAGTCCTGCTTGGTGAAAGAAAGAACTTCGCTGGGGATGATCTTTCAGTTGCAACTTGCTGAGGATAACCCGGTTAGACTCTTGTGAGGATAATCTCTGAATTTGGCTGGAGAGATACATTTGTATTCTGCAGGGGACAAGCTTCCAGAATCTACTGGGGAAGATGATTCAACTCCTTTGGGGAAGCTTTTCTTAGACTGCGCTAGGGAAATGGCTCCACTGGGGGCATCTTGTATTCCGCCGAGGAATATTCTTATATTCCGTTGAGGGATATTAAGACTGTCGGGGATACTCCTATGCTTGCTGGAGAATATCTTTATACTCCGCTGGGGAATACTAAGATCTTATGGGGATATCAAGCCTTTTCGGGCTGATGGTAGACTAACTCTGCTTGGGGGAGAGTATGGCTGATTCATTCATGGTTGCAAGTCTCAGTGGGGAGAGCTACCATTACTGTCTTACTCTGCGGGGAGTGAAGGTATCTTGGTCACATTCTTCAGCTGAACTTACCTTTGTACCTTGGTGGACAGAGCAACTAGACCGCTTAGACAATTCTTATTGCCCCTACTTCTGATATCACCCGTAATTAGTCCTTTGTTTCGCATGTAAATATTTATGAGCGGCAATTAATGTCAAATGCATATATCAAAAATGATCATTGGACGTTCTTTACAAAACAAAACAGATAAAGGAAAAACAATTTGAAATTTGTCTGAAAAATTAATTTGTATTTATTTTGAAGTTTGGCCTGTAAATAGGCATTTTGTACAAGAGGCTGACGTCCTAGTAAGAGAACGCCGCCGAACAAATAGAGCTTATACAATTTGTGAAAAGAAAACAAAACAGCTATGTGAATAGTCCCACTGGGTTCCAGCTCTGCTATTGCCTTTATATCTTCAAGCATCTCATCACTTTGCTGCTTAGTTGAAGATGAATCTGATTGACTGGTGTCGTCCAAGCCTGATAGTTGATACCTAAGTCCGGATGCGAGGTGATCCAATGAGACATAGTATTACGCTTTAATCCCTAACTTTTTCCTGGACCGCCCTTTCTGGTTTTCAGCCCACCGGGATACCCATTTTTGCCCAAACCGCCTTTTCAGGTTTTCAACTTGCCGGGTGTACAAATTTTTTTATTTTCATCCCTTATTTTTGCCCGAACCCTTTTGGTTCGCCGGGAAGCCCTTATTTTTGCCTAGGCCAGTCAACCTAGCGGGTCTTTGACTATGCGTAGTATCTTTTTACTATGTCTGCATTGATGGGGTGAGGAAGGTCGTCACCATCCATGGTGGTTAGAATCATCGCTCCTCCTGAGAAGATGTTCTTAACCACAAATGGCCCTTCGTAAGTAGGGGTCCATTTTCCCCTGGGATCACCTTGAGGTAGAATAATGCGCTTGATTACCAGGTCCCCGACTTGATACTCTTGTCGTCTGACTTTCTTGTTAAATGCCTTGATCATCCGTTTTTGGTACGTTTGACCATGACAAATAGCAGTGAGTCTCTTTTCGTCGATTAGGTTCAATTGATCAAGTCGGGTCTGGATCCAGTCGTCTTCGCTCAAACCTGCATCCTTCATGATCCGGAGAGAGGGTATCTGAACTTTAATGGGCAAGACTGCCTCCATGCCATATACCAAGGAGTAGGGTATTTCCCCTATTGACGTTTGTGCTGAGGTACGGTACCCATGAAGAGCAAATGGTAACATCTCGTGCCAGTCTTTGTATGTCACTGTCATCTTCTGCACAATCTTCTTAATGTTCTTATTTGCCGCTTCGACAGCCCCATTCATCTTCGGCCGGTAGGGAGAAGAGTTGTGGTGCTATATTTTGAATTGCTCGCAGAGCTCAGTAATCATCTTGTTGTTAAGATTGGTACCATTATCCGTAATGATCCTCTCTGGTACACCGTATCGACAGATCAGGTTATGCCGAATGAATCGTGCCACGACGTTCTTGGTTACCGTAGCAAAGTAAGCTGCTTCAACCCACTTCGTAAAGTAATCAATCGCTACCAGGATGACACGATGCCCGTTGGATGCCGTAGGTCTGATCTCGCCGATCATATCAATGCCCCACATTGCAAAAGGCCAAGGTGCTGTCAAGACATTCAGAGGAACTGGAGGAATGTGCACCTTATCAGCATAGACCTGGCACTTGTGACATGTCCGAGAATACTGATAACAGTCGGCTTCCATTGTGGACCAGTAATATCCTGCCCGAAGGATTTTCTTTGCCATGGTATGTCCACTGGAATGAGTTCCGAAGGTACCTTCATGCAGTTCTGCCATGATCCTTTCTGCTTCAATCTTATCCACACAATGCAGTAAGGTTGAATCATGGTTACGTTTGTAAAGAATGCCATTGCTGATGAAGAACTTTTCCGCGAACCTTCTCAGAAACTTTATGTCATTAACAGATGCACCCTCGGGGTATTCTTGAGCTTCAAGGTATCTTTTTACTTCGTGATACCAGGGCTTTTCTGTTACCTCTTCAGTCTCAAGATCACAGCAATGTGCAGGTTCATCCAATTTCCAAATAATGATTCGGGGAGCCTCGTTGTCCCACTTAACTTTGAACATAGAAGACATCGTAGCTAGCGCGTCCTCCAACTGATTCTCCTCTCTTGGGAAGTGTTCAAAGGTTATCTCCTCGAAATGGGGAAGCAACATCAATACATACTCCTTGTAAGGAATAAGATTTGGGTGTTTCGCATCCCACTCTCCTTTGATCTGACTGATCACGAGAGAGGAATCTCCGAAGACACTCAGAAACTTAATCCTTAGGTCAATTGCAGCTCGAAGACCCATAATGCATGCTTCATACTCCACCATGTTGTTGGTGCAGTTGAAACATAGTCGGGCGGTAAACGGAGTATGAGAGCCTTTAGGAGATATGATCACAGCACCAATGCCATTACCCAAAGCGTTTGAAGCTCCATCAAAGAACATAGACTATCGGGATCCTTCCTCAAGTCCTTCATCCGGTCCAGGTGTCTCACAATCAGTCACTACCATGATATTCTCGTCTGGAAATTCAAAGTTCATAGACTGGTAATCATCCACTGCCTGATGTGCCAAATGGTCTGCTAATACACTTCCCTTGATTGCTTTTTGAGTCGTGTACTAGATGTCATACTCAGTCAAGATCATCTGCCATCTTGCTATTCTTCCGGACAGGGCGGGCTTCTCGAATATATACTTGATTGGATCCATCTTTGAAATTAACAGAGTAGTGTGAGTCAGCATATACTGTCTCAGCCGGCGAGCAGCCCATGCCAAAGCGCAACAAGTTTTCTCAAGCAGTGAGTATCGGGTCTCACAGTCGGTAAACTTTTTGCTAAGGTAATAAATAGCATGCTCTTTTCGGCCAGACTCGTCATGTTGACCCAGCACACACCCCATTGAATTGTCAAGTACTGTCAAGTATAAGATTAGAGGTCTCCCTTCAACTGGTGGCATCAGAATGGGAGGCTCCTGGAGATACTCTTTAATTCTTTCGAAAGCGGTCTGGAATTCATCATTCCAATGTACCACTTGATCTTTCTTCAGCAGTTTGAAGATTGGCTCACAAGTAGCAGTTAGGTGCGAGATGAATCGGGCAATGTAGTTCAGTCGTCCTAGAAAGCCTCTGACCTCTTTCTCTGTCTTGGGAGCTGGCATCTCTTGTATGGCCTTCACCTTGGCAGGGTCCACTTGAATACCTTTGTTGCTCACGACGAAACCTAGCAGTTTGCCAGACCTCACCCCGAAGGTGCACTTGTTCGGGTTCAACCTCAACTTGTATAACTTCAACCTGTCAAACAACTTCTGTAGATGGTCAAGGTATTCCTCCTCAGTTTGGGACCTCGCAATCATATCGTCGACGTATACTTCAATCTCATGATGGATCATGTCATGAAATAAAGCAACCATGGCACGCTGATATGTTGCCCCAGCATTTTTCAATCCAAAAGGCATGACCTTGTAGCAAAAGGTACCCCACTGAGTAACAAAAGTGGTCTTCTCCATGTCTTCGGGAGCCATCTTTATCTGATTATAACCAGAGAAACCATCCATGAAGGAGAATACCTTATGCTGAGCAGTGTTGTCGACCAGAACGTCAATATGAGGTAGAGGGAAGTCATCCTTAGGGCTCGCCCTGTTCAAATCCCTGTAGTCAACACATATTCGGACCTTACCATCTTTCTTCGGTACCGGAACCACATTGGCAACCCACTGAGGGTAAGAAGTCACTGCTAGAAAAACGGCGTCAAACTGTTTCATAACTTCGGCCTTGATTTTCTCGGACATCTCTGGGCGCATACGGCGAACCTTCAACTTTACGGGAGGACAGTCTTCCTTGGTAGGGAGGCGATGAACCACAATGTCAGTATCCAACCCAGGCATATCTTCATAAGACTAGGCAAAGATTTCAACGTAGTCATGCAGCATCTGAGTCAACCGTTGTTTCACACTAAGCTCCATATTTGCACCGATCTTGACTTCCTTCTTGTCTGTCTCAGTACCCAGATTCACCGCTTCCACTAGCTCTTCGTGTGGCTGAATAGCCCTTTCTTCCGAGAGTAGAAGTCTTGCAAGTTCACCCGGAACTTCGCAATCATCTTCACCTTCTTCTTCGGCTAAGTAGATCGAATTTTCGAAGTCATAACTGGCAGTAGCAGAGTCGTTACCAGTGAGATCCAGAGTGGATTGGGACCTGTATATGTGAGTGTGTGTAAAATAGCTGTTTTGCAATATATAATAAAGAAAAACAAGGAGCGCAAAATTTGAAATGCAAGAACATTCAATGCTTTTATTAATGATATATGAAAATGGCACACAAAAGCCCTCACAAATGAAGCCACGGTGCCCCGGATAAGACACCGGGCCATAAAGTTTCAAAACATTGTTTGTTACAAATTCGAAACAAAGAGTTCATTACTGAGTAACAAAAGTAATAGGGATGAAGTCCTTTGCTTTCCAGTTGCTTGGTCCACCGTTGGTCGTAGGGTAGATCCAGCTGTCGAATTCAGACTCCTCCACGTCATCTTCGATGGCATTTACTCCCGAGTTGCTGATGAACACAGGAGGTCTTCCAATCCTTGCACCACGAACAGCCCTTTGAGCTTCTGCAGTGAAACCCAAACCAAACTTGTTAGTCTTCTGAGTGAAATCAGGAAGTCGGCCCCAATTTGCATACTCACCCTTCTTAATAACAGCCCGGGCATCCTTTAAGGAATCCATCTTCATAGGAGAATCTTCAATCACAGTCTCAGCTGATGCCAGTGTCTGAGGAACCTCTTCAAAGTGTTGAAATGGGGTCTCAATGAACTCCCCATCCATTTCTATGTACCGAAACGAGTTGAGGTGGCTGACCATGTACTCCTCCTCCCCTTGAACTGTCACAATCTTCCCTTTGACCGGGTACTTCAGCTTTTGATGGAGTGTTGAGGTCACAGCTCCAGCTTTATAGATCCATGGATGACCCAACAAACAAGAATAGGATGGCCGAATATCCATCACGTAGAATGTAGAATTGAAGACCTGAGAACCAACTCTAATTGGAATATCAACCTCACCATGCACCATCCTTTTAGACCCATCAAAGGCCCGGACAACAACGTTACTTGGCTTCAATTCCAACCCTTTGCAATCCAACCTGTCTAGAGCTTTCTTGGGCAAGACGTTCAATGAGGAACCAGTGTCAACCAACACATGTGCAAGAGTAGTGCCCCTGCATTCAATGGAGACATGCAGGGCATCTTTATGGTTCTTCCCTTTAGCAGTCAGATCAGCGTCGGAGAAACCCAAACCATTATCAGCAGTTAAATTGGCCACACAATTGGTAAACTGATCCGCTGATGTCTCTTGTGGCACGTGGGCCGTCTTCAGGAAGGTAATCAGAGCCTTGGCATGGGCCTCTGAACACAACAACAGTGATAACATAGAAATCTTGGATGGGGTTTGCCCCAGCTGCTCAACTACATTATAATCACTCTTCTTAATGATCTTCAGAATCTCTTCCATCTCCTGTTTGGAAGCTTCAACATTGATTGTCTTTGGCGCCTCCGTCTGGGCAGGCACATCAGTGGCGATCCCTTTGCCCCGAGCATCAGAGGACTCGGCGACAGGGGTAAGGATAGGAACTTGATCAGGGACGGCAGTAGGTACACTTGCAGGTGTAATGACAACAGGTCTTCAGACAGTTGGTGGAGCAATATCAGGTGAGAAAAGTCTACCGCTGCGGGTGACTTTAGCAGGTCCAGTAATGTTGCTGACGTCGGTATCAGCATCAAACTCTTGCTTAACTCCAAGAACATAAACATCTACCCCATAGTGCCAACGGACAGCTTTGTCAGAGGTGTAGGGGATGGGCCCCGGAACAGTGATGATTATGGGTGTGATCTTCGGAACAGGCGTAATTCTAACAGGCTTCCTCGAGGGAGCCTTGGGAGAATTGTTGAAAATGGTAATGATGGCAACTTCTCCAGTAGGATTGGATGGAACAACTGTCTTTTCAAACAGGATCTCTTTGTTATCCATCAGGTTTTGGATACCTGACTTCAAAGATGGACAACCAGTAGGTAAAATAGAACACACATGGAAACCTTCACCACAACCCGGATATAAACCGGCTAGCAACAGGTTCTTCTTGACAGTCATCAGAGGGGTAACAATATCATCCACAGAAACTACAAACAAGTCTTCCTCTACAGCATTCACTCCATGCTTGGGCATGGGAGCAGTTACAACATTAGGCCTCTCGGGCGCCTCAAACTCAATCTCCTTTGCATCGATTAGGTCTTGAACCTTATTCTTCAAAGCCCAACAATCATCGGTATTATGCCCCGGGCTATCAGAGTGATAAGCGCAACGGGCGTTAGGGTTATACTTTGGTGATGTTGTATTTAAAATCTTCGGAGCTTCTTTTAGAGTCACCAGATTGGTATTCAGCAACTGTGGCAACATCTGAGACAAAGTCATGCTGAGACGAGTGAATTTCCTTCGAGGTCTCTCGCCCCTTTGTTGGTTGTGATGCTGAGGAGCACCAGCAGGTTTTGAAATAACAATTGCGTTGACAGCTTGGCGGTGTTCAGGTCTATTATGTCATCTTGAACCGTAGACAGCACTAGACTCTTTCTTAAACGACTTCTTCTCGGTGCCTGAGGAGGCACCCTTCTGTATCTTCCCAGCCTTAATACCAGCTTCAATCCTCTCACCAGTCAAGATAAGGTCTGTAAACCCGGCTGAAGAGCTTCCAATCAAATGGTTAAAGAATGGACCAGACAGGGTCCCCAAAAACATATCAACAAGTTCCCGATCAGCCAAAGGTGGTTGCACCCTTCCGGCAAGGTCTCTCCATTTTTGAGCATACTCTTTAAATCCTTCACCCGTCCCTATTGACATACCCTGGAGTTGGGTACGCGTAGGAGCGAGGTCGAAGTTATATTGATACTGCCTATAGAATGCAATAGCCAAATCCTCCCAACTGCGGATACTGGCTCCGTCCAACTGATAGAACCACTCAAGTTGAGTCCCTGAAAGACTGTCTTGAAAGAAGTGGATCCACAAGTTCTTATCAGCAGTGTAAGGTTGGATCCTCCTCACATATGACCAGAGGTGCAGCTTTGGATAGGAAGCTCCGTCATACTTGGAAAAGGCAGGTGCCTTGAACTTATGGGGAATCACCACCCCAGATGATAGACCCAGATCTCTGAAGTCCAAACCAGGCACCTTCTGTATTTCCACAGCGCTCAAACGGTCTTCCAGCTGTTTGTACTTATCCTCAGCAGGAGGATACTGTTTTTCATCATAGTCCGTCTCGTTGTCAGAGACCATAGGGCTAGGAACCCTCCTTTCTTGTGGGTTGTCCTTCCCTCCATATGAGGTGGTTAGATCAACTTCATTTTGCAGCCCGTTTCCAAACCTGCGTCCGGTGTTGAACAGGACGGTCCTCTTCTTCTTCTTCTTCCTCTTTCAGAATCAGGGTCTTCAAGTCCTGCTGACCCTTAGCTAGGCTCATAACCAATTCTTGAAATTGGGCATTCTGGGCCTGGAGGGCCTCGATAGCTTGCTCAGTGGAAGGTTCAGTAGACATGATGATTGCTGAAATAAACAGCGAAGAAGATTGGAGACCTGTAAAAGGGTACCTGTTTATGAAGTGCATGAGATGAAATGCGTATGATTTATGATTTCAAAGACAATCGAGATTCAAATTTGTAAACAAGAAAGGAAACACACTTTATTAGATTTAACTTCAGAATTTAAATTGTTCAACAAATTTCCCTTAGGCGTTACAAGAATGGAAATACTGGAAAGTAAATAAAAACTGTAAAAGAAATCATCAAAGGTCCATCAATGCTTCCATGGTCTCTTCTTCTCAGCGCGGACATAATCATTTAGGATCCGCTCATTTTCCAGTTGCTTAGTCAGCTTCTGGATCTTCTGTTCTTGTTCATTAAACCTCTCCCGATAAGAATCCCGTTCTTCCTGCAGTTGCATCCAAGACCTCTTCAGTGTGCTAATATCAGTGGGCATATGAGGATGGAGAATAGTTGGAAGAACCCCGTCTTTATCAGCAACTTCAAGAACAACAGGCCTGACAGCTTCATATGGCATACCTAACTTCTGGGCACGGATGCGGACCCATCTGAGATATGGCTCCATTGGCATAGAAGTCTTTGGTCACAACTCATGTGGGTCAGATTGGTGAACTCTATCCCAAGCCCTGATGAATCTACGACGTAGCTCGTCGCTATCTCCCTGAAAATTAAAGATGATATGAGGCATCAACATCTCACGAGGCCCTTCTCTTCTGGATCTTCCAAACTGACGGAGAGCTAAGCATGGGTTATAAGAAATCCCTCCATGGGTTCCGATCAATGGAACATTAGGATACTCTCCACAACGATCAATGATAGTCACCTCATCTAAGCCTTTGAGAGTCCAGATAATGTCATTATTAGTAAGAGACATTACCCTATAAGCCCAGCCCATTCCTTCTTTGTTCTTCAGTACGGACTTAGGGAGGTGCGAAATAAACCACCTTGACAATAAAGGAGCACAACACATCAAAGTTCCCCGCTTTCAGGCAGTACGAGCATAGAGCTGATGAAGGATATCACCCAAGAGAGTGGGCACAGGGTTCCGAGAGATGAAGATCTTTATGGCATTAACATTAACAAAAGTGTCAGGATTTGGAAACAATACCAGACCATAGATTAAGAGAGCCAGAATGTCCTCGTACGCTTTGAAGTCTAAACCATCCCAGAAGTAATTAGCTTTGTCAACCAGAAACTTAGCCAAAAAACCCTTAGCTCCACTTCTAGTCTCCCAGTTGGCCATTACCTCCTCTTTGGTCAAGTGAAGGGTTGCAGCAATTTCTTCGGGCTTAAGAGTCTTTTCCCAACCAGTGAATGGAGTCTTCTCCAAAACAGAGATACCAAGCAGCTCAGAGAACTCTTCCAGGGTAGGAACCAGCTGGAAGTCTTGAAAGGTGAAGCAATGATATAGGGGATCATAAAACTGTACCAAGACGCTCATCATTTGTTGGTCCAATTTTGAGGTGACTAAACTGAGAAAAGAACCATGCCTCCTGATGAAGGAAGTAGTGTATGGAATCCTGACAATCAACTCTTTAAGCAAAGTAGGTACTTGAACAAAGTTGATCCGTATAGTATTCCTACGCATGGGCATCATGATGTCCTACAAAACAGAGCAAAGATGAAACCCTCTTGTCTTTGAAATAGGTTAGTCCTTATGCAAGATGTATGCAATGTTATGATGTTATGATGTCATGGTAAAGGCACACCACAAGTATTCACAAAAGGCAAACATGGTAAAGGCACACAAGTCACACAAAAGAGCCCTTAGATTTCAGGCTGGCATGAAGCTTAGGTACTACCCTCTTTCAGTTTCAGTTGGTTAAGACCTGTCCTAAAAAATAGTAACCGGGTTCTAGAGGATCTCAATATCACTGACTACCCTTAATCGGTCATAATTCTAGTTTAGCAACCTTTTCTTGTGGCCGGAACCATCGCGAGAGTTTAGTCTCAATAAGTGTAGCATACTGCTACTGTTCTATGGCCAAGTTGGTCAATTTAAGGTTCTAAGGTGAGTTGGTGCTTAATGACTTCTCAGAAGACCCATATTCTCCTCGTTCCAACACAAGGGATATCGGTACAGAACAAGGTGTCACACCAACGTAGCTACTGCTTCATCCGTGTTGGTCTACGCCGGACAGATCCCTCACAGTTTATTTCTACTTACCTAAAAAGGGTATCCCCAGATCCGGGTTAGGATCTATAGAACTCCGATACAAGCCCACAAAATTTAAAGCATACAAAGCATACAATTGAAAACACAAGTGATCTAATCCTAAGGTACACCTCACTTATAATAAAATCCCCAGCAGAGTCTCCAATTCTGTGATCAGTGGGAATGAGAACTGACTGTTTTGGATATGCTGGTCCGTGTTTGCGTTTGTTTTCGCAAAATGTCGCGGTAAGCAAGAGTCGCCACTGTCTTTTATTTTATCCAACAAGGAAAGGACAAAAGCACAGAAAAATTCCTTTTCGAGATGTTTCTCGGGTTCGGGAGGTAGATTATAGAAAGGGAAGGTATTAGCACTCTTTCTATCCGTGGTTATCCACGGGCTCTTAGGTACTTGCTCATTGTGTTTTCAAAAAGTTTGCTTTTCTTTGTGTTTGTGGGTTTTGAAAAGAGTTTTTGTTTTTTGAAAAGAGTGTAAGTGCGAAAAGTTTGTTTTGTTTTTAAAAGGAGCAAGTACTCAAGAACCTCTACCTACTCAAAAAGGAATTAAACTATGCAAATGTCCTTTAGACAGTGCTATCCCACTATTGAGGAGTAGGTAGCACCGTCGTTGGAGTTTTCGGGTCAATTCGATTTAAGGGACATGTGGTCACTAAAGCAATGTTAGGACGCCTTAGCGGTAACCCTAATGTCTTAGATCATTTTTATCCGAGGCAACCGTTTCGAGGCAACTTATGATCTTTGGACAAGAGGACGACCTCTAAAACTTCCTATACTCAATGACCACGTTCGAGGCAACCAAGTGAGGCGTACCCTAAGAGTGGCATGTGCGAGTGTGTCAATTTTCAGTTTATATTATCTTTACATGTCATGGTGAGCTACTGTTGATTTTAAGTTAAGATAGATCTTGTCATGCATAGCCTATTATTCATACATCTAGCAGTTAAGGGTTGCGGAAAATAAATTGCGGAAAATAAAACTAAGGTATTACAAGGCGTCGGGTATTTACATCGCCAAAAATAAACCCTTAAAATTAAATTGCAAAAAGTAAATAAAAGCGGTAAATAAAATCCTAAGTTAAAGTTATTACATCCTCGGAGCAATTACAATATATGGATCAAAATAATACGCGCGAGAAAATTGAATCGGATTGTCCTTTAGGGTTTTGACCCTTTTGTTGAATAAAGCATATTTTTGGTATTTTTTGAATTAAGAATTAAGTCTAAATTAATAATGGAATTAATTAATTAAAAAAGAAAATATTTTTGAGTTTTATTTTAATTAAGGCAATAAAATAGGAGTGATTAAAAAGTTAATAAAATCCTAATTCTAAATCAATTTTAATTTAATGCAAAATCTGTTAAAATTAAACCTAATTAAAAACTAAATTAATTGGTTACAATTTATTTACAAAAATAAGTAATAAAATTAAAATAAAAATATTTTTGTTGTTTCTAATTTTTTATGAAAAAGAGTTAATTAGTTAATTAATTAATTATGATAATAAAATAAAAATAGTGAAAAGTAAAATAAAGAAACAAACTCAGGGGTGCTGGGCTCGAAAAGGGAGTATGAATTGCAACTTCCAGGCCCAAACGTCCAGCCTGTTGGACTTTCAGATTGCCTGGGCGTTTGTTGATCAAGGTTCATGGTGAACCTCATCCTGGACCACTGGATCTGGATCTGGAACCACCTGGCGCATGAGATCTGGAGGTATATGATGCTCCCTGCCTGGAGCGCTGCATCTGAGTACCTGAAAAACAAAATCAAATAAAGCTTTGGGGGACCTGGGATTCGAATCCAGGTCCCAGGGGGGTTTTGCAATGCACGCTTCACCAATCCAACTACACTACATTATTGTTATTGAATTAAGAAACAAATGTTATATAAACAAACAAAACACTAAGCCTGCAAATAAATAAAAACGGGCTAATGATTTGAATGGACCAATAGCACAAGGACACGCCATCGTCTTCTTCAAACGACCCTGGTTTTTTACCTGCAGATTTTTATCCGCAGGAAGTTTCGTAAGGTATCTCAAAAACCCTCTCCAGGCCATGTAAATGAAATCCAAGAGTACCAACGTACTCGTCTCTTCCTCTTGGTCATCCATGTAACCATGGTTTGCATTGATTTTTCCTCCAATTAAAAACCCCAAAAACAAGGTATACGAACCCTAGAACTGGGCTAGCGTTACAGGCTATGAAAATAAAATTCAGAGATGCCAAAAGTTTCAAAATGCAACGCAAAGCATGAATATGTAATTATTTTAATGAAAGGATGCAAGAAAATGATTTCACGATATCATGTCCAGAGCAAGATTCGTGGATACTTACAGGGAGTTCTAGGAAATGGCAAGACCTGGTGTTGATTGGTATAGCTCCACTAGATAGCAAGGAAGAGAGCTACGTTTTGCTTTTGGTCTGAATTCGCCTCCAAGGTTGTTTTTGATCTCTCACTTTTCAAGCTTTTTTTCTCAAGGTTGTGTGGCCGTTTCTGCAGAGTTTGTGTATGTGTTCTTCACGTGTGTGTGATTTGTGAGGCTTGAGGTTTATATGGACAAAAGAAATTAGGTCAACATTTGTGTATCAAATCTTGGTCCATTATGATGAAGAGATTTGATTTGATTTTTTCATAAAGACTTGCCATATTTGATCCAATCATGCGTTTCTGCCAGCTTGCTCTGAGTTGTTTTGGGCCTCTAACTTGATGGAAATCAAAAGCTGACTCCCTTCAGATCCACTTCCCTTCGAACCTGCTCTCTTTGATTGAGCCTCCCTCTGCTTCGATTGCTTGATTCGAACAGGATCACCCTGGTTGAATCAGCTCTTATAGGGTTGGGAGCAAATAAGGCAAGAATCTGGCCTTTAATTCAAATAATTGAGTCCACAATCAGCATTTAATTATTTCCATATTTGCAAGGGACACATGCCATTGTGAACTTTGGGTGAACCTGGACAAGTTAGGATATGTGTTTTTGCTTAGTCATGCCAGCCTACTTCATTCCTTCGAATCTGCCTTCTTTGCCAGCTTCAAAGTCCAATTCGAATCTATTTAGAACATCCCCTATTAGACAACTTCGACCAGCCCTTGGCCTTGTGATAAGTCTAAGTTCTGATTCGAAGTGTTCAGAACTTCCTTCATCAGAGCATCTTAGATTAAGAGAAACTCTGCCCTGAAATGCCATTTGAAGGTCATTTCGTTCTGATGTTCTTATTAAGGGAAACTCTGAAGTTCCAGTCCAAGGACCTTTTGAAATGCCAATTGAAGGGTATTTGTCCATATACCAATCAAAGGGTACTTATTCAAAATTCCAATCGAAAGACACAGCTATAATACCAATCGAAAGATACTATTAACAGGCCAATCGAAAGGTGTTGTTCATGTTAATCGAAGGGTCTTGTGTTGCCTCCTTCGAATGGACTTCTTATGTACCTTTCGAATGGGCCTTCTGAATGCTTCTTCGAATGAGTCATTTACATGTTCTTCGAATTAGCCTCTTGCCTGGTGAGTCGAAGGTAAGCCTGAAGTAGTTAGTGCATAGTCGAAGCATTGTGACATTGACTTGATCGAAGGGGGTCCAACGCTCAATCGAAGTCTTGCAGACCAAAGCTTGATCGAAGGGTTCCAAACACCTAATTGAAGCTTACTAATCAAAGCCTGATCAAAGAGTGCCAAGTGCCCAATCGAAGACTGGTGAGTCAAGCCTGAATCGAAGGATTTTGGATACCCAATCGAAGACCTTTCCCAGATGCCAATCGAAAGACACTTTGTTCATCTTCAAAAAAAATTTCTTTTTCCTTAGGCAAGAGTTTGTGATCAACCATGCAGGGGGGAGACTTTGGAAAACATGAGAGGACCAATTTTTGGGTACAACACACCCCATAGGGTTTCATCCACTTATTGCCTTTAAAATGGCCATGGTATGCATGTTGAGTATCTTGGCAAAACAAAAACAAAACAAAAGATCATAGTCCCTCGATGACGCTATCTTGGTTGCCTATACAAAAATGATCTAGTCCCTCAAAAAATTTGCTAAAGATACTTAGCACAATTGCTATCATGGTCAATACGATGACCCGCGCCTGTCCCGTTTAACATCCAAATACAAGGTTGTTTACCAAATATAATGCTAAAACAACAATGTAAAAGGGTTAAAATGTGTAGGAAATATCTTTGAGTAGATAGGGTAGATTCTCTTAGTTACTTGAACAAAACTTGCAAACATCCTTGCTATTTTCAAGAAAAAACACATCACAACACAATTTCAAAACATTTCCCAAAACAAACTTTCAAACATTGAAACTCTTTTCAAAAGACAAAACACCTTTGTATACATTCAAACAAGAATCATTACAAAGGTTGCCACAATGATGGCCTCTTTTCAAAACATTTTTCAAAACCACACATAAAACACCATTTCAAACAATTGAAAAGCAAAAGCAAGTGATCTAAAACAAGTAACTAAGAGCCCATGGAAAACCATGGATGAAAAGGGTGCTAGCACCTTCCCTTTTCATAATCTACCCCCCGAACCCAAGAAAACATCTCAAAGGTCTTTCATGTGCTTTTTGACCTTTCCTCTGGATAAATAGAAAGTCGGTGGCGACTCTTGCTAAACCAAAACATTTGCGAACACTAAACGCAAAACCTCAAGTCAGTTCTCCCACCGCATCACAGAAAGTTATCGGGATGAAGTCTTTGGCTTCCCAGTTGCGTAGTCCTCCGCTGACAGTAGGAAATATCCAGTCTTCCAAGATGCCCTCTTCTTCACTGTCCTCTAGTGCATTAACCCCTTGGTGACTGATCTTCACAGGTGGCCCTCCGGCACGGGCACGGCGCACGACCTTCTGAGCAGTTGAGGTGAACCCCAAGCCGAATTTGTCTGATTTGTAGGGAATCTCTGGTAGTTGTCCCCAGATAGTGGACCCGCCTTCTTCCACTGCTGCCTTTGCATCCTTGAGAGAGGACATCCGAGGTGGAGGTCTTGTGATCACAGGAGTTAAGGATACCGCCTTGGTTGCCGCTATTTTTGGGGAGACTTCTTCAAAATGTTGGAAAGGGGTTTCAATGAATTCGCCATCCAATTCCACATATCAGAATGAATTCAGATGACTAATCATGTACTCCTCTTCCCCATGGACAGTTATGATCTTCCCTTGGACAGGGTACTTCAACATCTGGTGCAAGGTGGAGGTGACCGCACCGACATTGTGAATCCAGGGGCGTCCCAACAGACAAGAGTAGGAAGGACGGATGTCCATCACATAGAATGTTGAATTGAACGTCTGAGTTCCCACCTTGATCGGTATGTCCACCTCCCCATGGACCATCCTTTTAGAGTCGTCGAATGCTATCACAGTTATGTTGTTGGGTTTTAAAGTCAGCCCCTCACAATCCAACCTATCCAGGGCTTTCGTTGGCAAGACATTTAAAGACGATCCAGTATCAACCAAGACATGGGCTAGGGTCGTCCCCCTACACTCCACCGAGACATGTAGTGCATCATTGTGTTTTCTCCCTTTGGAGGTTAAGTCAGCATCGGAGAAAACCAGGCCATTGTCAGATGTCATACTGGCCACACACTCTTGGAATTGATCTGCGGACGTCTCTTGCGGTACATGAGCCATCTTCATAAATTTTACCAAAGCTTTAGCATGCGCCCCTGAGCACAGCAGCAATGCTAACATAGAGATTTTGGAGGGGGTATGCCCTAGTTGTTCAACCACATCATAATCACTTTTCTTAATTATCCTCAAGATTTCTTCCATCTCATTCTTGGATGTTTCAGGGATAACTAGTGATTGAGCCTTCGTCAGGACATGCTCCTCTTGAACGTTCTTTCCTTTATTCTCAGCAGCGGAAGTAGGGATAGGAATTGCATTGTCTTTGTCGGTGGGTGCTCTTGCAAGTACAATTGCTGGTGTAGAGGTAATCTTCAGAATGGCCATGGGTCCAAAGACTACTGTTGGAGGAGAAATCTCTGGAGAAAAGATTATTCCACTACGGGTAACTTTGCTTGTTCCGGCAATGTTACTGATGTCGGAATTGTCCTCTTCGGAGCTTTGTTCTTCGGCAGTCTGTTCAATCTATTTAATACAATGGTAGTAGATTTCTCCACCATAATTCCATGGTACTGATCTATCTGATTTGTATGGGGCAGGCCCAGGCATTATAATCTTGAGCGGAGTAGTCTTTGGAGCAGATGTAATCCTAACGGGTTTTTTAGGAACCCCGGAAGGATTGGCATATATGGTTATTATTGAAACTTCTGGAACTGGAATGGGTGAAACAGGAGCTTTCTCAAACAAGATTTCCTGGTTATCAATCAGTTCTTGGATACCTTTTCTCAACAGAGGGAAGTCAAATGATGAAGATAGGCAGACATGGCAATCTTTATCACAACCTAGGAACACACCAGCTTTTAACAAATTCAACTTGATGGTCGAGAGCGGAGTCAACAATTCATCCACGGTGTCAACAAATAAGTCTTCCTCAACAGCACTGGCATTGTGTCCATGCCTAGTGTGATCGGTGGATCTGGAACTGACTGTTTAACGCTGGTTCGCGAAATGTCGCGGAAGCAAGAGTCGCCACCGTCTTTTATTTTCTCCAAATGGAAAGGACAAAAGCACAGAAAAATTCCTTAAAGAGATTGCTCTCGGTTCGGGAGGTAGATTATAGAAAGGGAAGGTGTTAGCACCCTTTCTATCCATGGTTATCCACGGGCTCTTAGATACTTGCTCATTGTGTTTTCAAAATTGGTTTGTTTTTCAAAGTGTGAGTGGGTTTGAAAAAAGTTTCATTTAAAGATTTCAGATCGACTCTTGTATCAGTCCTCAAGAGTGTTTGAAAAATTGTTTTGAAAGCTTTTGAGAGTGTCGGTGTGAAAAGAGTTTTGATTTGTTTTTTATTAGAGCAAGTACCTAGAGTTCTCTACCTACCCTAAGGAATTCGTCTGTGTAAATGTCCTTAAAGTAGTGCCATCCCACCATTGAGAGGTAGGTAGCACCACCATTGGAGGTATTCAGGTCAATTCGGGGTTTAGGGACATTGTGGTCACCGAGCAAAGGTAAGACACCATAGAAGCTACCCTTATGCCATTGATCTTTTATTCCGAGGCAACTATTCTGAGGCAACTTGTTTTGAGGCAACCAGATCAATGGGACATAAGGACTTACTAAGACGTCCTATAGTCGACGACCACGTTTCGAGGGACAAGGCAACAGTGTGATCACCGGAGTAATAGGAAGATACCTTAGAAGCTACCCTCATGCCAGGTTCCCGGATCATGAGGACTTACTAAAACATCCTCTACTCGACGATCACCTTTCGAGGCAAGGCAACAGTGAGGCGTACCCTAGGGGTGGTGTGTGATTTGTGTGTCGTTTTCAGATATTTTGTCTTTTGTCATGTTATTGGTGTTCTACGCTTGTTTTTATTTTTGTCCATACATTCTTTCATGCCTTGATTAACAATTAAAAGTTGCGGAAAGTAAAAATTCTAAGCTATTACAAAAGGCGCGGGTCCACATCGCCAAAATTTCTCGAACCCGATTTGACAGAAAAATAAAGAATTAATGAAAATAAAGTGCGGGCAATTAGTTATACGGCTTTGGGAGAGATACATCAATATTAAAAAGAATAAAAATAAATATGCGAATTAAACAAGAATTAAAACGAGGGCGTTGGACCCTTTTCGCAAAATTAAATTAAATGGTGAAATTAATTAATTAAAAAAAAGAAAAGGAAATGTTTTTGGTATTTTTTAGTATTTTGTGATTTTAATGAAAAAAGAATTAAATAAAATAAATGCTAACCCTAATTCTACAATTTTAATTTATTAAAAAAAGAAGATTAAAGTTTTACCCTAAAATTAACCCTAATTAATTTACATGCATTTTAATTACAAAAATAAATATTTAATTATTTAATTATCATGAAAGGAAAATAAAAGGAGATAAAAATTAATTAAACCCTAATTCTATATTTTTTTAGATTTTTATTAAAAGAGTTAAAATTAAAACCTAATTTAAAACTAGTTAATTTATGAGTTTATTTACAAGAAATATTAAAATAAAAAATATTTATTATTTTTTCTTTTCTGATTTTTTATGGTTTTGTATTTTATGAAAACATTAAATTAATTAAACAAACAATAATTAAAAGAAAATAAAAATTATAAAAATAAGGAAAGTAAAGAAAATTTGCAAACCAAGGGGGGGTATTTGTCCCCAAAGTGGAGGTGAGGCCTTTAGCAATCTGGCCCAATGCTTCAGGCCTGGTGGACTTTTCCAATCACATACTCTAGCGTTGACTCACGCATACCATGTTCCTCAGATCTTCGCCTTTGGATTGATGAAGCTGGACGCGTGGACGGTTTGATGGTGAAGGTGTATTGTAGTCCACTAGGTTGAATCTGCACGTGAACATCAAATGAAAAAAAACATATGGAAAGGGGTGAGGACCTGGGATCGAACCCAGGTCCTAGGTGTTACCAGCCAAACGCTTCGCCACTGCTCCACTTCGTTCATCTGTAAATTAATATAATAAACAAATATAATAAAACAAACGCGTTAATGTTTCTTTTATTTTCGCGCGTGATTCAAACGATCCAATCGCTAGCGGCCACCTCATCTTCTTCTTCTTTGTTCCCTGAAACACAAAAACATAAGCCAAGGTTTTCACAGTGTTCCCTTAGGCATGCTATTGGAAAATAGCGAATAGCCCAGGGATCATCATAAATTAGGCGCGAGGGTGGGTTTATGATCGTCTGAGTATGCTGAGGTGAATGGTCTAAGTCTTATGCTCCAATTTTTCCTTAAACGAAAACCCCTAATTCCAAGCTTCACAAACCCTAAATATTATCAATGGCAAATCTTCATATAGGGCACGAAAACAAAATTAAATCATTGGGTTAGCATTAGAATCAAACGATAAACATGAATCAAGCGTTAAAATCCACAAAAAATGCATGAATTGAGATGCACGACTATGGAGTTTTTTCGGTACAGATGAGATAGCTCTCACGTTTCTGGGCACGAAAGCTTGTGGTTTTTGATGCAACTCCCTTCTATGAAGCCTTAGCAAGCTAATGAAATCAAAATCGTGCCTTGAATCGCCCTAGAACTAGGTTTTCAGAATTGAGTTTTTGGCAAAAAAATTCAAGTTCAATGTATGCTTTTCTGCGCAGCTTTTTTGTCAATGAGCATTAGGTTTTGATTTTTTGTATAAGTATGAATGAATTAGGTCAAAAATCTGATCAAAAGAATCCAAGAATTGATTATGCAATATTTGATTTTCAAGCATTAGTTTTTTCAATCTTTTTCATGCAATTTGATACCAAATCATGCCAAAACTTTCCAAAAATGATTATGCACGAATCTTGAATGTCCAATGAGAGTGTTTTCTGCACAAAAAAGATTTTATTTCATTAGTTTTGTATTTTTTATGTATTTTATTTAATTAAATGAATTATTAACAATAAAAAATCCAAATAAATAAATAAAAATAGAGAAAAAATTCCCTTTGGGCCTAATGGTCGTGCACATGCTTGGGATGATGAATTGTGGAAGAAAAATAGGCCCATTGGCAATTTTAGGTCATTTGAATCAATGTTGACTTTTCAAAATATCCAAAACTTTCCCAACTTCCACAAGGCATAACTTGCTCAATTTTTAAGCTTTGCTCATGTTCTTGGACATTTTGGAAAGGTCTTTGAGTCCTCTAACCAATTACTTTTGTCCCATGTCATTTTGATTTACCAATCTCAAGTTATGGCCTTTGACTTAAAGTCCCTTTTTGTTGACTTTTGAAAATGACCTATAATGTTGAAATTGATAACTTTTTGTGAGAGCATTTTTTGGACTTGAAGTATGAATAGGAGTTGTAGGAAATGTCTTTATCTTCAAAATGAGATTTGGATGGAATTTTTCTGATAATCCATGTGAAAGTTATGCCCTGGTCAATTTACAGTTGACTTTTTCAGCTGTCCAAATAAGGAAACTTTTGCATCTTGATGATTTTTGAGCCAAGCTTTGAGAATCATGATCAAGCATTGATCAAATGATGTTTGTGGCTTCAAAATGAGATGTTGACCAAAAATTTGAACTTTTGACTGTCAAATGACCATTTTGCCCCTACAGTTGACTGTAGTGCAATTAGGGTTTTTGACTGTGCAATTTTGTGCTGAAAGTCTTGAAACTTTGTATGAGGATGCTTGACCATATTTATAGGCATGTGAGACTTGATTGGACCTTTGGAAACTTCATTTTCTTGATCAGAATAAAAACCCTAATTTTGACTGCTTAGGAGGCTCTTACACTGTGCAACCCTTTGGGAGATTTTGAAGCTTGACTTGGCAATTTCTTGAAGAATATGGGAGGGCAAATTTTGGGGTACAACACCTAGGCATTGGAGCGGAGATAACATTCGGTTTCTCAGGAGCTTCAAATTTAACTTCCTTAGCGTCTATCAGGTCTTGGATCTTGTTCTTCAGAGCCCAACAGTTGTCGGTATCGTGCCCTGGACTTTCAAAATGGTACGCGCATCTGGCGTTTGGATGGTAGTGTGGAGAAGCAGTATTAGGATTCTTTGGGGCCTCTTTTAGCATGGCCAGATTCAACTTCAAAACATGCGGTAGGACTTGAGCGGGAGTCATGTTAATCTTGGTGAATTGCCGCACTGGCCTTTCCACCCTTTGTTGATTACTTCTCGGTTGATTGTTTCTCGGTTGGTCTGATGTAGGATTTTGAATCATAACAGCCCCCACCGTTGGTCGGCGCTCAGTTCTTCCCTGATTCCTCTGTGCATAAGCAGCAAACACTTCCTTCTTCCCAACAAAAGGTTTCTTTACCAAACTTGAGGATGCATCTCTTTGAATTTTTCCGCTTTTAATACCGGCTTCGACCCGCTCACCAGTCATGATTAATTCGGTAAACCCAGATGAAGAACTCCCAATCAGGTGATTGAAAAATGGACCTGACAAGGTGCCAAGGAACATATCAACTAATTCTCTGTCAGATAGAGGGGGTTGGACTCTGCCTGCGAGATCCCTCCATTTTTGAGCATAGGTTTTGAAACCCTCATCTGTTCCCATAGACATACTCTGTAATTGTGTCCTAGTCGGGGCCAAATCAGCATTGTACTGATACTTTTGTAGAAAGCGGCAACCAACTCTTCCCAATTATGGACATTGGACCCTTCTAATTGGTAGAACCAATCCAACTGAGTCCCCGATAAGCTCTCCTGGAAGAAATGCACCCATAGATTTTTGTCAGTCGTGTGGGGCTGTATCTTTCTGACATATGACCTCAGATGTAGCTTTGGGCAAGAGATACCATCATACTTAGAGAAGGTTGGGACCTTGAACTTCTGTGGGATGACTACCCCTGAGATGAGTCCTAATTCTTCAAAGTCCAAACCGGGTACTCTCTGAATTTCGATGGCATTTAAACGATCCTCTAGTTGTTTGTATTTATCATCAGCAGGAGGATATTGCTCCTCAGAGTAATCAGGCTCTTCCTCTCCTTTGGATACTGGGTCGTCGTTCACTTCCTGGGTCTCAGCCCCTCGGTTATCTCCTTCACCCGATGATGTTGCAAAACCCAAGGTTCGCCTGGTATGTCCTTTAAACCTCCTTCCCATGATCACAACTCCGGTTGGTTTCTTCGTCTTCTTTTTCTTCTCTTTGGCTAGCAGAGTCTTCAACTCTTCTTGCCCTTTTGTCAGAGCCATGAGCATTTGTTGAAACTGGGCATTTTGCGCCTGAAGATCTTTCATATTCTGTTCAATATCCATCTCACTGAAATAAACAGTAGAAGGATAAGGCGACCTATTATGAGAGACCTGTATAATGTTATGATGAATGAAGATGCAATATGCAAATGATTTCAAGGAAATTTAGAAGATTTAAATTTGTCCAAACCAAAAAGAACACACGTCATATTAAATAGAACCAAGTTTGAATACATCATGCCTCCTTGGGCTTACAAAGAAAGAAACAAAATACAACAAAAATTCTCAAGACAAAAAGACCGAACACATCCTTTTTGGAGCAATGTAGGTATTCAGATTTTTCTCTTCATGAAGCAGTTTGGTGAGCTCCAGAACCTTCTTCTCACTAGCGTAGTATTGGGTTTCAAAGGTGTCTCGCTCTTCCTTCAACTGAATCCAGGCTTTCTGCAGGTCTTCGAGATAGGTAGGCATGTCCGGATGAAGAACGGTGTATGGGACGTCTCCTTCAATAACAGGCTCAATGATGACAGGAAGGATGGAGGGGTAAGGCATCAAGAGACTCTGGGCACGAGCCCGTACCCACTTAAGGTAAGGCTCGAGAGGGATAGAGTTTTTATGTCCCAAAGTCCTATTGTCCACCTTATTCACCATTCCCCAAGCACGTGTGAACCTCTGGCGGTAACCTTGGTCTTCTTTGTCGTAGTCGAAAATCAGACCCTGGACGAGAATCTCATGAGGGCCGTCTCTTAGGGCATACCCAAATTGCCGAAGAGCTAAACACGGGTTGTAGGTGATACCTCCCCTAATACCTAGCAGAGGTATATTAGGGAACTCCCCGCAGCGGTCAATGATAGAGATATCTTCCAAAGATCTTGAGCACCAACGAATATCAGAGTGAGTGAGAGACATCATCCTTCGAGACCAAGTCAATCTTTGCTCGTTCTTCAATGCTGACTGAGGCAGGTGTGAAGTGAACCACTTAGCGAGTAGGGGTATTGTTGTACCCCAAAATTTGCCCTCCCATATTCTCCAAGATTTGTCAAGATCAAGCTTCAAAATCTCCCAAGGGTTGCACAGTCCAATGGCCTCCTAACAGTCAAAAAATTAGGGTTTTGGTTCTGGCAAAGAAATTGAAGTTTCCAAGGGTCCAATCAAGTCCCACATGCCTATATACATTGGCAAGCATCCATATGCCAAGTTTCAAGACTCACAGCATCAAATTGCACAATCAAAAACCCTAATTGCTTCACAGTCAACTGCAGGGGCAAAATGGTCATTTGACAGTCAAAAGTCCAAATTTTTGATCAACATCTTATTTTGAAGCCCCAAACATCATTTGATCAATTCTTGATCATGATTCTCAAAGCATGGCTCATAAAGTCTCAAGATGCAAAAGTTTCTATTTTTGGACAGTTGGAAAAGTTAATTGCAAATTGACCAAGGCATAACTTCCACATGGTTTATCAGAAAAATCCCATCCAAATCTCATTTTGAAGAGAATGACATTTCCTACAACTCATCTTCACACTTCAAGTCCAAGAAATGCTCTCACAAAAAGTTATCAATCTCAACATTATAGGTCATTTTCAAAAGTCAACAAAAAGGCACTTTAAGTCAAAGACCATAACTTGAGATTGGTAAATCAAAATGACATGGGACCAAAGACATTGGTTATAGGACTTCAAGACCTTTCCAAAATGTTCAAGAACATGATCAAAGCTTAAAAATTGAGCAAGATATGCCTTGTGGAAGTTGGGAAATTTTTGGGAATTTTGAAAAGTCAACTTTGCTTCAAATGCCTCAAAATTGCTAATGGACCTCAATTTCTTCCATGAATCATCACCCAAAGGCTATGCACGACACATTGACATCCAAGGGAGTTATTTTATCATTTTTGATTAATTATTTGAATTATTATTATTATTAATTCACTTAATTAAAATTAAATATGACAAAAATAGCAAATGCCACCTTTCAAATCTTTTTATGCAGCATATGCACTCTTTATGTACTCAATATTCGTGTATCATCCAAAAGGGAAAGAATCTCCCATGATTGGCAATGGTTTGACGGCAAAAAGGATTGAAAAAGATCATGGAAAATCAAATATTGAAAAGCATTAAAACATGGATTTTGGGCCAGTTTTTCTAACCTAATTCATTCACACATATATGCACATTGCAACCCTAATGAGAAAAACAAGAAAGCTGCGCATAAGGCATAGAAACAAACTTGCATTTTTGACAAAAAAATTAAAAACTGTTTTCATAGCTGCTGTGCGTTTCAAGGCCTAAGAGCCATTCCAAAAGCTTGCTTACACATCCAGGAAGAGATTGCAATCAAAAACATAGTCCTTGACCTCAAGAATTGGTAGAATGAAGTCTCCCTGTTCATAACGTTTTTCATATTCGTGTTTGAATTTGCATACATCTTTCATACGTTTTAAGCATTGATTTACACTAACATGAACTCTCTGAAGCTATTGATGTCTTTTAATTGAGTTAATATTGCTTGTATGAGAAGTTACCATGGAAGCGTTCTAGGGTTTCAGGAGCTTCAATTTGGGGCTTTGCATATATGGAAAAATCAGGCCATGAAACCTACACCATTGAAACCAGGATGTCCAGACGAATTAAATCCATACCTCGCGCTCAATTTATGATCACGCATGCTCTAATCGTTATTTTGTAGGTCTGGGTTTAGTGGGGGTTTAAAACCCCCGCTATCTATTCATTATTTTCAGTCAAAGCGAAGAAGAAGACCGGGTGTCATCACGTGGTTGGTTGATTCAAAAATCTGGCGCGTTTTCTTGTTTTCATATCATTAACCTTTGTTTCTTATTATAATATTTAATGTCCAATATTATTACAAACGCGTTGAATGGCATAGTGGTTGGGAATGAGATTGGCAAGCCTTGGGACCTGGGTTCGATTCCCAGGTCCCCTTATATATTTCAGAATTTTTTCTCTAACGTATTCCAGCGTAGCATTCACTCAAGGGAGCACCATGCATCCTAATATCCAAGCTTGCCATGTGTCTCTAATGATCAATCTGAAGGCCATGATATGAATTCCAGGGTACACGTTCAGTCAACCACAAGCATAGGATCACTAAAAGTCAAAAGGGCCTTGCATCTGTTGGGCCAGATTACTCACAATAAGCCTCCTCTAAGGGCCAGATACCCCTCCTATGGTTTGCATATTTCTTTTTTATTTTAATTCTCTTTTTTTCTTTTATTTGATTAATTGCTTTTATTTAATTCCATAAAATTAATTTTCATAAATACAAAAATACAAAAAATTAGAAATCATTAAAAATAAAAACATGTTTATTTAATTTTTAATTCTTTAAATAGTTTTGTAAATAAATTCCAATAATCAATTTAGTTTAATTTTAGGTTTAACGTTAATATTTTTTTTTTAAATAACTAAAATACATAAAAATTAGGTTTTTAGCATTTTATTCTTTTTCTCAATAATTAAATTTTTCTTCTTATTATTATTAATTATTAATTATCTTTGTAAATAAACTTGTAATTAAATAATTAGAGTAAATTAGGTTTAAACTTTAATTCTTTTCCTTAAATAATTAAAAACATGTAGAATTAGGGTTTCTTTTCCTTTTAATTTTCTTTATTTTTTATAAAATACAAAAAAAAACCATAACAAATCAATTCTTTTCTTTATTTAATAATTAATTAACCTTCAATTTCAATTTAATTTCTTTAAAGGGTCCAACGCCCTCGCACTCGATTATAATTTCCTTTCGCACGTTTATTTTTATTTCCATTTTAAGTATTATGTAATTGCCCCGAAGCTTTGTAATAGTAATTAGGACATTTACTTTCCGCACTTTTATTCAAAATCGGGTCTTTGTTAATCTGGCGATGTATAGACCCGCGCCTTGTAATAGCGTAGGACCTTTATTTTCCGCATTTTAATTTCCGCACCCTTTAAACTGCTAATCACATGAAAGAATGTATGCCCAAATAAAATCAAAGCGTAGCTCACCCAATGCATGACAAGATAAAACATAACTGAAAATGACACACAATTCACACACCACTCTTAGGGTACGCCTCACTGTTGCCTTGCCCCTCGAAACGTGGTCGTCGAGTATAGGACGTTTTAGTAAGTCCTCATGTCCATGAACATGGCATGGGGGTAGCTTCTAAGGTGTCCTACTATTGCTCTGGTGACCACACTGTCCCTACAAACGAATTGACCCGAACACCTCCATCGGTGGTGCTACCTACCTCTCAATGGTGGGATGGCACTACCTTAAGGACATTTACACAGACTAATTCCTTAGGGTAGGTGGATGACTCGTAGATACTTGCTCTAATTCAAAATAAATCAAAACTTCTTTTCACACCGGCACTTTCAAAAAAAAAGCTTTCAAAACATTTTTTCAAACACTCTTGAGGACTGATACAAGAGTCGATCTGAAATCTTTAAACGAAACTTTTTTCAAACCCACTCACAATTGAAAAGCAAATAATTTTGAAAACACAATGAGCAAGTATCTAAGAGCCCATGGATAACCATGGATAGAAAGGGTGCTAACACCTTCCCTTTCTATAAATCTACCTCCCGAACCGAGAGATAATCTCATAAGGAATTTTTCTGTGCTTTTGTCCTTTCCATATTGGAGAAAATAAAAGACGGTGGCAACTCTTGCTTCCGCGAGATTTCGCGAACCAGCGTTAAACAGTCAGTTCCAGATCCACCGATCACAGAACTGGCGACTCTGCTGGGGATACTTATAAAGTGAGGTGTACCTTAAGACTAAGATCGCTTGTGTTTTCAATTGTTGTGTTTGTTTGCTTTATTATTGTGGGCTGCATTGGAGTTACATAGATCCTAACCCGGATCTGGGGATACCCTGTTAGGTAGCATAAGCTGTGAGGGACCTGTCTGGCGTAGACCGACATGGGTGAAGAAGTGGCTACGTTGGTGTGGCACCTTGGTCTGTACCGATATCCCTTGTGTCGCAACGAGGAGAATATGGGTCTTCTGAGGAGTCATTAAGCACCAACCTACCTTAGAACCTTAAATGACCCAACTTGGCCAATAGAACAGTAGCAGTATGCTACGCCCATTGAGGCTAAACTCTCGTGATGGTTCTGGCCGCAAGAAAAGATTGCGATGCTGGAGTTATGACCGATTGAGGGTAGTCAGTGATATTGGGATTCTCTAGAACCCGGTTACTTCTGATAGGACAAGTATGAACCAACAAACTGAAAGAGGGTAATACCTAGACCTCATGCTGGCCTGAACTCTAAGGGCTGTCTTGTGTGACTTGTGTGCCTTATCATGTTTGCCTTTGTATATATTTGTGGTGTGCTTTATCATAACATCATGCCATCATGACATTGCATGCATCCTGCATAAGGACTGACCATTTCAAAGACAAGAGGGTTTCACCTTTGCTCTGTTTTATAGGACATCATGATGCCTATGCGAAGGAATACTATCCGGTTCAATTTTGTTCACCTACCTGAGTTACTTGAAGAGTTGGTTAGCAGAATTCCAAATACTACTTCCTTCATCTAGAGGCATGGTTCTCTTCTCAGTTTAGTCACGACAAAATGGGACCAACAGTTGATGAGTGTCCTGACCCAGTTCTATGACACTTTGTACCAGTGCTTCACCTTTCAAGACTTCCAGCTGGTCCCTACCCTGGAAGAGTTCTCTGATTTGCTTGGTATCCCTATCTTGGATCAGACTCCCTTCACTGGTTGGGAAAAGACCCTTAGGCTTGAGGAGGTTGCTGCAGCTCTTCCCTTGACTCACCAAGAAGTAATGGACAACTGGGTGACTAGAAGCGGAGTTAAGGGCTTCTTGGCTAAGTTTCTGGTTGGTAAGGCTAACAGTTTCTGGAATGACCTGGACTTTAGGGCATATGAAGACATCCTGGCTCTCTTAATCTATGGCCTAGTCTTGTTCCCTAATCCTGACAACTTCATCAACGTCACTGCCATAAGGATCTTCGTGTCTCAGAACCCTGTGCCCACTCTCTTGGGTGATATCCTGCAACAACTTTATGCTCGTACTGCCCGAAGACGAGGAACCATGTGGTGTTGCATCCCTTTGTTGGTGAGGTGGTTTATTTCGCACCTTCCTAAGTTCGTGCTGAAGAACACAGAAGGAAGAGGTTGGGCTCATAGGTTAATGTCTCTCACTGATAAGGACATCATTTGGACTCTCAGAGGTTTGGATGAGGTAGCTGTTATTGATCGATGCGGAGAATATCCTAATGTTCCTTTGATTGGTACCCAAGGAGGAATCTCTTATAATCCATGTCTAGCTCTCCGTCAGTTTGGAAGGGCCAGAAGAGCAGGGCCTCATGAGATGTTGGTGCCTCACATCAGTTTTGAGTTTCAGGTGGATAGTGACGAGCTGCAGCGTAGGTTCATCAAGGCTTGGGACAGAGTTCATAAAGCTGACCCACAAGAGTTGGGACAAAAGACTTCTCTACTTATGGAAGCCTACTATAAATGGGTTCGCATCCGTGCTCAGAAGTTAGGTATGTCAGATGAAGCTGTCAGACCCGTCATTCTTGAGTATCCTGATAAAGATGGGGTTCCCCCAACTGTCCTCCCTCCTCAGATACCTACTGATTATGAGACATTAAAGAGGTCTTGGTCGCAACTGCGAGAAGAACGGTATTCTTATCGGGAAAAGTTCAATGAGCAGGAATTGAAGATCCAGAAGCTGACAAAGCAGTTGGAGAATGAGCGAGCTCTGAATGACTACATCTGTACTGAGAAGAGGAGACCCTGGGATCAATGATAAGCTTTGGATGTTCTTTTACAGTTTTATTTCCATTTTCAGTATTTCCATTTCTATGTAACGCCTAAGGGCAATCTGTTGAACAATTTAAATTTCAAAGTTGAATCTAATGAAGTGTGTTCCTTTTTGTTTACAAAGTTGATTCCCGATTGTCTTTGAAAACATAAATCATACGCATTCCATTCATCATGTGCATAACAGATACTCTTCTTTTCAGGTTGCTTACTGTTCTTCGCTGTTTATTTCAGCATCATGAACCCTGAATCATCAACCGAGCAGTCTATCAAGGCCCTTCAGGTGCAGAATGCACAATTTCAGGAACTGATCATGGGTTTGGCCCAAGGACAGGCAGAATTGAAGGCCCTGCTGGTTCAGAAGAAGAAGAAGAAGAGAACTGTTATGTTCAACACGGGCCGGAGATTTGGCAACACTCTGCAGAATGAGGAAGCTGGTTCTTCTGTAGGCAAAGACAGCCCCCAGGGGGGAAGGGCTCCAAGTCCGGTGGTCTCTGACAATGAGACTGATTTTAATGAGGAACAGTATCCTCCAGCTGAAGACCGATACAAGCAGTTGGAAGACCGGCTGAATGCCATGGAAATTCAACAAGTGCCTGGGTTGGATTTCGAAGACTTGGGTTTATCTTCTGGTGTGATCATCCCTCACAAGTTTAAAGCACCATCTTTTGTGAAGTATGACGGGGCGTCCTACCCTAAGCTGCACCTCAGATCTTATGTGCGGAAGATTCAGCCGTATACAGTGGACAAAAACTTGTGGATCCACTTCTTCCAGGAGAGTCTTTCAGGGACTCATCTCGAATGGTTCTATCAGCTGGATGGAACCAAGGTTCGTAACTGGGAGGAGTTGGCTACTGCTTTTTACAAGCAATATCAATACAATGCCGACCTCGCTCCTACGCGTATCCAACTCCAGGGTATGTCGTCAGGATCGGGAGAAGGTTTCAAAGAGTATGCACAGAAGTGGAGGGACCTGGCTGGCAGGGTGCAGCCTCCGTTAACTGACCGTGAGCTGGTAGATATGTTCTTGGGGACCCTATCTGGGCCATTCTTTAATCATCTTATCGGTAATTCATCTGCAGGGTTCACTGACCTCATTCTGACTGGGGAAAGGATAGAGGCTGGCATGAAGTCTGGTAAAATTCAGAAAGGGGCATCTTCAAGTGCTGAGAAGAAACCTTTTAAGAAGGAGGCCAGTGTTGTGTATGGGCCTAGGAGGCAAGATAAACCAGAGCGCCGCTAATCTGTCAACGAGGTGGTGATTGCTAAGCCTGCTGCCGCTCCTCGGCAACTCAATCAACCAAGGGCTGAGAGACCCAGAAGAGAGTTCACTCGGCTGAGTATGACCTTGTCGCAAATCTTGCCGCAGTTGCTATCAACCAACTTGGTGACTGTTAGAGAGGCCCCTAAGGTTGTGAATACTACCTCTCCCAAATATAATCCAAATGCTCGCTGTGCTTATCACTCCGATATCCCGGGGAATTCCACTGATGACTGTTGGGCCCTGAGAAACAAGGTGCAGGACCTTATTGATGCGAAAGAGATACAATTTGAGGCGCCTGAGAGGCCAAATGTTATGACTGCTCCTATGCCCCAGCATGGAGTGAATGTCGTTGATGAAGACTTGTATGCCGTTTCTGTGAATGATGTAGCCACTCCTCTGATGACTGTTAAGAGGAACCTGCTGCTGGCCGGTTTATTTCTGGGTTGTAGCGAGGGTTGCCTTTTGTGTGTTATTACTCCTACTGGTTGTCCGTTGCTGAAGTTAGGCATCCAAAGCCTGATGGACAGCAAAGAGATTCTGTTCAAGAAGACCGTTGTTCCTTTTGTTCCTGTGGAAGAAGTATCCGTCGTTACAATTTTCAACAACCCAATCAAGGCTCCCCCGAGGAAGCCAGTTAAAATCATGACCGTTGCACCCATTATTGTTACTGTCCCGAGGCCTCTCCCCTATGAATCTGATAAGGCTGTCCCATGGCACTATGGGGCAGATGTATACGTACATGGTATAAAGCAAAAGTTCAACACTGGTACCAGCATCAGCAATATCACTGGTCCAGCCAAAGTTACCCGCAGTGGCAGGCTCTTCTCGCCTGACATTGCGCCACCAGCTATTCGAAGACCTCTCATCATAACACCTGCAAATGCGCCTGTTCCCACTTCTGATCAAGTTGCTTCCCCTGCTGCCGAGTCATCTAATACTCGGGGCAAAGGGATTGAAGATGAGCCTTCCCGGATGGAGGCACCAAAGTCTGTGAATGTTGAAGCCTCCCAGCAAGAGATGGAGGAAATTCTTAAAATAATCAAGAAGAGCGACTTCAATGTCGTTGAACAGCTGGGGCATACACCCTCCAAGATCTCTATGCTCTCTCTGCTGTTGTGCTCAGAGGCCCATGCTAAGGCCCTGATTTCATTTCTGAAGACGGCCCATGTGCCACAAGAGACATCTGTAGACCAGTTTACTGATTGCGTAGCCAATTTGATGGCCGACAATGGTTTGGGTTTCTCGGATGCTGACCTTACTGCCAAGGGAAAGAACCACAATGACGCCCTGCATGTCTCCATTGAATGCAGGGGCACTACTCTTACGCACGTGTTGGTAGATACCGGTTCTTCCCTGAATGTGTTGCCCAAGAAGGCCTTGGATAGGTTGGATTGTGAGGGCCTAGAATTGAAACCTAGCAACATCATTGTTAGAGCCTTCGACGATTCTAAGAGAATGGTCCATGGTGAGGTAGACATTCCTATTCGTGTGGGTTATCAAGTATTTGACTCAACTTTCTATGTGATGGATATTCGTCCATCTTATTCCTGTTTACTGGGTCGACCTTGGATCCATAAAGCTGGGGAAGTGACCTCTACCCTACACCAAAAGCTCAAGTACCCTGTCAGAGGGAAGATTGTCACTGTGCAGGGAGAGGAGGAGTATATGGTTAGTCACTTGAATTCCTTCCGGTATATTGAGATGGACGGGGAGTTTATTGAAACCCCCTTTCAGCATTTTGAAGAGGTACCCCCGACATTGGCAGCAGCAGAAGCGGTAACTGAAGACTTTCCTTTGAAGATGGCTTCCTTAAAGGACGTCAGGGCTGTAATCGAGAAAGGTGAATGTGCTAACTGGGGCAGGCTCCCTGATTTTACACCAAAAACTGACAAGTTTGGACTGGGTTTCACTGCAGAGGCTCAGAGGAACATGCGCAAAGCTAGGATCGAAAGACCTCCTGTGCTCATCACCAATCCAGGAGTGAATGCTATTGGGGATGAAGATGAAGTGGAAGAATCGGAGTTCGATAGCTGGATCTACCCGACGACTGATGGTGGACTGACCAATTGGACTGCTAAAGATCATACACCTGTTACTTTTGTTACGCAGTAATGAATTCCTTTGTTTTTGTTATTTGTAATAAACAATGAATTGAAACTCTATGGCCCGGTGTCTTACCCGGGGCACCGTGGCTTCATTTGTGAGGGCATATTAATTGTCATTTCATATATCATGAATAAAGACCTCGGACGTTTTCTCGCATTTCAAATCTTATGCTCCTTTTCTTTCTTTCCTTTCTTTATATATTGCAAAACAGCTGTATTTACACACACTCACCCATACAGGTTTCAATCCACTCGGGATCTCACTGGTAACGACTCTGCTAATTCCAGTTATGACTTCGAAAATCTGATCAACTTAGCCGAAGACGAAGGTGAAGATGATTGCGAAGTGCCTGGCGAGCTTGCAAGACTGTTACTCCAGGAAGAGAGGGTAATTCAACCACATGAAGAGCCAGTGGAAACGATAAATCTGGGTACTGAGACAGATAGAAAGGAGGTTAAGATTGGTGCCAATCTGGAGCTTAGCGTGAAACAACGGTTGACTCAGATGTTACATGATTATGTGGAGATCTTCGCCTGGTCCTACGAAGACATGCCTGGGTTGGATACTGACATTGTGGTCCATCACTTGCCTACTAAGGAAGACTGTCCTCCGGTTAAGCAAAAGGTCTGCCGTATGCGTCCAGAGATGTCTGAGAAGATCAAAGCTGAGGTTATGAAGCAATTCGATGCCGGGTTTCTTGCAGTGACTTCTTACCCTCAGTGGGTTGCCAACATAGTGCCGGTACCTAAGAAAGATGGTAAGGTCAGAATGTGTGTCGATTACAGGGATCTGAACAGGGCCAGCCCCAAGGATGACTTCCCTTTACCTCACATTGATGTTCTGGTTGACAATACTGCTCAGCACAAAGTATTTTCTTTCATGGATGGTTTTTCAGGGTACAATCAGATCAAGATGGCTTCGGAAGATATGGAAAAGACTACCTTTGTTACTCAGTGGGGCACCTTCTGCTACAAGGTCATGCCTTTTGGACTGAAAAACGCTGGGGCAACCTACCAACGTGCCATGGTTGCTTTATTTCATGACATGATCCATCATGAGATAGAAGTGTATGTCGATGATATGATTGCAAGGTCTCAAACTGAGGAGGAACATCTTGACCATTTGCAGAAATTGTTTGACCGTCTGAAACTGTACAAGCTGAGGTTGAACCCGAACAAGTGCACCTTCGGGGTTAGATCTGGAAAGTTGCTAGGCTTCGTCGTAAGTGATAAGGGTATTCAAGTGGACCCTGCCAAGGTTAAAGCCATTCAAGAGATGCCAGTTCCCAAGACAGAGAAAGAAGTCAGAGGCTTTCTAGGACGTCTGAATTACATTGCTCGATTCATCTCCCATCTAACTGCTACTTGTGAACCAATCTTCAAGCTGCTGAAGAAAGATCAGGTAGTACGTTGGAATGATGAATGTCAGGCCGCTTTTGACAGAATCAAAGAGTATCTCCAAGAACCACCCATCCTTATGCCACCGGTTGAAGGGAGACCTCTGATATTATACCTGACAGTACTTGACAATTCAATGGGGTGTGTGCTGGGGCAGCATGACGAGTCTGGCCAAAAATAGCACGCCATTTATTACCTTAGCAAAAAGTTTACCGACTGTGAGACCCGATACTCACTGCTCAAGAAAACTTGTTGCGCTTTGGTATGGGCTGCACGCCGACTGAGACAGTATATGCTGACTCACACTACCTTGTTGATCTCAAAGATGGATCCTATAAAGTACATATTTGAAAAGCCCGCTTTGTCTGGGAGAATAGCAAGATGGCAAATGATCTTGACAGAATATGACATCCAGTACACGACTCAGAAAGCCATCAAAGGAAGTGTATTGGCAGACCACTTGGCACATTAGGTAGTAGACGACTATCAGTCAATGAACTTTGAATTCCCTGACGAGGGCATCATGATTGTGACTGATTGTGAAGTACCTGGACCAGATGAAGGACCTGAGGAAGGATCCCGATGGTCTATGCACTTTGACGGAGCCTCCAACGCTTTGGGTAACGGTATTGGCGCTGTAATCATATCCCCTCAAGGCACTCATACTCCACTCACTGCCCGGCTATGTTTCAACTGCACCAACAACATGGCAGAGTATGAGGCGTGCATCATGGGTCTTCAAGCTGCAATTGACTTAAGGATTAAGTTTCTGAGTGTCTTCGGAGATTCCGCTCTCGTGATCAATCAGATCAAAGGCGAGTGGGATACGAAACATCTGAATCTTATCCCTTACAGAGAATGTGTGTTGACATTGATCCCCCATTTCACAGAGATAACTTTTGAACATTTCCCAAGAGAGGAGAATCAGCTGGCGGACGCGTTAGCTACGATGTCTTCCATGTTCAAAGTCAAATGGGACAATGAGGCTCCCCGGGTCATTATCTGGAAACCGGACGAACCGGCATACTGTTGTGATCTTGAGGCCGAGGTAGTGACTGAAAAACCCTGGTACCATGAGGTGAAGAGATACTTGGAAGCTCAGGAATACCCTGAAGGTGTCTCTGTCAACGACAAGAAGTTTCTGAGAAGGTTCGCAGCGAAGTTCTTCCTTAGCAACGGCATTCTGTACAAACGAAACCATGATTCGACTTTACTGCGTTGTGTAGATAAAACTGAAGCAGAAAGAATCATGGCAGAACTACATGAAGGAACCTTCGGAACACATTCCAGTGGACATACCATGGCGAAGAAAATCCTTCGGGCAGGATATTACTGGTCCACAATGGAAGCTGATTGTTACCAACATTCTCGAACATGTCATAAGTGCCAGATTTATGCAGATAAGGTGCACGTTCCTCTGGTTCCCCTGAATGTCTTGACAGCACCTTGGCATTTTGCAATGTGGGGCATAGATATGATCAGCGAGATTAAACCTACGGCATCCAACGGACATCACTTCATCCTGGTAGCGATTGATTACTTTACAAAGTGGGTTGAAGCAGCTTCTTATGCTACAGTAACCAAGAACGTGGTGGCACGGTTCATTCGGCATAATCTGATCTGTCGATACGGCGTCCCTGAGAGGATCATTACGGACAATGGTACCAATCTCAATAACAAGATGATCACTGAGCTCTGCGAGCAGTTCAAGATACAGCACCATAATTCTTCTCCCTATCGGCTGAAGATGAATGGGGCTGTAGAAGCAGCAAATAAGAATATCAAGAAGATTGTGCAGAAGATGACAGTGACCTATAAATATTGGCACGAGATGCTACCGTTCGCTCTTCACGGGTACCATACCTCAGCAAGGACGTCAACCGGGGCAACTCCTTTTTCCTTGGTCTATGGCATGGAGGCAGTCTTGCCGATTGAAGTGCAGATACCCTCTCTCCGGATAATGAAGGATGCAGATCTAAACGAAGATGATTGGATCCAAACTCGACTTGATCAGTTAAATCTAATCGACGAAAAGAGACTCACTGCTATATGTCATGGTCAAACGTACCAAAAACGGATGATCAGGGCATTTAACAAAAAGGTCAGACCACAAGAATATCAAGTTGGGGATCTGGTAATCAAACGCATCATCCTTCCTCAGAGTGACCCAAGGGGCAAATGGACCCCTACATATGAAGGGCCATTTGTGGTTAAACATGTGTTCTCAGGAGGAGCCATGATCCTAACCACCATGGATGGTGACGACCTTCCTCACCCCGCCAATGCAGACATAGTAAAAAGATACTACGCATGACAAAAGACCCGCTAGGTTGACATACCTAGGCAAAAATTAGGGCTTCCCGGCGAACCAAAAGGGTTCGGGTAAAATGAAGGGATGAAATGAAAAAATCTGTACACCCGGCAAGTCGAAAACTTGAAAAGGCGGCTTGGGCAAAAATGGGTATCCTGGTGGACTGAAAACCCGAAAGGGCGGTCCAGGAAAAAGTTAGGGATAAAGCGTAATACTATGTCTCATTGGATCACCTCGCATCCAGAATCCGTTATCAACTGTCAAGTTCAAACGGCATCAATCAATCAGCTTCATCTTCAACTAGGTCATCAAGTGATGAGACACTCGAAGATATAAAGGCGATAGCAGAGTTGGAACCCAATGGGATTACTCTTTTCACATAGCTGTTTTGTTTTCCCTTTTGTACAAATTGTATAAACTTTTTTGTTCGGCGGCATTCTCTTATTAGGACGTCAGCCTCTTGTATGTAAACGCCTATTTATATGCAAATTCAAAAATCAATATAAATTCATTTTCAGCTAAAATTGCCAATTGTTTTCCTTTTTCTGTTTTGTTTTGCGAAGAACGTCCAAGGTTCAATTTGTGATATATGCATTTGACAATAACTGATAACTCATAAATAATTGCATACGAAACAAAGGATTAATTACAGGTAACATTAGAAACAGGGGCAATAATGAGTTGTCTAAGCGACCTAATTGCCCTATCCACCAAGGTACCAAGGTAGGTTCAGCTGAAGAACATAACCAAGATATCTTAAATCCCCAGAGAGTGAGTCAACAAGTCAATACACTCTCCCCAAGAAAAATTATCCTGTCAGCCTTAAGGAAGTTGGGTATCCTCCAGCAGATCTCAACATTCCCCAGTGCAATATACGAACATTCCTAACAAGCATCCCCGGCAGTCTTGATCTAAGATTGTTCCCCGGCGGCATACCAGACAACCAGTGGAGCCATATCCCAATACCATCTCAAAAAAAATTTCCCCAGGAGAGTCCAGTCCAAGAGTTTCCCCAGGAAAGTGGAATCCATATCCCTAGCAGGTCTTAAAGGTTATCCCCAGTAGATTCTGGAAGCTTGTCATCCGCATAGTACGAACGCTCCCCCGGCTTTATTCAAAGTTTATTTCCCCACCAGGATATAACTGGGTTATCCTCAGCCAATTGCCACGGAAAGACCGTCCTCGGCAAAGTCTTCTTATCCCTAGCGGAGTCCATTAATTCCTCCAACATAACATATCAACGGTATCCCCAACGGAATCATCAAGCATCTCAGCAAAGCATTTCTCTCCCCACAGAGTATTGCTCCCCAGCAAGGTCTCTAGAGCAATTTTCTCCCCGCAGAGTAATCCATTCGCCAAGTTTATTCCCCAATGGAGTCATCTTCCCCTACCGGTATTCTTGCAACAATCATTCCCAGCAGAAACAAAGCTCTATTCAGCATCAGCCCAGGATTTAGCTTCCCGGCACTCGTCAAAGATTCATATTCTTAGACATACATTCATAAACATCACATCTTCATACATTGTAGCATGCATATACGAATCATAAACATACAATCTCAATTATTCTCATCACAGTTCGCATGTCATACATCATGACATCACATACCACTAACGTCTTGTCTTTTCAGGACAAAGGTTAATACAAAGATAATTACTATCAACGGTCGCAACTAAAGATCAGATTCCTGTATCTCGCCAAGGTGTATCTGTTGATGATCGATTCCAGACCCGATTCCTGTATCTTGCCAGGGTGTGTCTGAAGAGTTCGAGGATCAGATGTCTGTATCTTGCCAGGGTGTATCCGTTGAAGACTAACAGTACCAGATCAGATTCCTGTATCTTGCCAGGGTGTGTCTGAAGAGTTCGAGGATCAGATTCCTGTATCTTTCTAGGGTGTATCCGTTGATGACTAACATTACCAGATCAGATTCCTGTATCTCGCCAGGGTGTGTCTGAAGAGTTTGAGGATCTGATTCCTGTATCTTGCCAGGGTGTATCCGTTGATGACTAACATTACCAGATCAGATTTCTGTATCTCGCCAGGGTGTATCTGTTGATGATCGATTCCAGACCCGATTCCTGTATCTTGCCAGGGTGTGTCTGAAGAGTTTGAGGATCCGATGCCTGTATCTTGCCAGGGTGTATCCGTTGACGACTAGCATTACCAGATCAGATTCCTGTATCTCGCCAGGGTGTGTCTGAAGAGTTCGAGGATCCGATGTCTGTATCTTGCCAGGGTGTATCCGTTGACGACTAGCATTACCAGATCCGATTCATGTATCTTGCCAGGATGCGTCTGAAGAGTTTGAGGATTCGATACCTGTATCTTGCCAGGGTGTAACCGTTGAAGACTAACATTACTAGACCCGATTCCTGTATCTTGCCAGGGTTCTTCTGAAAGGTTCTCTCATCGTTACTGGTGAGGTAGTAATCGTCCAAGGTTCTCTCATCGTTACTGTTGAGGTAGTAATCGCCCAAGGTTCTCTCATCGTTGCTGTTGAGGTAGTAATAGCCCAAGGTTCTCTCATCGTTACTGTTGAGGTAGTAATCACCCAAGGTTCTCTCATCATTACTGTTGAGGTAGTAATCGCCCAAGGTACTCTCATCGTTACTGTTGAGGTAGTAATCGCCCAAGGTTCTCTCATCGTTACTGTTGAGGTAGTAATCACCCAAGGTTCTCTCATCGTTACTGTTGAGGTAGTAATCGCCCAAGGTTCTCTCATCGTTACTGTTGAGGTAGTAATCGCCCAAGGTTCTCTCATCGTCCCGTTGAGGTAGTAACCGTCCCTGATTCATTCATCACATCATTATCAACAAAAACCTTTTGAAGCTCCAGGCTCGATTCCTGTATCTCGCCAGGGCACGTCTGAAGAGTTCAAAGATTCGATACCTGTATCCAGCCAGGACGCGTCTATATAAAGAATTTTAAGGTCAACTCCTGTAACAAGCCAGGTAATTATCTTTCTTTTTTCAGGTACGCAAGTTCTCGCTAAGGAATCTCTTACGCGATCGACACCCAGATGGCATCTATAAGCCCATCCACCTATCCATCACCTCACAACATGGCATCTATAAGCCCATCCCCCTATCCATCAGTCTCCAAATGACATCTATAAGCACATTCCCACCATCATACTGTTGACACTCTACTATGTGAGTGCAAATTTCTGGGCACTCTAGTGTTCAATCATCTTCTACCCTCGGATTACGAAAGGCACGCCAACCAATCTACATCCTCAGGTCTAAGAAGATTGAACAGGGGCAACTGTTGTACCCCAAAATTTACCCTCCCATATTCTCCAAGATTTGTCAAGATCAAGCTTCAAAATCTCCCAAGGGTTGCACAGTCCAATGGCCTCCTAACAGTCAAAAAATTAGGGTTTTGGTTCTGGAAAAGAAATTGAAGTTTCCAAGGGTCCAATCAAGTCCCACATGCCTATATACATTGGCAAGCATCCATATGCCAAGTTTCAAGACTCACAGCATCAAATTGCACAGTCAAAAACCCTAATTGCTTCACAGTCAACTGCAGGGGCAAAATGGTCATTTGACAGTCAAAAGTCCAAATTTTTTATCAACATCTTATTTTGAAGCCCCAAACATCATTTGATCAATTCTTGATCATGATTCTCAAAGCATGGCTCATAAAGTCTCAAGATGCAAACGTTTCTATTTTTGGACAATTGGAAAAGTCAACTCCAAATTGACCAAGGCATAACTTCCACATGGTTTATCAGAAAAATCCCATCCAAAGCTCATTTTGAAGAGAATGACATTTCCTACAACTCATCTTCACACTTCAAGTCCAAGAAATGCTCTCACAAAAAGTTATCAATCTCAACATTATAGGTCATTTTCAAAAGTCAACAAAAAGGCACTTTAAGTCAAAGACAATAAGTTGAGATTGGTAAATCAAAATGACATGGGACCAAAGACATTGGTTAGAGGACTTCAAGACCTTTCCAAAATGTCCAATAACATGATCAAAGCTTAAAAATTGAGCAAGATATGCCTTGTGGAAGTTGGGAAATTTTTGGGAATTTTGAAATGTCAACTTTGCTTCAAATGCCTCAAAATTGCTAATGGGCCTCAATTTCTTCCATGAATCATCACCCAAAGGCTATGCACGACCCATTGACATCCAAGGGAGTTATTTTATCATTTTTGATTAATTATTTGAATTATTATTATTATTATTAATTCACTTAATTAAAATTAAATATGACAAAAATAGCAAATGCCACCTTTCAAATCTTTTTATGCAGCATATGCACTCTTTATGTACTCAATATTCGTGTATCATCCAAAAGGGAAAGAATCTCCCATGATTGGCAATGGTTTGATGGCAAAAAGGATTGAAAAAGATCATGGAAAATCAAATATTTAAAAGCATTAAAACATGGATTTTGGGCCAGTTTTTCTAACCTAATTCATTCACACATATATGCACATTGCAACCCTAATGAGAAAAACAAGAAAGCTGCGCATAAGGCATAGAAACAAACTTGCATTTTTGACAAAAAAATTAAAACTGTTTTCATAGCTGCTGTACGTTTCAAGGCCTAAGAGCCATTCCAAAAGCTTGCTTACACATCCAGGAAGAGATTGCAATCAAAAACATAGCCCCTGACCTCAAGAATTGGTAGAATGAAGTCTCCTTGTTCATAACTTTTTTCATATTCGTGTTTGAATTTGCATACATCTTTCATACGTTTTAAGCATTGATTTACACTAACATGAACTCTCTGAAGCTATTGATGTCTTTTAATTGAGTTAATATTGCCTGTATGAGAAGTTACCGTGGAAGCGTTCTAGGGTTTCAGGAGCTTCAATTTGGGGCTTTGCATATATGGAAAAATCAGGCCATGAAACCTACACCATTGAAACCAGGATGTCCAGACGAATTAAATCCATACCTCGCGCTCAATTTATGATCACGCATGCTCTAATCGTTATTTTGCAGGTCTGAGTTTAGTGGGGGTTTAAAACCCCCGCTATCTATTCATTATTTTCAGTCAAAGCGAAGAAGAAGACCGGGTGTCATCACGTGGTTGGTTGATTCAAAAATCTGGCGCGTTTTCTTGTTTTCATATCATTAACCTTTGTTTCTTATTATAATATTTAATGTCCAATATTATTACAAACGCGTTTAATGGCATAGTGGTTGGGAACGAGATTGGCAAGCCTTGGGACCTGGGTTCGATTCCCAGGTCCCCTTATATATTTCATAATTTTTTCTCTAACGTATTCCAGCGTAGCATTCACTCAAGGGAGCACCATGCATCCTAATATCCAAGCTTGCCATGTGTCTCTAATGATCAATCTGAAGGCCATGATATGAATTCCAGGGTACACGTTTAGTCAACCACAAGCATAGGATCACTAAAAGTCAAAAGGGCCTTGCATCTGTTGGGCCAGATTACTCACAATAAGCCTCCTCTAAGGGCCAGATACCCCTCCTATGGTTTGCATATTTCTTTTTTATTTTAATTCTCTTTTTTTCTTTTATTTGATTAATTTCTTTTATTTAATTCCATAAAATTAATTTTCATAAATACAAAAATATAAAAAATCAGAAATCATTAAAAATAAAAACATGTTTATTTAATTTTTAATTCTTTAAATAGTTTTGTAAATAAATTCCAATAATCAATTTAGTTTAATTTTAGGTTTAACGTTAATATTTTTTTTAAATAACTAAAATACATAAAAATTAGGTTTTTAGCATTTTACTCTTTTTCTCAATAATTAAAATTTTCTTCTTATTATTATTAATTATTAATTATCTTTGTAAATAAACTTGTAATTAAATAATTAGAGTAAATTAGGTTTAAACTTTAATTCTTTTCCTTAAATAATTAAAAACATGTAGAATTAGGGTTTCTTTTCCTTTTAATTTTCTTTATTTTTTATAAAATACAAAAAAAAACCATAACAAATCAGTTCTTTTCTTTATTTAATAATTAATTAACCTTCAATTTCAATTTAATTTCTTTAAAGGGTCCAACGCCCTCGCACTCGATTATAATTTCCTTTCGCACGTTTATTTTTATTTCCATTTTAAGTATTATGTAATTGCCCCGAAGCTTTGTAATAGTAATTAGGACATTTACTTTCCACACTTTTATTCAAAATCGGGTCTTTGTTAATTTGGCGATGTATAGACCCGCGCCTTGTAATAGCATAGGACCTTTATTTTCCGCCTTTAATTTCCACACCCTTTAAACTGCTAATCACATGAAAGAATGTATGCCCAAATAAAATCAAAGCGTAGCTCACCCAATGCATGACAAGATAAAACATAACTGAAAATGACACACAATTCACACACCACTCTTAGGGTACGCCTCACTGTTGCCTTGCCCCTCGAAACGTGGTCGTCGAGTATAGGACGTTTTAGTAAGTCCTCATGTCCATGAACATGGCATGGGGGTAGCTTCTAAGGTGTCCTACTATTGCTCTGGTGACCACACTGTCCCTACAAACGAATTGACCCGAACACCTCCAACGGTGGTGCTACCTACCTCTCAATGGTGGGATGGCACTACCTTAAGGACATTTACACAGACTAATTCCTTAGGGTAGGTGGATGACTCGTAGATACTTGCTCTAATTCAAAACAAATCAAAACTTCTTTTCACACCGGCACTTTCAAAAAAAAAGTTTTCAAAACATTTTTTCAAACACTAGGACTGATACAAGAGTCGATCTGAAATCTTTAAACGAAACTTTTTTCAAACCCACTCACAATTGAAAAGCAAATAATTTTGAAAACACAATGAGCAAGTATCTAAGAGCCCATGGATAACCATGGATAGAAAGGGTGCTAACACCTTCCCTTTCTATAAATCTACCTCCCGAACCGAGAGATAATCTCATAAGGAATTTTTCTGTGCTTTTGTCCTTTCCATATTGGAGAAAATAAAAGACGGTGGCGACTTTTGCTTCCGCGACATTTCGCGAACCAGCGTTAAACAGTCAGTTCCAGATCCACCGATCACAGGTATACAACACAAAAGGGTACCTCTTTTCTTCATGGTACGGGTATGAAGGCAATGCAAGATGTCTCCTAGCAAGATGGGTATAGGATTGCGAGTGAGAAAGACTTTGATGGCATTAACGTCTATGAATTGGTCTGAATTAGGAAACAGAACCAAACCATAAATGAGGAGAGCTAGAACGTATTCGAAAGCTTGGAAATCCATGTCATCCCAGAATGAACGAGCTTTTTCCAACAGAAACTTAGCTAAAAATACTTTAACCCCACTTCTTGTCTCCCAATTGGCTGTGACGTCGGCCCTCTTCACATGTAAAGCTTCGGCGATGACTTTAGGTTTTGGAATCCCTTCTAGACCGGTGAATGGTATCTGATTAAGCACAGACACCCCTAAGAGTTGAGAGAACTCTTCCAATGTAGGTACCAACTGATAGTCTGAAAAAGTGAAACAATGATGTACGGGATCAAAGAATTGTAATAGTACACACATCATCTCTTCTTGGAAGTTGGATGTAGCCAAACTGAGGAGTCGACCATACTTTTTAGTAAAAGGAGAATCCCCGGGCACTCTTGAGGCTAGCTCTTGAAGTTGAGGATGTGCTTTTACAAAGCTGATTCGAATGGTGTTTCTTCGGAGAGAATTCATATCCTACAAAACAAAAACAAAGATAAATTTATAAATCCTTGAAATGGTTAGTGAGCATGCATATGATGTTGATGATGTTTATGATGTTGTTGCCCAATACTTAAGATCTATCCACTATACAGTATTAGTTTACAAGTATGAAAACAGTTAGCGTAAGTATATTTCACGTGAGTCGGTAACCTTTCTTTGAAATAAAAGGTCTTCTATATATAGCTTCCAATTCTTGACCATTAATGCCTTGATGATAATGCATGCATTTAATGAAGCATGTTGCGTGTAGCGAGTAGGCTTGGTCTTTACGTTTCCAATGCTCGTGTGCGTAGTACACTTGAGTGCGTTAGATGTCTTAGTATTTAATAACTAACAGTAGTGTCAGAGCTTGTCTCTGGAAGTTGTAGTGTTTGCTTGCAGTGTTTCCATTTCAGAGTTTACTTGATATTTTCTTCTATCAGAGTATTCTTCAATATGTGTTCATCAGAGTTTGCTTTAATCTTTCATTTTATCAGATGTTGCTTTCAGCGTACTTCTGGCAGATCTTTGCTTCAGCTAGCTTTATCAGAGGTTGCTTAGGATTGCTCTTCATCAGAGTTTGCTTTGGAGTGCTTCCTTCTGAGTTTGCTTTATATTTGCGTAGAATGTTATTTCTTTCTAAGATGCATAAGTCAGAACATTATATGAACTTAGATAACATACAAGACAGAGTATAAAATAAATATCACAAAATTTTATTTCATTGTTATCATCAAAACTCTAGGATATGATTAGAACCAAACTTTGTTCTAACAACTTTCCAGCAACAGACTTCAGCTTCATGCTCTTACCCTTATCATTCTTCATAAAGAACCTTAAGCCAGCTCTATTCTTGTTTACAGGTGGATCAACAATCTGTCTCCATACTTCACTATAGCCATTACACACAACCTGCGCGCATCCTTAAACGAAGCCATATAATTCTCATTTCCTATTATATTATCAATGGATAAAGCTTGGAACTGGGTTCCAACAACAACTTCATCCGCCTCTACAATGCTGAAAGAGGACAAATGAGATATCAATAATTCATGTTCTCCATTTATAATTACCACTTTTTCCTTCACGCACAAAATTCAACTTCTGGTGTAAAGTCGAAGTGACAGCCCCTGCCTCATGTATCCACGGTTGTCCCAGCAAGCAGCTATAAGCGAGTACAATATCCATGACCTGGAAGGTAATCTGGAACAAATGTGGGCCTATATGAATAGGAAAGTCCACTTCACCAATAACAGATTTCCTTGAATCATCAATGGATTTCACAATAATGCCACTTGGGCGCATGTGCGTTCCTTGATATTTCAACTTCATAAGTGTGCTCCTTGGTATAATGTTCAATGTGGGTCCATTATCAATCAGCACATTGGATAATGAATCATTCTTGCAGTTCATAGAGATATGGAGGGCCATATTGTGATTCCTTCCTTCATCAGGCAGTTCATCATCGTAGAAACTCAGGTTATTACATGATGTAATATTCCCTACCACACTGCTTAATTGTTCTGCATGCATATCTCTTTCCACGAAAGCTTGGTCCAATACCCTCATCAAAGATTCTCTGTGAGCAGACGAGTTCATCAATAAAGCCAAGATAGATATTTTTGAAGGAGTCTACAGTAGCTGATATACAATTATGTAGTCGCTCATCTTAATTATCTTCAAAATATCATCCACCTCTTTTTCTAGCGTAGCTCCACTAGATTCACCCACAACCTTCTTTTCCTCAACACTTTCCACAACTTTCTTTCCAGTACTAACATCCCTACGAACGACTGGTGCAATTATACGACCATTGTGGGTCACTCTGCTAGTCTCATCAATATTTCCGACATTAGGCATTGGCTGGATGGGAACTTCCACGCCATCCTCTAAAATTGTAGCATTATATTTGTAGGGTACAACCTTGTCTGACTTGTAGGGGATAGGACCCGGTAAGCTAATCACCAATGGAGTAATATCTGGCTTGCTATGATATTCAACTCCAAAAGGGGTAGGTGCACCAAAACAAGGCACAATAACCTTTACTCTCTCTTCAACACATTCAGTCATTATAGAGTCATCTCTGGAAAACATAGCTTCATCTGAGGAGAAGAACTCATCCGCAGAGGCATACTCATCATCTGACTCTTCTTTAGCAAAACAAACCTCAATCTCATTTACCTCATGATAATCATCCCTTTGTCTTGTAACCTTGATGGTTCCATTATCCAATAACAACTGAACACCTTTCCTTACAACTGAACATCCGCGGGAGTCCCGGTAGCAAATTCGGCAAGATCCATACCGATGTTCCACCTGACCAGCCGTGTGGCAGAAAGTAGCATGTAATTGTACAAGATCCTCATTCTTATATTCCACATCAAAGATTTTTAACTCTCTAGGACATCGATAAACCATGTTTACTTCCTCTTCATATTCTGTCATAGGCCTGATTATATAGATGAGGCCCTCATCCATCATCTCCTGCAAATTAGCCTTTATCTTATCACAACCCTGTATATTTGTACTGCAAATAGAACAACTGAGATGGTCATGCGTATAGTAGCTAAATTTACATAGTTCTGCATACATTTTCACCAAATCTTCTCTAACCAGATTAACATCAAAAATCTGGAAGTCGCCTGGACATCCGGCCACCATGTTCACAACATTTTCTCCTCCATGCTTGGGCAAAGGGTTATCTTTCACATTAGGGCCAACGTCATTGAAAGATAAGATACCAGACTCCACCAATTTTTGTACTTCAGTTTTCAATGGATAGCAGTTCTCGACATTGTGCCCTGGTGCTCCCTGGTGAAAAGCACATGTTTTGTCTGCCTTGTAATACCAAGGCAATAGTGATGGTATAGCAGGAGGTGGTATGGACTGAACCAACTTCTTCTGAATTAACCCCGAGAGTAATTATGTATAGCTCATAGGGATAGGGTCATAACTTTCCCTTCTATGATTATACCCTTGATTCCCCTGATGCGATGGTCTTTGATAAGCAACGATGGTTGGAGCTACACCAATAACTGGAGTTACTGAGGCTACTTGTTGATGACGCTGATAATTTCTTCTAGGAGGATTAACCCTCCTCTCTTGCATAACAAAATTTGTATCTCCTTCCTTCTTTTTGGAAAACCCATAGGATGTCTTCTTTGTACTTCCGGAACTTTAATTTTTTGTTAAACGGCCCTCTCTTACAGCCTCTTCCAAAAGAATACGCATGTCCACTGTTGTACCCCAAAATTTGCCCTCCCATATTTCTCAAGACATGTCAAGAATCATCTCCAAGTTGTTCAAGATGGCTCAAGAGTTGGACAGTCAAATCATCTCCTAAGGCAGTCAATTCAAAATTAGGGTTTTGTGTTGCATCAAGGTCCTTACATCCAAATGACCTCAAGTGCTCCTTAATGTCCTAACGTATGTTTAAATTCAGAAGGTGTCCGACTGTGTGAGTTTTCTCGAAGAAATATAGTGAAAAAAGTGTGTTGAAAGTGCAGTTTTTACGCGCTAAAAAATTCATAACTTGAAGATCGTGGCTCGTTTTGAACCCGTTCCGGTGGCCAAAATTCCGTCTTGACGTCATCTATGTTTTCATCTCTCACGGCTGGAAGCCAATTTCAATCAGAAAGTCTTCAAAAATGCAGATTTATCAAGTATTTTCGTACAGAAAATTTGTGACAGAAGTTTATTTGCGTCATGTTCAGAAAATCATAACCTGGTCGATTTTAATCGTATCGAGCTGGTTCTGGCGCCAAAATTTCAAAAATTTAGTTGGCTACATTTTCACAGAAGGTATTAAGTTCAAACGGTATTCAAAAGGCCTTCGTTTTTTGCACAGAGTGCGCGACGCGCCGAAAATCCTGAATGCTGAATATTATTTCATCTGGGCCGAAACTTCGAAAATTCATAACTCGGTCAATTTTTATCGAATTGGGCTCATATTTTTACACAAGGTCACTGACTCAGATATCTACAACTTTTCTTCAAAAGTCGAGACCGAATTATGCTCCGATCAATACCAGTTTTTTATTGAAGAACGTAAGAGTCGACACTGGAGCCCAAAATAAGTTTGTCTGAGCTGAAACTTCAAAAATTCATAACTAATTCACCGTTTATCCGATTGAGCCGATTTTCGGACAGGAGTTAGTTCTCGATATCGGCTACATTTTGTTTTCACATTTCAACTTCAAAAATTGAACTTAAGTCCCTGCGACTTAGCCTGGAAAGTGACGAACTCAAGTGAACATTGGAGGCCCAATTGCACATTCAAAGCCCATTTTCTTTACCCTAATTTCCATTATATAATCACATTCTTTTCACACAAACCAAAAAAAAAAAGAAAAAAAACCTTGTCACAACGCTATCAAAATATCAAATTCTTTCAAGAACCCTAAAACCTTGAAATCCTTATTACAAATCTCTCTCTCACTACAAACAAGCCATCCTAGTTACAAACCAACATCTCACTACAAACAAGCCATCTCAGTTACAAACCAACATCTCACTACTTCTTCAGTAAGGGTAAGGCTGGCTTGATCTCCATGATCAAAAGGGCATAAAAGCATTCATGTCACTACTTTTCCAGTAAGGGTAAGGTTGATTTGATCTCCATGATCAAAAGGGTATAATCATTCATACATGCCATATTTGACTAAACATTAAATTTCTTCATATATTGGCTTTATTTATATTTTATGATATATAGTAATTTATTTAATGTGTTCATGAGATTCAACACTGCAGATTTAGACAGGATCCCATGCAGGTTCATTAAGGAACGTTGATGCCAAAACACAAATGGCCAAAAGCCAAAAGCCAAATGGCCAAAACAGAACAGCTTACACATGACACCAATACATGGCGAGACAGACATCCTGAGAAGGTTAAGGAACGTTGAGGCCAGAACACAAATGGCCAAAAGACAGAACACAAATGGCCAAAAGCCAAAACACAAATGGCCAAAACAAAACAGTTTACACATGACGCCAACAGCTGTTTCACCCCTCCAATCAGGCCCGTATACTCCTAAACTCTCTCTCTATTTTTATTATATTCCTTTAATTAATTAATCGTTATTCTTTTTATTAATCACTAACCAATTAACATTTTTTCCTAATAAAATCAAAAACACAAAAAATATTTTATATATTAAAATTAACTTCATCACTTTTATTTTTGTAAATAAATTAATTTAATCAATTTAGCTTTAATTAGATTTAACTTTTAATATTTTTTGCAATATTTAAAATCAATTTAGAATATTAGGTTTTTATTAGCATTAATTCAATTTATTTTATTTCTTTAAAAACTCAAAAATCCAAAAATATTTTCATTATTTAATTTAATTCCATTTAATTCAAAAATAAACAAAAATCCTTTCTTTAATAAAAAAGGGTCAAAATCCAAAAAACTCGCATCCGATTTAATTTCCCGCACGCGATCCATTTTATCATATTGTTGTATATGTTTCCCGGAATGTAATAGCTCTTAATTAGGACTTCAATTATTTATCGCTTTATTTTACTTTCCGCATTTTAATTTCAAGGGTTGTTTTTGGCGATGTAAATACCCGACGCCTTGTAATAGTTTAGATTTAATTTCCGCAATTTAAATTCCACAACTATTAACTGTTAGATGTATGTTAACTAGGCTATGCATGACAAGATCTCTCTAAAATTAAAATCCATCGTAGCTCACCATAATATGTGCAAAGATAACATAAATGAAACCTGACACACGTGCACATGCCACTCTTAGGGTACACCTCACTTGGTTGCCTCGACGTGGTCATTGAGTATAGGGTGTTTTAGAGGTCGCCCTCCTGTCTAAAGATCAAAAAGTTGCCTCGAAACGGTTGCCTCGGATAAAATGATCTAGGACATTAGGGTTACCGCTAAGGCGTACTACTATTGCTTTGGTGACCACATGTCCCTATAATCGAATTGACCCGAAAAACTCCAACGACGGTGCTACCTACTTCTCAATAGTGGGATAGTACTGTCTAAAGGACATTTACACAGCTTAATTTCTTTTGAGTAGGTAGAGGTTCTCAGGTACTTGCTCTTTCAAAACAAAAATACTTTTCGCACCTACACTTTTCTGACAAAAGTTTTCAAACAACACTTCATACACTCTTGAGGACAGACACAAGAGTTAAATCGGAGTTTTCAAACAAATTTTTTCAAAACCCACAAACACAAGAAAAGCAAAACCTTTTGAAAACATAGTGAGCAAGTACCTAAGAGCCCGTGGATAACCATGGATAGAAACGGTGCTAACACCTTCCCTTTCTATAATCTACTTCCCGAACCCGAGAAACATCTCGAAAAGGAATTTTGTTATGCTTTTGTCCTTTCCTTGTTGGAGAAAATAAAAGATGGTGGCGACTCTTGCTTACCGCGACATTTTGCTAAACGCAAACGCGAACCAGCATTCCAAAACAGTCAGTTCTATTTCCACCGATCACAGAACTGGCGACTCTGTTGGGGATTCTATAAGTGAGGTGTACCTTAGGATTAGATCACTTGTGTTTTCAATTGCATGCTCTGTGTGATTTATCTTTGTAGGCTTGTATCGGAGTTTTATAGATCCTAACCCGGATCTGGGGAATACCCTTTTTAGGTAAGTAGCAATAAACTGTGAGGGACCTGTCCGGCGTAGACCGACACGGGTGAAGCAGTAGCTACGTTGGTGTGACACCTTGGTTTGTACCGATATCCCTTGTGTTGGAACGAGGAGAATATGGGTCTTCTGAGGAGTCATTAAGCACCAACTGACCTTAGAACCTTAAATTTACCAACTTGGCCATAGAACAGTAGCAGTATGCTACACTCATTGAGACTAAACTCTCGCGATGGTTCCGGCTGCAAGAAAAGGTTGCTAAACTGGAATTATGACCGATTGAGGGTAGTCAGTGATATTGAGATCCTCTAGACCCCGGTTACTATTTTTAGGACAGGTTTAAACCAACTGAAACTGAAAGAGGGTAGTACCTAAACTTCATGCCAGCCTGAAATCTAAGGGCTCTGTTGTGTGACTTGTGTGCCTTTATCATGTTTGCCTTTTGTGAATACTTGTGGTGTGCCTTTATCATAACATCATAACATCATAACATCATAACATTGCATACATATTGCATAAGGATTAACCCATTTCAAGGATCTCAAGGGTTTATGATGCAGGTCATGATGAACCAAACGTCTAGCGAGGGGCAAAGGGGATTTATTTTCCTCTAGCCCAGGTTGTTTGGAGATCAAAACACGATAACTTGAGTCAGGGGCTATGACCCACTCGATATGGTGAGCTTGACTCTTGAAGAAGGATTCTCAGCAACATGAAGTTCCTTCAATCAAGCTACCAGATTCAGATTCTAACGGTTTCTTGTTTACCCCGCGAGATCCTTGAAAACATTGCATACATATATCATACATATCATTGCATAACAGGTATCCCAATACAGGTCTCTCATGTTCTCGTTGTTTATTTCAGTAATGGCTCTCCAACAAGACAACCAGGATCTTCATACTCAAGAGACTCAGTTCAGGGAAATCTTCCTAAACCTATCCAAGGGGCAGGAAGAGTTGAGAACACTCCTCATGGGGAATTTGGTCAGGAAAAGTCCTGAAGACAATAAGGAAGAACGGCTGAAACATCTGCAAGATGAGGTAGATGCAATGAGAACCCAGATGCTGGGGCAGATGGCTCTTATCCAAGGCTTAGCTCGGGAGCAAGAAGAGTTGAGAACCATGATCAACCAGCTTCATCAAGACAGATACAACAGTATGAAGCAAATAGTCAAGGCTGAGGATTAAGTCATTAATCAACTTCTGAGAAGTCAAAAGTTTGGTTTGATGAAGAATAGACCTCTCCAGGGTGCCACTACCTCACAGGTCCAACAACAACCTGACCATAAGCAACGGGCTACTCCGAGGCCGTTTACCAAGCTCAACATGTCGCTGTCCCAAGCTTTGCAACACCTGTTGAATTTGAATCTGGTGACGTTGGTAGGACCTCACCCGAATCCTAAGACTTCTTCACCCAACTACAATCCTGATGCCAGGTGTGCATACCATTCTAACAGCCTGGGGCATGATACTGACGACTGTTGGAAGCTGAGGTACAAAATCCAAAACCTGATTGATGAAGGAGCATTGGAGTTCGCACAAGATGGTCAGGCTGAGTTCTTCTACTATCCCTCCAAGGCTCACCATTTGAAGTGACAAGTCCTGAGACGAGAAGACTTTTTGTTCATTGGAATTGTCAATTTGTAATTTTCTTTTGATTGTTCAAACAATTATTGTCATGGAAAACCTTTTTATTTCATTAATGCATCACATATGTCTGTGTTGAATCAATCCATTCGTATTCACTATATTCAAATTGCTTTCATTTTTTTGTGATGTTCAACTCTCGATTAAAAAATTCTAAACCTTTTGAGGGAGGATGACGAAAACGATACCACGATCTTTACAGTATGCTTTTGAACAGACTCCGCTGATGAAGTACAGGCATTGTTTCAAAGCCTAAACAGTGGAGTTATAAGGAAGATAATCCCTCGTTAACCCCTTCGAGCCAAAGAAGTTGGAGTTTTTTCTTTTCACAAATTAAAATCCTTAATTATAACCTGGGGCAGGGTAGTTCTTTCAGTTGATCCCGGTGCACAACGAATGGCATCAAAGGAGTCCTTTCAAAGCAAGAGACAGTGATGGTTCCGAATAATCATCAAGACAGGCAGTCGTTATCTTTCCAAAATAAAAGCCCATTAAGTCAAAACCTATGAAGGAGACTTACAAAACTGGGGCATCCCGCTGACTGTAAATACGAAAAGAAACAGTTCAGGAAAAAGACAGGGATAATAAAATCAAAAAGAAAGAGATCCTACAGACTCTCAACAAAATGACTTCCTGTTCAAAATAAATTGTCAGTATCTGAACCATCACCGGAATATCAGAGCAAAGACTCAAATAAGATCTAATGCACGATTAGCTAAGTTTAGGATCGAAGAACATCACGAAGAGCGGGTGGGTACAAATAAATTTTGAGCCTTTATCCTTTGTTTCTTAAAACCGTGAACCAGGCCACGTTATAACCCTTAAAAGTCCTAGCTGAAGCATGGGTTAGTTCGAAAGCATACTGGTACAAAAGGTATCCTGACTCCTGTAGGGCTTGCTGTAAATCCTGAGTTGACATCACATTTTACAAAAAAAAAGTCACTTGTTTTATTGAAAACTGCATTTTCAAAAGCTTCAAGACAGACACAAGCTTTGCATTCTTAAAATAACATTGTTTGCATATGACTATTTGTTCAAACAGCAGAGAAAATTCGCACGACAAATATCTAGTGAACAAAAAAACCTTTTCAATAAGAAGGGTCACCTCAAGTGGAAGAAACACTTCCCACCAAGGGGCAGACATGATCATTGTCCATCATCTGGGGCAGTCAAGTCAAGATTCAAGGAATCTCTCAAAATGCCAAATAGTCAGGGGAAAATCTCCGCCTGAGTCACTTGGGGCATTGGACATGAATTCCAGCAACTAATCTTGCATGATCAAACGAAGATCTTCTGGTAGTATGGCAACACAACACTACTGACAGTGACAACTCCCTACACTATGAGAACGTGGACATAGTCAAAAAAATATTACGCATAATCAAAGACCCGCTAGGTCGACTGGCCTAGGCAAAAATAAGGGCTTCCCGGCGAACCAAAAGGGTTCGGGCAAAAATAAGGGACGAAAATAAAAAAAATCTATACACCCGGCAAGTCGAAAACCTGAAAAGGCGGCTTGGGCAAAAAGAGGTATCCCGATGGACAGAAAACCCGAAAGGGCGGTCCAGGCAAAAATTAGGGATCAAAGCATACGACTATGTCCCATCATCTCATCACTTGCCTACTAGAAGAAGATTTGTCAATCGGCAGTTATCAAGCACCTCCACAGGCCTTCTTCTCCCGCAGAAATTGGGGCAATAAGAATGGTCCGAACTGTACAAGCTGCTCTGTCCACCAGGTACAAGGTAGATTCCGCTAGAGAATGTGACCAAGATACCTTCACTCCCCGCAGAGTAAGACAGTAAGGGAAGCTCTCCCCACTGAGACTTGCAACCATGGACGAATCAGCAATACTCTCCCCCAAGCAGAGTTAGCCTACCGTCAGTCCCGAAAAAGTTGGGTATCCCCAGTAGATCTTAATATTCCCTAGCAGAATATAAAGATATTCCCCAGCAAGCATCCCCGGCAGTCTTAATATTCCTCAATGAAATATAAGAATGTTCCCCGGCAAGATACCCCCAGTGGAGCCATTTCCCAGTGCAGTCTAAAAAGCTTCCCCGCCAGAGTTGAATCATCTTCCCCAGTAGATTCTGGAAGCTTGTCCCCTGCAGAGTACAAATATATCTCCCCAGCCATATTCAGAGGTTATCCCCCACAAGAGTCTAACTGGGTTATCCGCAGCAAGTTGCAGCTGAAAGATCATTCCCAGCAAGGTTCTTTCTATCCCCCAGCAGAGTTCCTCATCAAAATCCCCAATAGAGCTTATCAACGAGATTCCCAGCGGAGTTATCGTTAAAATCTCAGCAGAACATCTCTTCCCCACAGAGTAATTCCTCGCAGAGTAATCTCTTCAACAGGTTTATTCCCCAACGGAGTCATCTTCTCCTGCAGGTTTATTCACACAATCCTCTCCGTTCATCATCCTCAGCGGAAACGAAGAATTCAACATCATTCTCCAGCAGCTATCTGGGATTTATTTTCCCCAGCTAAAAACATCACATCCTCATACATCATGACAGGCATACGCATCATACGACACAATCTCAGTTATTTTTGAGAACATCATGACATCATGCATTTCATACATCATGACATTGCATATAACTAACTCTTTACCTTTTCAAGAAAGATCAATCAACAGACAAAGATCATCATCCCTTCTAGAGATAGTTCAGATGTGACCCAGATTTGGCGACATTCCGTACTTATTCCAGATTTCCTGCTAGAGATAGTTCAGATGTGACCCAGATTTGGCGATATTCCGATACTTATTCTAGACTCCTTCTAGAGATAGTTCAGATGTGACCCAGATTTGGCGATATTTCGATACTTATTCCAGATTTCCTTCTAGAGATAGTTCAGATGTGACCCAGATTTGGCGACATTCCGATACTTATTCCAGATTTCCTTCTAGAGATAGTTTAGATGTGACCCAGATTTGGCGACATTCCGATACTTATTCCAGATTTCCTTTCAGAAACAGCTTAGAGATGCTCCAGACACAGATGTTATTCTATTACTTATTCCAGATTTCCTGCTAGAGATAGTTCATATGTGACCCAAGCATGGCGACATTCTGATACTTATTCCAGATTCCTTCTAGAGATGGTTCAGATGTGACCCAGATACGGCGACATTCTGATACTTATTCCAGATTCATGCAAGAGACAATCCACCAACCTTCTTAAGTTCCAGATCAACACCTGTAACTAGCCAGGAAATATCTGTGGATGACTGATTGTAGATCTATACCTGAAACCAGACAGGAAAGTTATCTACATGAAGATATTGAAGATTAATACCTGTAGCAAGCCAGGAAAACTATCTTTCTTTCTCAGGTCAGAGATTAATACCTGAAACCAGACAGGAAAACTATTTCATCGGCCAGCTTTCTTAAGTTCCAGATCAACACCTGTAACTAGCCAGGAAATATTTGTGGACGACTGATTGTAGATCTATACCTGAAATAAGACAGGAAAGTTATCTACATTGAAGAGATTGAAGATTAATACATGTAGCAAGCCAAGAAAACTATCTTTCTTTCTCAGGTCAGAGATTAATACCTGAAACCAGACAGGACAACTATCTACTTGACCATCATGAAGCAACCCTACGCCGATTCCTTCTCTCTTTCAGATGCAGTTTTATACGAACTCATCATCAGGAAACCCTACACAGGTTCCTTCTTTCAACTTACAAAGTTACAATTCTACAAACTACAGGTATGCAAGTTCTCGCTAAGGAATCTCTTACGCGATCGACACCCCTGGATGGTATCTTTAAGCCCATCTCCACAACTACCCACTACATTTCCAGATGGCATCTATAAGCCCATCCCCGACAAGATTCTGTCACATTTCCAGGTGGCATCTATAAGCCCATCCTTCTACCAACAATCTCCAAATGGCATCTGTAAGCCCATTCCCAACACCACGCTGATACTACACCATGTGAGTGCAAATTTCTGGGCACTCTAGTGTTCAATTATCTTCCACCTTCGGATCACGAAAGGCTCGAACATCAATCTATATCCTCAGGTTTAAGAAAATTGAACAGGGGCAACTGTTGTACCCCAAAATTTTCCCTCCCATATTTCTCAAGACATGTCAAGAATCATCTCCAAGTTGTTCAAGATGGCTCAAGAGTTGGACAGTCAAATCATCTCCTAAGGCAGTCAATTCAAAATTAGGGTTTTGTGTTGCATCAAGGTTCTTACATCCAAATGACCTCAAGTGCTCCTTAATGTCCTAACATATGTTCAAATTCAGAAGGTATCCGACTGTGTGAGTTTTCTCGAAGAAATATGGTGAAAAAAGTGTGCTGAAAGTGCAGTTTTTACGCGCTAAAAAATTCATAACTTGAAGATCGTGGCTCGTTTTGAACCCGTTCCGGTGGCCAAAATTCCGTCTTGACGTCATCTATGTTTTCATCTCTCATGGCTGGAAGCCAATTTCAATCAGAAAGTCTTCAAAAATGCGGATTTATCAAGTATTTTCGTACAAAAAATTTGTGACAGAAGTTTATTTGCGTCATGTTCAGAAAATCATAACTTGGTCGATTTTCATCGTATCGAGCTGGTTCCGGCGCCAAAATTTTACAAATTGAGTTGGCTACATTTTCACATAAGGTATTGAGTTCAAACGGTATTCAAAAGGCCTTCGTTTTTTGCTCAGAGTACGCGACGCGCCGAAAATCCTGAATGCTGAATATTATTTCATCTGGGCCGAAACTTCGAAAATTCATAACTCGGTCAATTTTTATCGGATTGGGCTCATATTTTTACACAAGGTCACTGACTCAGATATCTACAACTTTTCTTCAAAATTCGAGACCGAATTATGCTCCGATTAATACCAGTTTTTTATTGAAGAACGTAAGAGTCGACACTGGAGCCCAAAATAAGTTTGTCTGAGCTGAAACTTCAAAAATTCATAACTAATTCACCGTTTATCCGATTGAGCCGATTTTCGGACAAGAGTTAGTTCTCGATATCGGATACATTTTGTTTTCACATTTCAACTTCAAAAATTATACTCAACTCCCTACGATTTATCCTAGAAAGTGACAAACTCAAGTGAACATTGGAGGCCCAATTGCACATTCAAAGCCCATTTTCTTTACCCTAATTTCCATTATATAATCACATTCTTTTCACACAAACCAAAAAAAAAAAAAAAAAACCTTGCCACAACGCTATCAGAATATCAAATTCTTTCAAGAACCCTAAACACTTGAAATCCTTATTACAAATCCCTCTCTCACTACAAACAAGTCATCCTAGTTACAAACCAACATCTCACTACAAACAAGCCATCTCAGTTACAAACCAACATCTCACTACTTCTTCAGTAAGGGTAAGGCTGGCTTGATCTCCATGATCAAAAGGGCATAAAAGCATTCATGTCACTACTTTTCCAGTAAGGGTAATGTTGATTTGATCTCTATGATCAAAAGGGTATAATCATTCATACATGCCATATTGGCCTAAACATTAAATTTCTTCATATATTGGCTTTATTTGTATTTTATGATATATAGTAATTTATTTAATGTGTTCATGAGATTCAACACTGCAGATTTAGACAGGATCCCATGCAGGTTCATTAAGGAACGTTGAGGCCAAAACACAAATGGCCAAAAGCCAAAAGCCAAATGGCCAAAACAGAACAGCTTACACATGACACCAATACATGGCGAGACAGACATCCTGAGAAGGTTAAGAAACGTTGAGGCCAGAACACAAATGGCCAAAAGCCAGAACACAAATGGCCAAAAGCCAAAACACAAATGGCCAAAACAAAACAGTTTACACATGACGCCAACAGCTGTTTCACCCCTTCAATCAGGCCCGTATACTCCTAAACTCTCTCTCTATTTTTATTATGTTCCTTTAATTAATTAATCGTTATTCTTTTTATTAATCACTAACCAATTAATATTTTTTCCTAATAAAATCAAAAACACAAAAAATATTTTATTTATTAAAATTAACTTCATCACTTTTATTTTTGTAAATAAATTAATTTAATCAATTTTGCTTTAATTAGATTTAACTTTTAATATTTTTTGCAATATTTAAAATCAATTTAGAATATTAGGTTTTTATTAGCATTAATTCAATTTATTTTATTTCTTTAAAAACTCAAAAATCCAAAAATATTTTCATTATTTAATTTAATTTAATTGTTCATTTAATTTAATTCCATTTAATTCAAAAATAAACAAAAATCCTTTCTTTAATAAAAAAGGGTCAAAACCCAAAAAACTCGCATCCGATTTAATTTCCCGCACGCGATCCATTTTATTATATTATTGTATTTGTTTACCGGAATGTAATAGCTCTTAATTAGGACTTCAATTATTTATCACTTTATTTTACTTTCCGCATTTTAATTTCAAGAGTTGTTTTTGGCGATGTAAATACCTGACGCCTTGTAATAGTTTAGATTTAATTTCCCAATTTAAATTCCGCAACTATTAACTGTTAGATGTATGTTAACTAGGCTATGCATGACAAGATCTCTCTAAAATTAAAATCCATCGTAGCTCACCATAATATGTGCAAAGATAACATAAATGAAACCTGACACACGTGCACATGCCACTCTTAGGGTACGCCTCACTTGGTTGCCTCGACGTGGTCATTGAGTATAGGGTGTTTTAGAGGTCTGCCTCCTGTCTAAAGATCAAAAAGTTGCCTCGAAACGGTTGCCTCGGATAAAATGATCTAGGACATTAGGGTTACCGCTAAGGCGTCCTACTATTGTTTTGGTGACCACATGTCCCTATAATCGAATTGACCCGAAAAACTCCAACGACGGTGCTACCTACTTCTCAATAGTGGGATAGTACTGTCTAAAGGACATTTACACAGCTTAATTTCTTTTGAGTAGGTAGAGGTTCTCAGGTAATTGCTCTTTAAAAACAAAAATACTTTTCGCACCTACACTTTTCTGACAAAAGTTTTCAAACAACACTTCATACACTCTTGAGGACAGACACAAGAGTTAAATCGGAGTTTTCAAACAAATTTTTTCAAAACCCACAAACACAAGAAAAGCAAAACCTTTTGAAAACATAGTGAGCAAGTACCTAAGAGCCCGTGGATAACCACGGATAGAAAGGGTGCTAACACCTTCCCTTTCTATAATCTACCTCCCGAACCCGAGAAACATCTCGAAAAGGAATTTTGTTGTGCTTTTGTCCTTTCCTTGTTGGAGAAAATAAAAGATGGCGGCGACTCTTGCTTACCGCGACATTTTGCTAAACGCAAACGCAAACCAGCATTCCAAAACAGTCAGCTCTATTTCCACCGATCATACCCACCATTTCAATAAAGTCACTCGACGCACTCGCTACCATCCTCTCATAGTAGAAAGCACCCAGAGTTCTTAGGAAAAATCTTAGTCATCTCCTTCTCTTCCATGGGAGGAATCACTTGAGCGGCTACCTCACGCCATCTCTGTGCATATTCTTTGAATGATTCTCTGTTCTTTTGGACCATGGCCCTGAGTTGGTCACGGTCAGGCGCCATGTCCATGTTGTATTTGTATTGTCTAATAAATGCTTCTCCAAAATCATTGAAAGTATGGATATTGACACTGTCCAAACTCATATACCATTTCAACGCAGCACCAGTCAAACTATCCTGAAAAAAGTGAATCAACAGACGTTGATCATCAGTATGGGTATACATTCTTCTTACATACATCACAAGATGAGCACGAGGACAAGTGTTGCCCTTGTACTTCTCAAATTCCGGGACTTTAAACTTCACAGGTATCTTGACATTCGGTACCAAGCATAAATCATTCACATTTTGCCCGAACAATTCATTTCCCCTGAGGGCCTTCATCTCCCTCTTCATCTTGTCAAACTGTTCTTGAAAATCATCCATTCTATCATAGAGGCCAAAGTCTTCACTTGTTGGAGGAAAAGGATGACACATATCATCATTAGCAAATGGGGCCATATTCACTAAAGGAGGTGCAGCAGGAGCAGTATGCACCACAGGAGGTACAGGAGTAACAGTAGTCTGAACAACTGGAGTAACTTGAGGAACAGATTGAAACCTTTAGGCACAAAGTTCTCTGGAATTCCCCATGGATAACCTTGAGGCATGCGATTCTGAACAACAGCTGGAGTGGCAGACACAAGAATAGTCAGAGCTTCAGTAGTAACCCTTGTCTGTTGAGGTTGAACACTCGGTGGCTGATTCTGAGCAGCCACCAGAGATTCCATCAGAGAAGTGAGATTGTCCATGCCGACCTTCAAAGCAAAAAACTTCCTCATGCAACTCGCGATTATCATGTTCTAAGTTATCCATCTTCCTTCTGAAATTAGCTCGAGTATTGTAGTGGTGAGATAGCTTGCTAAACGAAGTAAAGAAGCTTGGTAAGACACCTGAATATGCATAACAAATGCAAGAAATATGTGCAATATGATGCATGATATGCAATGCACATGATTTATTTTATTAATATTTCAAGGGACTTAAATATTTATAGACACATTGCAAATATCAAAGTAATAACACATTTGAAATACTGAAAATTTTATTATAATAACTTCAAAATGGATTACAAGTTTCAATAATCCCAAGTACAAGATGAAAATAAATTCTAAAACCCTAAGAAGTAAAGTTGATGGAGATCACTCTATCTGCTGGCGCTTCCCTGTAAGCTTGGAAATCTGAGCCTTCAACTTCTGGTTTTCTTCCGCATATCTGGTGGCAACCTCCTTCTAATTACCTGAATCAGTAAATGAGCAACTAGCATCTGACTGAGGCTTAGAGGAAAATAAATCCCCTTGCCTCTCCATGGTCTCTACAATCTGACTCTCAAGAATCTCAATCAAGTCATTTTTCTCCTTCAAGTCTTCTCTATAGAAAATCTCTAAAGTTTGGCACTTATTCTTCCAAGCATCCTTTTCCTGCTGCATCCTGACCAAAGCAAGTTGTAGCTCTTCCACATCATCCAATAGGGGAGGAGTGGTCTTCACAAATAAATCAGGAATAGGTGTTTCTCGAGAATATGGCATATTCAACTGAATAGCTCTCGTTTGGACCCACTGAAGATAAGGCTCCAAAGAAACAACCCCCTAGATCCCAGGTCTTTCCTACTCTTCCTATGAATGTGATGCCAGGCCTTCGCAATCTGCTCCCTAGCTTCCTTATGATCTTCTCCCTCCTTCAGGAAGAAACTACTCAAATGAATACTATTTGGTTTATCCCTCATCGAATAACCAAGTTGTCGTCGTGCAAGAACAAGGTTGTAGTTAATTCCTCCCTTTGTACCAAGAAGAGGTACATTGGGGAAACTACCACAACTGTCAACAATCTCTACATCATGGTAAGCCTGATGATACCAATCAATATCCGAGTGAGTAAGTTCCATGATCTTAGGAGCCCAACGGGGTTCCTTCCTGACATCCCAGAAAGCATCAGATTGAGGCATATGAGAAATAAATCACCGATACAACAGAGGCGTGCAATAGATAATCATCCCCCCATGATAAGAATTTCGAAGATGAATAGAGTAATAAGCACCACCCAACAATGTAGGAACTGGGTTTCCAATCATGAATATCCTGATAGCGTTAATGTCAACAAACTTGTCCACATTAGGAAATAAAAACAACCCGTAAGCAAGTAGAGCAAAGATGGCCTCAAAAGCGACTGTACTCTTCATCCTGGAAAAGTAACGAGCTTTCTCCAATAAGAACTGAGCTGGTAATTCTCTAATCCCTCCTTTAGTAGTCATATGGGCTTAAACCTCAGACTTCCCCAGATGGGTCAAAGCAGTAATCTCGTGTGGTTTTGGCTCACCCTCCAAACCAGTAAAAGGAACACGATCGGTAATAGGTAAATCTAACAGATAAGAATACTCCTCTAGTGTAGGCATCAACTGATAATCAGGGAAAGTAAAGCAATGATACATCGGATCATAGAACTGGACCAAGGTCGAGAGAATACCCTCCTTCATCCTAAGCTTCATGAGAGGAATGATGGATCCATACTTCTTATGAAAATATGTAGAACACCTAATATCGGGAATTAGACTGATTAACTCATCTATCTTGGGATCTTTGAAATTGTATTTTCCAGTCTTTCTTTTTTCAGAATCCATGGTCAAAAGGCACCTGAGATATTCACAAATGGTCAACTTTTAAGTCCCTTGAAATTAAATTTCTTCAAAAGATGCGTATGAGTGCATGAATGCATGATGCAACAATCACACATAAGATCACAAACATAGGGTTCATAGGTTAAACGTCACGAGCATGAGGTCGAAGGTACTACCCATAAGGTATGGTCTAAAATTTATCACCTTCCAAACAAGGTTCTAGAGGTTCTTAGAGTCTACATCCTTCCTTCGATTATTACCAACTTCCCGATTAACTCGGTAATTAGTAATATTCTCAAGAAAAACTCGTTCGTGCGTAGTATCGCGTGACAACAATTTCCAGATTACTCTGTCATAGCTTCCGCACTACACCTAAAAGGCCAAGATGGGTTAGGTATTCTACGGTCCTCAGCTTCAGCAGGCTCCCAGGTCGAAAGTAGCATGTCTTCCCGATTACTCGGTAAATGACACTACAGTCAAAGGGGCCTCCACTAAGTGGGAGATCTCATTCCTCTTTTTTTGGGATTACTCCATCAAATTTAACATGACTATACCACCCGTCCTATCTTAAAGTTTTCCCAAGTTCAGGTATAGGACTCATAAGTAATCACCAAGCACCCTGAAAACTGGGAAAATTCAGACAAACATATATACAACATATAACGCACAAACAACAATAGCACATATACAGATATAAACAAAGATAGGTTTAACCCACTTAGGGATGGACCAACAAGAGGTCAATCTGTCCCCAGTGAAGTCGCCATTTTTTTCTGTAGCGGTAGAAATATTTCAGACTAATCCATTGGATTGACTAGACTTATACAAATCAAAATAAAAATCGCTACCGCGCTTTATTGTTTTTAAAGGAATGAGAAAAGAGCGAGTAACCTAAAAAGAGGGGGGAAGATTCAAGGTAAGGGGGGTCGTTATGCAAAGGGGAGGTATTAGCACCCTAAATATCTATGGTACTCCGCAGGAACCTCTTTGTGAAATTTATATATTTTGGCTATAAAATGTTGTATAAAAAATAGATGGTGGAGGTGAGAAAAGAAATATATTTTTTATGATTTTTGCACCCGCCGCGGTTGCGAACCTTTAGTGCCTATGTACCACATTTCATGCAATAGGGGATCAGGGTACACGTAGTTCACCTTTAAAAATTTTAAAACACAAGTGCGTTGGTTAATTTTATGAGATAAGACATCATAGACATTGTCCGTATGGAAAACATGCTTACTACCCACAATCATGAGAAAGGAGAATTTGCATCATCTCAAAGTGGAGGATATGGCTTGGATTTTAAAATCAACAATGCCTCACTCAACACCCAAGTGGAAAATATCTCACTTCACTACATATTGTAGAAGTATAGTTTTTTGCATCACTACAAGGATTGACAAGAGTCTAATCTTTTGAGCAAAGTTTTAAAATAAAAAGCCAAGGTGGCAAAATGGTTTGAAATGAGATTGATTGACTTTTAGTCTTCTCACAAAAAAGATGTCAAAGTATTATTAAGTTGATTGAAGTTTATTCATGAAAGTGTTTTGAAAATGCGTGGACATAAGTCCAAGTTTATTATGAAAGTGGTTCAAGTTTAAAAAAACAAAAAGAGTTTTCAAAAGGAGGGAGAAGATTTTTGAAATTAAAGAAGACGAGAGGAGAAGAAGAGATTATCCTAAAGCATAAGGTAAAAGCTAGGGATAAGAACCATCTAACCAACAAAAATCCAATACTTGATATTATGAGTCAAGATAGAATTTTCATTCTTTGGATTGAAACCAAGCAAGCAAAGATACTAGACCTCTTGAGAGAACCAAAGTGTATTAAGTCTTCACAAAAATTGGATAGAGTAACGGTTGTATACGGGTGAATTCCAGATTACAAACAAAGTAGGTCATCACAATGACCTGTACATAAAACAAACAACCTAATGTCTTAAGGTAAACCTCAAGAAATCCAGACAAAATATCAGTTAAGGTCACAAGGTCTCCAACATAGGCCAAGATTTCTAACTCTAAGTCCAAGAAGTCCAATACTCCATAATGCCAAGGATAGTAACCAAATAGTCCAAGTATCATTAAAGCTTTTTATGGTTCATGTTGATTATTAAGTATCTTAAAAAAGAAAAGAAAAGCTCAAGTGAGCAAAATGAAAATGATAAGAATATAAATGCTCAAGTGAGCAAAATAAAAATGGCATGAAATGTAATGCTTAAAATAAATAGTACATAAAGCATACAAATAAAAGCATAAAGTAAAATCAATTATCAATAATTAGCGGTTAGTTGGATGACCATCTTGAAACTTGTATTTGGAACTCATTAGAGGATTGGTAGAACCAAAGCCTCCACACAACAAGTTACATTTTCTTTTTGTCAAGTATATCATCCATTTTGGAATCCTCAGAAAGTAACATTTAATGATCAACGATGTTTAAGTGATCCGCGTTGACCAAAAGTGATGTAGATCCATTAGAGGATTGGTAGAACCAAAGCCTTCACACAATGAATCTCAAGTTTATTGGATCAAATAGATCAAATTAATATACCCGGGCTTGCAAACATAGGTTTGGGCCACGAATGATAATTTATTCGAATCAGGACAAAATTTAGCGCTATGTTAAGCAATCGTAAGTAGACTTATATAGAAGTCGCACCTATTTTGAGGTCGGTCAATAGAAATCTATGCACCATTTATTTTGAGACATGATATAGAGATCATAATCCCATAACACTTAGTGCAATAAGAAAGGGATAAGATTAAGAAGGGTGAGAAAGAATATATAAACCACGTTTGAATTAAAATTTAATCAAACTATTATTAAAATCATTCATCCATTTTTATGGAGTTAGACTCAACGTCATGGATCCAATGATGTTAATAAAGTTCATGGTCAAAAATTCAATCCAAGATCAGCCAGAAAATAATCCCAAAATAATGTTGCATTTAATATATACATTAAAAAAAGATTTTTAAAATATTTTAATATAGAAATGAAAGAAAAAAATATCAACTATGTTCAAATTAATCAAGAAAAATTAAGTAAGACCATAGAAAATTTTGAAATGAACTCAAATATTTTTATAAAATTTTTGGTAATTTTTTTAAGTCAGAAACTATTTTTAAAATTAAAAGAAATGAGTAAAATAAAACAAAAATGATAAAAAATAACAAAGTCAGAAATAAAAAAGAAATGAGGTCATCAATATTTGTCACAATATTATTGGATCATTCCATATTTGTTTTAGAATTTAAAAATGCATAAAAGTATTTTTAAATATTTAAAATAATTCAAATAAAGTGAAAATTTATAGAAAATATCAAAACACAAAATAAAATTGTGAATAAATAAAAATCAAAAATAGAAAAATCAAAAATATTTTTCATGATTTTTTCAGATTTTTTGGATTAAAAATGAATTTTCTATAATTTTTTGAAGTTTAAAACAATTAAAATAAAAATCAGAAAATAAAATATCAAACCAAACAAATATGGGCCATCTGATCATTGTCAAAACACATTAGTAAACAGATTAAGTGGACCTGGCGCATTGTGCGTGTTATGGACTTCAGTGAATAAAACACTAGATCACTAAATAAATCAGAAATTCAAAAAGAACAAATGGCACGCCATCTTTGGTTGGAAGATGACATGTTGGTCATCTTCAACCTCCAGCTAGTCTCAAAACCAGGTCACTTAAACTGTAAAATTAGAGCACGAGACCTATGCCATTCGCTTCGTCTCCTCAAGACAAAGACAACCACACCTTCGCAAAAAATTTATATAATATGTAGCTCAAGCAATTTGGAAGTAAAGTTTTGAAAAGGAATTTGAAATTTTAAGGTCAAAACGTGTTTCCAGTTAAGAGAAAGTGTTGCGACTAGAAGAAGGGCAATGAGAGCTTCACAATGATATCAAAGTTTGAGAGAATTGGTGAATGAATCTACTTATTGAAGTTAAGTTGCGGAGCTCTGAAACTGGACTTCTATGGATCAATATAGTCACGATTCTTTAAGGTAATTGCATGGTTAGCTTCAGGGAAGATCAAGGAAGGTGAATTGATATAAAAAATGGATTGAAAAGGGATTAAACACTGATTCCGAAGTTGCAGAAAAGTGAGTTATGGAATGAGTTTGGCAGGATGATTTTGGCTGTTCAAGCTTGAGGAAATGAATGAGAGATGACCCTCTATTTATAGGGAATCAAATGGAATGTTCAAGCGTGTGAAATGATAAAGTTTGGAGGGAAATCGTGTGAAGTTGCAAACAAGAAAAGTGTGACTTCTATTTTGATCAAAACTCATCCAAAACGTGCGTTTTGATATGCTAATCACTTCTGGAAGTTCACTAAACATGTTTAGAAGCAAAAACACGTAGAAAAAAAAGTGTTTAGAAGCTAAATCAAGGGTTTCAAATTCTGACTTTTGAAGAAACTTCAGTTTCAAATTACCAATTTCAAATCAATAGCATTCTCAACTCAAGGGGTCTTAAGGCATGGTTCTTGATGCTTTAGAAAGATGAGATTACAAGCTTTGCAATGGGAAAAGAATGGAATCAAATGGATGTTTGAGCTGAAAGTTGCAATGAGTCAAAATTGAGAAAAAGAGGTTGACTTTCCATACTTAGAAATATTTCAAGTTTTTCTTCAAAAGTGACCTATAATATTTTGCATCCAAACATGGCCCTCCTCTTGGAATTTGCTCTTGATAAAAAAAGATGGCAGGAAATAGACCTCTTGAATGACATTTTGAAACTTTAACCATTCAAAATCTCCAAAAATTGAGAGAGTTATGAATTTTTGAAGTTGACAAAAAATCATGAAATAACCTATAATCTTTTGTATCCTTAGGGCATCCCCCATCCATTTTCTCACTTTGCACATAAAAGAAGGAATAAAGTTAACATCCTCAAGATCATTGTGGAAAAAGAGTGGGCTCAAGGTGATAAAAATTGACCAAGTCATGATCATTTGAAGTCACACATGGGAAATTGGGGGTTCATCTAGAGGACTTGTAATCTTTCTTCATCATCAAGTTTCTTTCACATGAAAACTCCTTGAAAGTTTTGAAGTGATTTGTTAATAACCCTTTAAAGAGAAGGATGTTTTTGGAATCACTCAAAAATACCAAAAGATGAGAAAGATATACTTCTTTGAAGTTCAAAACCCTAGCTCCTAGATCAAGAAAATGCTTTGAGGAACTTTGACAATTTTAAACAACCTTTTTGTACCAACACTTTTGCTTTGTAGATAGAAGTTGTTGAGGACGATGATGAGAACTCATAGAAACCAAAACCACTTCCATATCTTGAGAATTGATAGAAATATGCACTTGTGACCAATGGGAGCAAGGCCTTGTCCAACCATGACAACTTCTTCAATCAACCCCTTGTACTTTTGAATCAATCTTGATAACTTTGAAATGTGATGAACCAAAATAAACTTTGCCATGCCATTTCTTCCCAAAATAACTTCAATGGTGAGGTTTAAATTTCTCAAGCTTTATTGACTAGGGCGTGGAAATAAACTCATGAACCCATGGATCAACTTGCTAAGCCATATTGCCTTTACCTACATTATTAACAAGTAAGACAAACCAACATTGCATTTTATTAATTAAAAGGAAAGTAAAAACAAAACATGCATGATCACAAAAGAAAAACAAGTCAAGGTGCTTGGTGATTCTCAAAGAGAAAATCTAAAGATAGGGAGGAGAATCAAAAGCCCTAATGTGATCTTGTTGTGATTGAATCAATATGGTATGACGAAGGGGTCTTAGGGGAAAATTGGGGTACAACACTTATTACTAGATCTTCCTTTATCAGATGCTTCTGGATGATCTCCTCTATTTCTTAATCTTCAAGCATTGTTTTGCATTTTCTTCCAGAGTTGCTTAACTCTTCTGGATAGAAGTGAAAATTCGTCTTCATCATCAGAATATTCATCATCATATTCTTTGATTTCTTCAGCTTGGAAAGCCTTGCTCTTTTCTGATTTGGTTCTTCCTGTTCTAGATTTTAGAGCAATAGATTTGTTTTTTTCTTTCTAAGGCTCATATTCTTCTAGATCTATCTCATGAATTCTAATGGAACTGACTAATTCTTCAAGAGTTATATTGTTTAGATCCTTAGAAATCTTTAAAGCAGTAACCACATGTCTCCATCTTTTAGGAAGACTTATGATGATTTTCTTGACATGATCAGTAGTGGAATATTCTTTATCCAGAATCTTAAGTCCTGCCACCAAGGTTTGAAACCTTCAGAACATAGTTTCAATCGTTTCTCCATCTTCCATTATGAAGGCTTCATATTTCTAAATTAAGGCCAAGGCCTTAGTTTCTTTGATTTATGCATTGCCTTCATGTGTCATTCTGAGTGAATCAAGAATACCATCTGCTATTTCTATGTTTGTAATCTTTTCATATTCATTGTACGAGATTGTGTTGAGAATGATAGTTTTGGCTTTGTGATGATTCTTGAAGTTGCGCTTCTGATCTTTAATCATTATGTTCATGGGAATAGGAATACCAATTGCATTGAGAGGTTCTTCATAACCATTTGCAACCATTTTTCAAAGGTCAATATCATAGCCTAGAAAGAAAATTTCTATTATATATCTCCAGTAGTAAAATTTATCTCCACCAAAAATAGGAGGTTTAACATTGTATCCATCCCTATCGTTTGTGTTAGCAGCAACTATTTAGAAGGTTTTTCTCACATTGGATCTTTGTACACGGTTAAGTGTTTGATTAGAAAATCAATAACAGAGTCGGAGCTCTGATACCAATTGAAGGTTGAGAAAAAAACAAGAAAGGAGGGGGGGGGGGGTTTAAATTAAATTTTTAAAAACTTTTTCGTTTAGAAGTGCTTTACATAAACAATCAAAATAAAATCAATGCTATGGATAGAAATAATGACACATTTGGTTTAAACAAGTTCACCTTAGAAACGACTACTCTTGTCCATCCGCCAAGGTGATTTCGCCTTAGAACAGGACTTAATATACTAATCTTGAAATATTACAAATGCACGGGCTACCCACCGGTGACTAACAACAAATCAATGATAACTTGTTACTGATGCCTTAAGAATTCTGACTTACACTGTCCCCTAAGAGATATAATGATCACTAAATCATTAAGACTTCTGACATACCCATCCCTTGGAGGAGATTTATCTAAATGCACGGGCTACCTGCTGGTGACTAACAACAAAGAAATGATAACCTGTTAGTGATCCTTTAAGAATTCTGACCTACCCAGTTCCCTAAGAGATAAAATGATCATTGACTTCTTAAGGCTTCTAACTTACCCGGTCCCTTGAAGGAGATTTCTCTAAATCTTCTTGAGTGTTCTGACTAACACCTTAGTCACTCAAGAAATAATCAACTTACAGTTGAATAATGTGTTTACAAGATTTCTTCTTACAAGCAGATTACACAAATGTTTAAGTACATATTATTTAACACAACTATAAGCAACAACTCTTGTGTTCAAACAGTACATCCATTTGAGTGAAATATGTAATTGTACCTTTGTACTCACTCTTATAGCGCATATTTATAATGATATTGTCTTCTAAAGAATATTAATTTTGACGAAGTAGATTAGCTTGAGAAGATATCATCTTTTGATCTTGTCTTCTGATGGACTATATGATGTAAAATAATAATGAGTCCAAAAGATCTAACTTTCCTTGATCTGTCTTCTGATGGAATACTTCTGATGTAAAGAAATGTGCACATATTTCACGAAGTATCCGAGTCTTTAGAATCTTGACTTTTTCTTTAGAATTAGAAGTAACAGCTTTTCTGATGAATAAATCTTGACTTCTGATTCGAAAGTAGAAGCTTTTCTTTGATGTGTTCAGAACCTTGACTTTGTCTTCAGAGCTAGAAGCAACAACTCCTCTGATGAACAAATCTTGACTTCCGGCCTTTGAAGCAAAAGCTTGTTTCTGGTGCAATCTTGTTTTCTGATCTTGAAGCAGCAACTCTAACACAAATTCTTTCTTCTAGAATACTTGTGACTTCTGAAGCAGCAGCTTATTGAGAAGTACATAGGAAATCCTCTTTCCGGCTAACATTTAACATTCTTCAGAACTACTGATGTTTCTTCAAAAGCATATGCAATAGTCTTTATGATGCGTGCTTAGTAAATTTCTGATGATTCTTCTGACAACAGTCCTGAATCAATTAGAACTTCTAATATGTACACTCAAGAAACTATTAGAAACAAAATTGTTTACATATAAAATATATGTATTGTTATCATCAAAATCCAGAAATTAATTGTAGAATCCAAATCTTGTTCTAACAAATATATGATGTTTCTCTTACTTGTTTGAGTGAGACTTTGATCTCTTGGTGAATCTTTAATGAAATGTGGATGCTTCCTCCTCATGATGATTCTTAAACCAGCCAGAAAAAATATTGTGTTACTTGCATATCTAGGGCTGTTCAAAAAAATCAAGAACTGAATCGAATTGAACTGAAATTAAAATAATCAAAACGTTATATTTAGTTAATGAACCAAATTATAATATACAAACAACTCTAGAACCGAATCGTAATTGAAGTTGAATCGAATTGAAACCGAAGTCGAACTGGAAAAAAAAATACTTAAAATAAATTTTAAAAAATTTTAAAAAATGAAAAAAACTTAACGTTTAGGTTCTTTAATATTAGTACAATTTTAAATTTTAAAACAAGATATTAAATTAATAATTTTAATTCAATTTAATTCTTAATAAATTAAAATAGTTTGGTTCAATAGGAATAAATTTTACTATAATTTCGGTTCGAATTTCTCACAAAGTGTGCCATAAACAGCCCGATGCACACCTACTAAAATATCATTTTCAAACTAAAAAACATTTGTATTCTTCACATCCATATCAAATTATTAACAATTCACTTGTAAGTCATGTCTACCTATTAAGCTTAAATGGAGCTAAATATCTTTTGTTGGAAATATTCTTGGATAAATCCGCCGAATCCAACTCTTAGAGTATCCATATCTATCATACTCATTTGGGTTTTTTAAATGGGACTCACATAATTTTTTATATTATTTCACATTTCTCAATTTTTTAAACAACTCATCTACAATTCTCAAATATCCATGTAACTTATCAAAAAATCTAAAATGAATCTCACATTTAAAACAAATCAACTACATTCTTATAATTTTATTTACTAATTTATTATCATGACCCACTTAATTGAAGTGTAGAAGCGTACTTTAGTATGATGACGTGTTTTAGTTCAGAAACGTGAAAACAAGTGAGATATCTATTTATTATTGACACAATTTATTTAATAAATATGTAAGAACTCTCAAAAAACACCGATAATCATACGGTTATAATGTTTTAATTTTATTCATAAAAAATTTCTATAAATTATTTATAAAAAGAAAGAAAGAATGAGAATCCCTTACAAAATCAATTTTATAGCATTGATTGAGTAGTGTTGAATTTAAAGATTGAGTTAAACACGTCAACTTTCGAACTTTTTTGTCACTGAGTGCAGGTTTGAGTCTGCGTTCTTAAAACGCTACCACCAGAAACCACCACGTGGAACTGCTGTCGGAGAACCAGATTTCAATACATTCTTTTCTCTTTTAATATACAATTTTTTTAATAGAAATACTACTACCTCTTGTCTCAAAATAAATTTATTTTTAATTATAAAAATTGTTTCAAAATAATAATTTTTCTTTTTAATATAACATTAATTAATTTTTATCAATTTTACTTCTTATTTATATTCTTTTTAAATTATGACGACGTATAATTATCAATAATAATTAAAAATAATTTTATAAAAATATTATTTTTATTATTTTAATCTATTTTTTTTGACACATACAACTTTAAATAACTTTTATTTTGAAACAGAGATAATAATAAATATAGGATGTAATTTGTACACAATTTACTATGATAATTTATGAAACAAAATTTTGAAATTAAACTGAAAAATCAAATTTTCTATTACTTAAAAAATGATTAATTTCAATCAAGCCAAGTTGTTTGACACAAATATTTAACATGTTATGTTTATAATTTTTATTTTCTACTTCAATTATAAAATTATTGAATGTTTTTTTAGTGGAATAAAAAATGTTTGGTGTTACGGTGGATTTGAATTTTTGATATGGTAAAGATATTAATATGTAATATTAATAGTGTAACGTTTAAGTTAATAAGAGGGTAAAAAGAGATGTGAAAATAAAAGTGGATTTGAATATTTGAGAAAACACGTCTTTCTTCTCAAATAGAAAAAATAATTAATAACATAAAGAGAAATAAGCAATCCGTCAATTGTTTTGCGCGGCCAACGATGTCATCTTCGTCAAGGAGAATTAAGTCAACTTTATATAAATCCACAAGCCGTACTTCATTGAGGTGTGCGTGTGATGCGCGTTTGATTTCGTACCACTGTAAGAATGGACATAACAAAGATCGTCTATTTTGGAGATGTTTGTTCTGCCAACATGAAGATACTCGTAATCTATTTATCTGGGATAATGATATTGTTCAAGGAACTGTAACTTATGAATGGTTAGATGAAGAATTGAATAAAAATAAGACCATGCTGAGGGAGATACATGTTCTTGAAACCATGAGGGAGTTGTACGAAAATTCTTTGAAGAAGAACAAAATTGCAGATGAAGATAAAAGCAGATGCATGGTCTGGAAATTTGAAGTCATGGTGTCTTGTTGTGTCTGTAATGGTCAACATGTTTTTTATATGGAAGTGTAACTGTTGAATTCTATTGTGATATTTATGTTCTTGTTGTAATGGTTTTAATGTTGTTTAGATGTGTAATATAATGTTGTTTAAGTTGGTATTAACAAGCAGTTTCTAAATTATCACCTGTAAAGTTAGACACATTTTACCCATAATTTGAACACATAAAGTAGCCTATAATTAGACATCATTTGACCTATAAATTGTCCATCAATTGGTTCATAATATGCAGTTTGTATGATCTAAAACTTTCCATCAATTGGGATATAATATGCAGAAACTATTGACATATAATTTTGACAGAAAGTGTTGAGAGTTTGACATATAAAAGTAATAAACCTCAAAATGTAATACATTGACTAAGACATTATCATAAGCTGGTCATTACATCAAAATAAGTTAGTGGTACAAGTCACATTACACATTGCAAACTAACTTTGTTTATTACAAATTTCATAACAAAAAACATATTATTCACAAAACATACATATAATAAAGTCCAGATGTCTTCATCATTGAGTCATTCCCTTGCAAATGTCTTCCCATTTTTTGAATGCTTTCCACCACTATCATATGACGCGTTATCTTCTTCATTAATGACAAAAGGATCATCAGGCTTCCTTCCAGGGCCACCAACTTCCTTTATTTTGAGAGTCCTTAACCTGTCACTTTGTCTTTTCTAAACACCCATAGCAGCAACTTTCTTGACTTTAGTTATCTGTTTTGAAGGCTTTACCTATGAAATACCATGATATTTTAGAAAAATGAAGATGATTCTAGGCAAAACAAGTTGAGTGTAATTTAATACTTATAGATTCACTTCAAGTTGGCCTTATTGGAGATGTGTTAATATTCAAAGTTGGCCTTATTAACAGGTTTCTTCAAAGGTGATGTGTTAATATTCAAAGGTGGAACGTCCAAAACATCATCATTCATCAGAATGTCAATCAATGTATCAACATTTATACCACAATATTTTAATAAAGAGGATTGTGAATCATTTTCAGCTGGTTGTGTCTCATCCTTTTCTGCCTCAACATGTGCATCTTTTACAGGTCCATCTGGTGTATCTTTTTCAGCTGGTTGTGCCTCAACTATTGTAGTTGGTTGTGCCTCAAATGGTGCAGCTACTTTAGCCTTTGCTTTAGTCTTAGTCTTAGGTTTAGATTTATCCTTCTTTGCCTTGTTAATAGACCCCATAGGTCTCCCCTAATGCATACAACATGTGACAAAATCAAAATTTACATATAACATGTACAACACATATTATTATATCAGATATAGTAAACATATAATTTACACGTACCCTCTTTTTTCTAGTTTGATTGGCATGAGTAGGAATGCCTTGAGTAGGCATTTCTCTTGTAAGAATCTCTGTTATAGGTAATTTTGTTGTATTTGTAGATGTCACAACAACAAGTTGTTTATTTTTCTTGCAGGTTCTCTTGTTGTGCCCTAGCTCAAAACAAGGCTTGCACGTGTGGCTTGTATTGGTTCTTTGCCACTTGGTTTAGCTTGCCTCATCAGGTTCTCTTCTGCGTAGTTTTTTGGGCCTCCCTGGGCCACGTTTGAACAAGGGTGGCATAATAATAGGATTAGTTGTCTTAGACCACTTGTTTTGACCATTTAGATGTGTGATCGCCTCATTATAACAATGATCATAAGTTGTCTTATGGTAACATTTGTGCACATGCTTAACCGGGTCATCTACCTTCCTATGAATAGTTGCTACAACATATGGCTACAGGGTATCCCTACCAGTTCCCAATAGTTGCATGAACAACTAAATTTTTCCAGGTCCACTACAAAGCTATCACTGAAAAGAACATGTGTAACTTGGAAATTCAACCTACCATCATATGTTGTTGTCCACCTATCACTTTTCTCAATTTCCCTATCTAATCTCCTTAATGGTTTGGCCATGATCTGCCCCTTATAACCATCTACCTTTTCCATAAGTGTTACAAACCTACCCATTAGATAGTTTCTAATCCACTCAAACATGGTAATAATTGGTTTGTCTCTTTGCAAAAGAATTATTGCATTAAAGGACTCACTTAGGTTATTCATTAAGACATCACATTTTGAAAAGAATGGAAAAGCATGCTCACACCACTTTATTTTGGGAATGGCCTCCAACCAATCATAAGCCTCATGTTTTTCCTCTTTGATCACGAGCATCTTTTCCTCATGTGCCTTATAATAAGTTGCCTTTGCAGCAACCATCATTAGATCCCTAAATAAAGTTTTCCACCATTTTTTTTTAAATTAACATATAAATTCCTTAAGCTGAATCTATGCTCAAACATAGATACTCCTCTTCAAACACTTGTACAAGACCCTTTCATATGAATACATCAAATAATTTAGTAAAAGCATTAGCAAAATAGAAAAACAAAATTAGTAAGATATACACTACCTTTTGTTGGTCAGAAATGGAAAACCATCTGCCATTACCAATGTCCTCCAACAACAATTTGATGAACCAACTCCATGAGCCTTTTGTTTCATTCTCTACAACACCAAATGCAATTGGCAAATATTGGTCATTAGGGTATCTTCCTACAACAATGAGCAAAATACCACCATACTTGTGCTTTAAGTGACATTCATCCAAACTAATGAAAGGTCTATATGCTTTTGTTAATGCTTTATTGGTCCCATAAGAACACATATAGCACCTTTCAAATCTTGGATTCAAACTTGGACCTGAACAACTTGTATTGATTTTGAAGGTATTTCCCATAGATTCCCTTCTTAACTCAGCTCCATAAGACCACAACATGTTAAACTGCTTGCTAGAATCACCTTTCACAATTTGTATAGCTATATGCCTTGCCTTAAAGGCTCTACTTCCTGGGGTTTCTGTCGAATATCTAAGCCTAACATTTGCTACCACCTCATTCAATTTCATCTTAGTGTTATTCTTCAAACCATCAACAATTACCTTAGCTACCCACTCTGCTCTAGCACTTTTGTTGAAAAATTGCCTTCCACACTTGTGCTTAGAATACAAAGTCTTTATCCTAAAAGTTGAGGATGTTAGGACTCTACTACATAGCACAGTGTAGTTACACTTCTTCTTATCCTTACATACCACCCTACATCTATTGAAGTCCTTTTTTTTAAACCTCACCTCTCTACCATTAAGAACATTGTGTTCTAAAATAGCATCTTTAAATTGTCTCAAAGAACAAAACTCCATCCCAACTTTGAAAACATAATCCTTACTAAAAGCATCTTCTGCATTGAACCTGATGACACATGGCCTTTTATCACCACTATCATCATCAGCTCCACTATCCAGATCATCAATCATGTACTCCTCCTTAATGACATGTGCCTTACCCATCTCTTTCGTGATAAACATAGGCTTGACTGGTTCACTAGAGGCATTGACATTTGCAACAGATGGAGTTATAACTTCATCATCAACACATGCACCAACTCCTTCTTCAAACCCGTCATCAAACCCATTTATTCTCTCTTCCTCACCATCATCAAAATTGACATCCCTTACAAATTCATCACTTGGGTCATCACTGCAGTCACTTGTTCATTCCTTCTCTTCTTCACAGTTCTTACCCTTCCCCCTTTCTCTAACATTATCCATAAATGTGTTACCTCCTACTTCTGATTTAGGCTCACAATATATCTCAATTTCATTATTATTCCCAACAGTATACATAGCCAACTCGAGAGCATCTGCATCATCTTTGAATGGGTTCAAATCTGCTTCAAGGGATCCTTCGTCATGTTTCCACCACATCTTAACAGTCTTATAATCAAATGCAGGGTCAATAATTTTCACTAATTCACAGGCTTCAAAAAATGAGAAATAATATGGATCATGGTTATTAAAGGCATACACTTCCCCACCATTATATTTAAGGTCAGGGTCTTTTATGAAACATGCCCTTGTGTAGAAAATCACCTTAAATGTTGCCATATCTTGTACGGTAAATATACCCAAATTCAATTAGGGCAAAGAAATACAGTATAATCTACACTAATAATATGATTTCAATAGAAATTTGGGCAAGTGAATCAGTAAAAATTAGGGCTATAGTTTACGGTTGAATCTTTGTCTTATATAAACTAATGTTTGTTAATCTACCACTAGCATTACAAAATCACATAGAAAAGCATTAGCAAGGATACAAAACTGGGACCACGTAACTGATATGAGGACAAGGTCCACATGATCGATCGTTTTGGGACCACAAACTGGAAGCTTTGATGTTGGGACCACTAGAAACAGACGAGAGAGACAACCTTGGATTTAGGGTTTTATGGTTAGGCTTGGCAATAAACTTGAAGATTGAACAACTGAGAGAGAGAGAGAGAGTGTGTATATGGTAGAGAGTTACATATAAAGAATCCACGTTGGCGTTTCAGTAAAAAAAAATCCATGTTTCAACAAAAAAATGAGACACATCAGCCTCTGGTAGAGCAATCTAACTGGAGTGACCAAAACTCATGATAAAATATTTTGTAAGGACCAAAATTCGACATAAATTTTTATAGAAACTAAAATTGAAGGGCGTCATATTTATATGTGCTAAAAACATATTTAATCCTATAAAATATATGTAGTCGATTAATTATATACATTTTAATTAATTCTTGACTAAGGCTATATATCAAAAATATAATATAGCATGTCATCCTTTACACTTCCATGACTATATATCAAAATATCATATCATATATAAAATGTCTAATCAAATTATACTCATTTTAACTAATATTTAAATAGGTCAGTGTTCCTTGTCTTCAACCTTAGTATCATTATCATATGTATCGAGATTTTCAATTTGTACAGGTTTTGTCATTATCTTCAACTATTACATCAACACAATAAGTGATTAGAAGTACAATGCCAGCTTTTCCATTGAAAACTTTTGCATTGATAAATTGAGATACAATGTCAACTTTCACATCAACAACACAAACATTGACAGTAAATTTACGAGAACTGTTTCAGGAAACACTTAATTTATAATTTATAATTTGTGCAAACCAATTTAAAAATAGAGTTGTTTCAAGAAACACTTAGTTCAATATTTAGGATATGTGTAAAACAATTTTAAAATATAATTGTTTCAAGTAACACTTGATTCATAATCTAGGATTTGAAATTGCATTATATGTTTTGCGACGGTTTTAGACGGTAAAACCTGAACACTCATCATATGTTGTTTGAATTCTACAATTTGAAATCAAACCATCATTAAGTATGTGACATGAATAAAATAAAAATGTTATAAAATAAAATGAAGGCTTAAGAGTTACATTAGATTTATATTAAGACTAAAATGGATTGTCGACTGTGTGAAGTCTATTGATGATTTGGTTGTCATTTGAAATACAAATTTCATGTTTTTAAGAGGATTTTTGCAAGGTTTGAAAAGAAAGGAAAAATAGAGATAACATTAGTTTTTATTTTTGAACATGAAATATGTTCCTATGATTCAACTTTAGAATTGAGTTTCAAAACTTTCTATGAAGTCTAAAATTCGGATTTTTTTTGTCAAAAAGAATGATTTTAGAGAAATTTTAGGGATGAAAAGAAAATTTCACTTTTTTTCCAAATAATCTAATGGTTAAAATTCCATCTTTTTAAAAATGAATAAATAAGATGTTGCGGATTCAAATATTCTTGTACAACTATCAACTAAATAGACTTAACGGAATAAATTCACTTTCATTACTTTTATCTTAATTTAAATCTTCTCCTATTATCAAATATTTTAAAGTATACTTTTATGACGACTTTCACTCTATGGACTAGTATATGAAATTAATTTTTTGTAACAGTTCACTCGTGCAATAAGCAAAAAGACAAACAAATTGGTAGTCTTGATCTCTTTTATCGGGCAAATTTGAAACATCTCAAAAATCACAATTGTTGTCAAGTTTAACATCTACAATTCTCTCAATGTATTTGTGCATCAAAAGTAACAACTCTTCAATATGGATAACTTTTGGTAATAGTGACAAAGAAGATGATTTGCTAATCCGAGCACCATTGAAAATAATTTTTATAGATTTAGGAGTTGGAGAATTTGAAAAATGTGAGTCAACATGTTCAAAGTAAGAAGTAGGCATCTTTGTAGAATTATCACTCTCAGTCGATTTGACCTTTTTAGGAGAACCCTTATTTTTAATCGATTCCGATGGTGGTTTCAAATATGTGGTTTTCATATAGGAAATCTTCCACAACTGCTCTTTGATGTTAAATTTCATGTTGTCATCAACTTTCATGAATCTCTCTTGGATCACTTCCTACTCGGTCATGATAGACATGTTTGTTTTTCATCCTTCATCACACCATCATCATCAAACTGAAGCCTTTTCTGGTGAGTGTAAATCTCATTCATACGTATTAGTGTACTGGCCTTTATTTTCTTTGCAATTAAACAAGTACATAGAAGACCGTGTGTTATACCCCAAAATTTTTCCTCCTATTTTCCTTCAAGACATTCTCATGAGATCCTCATTTGCTCAAGTTGACTCAAGAATTGATCAGACAAATTCTCCTCCTAAGCAATGGGTCCACAACTAGGGTCTGGTAATTCTAAAGAAAGATTGGGTTTTCAAGGTCTCAAGTGGGTTTTATGGTTCCATATATATGTCTCCAAGAATTCTCATGGCAAGTTTCAAGCCTTGCACCACAAGTTTTCTCAGTCAAATGCTCAGATGACTAAAAATCAACTGTATTGGGTAAAAAGTCAACTGTGGTCAACATACAATCAAACCTCAAGATTTTTGGTAAACATCAATATTTTGAAGTCATACCCATCATTTTATCAAGGGTTGATCATGATTCCTTAAGAAAAGCTCTCAAATCATCAAAAGTCAAAAGTTGCCAAATTAGGGTTTCCTTAGAAGAAGTCAACTGAACTTTGGCCAAGCATAACTTTCACATGCTTCATCAGATTTGCCCCAACCAAATCTCATTTTGAATGAATTTCAATTATCTACAACTTTGTCTCTCTAATATCAAGTCTAAAAAATGCATCATTTGAGAGATATAAGCCAATACATTATAGGTCATTTCAAAAGTCAACAAAAAGATACTTTTTGTCAAGGTAAATTACATTAAGGTAAAGTCCTCAAAATAAAAAATGATCAACATAAAGGTTGTAGACTACATCTTGTGCTTTCAAAAAATTTAAAGATCACCTTCAAAAAATAAAAATTGAGTGAGTTATGACCATTGCAAGTTGGAAAATTTTGAGCAAATGCATAAAGTTCAATTTGAGCAAGCTTGATATTTTGGGCTATTGAGCCATTGTTTTGAGGTTCAAACGTGTATTATACCCTTCATACACCTCAGAATTAATTCACACACTCTTTGGCCTTGTTCTATTTTAGTTATTTTAGTTATTTTTGATTTAATTCATTAATAATGTAAAATAAAATAAGATAAAAATCATATTTTTACAAGAGTCCAATCCCATCATATCTTTGCCCTATTTTTCTCTATATAATCTCATCAACTCTCATACAAAAGGACACGAAACCCTTACCTCTAAAACTTGTCCAAATTTCCAAATACTTTTCAAGAACCCTAAAGTTATCAAACCCTATTATCCAATGAGTTTCAATCAGTGTTGAGCCTTCCGTTAGCCTCTTGAGACTCCCAGGAAGCCATTTCAACCATTCTTGAAGCCTGAAGTATCACAGAAAGCATTCCCCTAAGAGCACCAGTTGGGTAGTATTTCAAAACTTCGAAGTTTTACTTGTTGCATTTGTTTACTGATTATGTGTGTTCATGTGTATTTCTAATGGTGTTTAGTACAAATTATAACCATTACATGGGACCCATGACATCTAAATCATGAATTATCATTGAGGGAACGAATTCGAATTTTTCCTTTGAAGCGTGTTGTACCCCAAAATTTTCCCTCTCATTTCATAAAGGATCACCCTGAACCCTCAAGTGTTTAAGAAATATAACAAGCTCAGAACTTCTGATCAGATTATCACCATGAGGCAAGCTGATTCTGGAAGAACTTATGGCACAAAAGTTATAGATTTCAATAAGATCTAAAACATTACAGAACATAACTTCTCCTGGAAATGCTGGAATTTCAAGTTATAAATGTTCAAAGACACGTCCATGAAACTAAAGCACTAAGCAAATTCTGGAAACTTTTAAGACAGAGTTTGGTCAGAACTTCTGGGCCAGTTTTCATAAAGGTTCAGTCAGAGTTTGCAAGGGTAATTCAAAGAAGGTTACAAAGCATACTGCAAGCTTCCTAGAAAGTATGGGAACTCCTTTAGAACATGTTAGAGCAAAAAGATAAAAGGATCAGAAGATTGGATGCTACGCTGAAGCAGAACTTCTGATCCAGAATTAAGCAATGATGTAGAATTTCACATGGCAGGATTTCTGATTTGATAAATCTCATCATTATTTAATGCTCATTTAATGCTCACAACCACTTTTGATTCTTTATCCAAAGGATTTCCCCCATGTGTACCTCTACTGTCTTGGGAAAGCAAACTTTTGTCCAAAAGTATGCTAGGCCCATGTGTTGCTTTTTGCTTTTCCTTAATTCCTGCTGACAAATCCAATTTAGGCGCTGCTAAACCTACTAACCATCCTACTTTGTGCCTTGAACCATGCTTGTTTAAGCTTACTTCAAGAGCAAGTCAGCGCCTAATGTATGACGTTGGTACCACTTGACCTCCCCAAACTACAAAAACTTTTTCCTATAAATTGAACTCCATTGGCCACTAAAAAGAGAGGAAGAATTTGAGAAAGAAAAGCCTTGAACCCCTGCAAAAATTCCAAGAGTCTAAAAAACTGCAAAATCCAAAATACGAAATTTGTTAGCTTTTAATTCTTGCATTCAAACTCCATTTTTCCTCAAGTGTTTCTTGACCAAAAACACCCACACAGTTTCTGATAGACGTTCAAAAGCCATCCTAACTTCTGTAGTCAAACTGTAATACCCTCTCCATCAATATCCACCTCAAAGAAGTCAGAACTTTACCCCTTGGTTGTTCCAGAATTCTCTAATCATTTACATCCCAAGTTGAAGGTTTCCAGCCTGCTGAACACGTGAGGAAGCTGTTCAGAACATCACAAGCGGTTAGAACCAGGTTCTAGCTCACAGTGTTTTCCAGCTACAAGGTAAGCTTCTATTGACTCTCATCATATTACTTAGGAATTATCATATTTGCACGTTTAAAAATACAATGTAGATATTCTGATCCTGATGATGTACATATTCTGAGATTTCATGCATCTGCCTGCCTAAGTAGAGGGAATTTCAGTTCAGAGCTTCATTAACAAATTCATGTTTGCCTTTGATTTATAATTCTGATATCTCTTGTTTCTGAAACATTGTGAAACTTGTCATAACTATTATGTGCGCAACTTCTGTTCTATTAAGAAATGACTAAGTTGCAGATGTTCTGACTAGCATGGAGAGGGAGACGAAGTTCTGGCAGTGGCATCAGAACTTCTAAAAATTTCTTTGTTCTCAGTGGACCCAGAACTTCTGACCTTCCCTATTTCTATTAACGTTTGTTTCTGTTTGTTTAGCACGTCATAGTCAGAACTTCTGACCTCTTCTATTTCAGCATTTGCGCTGATTCTGTCTTCTTTCTCTTTATTATTTTTACCATCACTTTTATTTTTCATTAATCAAAAAATACCAAAAGTATTTCATATTCACATATTATATTTTATTCCTTTCAACACAAAAAGACCAAAAAAATATTTTCTTAAATAAAACTTATTTCTTTTCTTAAATAAAATAAGCATTTTACATTTCTTGTACATTCTTATCCATTCAATGTGGTTGTAATAGTAACTTAGGATTTAATTTGCAATCCCCATTTGTAAATTTGTACACCCCACCCCCTAATGATTATAATAGCGTAGGACTTTACTTTTCCGCATTTTATTGTTTTCATGTATTGTTAGCAATTAGGATGTGTATGATAAGATAAAAACAAATAGACAACCCATAATAAAGACAAAAACAAAGCATGAAATCAACTCACTTTCACACAAGCACCCCCTAGGGTTATTCCACTTGTTGACTTACAAAAATGGCCATGTTATGCATGTGAGATGTCTTAGCACAAACAAATCATGAAATACAAGATCATAGTCCCTCGATGACGCTATCAAAGTTAAATGACAGTGTCAAGAATAGGTTGATACAGATGTTGCATGAATATGTTAAGGTCTTTGCTTGGTCATACGAAGACATGTCAGGGATTGATACCGATATTGTTGTTCAATGTCTGCCGATGAAAGAGGGTTGTGCTCCGATAAAATAGAAGGTTCATCGTATGCGTCCCGAGATGTCAGAGAAAATCAAGGTTGAGGTTATGAAAAAATTCAATGCAGGGTTCTTAGCAGTGACATCTTATCCTCAATAGGTTGCGAATGTGGTTCTGGTACCAAAGAAAGACGACAAGGTACATATGTGTGTAGATTATAGGGATCTGAACAGGGCGAGCCCCGAGGATGACCTCCCACTTCCATATATTAATGTTTTGGTTGACAACACTGCTCAACACAAGGTATTCTCCTTCATGGATGGTTTCTCAGAATATAATCAGATCAAGATGGCACCTGAAGACATGGAAAAGACTACTTTTGTCACACAGTGAGGCACTTTCTGTTATAAGGTTATGCCTTTTGGGTTGAAGAATGTCGACGCGACATATCAGCGTGCTATGGTGGCTTTATTCCATGATATGATTCGTCACGAGATAGAGGTCTATGTCGATGATATGATAGCCAGATCATAGACTGAAGAAGAGAATTTGGACCATCTACATAAGTTGTTTGAGAGACTGAAGAAATACAAGTTGAGACTGAATCCAAACAAGTACACCTTTGGGGTGAGATCCAGTAAACTCCTGGGTTTTGTTGTCAATGGTAAGGGTATCGATGTTGATCCCACCAAGGTTAAATCTATTCAAGAAATGCCCGCTCCCCGTACTGAGAAGGAAGTCATAAAAGTCTTGGGACGATTGAATTACATTGCCAGATTTATTTCTCATTTGACTGTTACTTGTGAGCCAATCTTTAAGTTGCTGAAGAAACATCAGGTAGTGAAATGGAACAACGATTTCCAGATAGCCTTTGACAAAATCAAGGAGTACCTACAAGAACCGCCAATTCTAATGCCACTAGTTGAAGGAAGGCCTCTTATCATGTATTTAACATTATTGGAGAACTCAATGGGGTGTGTACCGTGACAACAGTTTACTACCTTAGCAAACAGTTTACCGACTGTGAAACAATATATTAATTGCTCGAGAAAACTTGATATGCTTTGGCATGGGCTGCTCACCGACTAAGGCAGTATATGTTGACTCATACTACCTTGTTGATCTCTAAAATGGATCCCATCAAATATATATTCGAGAAACCCGTTCTCTCTAGAAGAATAGTCAGATGGAAAATGGTCTTGACAAAATACGATATACAGTGCACCCCTCACTGGAAGAACATTTGGCTCATCAAGCCGTAGACGACTACCAATCTATGAACTTTGAATTCCCGGACGAGAACATTATGCAAGTTACAAATTATGAAGAACCTGAACCGTATGAAGGACTTAAGCCAGGATCCCGATGGACTATGGTTTTCGATGGAGCTTCTAATGCGTTTAGAAATGGAACTGGCGCTGTAATTACATCTCCTCAGGGTTGCTATACACCTTTCACCGCCCATTTGTGTTTTGATTGTACCATAAATATGGATGAATATGAAGCGTGCATCATAGGCATCAAAACTGCTATTGACCTAAGAATCAAGTTCTTGGGTATTTACGGATACTCAACCCTGGTAATCAATCAGATTAAGGGAGAATGGGATACTAAGCATCTGAATCGCATTCCATACCGAAAGCATGTGTTGACCTTAATTCCGTATTTCAAGGAGATAAATTTTGAGCATATCCCAAGAGAAGAGAATCAGTTGGCAGACGCGTTATCTACCATGTCATATATGTTTAAAGTCATATGGGACAGCGAGGCTCCCAGAATTACCATTGAGAGGCTAGACGAGCAGGCACACTGCTACGAAATTGACACTGACAGAGTAGAAGAGAAGCCTTAGTTTAATGAAGTGAAAAGATATCTTGAGGCTCAAGAGTATCCTAAAGGGGAATCTATCAATGACAAGAAATTCCTACGAAAGTTCTCAGCTAAGTTCTTCCTGAGCAACAGAGTTCTGTACAGGCGCAACTACGATTCGACTCTGCTACGTTGTATGGACAAGAAAAAGGCAGAGAAGATTATGGAAGATGTGCATGAAGGTATCTTTGGTACTCATTCCAGCGGACATACTATGGCTAAGAAGATTCTGAGAGTGGGTTACTGTTGGTCGACTATGGAAACTGACTACCATCACCACTCAAGAACTTATCACAAGATCCAGATCTATGATGACAAAGTACATGTGCCTCCAGTACCTCTGAATGTCTTGACTGCTCCTTGGCCATTTGCAATGTGGGGAATTGATATGATTGGAGAGATCAAGATTACTGCTTCAAACGTACATTTCTTCATCCTCGTCACCATTGATTACTTCACGAAGTGGGTTGAAGCAGCCTCGTTTGCCTCTATTAACAAGAATATGGTCGCTCGATTCGTTAAGCATAACCTTATCTGTCGGTATGACATCCCCGAAAGGATTATCACGGACAATGGTACCAATCTCAACAACACTATGGCCACAGAGCTCTGCATGCAATTCAAGATCAAGCACCATAATTCTTCTCCGTATTGACCAAAGATGAATGGCGCAGTGGAAGTCGCCAATAAGAAAATTAAGAAGATTGTGCAGAAAATGGTTGTGACCTACAAAGACTGGGCACAAGATGTTACCATTCGCTCTTCATGGCTATCACAATTCAGCCCAGACATTAACTAGGGCAACCTCGTTCTCTCTAGTTTACGGTATAGAGGTTGTCTTACCTGTCGAAGTGCAAATTCCTTCCTTGAGAATTATGAAAGATGTAGACGAAGACGAATGGATTCAGACTAGGATGGATCAGTTGAATTTGATTGACGAGAAAAGTCTCGCAGCTGTTTGTCACGGTCAGATGTATCAGAAATGTATGACCAAAGCATTCAATAAGAAAATCAGGCATCAAGTCTATCAGGCAAGTGACTTGGTAATAAAGCGCATCATCCTACTGCAGGGCGACCCCAGGGGAAAATGGACTTCTACCTACGAAAGGGCATTTGTAATCAAGAAGATATTTTTGGGTGGTGCTATGATACTTGCCACCATGGACGATGAAGATCTTCCACACCCTGTGAATGCGAACATAGTTAAAAGATACTACGCATAAAAATGAACCGCTAGGTTGACTGACCTAGGAAAAAATAAGGGCATCCTGGCGAACCAACAAGGTTCGGGAAAAAATAAGGGATATATATATATATATATATATATATATATATATATATATATATATATATATATATATATATATATATATATATATATATATATATATATATATATATATATATATATATATATAAGATTGTATACCGGGCAAGTCGAAAACCTGAAAAGGCGCCTTGGGCAAAAAAGGGTATCCTGGAGGACTGAAAACCCGAAAGGGCGGTCCAAGAAAAATTAGGGATTAAAGCATACGGCTATGTCCCATTGGATCACTTACAGCCAACTTTCTTACCAACGTCAAGTTCGAATGGTACCGATCGATTCAATCAACTTCTTTCGACAATAAAGGATGATATGCTCAAAGACTTAGGGGTAATAGTTGGACCGACGAGATCATTTACACATAGCTATACATTTGTTTTCACTTTATACTCTCTTCATTTGTCACGAAGATTTCCTCTTACTAGGATTTTTGTATCCTTGTACAACAATCGCCTGTTTATAGGCAAACTATCAATATAAACACAATTTCAAAGTTTAAATTTCATTTTACTTTTTCTGTTTTGTTTGCAAAAACATCCAATGACTAAATTGAATGAACATGTGCACATGAACATGATTACTGTTAACAAAACATGCATAAACAATAGGAATAAGTATTTACTCAAAACTTTAGGAGTCAGGATAACATCCAAGCCGTCCATAAATCCCCACAAAGTAATCCCTAGTAAAGTTGCCCCATAGAGCAGTTTCCATAAGATTATCCCCCGCAGAATCAGCTCATCTTCAATAAAGACATATTCCCCGCAAGCCTGAAATACTCTAATTGTATTCACCAGCATATCCCCTTAGCGGACAAAGGAGTATAATATTTTCCCCGACAATGTCGCCAACCTACGGGATTCCAATATTTAGTAGATTATGATATCAGCATATTTCACATGAATTCTTTTCCCCGACTGATTTTATTTCTCCAACATTGTAAAATCCCCTGTAGAATTCTCTTCTCCGGCCGGAATCAAATCCCTCAGCAAATCATATTCCTCAACGGAGTATTTCTCCAGCAGGGTTTTATTTCCCCAACAGGGTTTACTTCCCCAACAAGGTTTATTTCTCCAACAGATTTCAGTCTCTCCAGCTTAAGTCTATCCCTCTGACTATTGTAAATCGCCAGAAAAAAATTTCTCTCCAGCAAAGGGTAGTCCAGACCACTATCCCTAGAGAGTTTCTACAAAATCGAAATCCAGGACTAAGTATCGGTTAATATTATCCTCCCTAAACGAGTCAGCATCCATATCAAAGAACTCGGTCAGGCAGCACTTCGGAAGGTTATATATCTCTTTTATCCCCAATCAGGGTATATAAGAATTAAATTCCCCAGTAGAGTGATGAATGACCAATGTTCTTGAGTTCTTATCCCCAAGAAAAAGTTAAATTCCCTAGTGGCGTTTCCTCAAACAGCAAGCAAGAAGCCCCAACAGATCGAAGATTCATATTCGTCATCCCCAGCATCAATCAGGGTTTTATTTTCCCCATCAAAAATGTTATACGAAGCTACCAATACACTTCAATGACATCTCACCTTTATATATCATTTATTATAGCATATGCATACGAAATGCATATAGCACATTCTCATATATTTTGAGAGCATCATTACACAATGCACTACATATATCATGACATTGCATAAATACTAACTCTATCTTTTCAGGTAAATTTCACGAACAGACGAACATCATCAACAATTTTATAACATGTCCCAGAGTAATTCCTAAAAAAGGATGGTGCGACTATCTACATGATCATACAATTCCCCTCGAAGATTAAACCTGACCGGTAGCTACTTAAACATTTTCCCCAGAGAGTCATTCTGAAAGATATCTCTTCTAGTTGAAGTCAGACGTAAACATCTTGTAGTACATCATTTAGATGAAGTCAAGCGTACATTTCTTTCTGATACTCTTTTTGGAAAAATTCAGGCGTAGACTCTTTCTGGTACCTCTTCTAGTTGAAGTCGAGCGTACACATCTTCTAGTACATCATTCAGATGAAGTCAGACATAAATTTCCTTCTGATACTCCATTGGGAAAAGTCAGGCGTAGACACTTTCCGGTACCTCTCCTAGATGAAGTCGGGCGTAGACATCTTCTAGTGCATCATTCAGATGAAATCAAGCGTAGATTTTCTTCTGATACTCTTTTTGGAAAATTCAGGCGTAAACTCTTTCTGTTACCTCTTCTAGTTGAAGTCGGTGTAGACATCTTCTGGTTCGGATGAAATCAAGCGTAGATTTTCTTCTGATACTCTTTTTGGAAAAGTCAGGCGTAGACTCATTCTAATACCTCTTATAGTTGAAGTCGGGCATAGACATCTTCTAGCTCAGATGAAATCAAGCGTAGATTTATTTTGATATTCTTTTGGACAAATTCGGATGTAGACTCATTCCAAATACATCTTCTAAGACAAAGTCAGGCGTAGACTTATTCTGATATTCCTATCAACAGTTACTCTGGATGGCATCTATAATCCCATCTCCGACATCCCTTTACTCTCAAAATGGCATCTTTAAGCCCATTCCCGATATAATCAACCAACAATGTTACTTCCTACACACATGAGTGCAAATTTTTGGGCACATAAGTGTTCAATCATATTCTACCTTCAAGTCACGAATGGCGGGCATGCCAATTTAACTCTTTAGGTTTAAGAAGATTGAACAGGGGCATATGTTATACCCCAAATTTTGTCCTCCCATTTTCCTTTAAGACATTATCATGAGATCCTCATTTGCTCAAGTTGGCTCAAGAATTAATCAGACAAATTCTCCTCTTAAGAAATGGGTCCACAACTAGGGTCTGGTAGTTCTAAAGGAATATTGGGTTTTCAAGGTCTCAATTGTATTTCATGGTTCCCCATATTTCTCCAAGAATGCTCATGACAAGTTTCAAGCCCTGCACCACAAGTTTTCTCAGTCAAATGCTCAGATGACTGAAAATCAATTGTATTGGGTAAAAAGTCAATCTGGTCAACATACACTCAAACCTCAAGATTTTTGGTCAATATCAACATTTTGAAGTCATATCCTTCATTTGATCAAGTGTTGATCATGACTCCTCAAGAAAATCCCTCAAATCATCAAAAGTCAAAAGTTGCCAAATTAGGGGTTCCTTAGGAGAAGTCAACTGAACTTTGACCAAGAATAACTTTCACATGCTTCATCAGCTTTGCCCCAACCAAGTCTCATTTTTAAGGAAATTCAATTCTCTACAAATTTTTATCTCTAAGCTCAAGTCTAAAAAATGCATCATTTGAGAGATATAAACCAATACATTATAGGTCATTTCAAAAGTCAACAAAAAAACAATTTTTTCAAGGCAAATTACATTAAGGTAAAGTCATCAAAAGCAAAAATGATCAACATAGAGATTGTAGAGGACATCTTGAGCTTGCCAAAAAGTCCAAGATCACATTCAAAAGATAAAAATTGAGTGAGTCATGATCATTGCAAGTTGGGAAATTTTGAGCAAATTCATGAAGTTCAATTTGAACAAGTTTGATATTTTGGGCTATTGGGCCATTGTTTTGAGGTCCAAACGTGTGTTATACCCTTCATACACCTCATAATTCATTCACACATCCTTTGGCCTTGTTCTATTTTAATTATTTTTATTATTTTTGATTTAATTCATTAATAATGTAAAATAAAATAAGATAAAAATCATATTTTTACAAGAGTCCAAGCCCATCATATCTTTGCCCTGTTTTTCTCTATATAATCTCATCAAATCTCATACAAAAGGACACGAAACCCTTACCTCTAAAACTTGTCCAAATTTCCGAATATTTTTCAAGAACCCTAAAGTTCTCAAACCCTATTCTCCAACGAGTTTCAATCAGTGTTGAGCCTTCCATTAGCCTCTTGAGACTTCCAGGAAGCCATTCCAACCATTCTTGAAGCCTAAAGCATCCCAGAAAGCATTCCCTCAAGATCACCGGTTGGGTAGTATTTCAAAACTTTGATATTTTTCTTGTTACATTTGTTTACTGATTATGTGTGTTCATGTGTATTTCTAATGGTGTTTAGTACAGATTACAACCATTACATGGGACCCATGATGTCCAAATCATGAATTACCATTGACGGATCGAATTAGAATTTTTCCTTTGAAGCACATGATCCAAGTGTTTTCAGTCAAAACTGAGCCTATATTTGGATTCAGAACCCTCAATTTAGGGGGGTAGGGTCTTTGTTAATCATTAACGTAATTTGTTTTGCAGGATATGGAAACATGCTCATCGGAGAAGACGACCGAAGCTAGGGCTCCGATGTTTCTCCGGTCCCCCTGAGTTGTGTTATATTATATTTGTTTTGATCAAGTATATGCACGGATGAAACAACCACCCCAATGGCAAGAGCACGTGCGATAAGGCATTGGTACTGAAGGGCGTGGGTTCGATCTAGCTTTTTGACATTCTTTTGTTTAATTTTTTCAAACTGACATGCAGGTTTAATATATCTTGTTTTTTTCCTATTTCTAAACACTAACGCAATGCAACTCAGTTGGTAGGCATGCACGCTGGAGAGGCAGGGGGCGTGGGTTCAACACCCACCCAACATTCTTTTTCTCCCTTTGTTTTACTATTTTTTTCTTTCTTAACCCTAATTTTTTAATAAACGCTAATTATTTTTTAATCAACATAAAAAAATTAGGTTTAGTTTCTTTCTCATAAATTAATATTGATTTTTAAATTAGTTAGGATAACTAGTTTCGATTAATTTAATTACCTAACTTTTTTTTATTAATTAAAATCAACCTAGATTTTAGGGTTTATTTAATTTAATCACTTAATCAGTTTTTTTCAATTAAAATCAATTAGGTTTAGCTTAAATCGTCAATTTTTTTTATCAAACAATTTCTCTATTTCTTTTCCTTTTTATTGTTTCGCGCGCTTTACTATTTTCGCATTAGTTTTTCCTATTATATAATTGCTACAAAATGTAATAGTTTAACTAGAGTTTTATTTGCTTTCTATCTCCCCTAATTTTTATAGTTTTGTATCCCCTTCCCCGAAGCTTTGTAATAGCGTAGGACTTTATTTTCTGCTTTTATTGCTTCCTTATTACTGCTAGTAATTAGGGCATGTATGGCAAGATCTAAAAACAATCTAGAAAACCCTAATCACAAGATAAAGTAATTTAATTCATTACACTATTCACACACTCACCTCTAGTATAACATCACTTGTTGCCTTCTAATAACACAGTCATGTCCCTCGAACGTGGGGATGCTTTAGCAAAGTCCCTCTGATACAAAAGATCGTAGTCCCTCGATGACTCTTTTGAATGTTGCCTTTGGTAAACGTTATTAGTCCCTCACGATGAAATTGCTAAAGCTCCCTACAAGTTTCTTTTATGATTGTACGATGACCCGCGCCTGTCCCTCACATCCAACGATAGGGCTTCCTACTAACTAATGGTAGGGTGGCGTTATCTAAAAGGGGAGGAAAATAACACGAAAGATCTTTTGAGTAAGAGTAGAATACTATTAATCTCTTGCTCATACAAAAAACATATTTTCACACAAACACTTTTCTCTGAAATATTTTTAAAACAAATACTTTGTATGCGTTCTCAACTGATACGAGAATCATTACAAAGTTGCCGCACTTAGGAATTTTTCAAAATATTTTCAAACATACACACAAAAGCATTTTCTAACAAAGTGAGCTAGCGATTAAGAGCCCGTAGATAACTATAGATAAAAAGGGTGCTAACACCGTCCCTTTCCATAACCTACCCCCCGAACTCAAGAAATTCTCGAAGGTCTTTCGTGTTCTTTTCACCCTTTCCTTATTGGATAAAAGAAATTATGGTGGCGACTCTTGTTATCCGCAACATTTGCGATAAAATGCAAAACAAGTCAGTTCTCCCACCGTGTTACACTGTGTGTATTCCTAAGTGTACAACCATACTTTGACCATATGATGATGTTTTCTTTGCTTGCTTGGCTTCATGATAAAGGATGTTGTCTTTGAATCAATGTTCTAATACAGTAATGCTCCGACCAAAAGATATTTGTATCATATTATGTTGAATTCAAATCATTAGGTTCATAGAGTTCCAACCTTTACAAAAATCACCTTTGCTGTTTCTCAACCAATTCTTCGGTCTAGCATGTGCAGATTCAATTATGTTAGTTATTGTATTGCCAAAGTGTTTAACTTGATCGATCAAAACACAAACAATCTTCTCCTTCACCTGATCTAGAATTGTGCTCTCAAAATATTTCAGGAAATATGGATATCTCGTACACACCCTTCTGAACTGTATGATATATTATGCATATAAATCTTTAATGGAATAATTTATAACATTGTTCCAAGGATCCATTATTCTTTCCACTACCACACCAACTTTGACCAATTTCTCATCTTCACCTTTGATTTATATGGTCCTGCTGCAAGTTTAAGTTTTCTTCTCATATTTTTGGTTTTGTGATACCTACAAAATAATGCATATGATATAGGAAACACCTTTGCAACCAAACTCATCAGTGTGGCATCGCGATCGATTACAAATACCTTTAGCATATTTTCTTGGTCCTTTAACATATTCTTGCACACATCCAAAACCTATGTAATGTTGTCCTCTTTTTCGCTTTCTAAAAATGAAAATCCCATTGAAAAAAAATCATATTCGTCGAAGTAACACCAACAATTTCTAGAAGTGGAAACATATACTTGTTTGCTTTGTATGATAAATTGATTATAAGCAGAAGTGAAATTCTATACTTGTTTGTTTTGTATGTTGAATCAATTATAAGCACAATGGAAAATATGTTAAACAACTTGATGGAATCAAGATGACTCAAAAATATATCTCGAACTATGACTTCATCCTCACACACTTTGTACCTAGAAACATGGTTATCACTACCTATAAGCTTCAACTGATTTTGCATTTCAGTTCTTGGTCCTCTCATCGCCATGTTGTTTACGACACGAACATTGTACGTCTTCTTGGTATTTGAGACATTTTCAGGTCTTTTTTGTTTCAATATTTCAAGTATGTTTTTGGGCGGCACCATGTTCAATGTCATGTCGCAAACAAGTCTCTTTTCCTCAGTGATGACCATCTAACTTGTGACATAAGTAATGATTATGTATATCAAAATCACGTTAAATTTCCATGTACTATTTGCCTTGCGATATCCACGAACCTTAAAAGGATAATCACATTTTCTCGATCCGATGTCATCCTGTTTCAACTTCTGAATAGGTTTTTGGTACTTGTCACGTCTTTCGCATCTCATTATTATAAATATTTGTCTTATATCATAACCATTATCTGACCTCCCATTTACAACACTAAACCCAAGTTTGGCGGCTGTCATGTGGATCCATTGAAGCATATGTTCACGCTCAACAAAATTCTCATTAGTTGTAAATTGTTCACGAACATCTACCTTAACAACAATCAGTTTAACATCATCCTCCCCTTCATCCGGTTTAACATACATAATATTTTCAAGGAAAGTGTCAGAGTGCACCATATTTATGACCAATCATAATAAAAAATAAATAAATTAATAATTCAAACTCAACTTTGACAATTTACGAAAATGCATTTCTGTAGCACTTTGAACCTACTCCGGAGATACATCTTCAAACTCAACGTTCATTTCTACTTACAAAAATCAGATTAATGCAAACAATTTAGAAGGAAAAACATGGTCTTACGTGTAATTGCAACTTCTTTTACTCCTTTTGATATTATAAAACACAAAAATTCTACTTTAAAGTGCAAAAATTAATTGAGAATATATGGAGGCATTTTAAAGGTTTTGATAGAATATTGTCTTTGATCATGAAGAAGAAGAATATGAAAGGATGATGTTTTATTTGTTTTTTCGCTTGACAATTCCAAGTATACACCTTTGGAATTATCACTAATTTAATTAAGGGTTACTCACTTGCCATATCATTTATGTGTGTATTGAAAATGTCATACAATAGTGATTTTAGAGATGCATTTCTGAAATATCTTTTGACATATGATTTTAGAGATGTGTTATAAAAGTTTAAATTCAAATTTCCATGTTTGTTCCCCTCGGCTCAAGGCATAAAATAATATCCATAATTGACATGGCCCATGGTCCAATCTAGGGGTGGACAGCTTTTGATAAAACCGTGAATATCCAACCGACCCACCATAACTGTTTACATGCGGTCGATTTTAAAATGGGTGTCGGATTAACATGTTGATTTAAACCGGTTTCTAATGGTTTATACCGGTTCGGTTCGGTTGAGACAATCTAACCCAAAATTAACCGAATCCGTCCGCTATAATATATGGACTGGTTTGAACTTTTTGTAAAGCCCATTAAACATACCCTTCATGTACTATATCTTAACAGTATATAAATTAAAAACTCTAGCCGTCTGGTACCCTTCATTGTTTACTTCATCTTCTCCACAGTTTATCCTTCTTCTCTATTTCAAATACCTTTCATTGGTAATTTCATCTTCTCCACCATTTATCCTTCTTCTCTATTTCAAATAGAACATAATGATTCTGGGATTCTTTGTACCCATGGATGCTGACTTAATATCCACTATTTCAAAGAACACCGCCACTATATTTAGCTTACATATTCTCTTCTTTACCTCACCTCAAACTTACTGTGTTTGATTTGTTGTTTACCCAATTTATTTGACAAAACATTTCTCAAATCTTTGCAAAGCAGATAATGTAAAAATTTCCAGATTTTTTTCCAAATCTCCTTGCAATTTTGTAGCAGTGAAAATAATTTTGCGATAATTCCCAAATGTTTTCCCGGATCTATCTTTAAAAACTCTAATAAAACATTGGTAGCTTATGTTTTAAAGAACATTTAGTTTTTAATTTTTAATCGCAGCTTTTTAAATGGATTACCGATTAAACCGAACCGACGACTGTTCAATCCGACAAACCGTAAACCGACGAAACCGAAGATTTAAATGGTCGAAATTGAATGTTCATTATGGACCCGCGGTTTAGGTCGGATTGAATTTTTAGACCCGAATCCAATCCAATCCGACCGTTGTCCAGTCCTGGTCCAATCATAGAAGTTTTTAGACCCATTGGGTATGGTATTTTAAAATTATTTAATTTTTTAATGATCATTATTTTAAATTGAATAAATAATAATTTTCTCTTTCTATATATTTTTTAAACTATAGATATAATTCTATAGATATGGTTCATATTTTTCTCCAATAAAAATATGATAAATATACTTAAATATTTCTTAAGGAGTAAAAAAAAATTTTATATATATATATATATATATATAAAAAGAAATTATACATTTGTCATATTTTCATTGAAAAAGGATCCACCACATTTAAGAAAATACACCTAAATTTTTTCTTATTTAAATTTTAAATAATTTGAACATAGTTAAAATTTCAATATACCAACCGCACCAATAGCGAGAATAAACAAAATATTTAAAAAAATAATTTAAAACTAAATTAAAAAGATAAACATGATTGGATGTGAGATTGAATAATTATCACTAAAAAATAGCGAGAATAATTATCACTAAAAAATAGCGAGTTGTTACACTATATATTTGTGTATAAAAGAAAACGCGAAAACAAAAGTATTGCGTGGTGTGAAGAACAAGAAGTGTGAAACAAACATGTCAGACGAGGAACACCATTTCGAGTCCAAAGCTGATGCTGGAGCATCCAAGACATATCCACAACAAGCTGGAACCATTCGCAAAAATGGTCACATTGTTATCAAAAACAGACCCTGCAAGGTCCCTTAATCTTTCTTTCCTTCTATTTTGATCAATTTTATTTGCACGATCTTGTGTTGACTTTTCAAATTAATTGAAATTTTAATAATTGATATGATTAATCAAACCCTTATATGAGTTTTGTTTGTGTTGGAGACAGGTAGTTGAGGTTTCAACTTCAAAAACTGGGAAACATGGACATGCTAAGTGTCACTTTGTTGCTATTGATATCTTCACTGGGAAAAAGCTTGAAGATATTGTTCCTTCTTCTCATAACTGTGATGTATGATTTAGATTTTGATATGAGAGAATCTTTTGGATTTGAATTTGAATTTGCATCTAATTTTTAATTGACTGGTTAATTGACTAGGGTTGATGTGTTTGTTTGTGGTTACAACAGGTTCCTCATGTTAATCGTACTGATTACCAGCTGATTGATATCTCTGAGGATGGATTTGTAAGATTACACACAATCCTTATTCCTTCTTTTTTTCGGTCTTAAAGTTGGTCTATGATCTAAGCTTTGCTTGGATTAACTTATCTGATCTTATCTAATGATCAGAGTCGTCTCAAGTTTTTGAAAGGTCTGAGTAGATTAGTGGTAGTTTAATTATTACTAAGCAAATAGATGCCCTATTTAACTACGGTTTAAATGTTACAAACATTTTATGAGGCCTATTTAGACAAGGTTTAATCGTGACAAATTTTGGACTCCAGTTATAAATTGGTTGATAATTTGTGACAGTCTCTTGAACTAAGGATATTTTCCATTGAATATGTAGGTGAGTCTGCTGACAGAGAGTGGTGGTACAAAGGATGACCTAAAGCTCCCGTCCGATGATAGTCTGCTTTCGCAGGTTAGTTTGTTCAATAATCTGGACCGCTTTTGTATGTTGTGTTGAATAGTTGCTTGAGATTCATCAGAGATATGATTAGTTAATAGATTGTTATCAGTTAATCACTATCTTAATCTTCATGAAAACTGGCCTAAGATTGTTTGTTGAGTTTTATAATTTGCACTCTCTTGTACTGATTTCAAATTATGTGATGCAGATCAAGGATGGATTTAACGAAGGTAAAGATCTGATTGTGTCTGTCATGTCTGCCATGGGCGAGGAGCAGATTTGTGGCCTTAAGGATGTTGGCCCTAAATAATAAATCCATGAATGCTGTTGGAATTGAGATGATATATTTAATATTTCTGCGTGTTTGCTATTATATTTGTGCAATTCTTACAAACTTACAAGATATGGTAATGGTTGAGTTTATTGAGTCTTTGACCACTTATTTTTTGTGGTCTGAGATCAATACTAGAACCACCAAGACTATTTTATGCTGTGAAGAACTTATATTGGCTACTAGTCTGTAACATTTAATTATGTGCTTATCTACCAGACCCTAACGTTTCTACTATGGTTCTCTTTAATTTGATATAGTTCTTAGTTGCAACTTTGTTTATGCTTTGTTATGGGGAAAATAAAAGTTTGATCATTTTAATCTCTACTCATTTTCTTTCTGAATTTTTCTATTATCTTAAATGTTTAGTGTCAAAACAGAATTTAGATCTTCTGCGGTCTGTACGTACAATGGCGTTAAGCGAACTCAGTTGGTAACTATGTTGCGATAATCAATTGCAGCAACGTGGGTTTGAATGTGTGCATCTTAAGTAGTCGAGACCTACTTTATTTCAAACTCTATTTTGTAATAATTATAATATTTTCATGTCAGCTCAACTAAAATACAGACTTGTGAAAATATGAAAATCGCTTGCTTGTAGAAAATTAGTTCTCCCCTATTTTCTGTACAAAATTATCAAAATAAACAACAGAGTGAAAATAAACGTAACGTTCTTGTAATTAAAATGGAAAAGAGACAACTCAGGGAAAGCCAAACACTAAAAGTAGCTCCAATGGAAAATTATTGCAAGAAAGAATTATATGTGAGCAACTCATTCATAATTGATTTTTGAATGATTGTAAATATATGTGAAATACTAAATACATGTGTGCACTACAAAAATATAATATAACATGTTTAAATAAACTAAAAATGTATTTTACTCATAATGCATCATTATGAGTCGACACAACAGGTTTTGTATCGATACATAACTTACTGAAGTCTCTAGAATATTATTTCAAAACTATTATGCATCGATACAAAAGCTTATGCGTCGATACATAACTCTTTGATGACCCTGAAATGCAAACTTAAAACCTGCATGCATCGATACATAATCTCATGCATCGACACATAACATTTTGATGCCCCTGTAATACAAATTTAAACTTGTATGCATCGACACATAACACTTTGATGTCTCTGTAATACATTCTTGAATTTGTATGCATCGACACAAAATCTCATGTATCGACACATAACATTCTGATGCCCCTGGAATTCATTTTTGAACTTATATGTATCGATACATAATATCATGTGTCGACTCATACTATGTTTTATGTTCAAAAATTAAAATTACAATCAGTACCTATCGACACATACGTGTTATGTGTCGACGGATATAAAATTGTTGGTTCTGTAAAATATTATAATATGATTTTTCATCGACTCAAAACACAATGTGTCGACGCATCCAGTCACTCATAACTAACATGAGTCGACACATGACCAACATGCATCGACTCATAATACTTTCTTTCTTGACTAACCGTTTTATGTTATAAATATAAGCAAGCATTTTTCTCAGTACTATACAACAACATATTTGAATTGTGTGCAAACAATAGTGAGCAACCAGAAGCCTAAAGAAACTTCATCTTCATCATCTTCTCAACCATCTTCAATTCAACAACAACAAAGAAAATCAAACATCCTTGTTGAAGTGAATCAAGTGGTCTGAGATAACGTTCATCTGTGTATTGAAAGAATCTTAGCTGAGTTGAAGGTTGAAGAGGAGGATTCAAGAAATAAACCAGAGGGTTTGTCCTTCAAGAACGGGTGATTTCTTGAGGATTTTTTTAGCCACGGTCGCACGAGTCGGATTCAGCCGTAGCGAGGGGTTTAGAAATCGGAAGGATTTTAACAAACAGGTCGTGGAAGCGGAGGATCGTTTATGGATCTTGCAGGAAATCTTGATACAACTCATATCAAGTGGTGGTTCTTACTAGAAAAAGAAGATCATAGGAATTTCTATCTTTCTGTGTAGTGTAACCTTGTTATCAAACATTCAGTAAATTGTTATAAAAGTTCTCAGTTTCAATTGTGAAATTGAAAGGGAGACGTACCCACATGCGAGGACGGCAGTGGGGAACTTCCTTACGAAACTGCCTGCATATCGTTCTTTCTTTCTTTCTCTTTATAGTTTTACATATTCCATAATTTTGTAATTCAATTGGCCTGCTAAGCTTTTCTGTCTAATGATAAACATAGTGGTTCAAACATTTTCACCAAACCATCACTACTAAATCATTATACAAGCATATGCCAAGTGTTTGACAAAATTCCTAACAAATTTCTAAATTCATTGGAAATACTATTTTATGATAAGTGCATTGAAACGTTAAGATTTTTGAGTTGTATATTCATCCATTTCATTTAATAAAAATCCAGGAAGTTTTTCACATGTCAAGTTTTCTAGTAGTCGGTTCAAAGTAGACAGAATTGATTCAGGATATTGATTTTAGTTGTTTTCAACTCGCTTTGATAAAATAATCTTAAATCTTTGAAAAAGTAAGAGGTGATCTATTCACCCCCCCTCTCGATCACTTGTCACACCGTCTAACAAGTGTTATCAGAGCACCAGTTAGCTGGTGCTTTGTATCTACTAGTAACGCTATGGCCTTTGAACCAACGAGGGCGTATGATAGAGCTCCTGTTTTCAATGGTGAAAATTATGACTATTGGAAAGACTGCATGCGAGTACACATAAATTCCATTGACAGGAATGTATGGACTACAATTTAAAATGGTACCTTTCAAATAACCATGAGGAATGATGCATGTGCAATAGTACCTAAACCTGAGGATCAATGGAATGAAATGGATGAAAATAAATGGTCGTGCAATTGGAAAGGCAGAAATATGATAATCTCTGCACTTGGTGTTGATGAGTATTATAGGGTGTCTCACTGCACGTCCGCTAAAGAAATGTAGGATGCTTTAGAAATTTTCCATGAAGGCACTACTGAAGTTAAACAGTCCCGCATCAATACACTCAATCAAGAGTTCGAGCTCTTTCGCATGAAACAAGGAGAATTTGTCTCTGACATGCAGAAGAGATTCGTTCATCTTGTGAGTCGTTTAAATGCACTTGGAAAACCTGTTTCCAATGAAATTGCTACTAATAAAATTCTGAGATGTCTTAGCAGGGAATGACAGCCTAAAGTAATAGCTATCAAGGAAGCAAATGACATCACTACGCTTACCATTACAACTATGTTTGGAAAGTTGTAAGAACATCAACAAGAATTGCAAAGTCTTGAAAAATACGAAAATAAGAGTAAGAAGGAAAGGAACAAAGACAGGGAGGGTGAGAAGAAGTCAATAGCTCTAATGGCTTCTAGCTCTAAGTCCTCAACCAAAGAGCAAGATGATAATGACTCAACTAGTGATGAAAATTCTGATGATGAAGAAATGGGACTCTTTTTTCGGAGATACAATAAATTTATTCGAAAGAATGGAATCAAGCACTCCGATAAGAATCTCATAAGTTTTCGAAAACAATCCAAAGAGTCAAGGAAAGAAGAAAATAAAAATCAAAGAGGTAAAAGACCTTGTTACAATTGTGGTAAATTTGGACACTACAAACCAGACTGTCCAAAGATGAAAAAGGATAAGGGAAAAGCTCCACCAAAGAAGTTCAACAAACAAAGAAGAGCTTACATTGCGTGAAAAGTGATAGTGATTCATCAAACAATGACAGTTCAAGTGGTAGTGATGAAAGTGCAAATTTATGTCTGATGGCACATACCAAAAATCAATTCTACCACAAGAAAGACAACCACAACAAGCAAGTAAGACAAGCATATCCTAACAAATTTTCTTCTATGACCTTTTCTGAACTAAAATTAGCTTTTGAAAAATTGCAATACAAAGTCGAAGATGCTTTTAAGAGATTATCCTCCGATAAACAAATATTTTCATTTCTGGAGAGTAAAGTCTATAAAGCTGAAAAAGACTTAAAAATTCTAAAAGCTAGTATTGCAGAAAGTTCAAAAGATAAGGATGTATTCCCAGAAGGGAATTTGAAGTTTTCCATATTTGGCAACAAGAGGTTAGAACTCTTAATGCCAAATTAGAAAAAGCTTTACAGCCCAAAGTTACTTTTGCAGTCGATCCTAAAATTTTTAAGAAAACGTTGAATCCACCATATTCAAAATACTCTTTTGTTGAAAAAATACCAAAGGATTCAATGAGCAGAAGTAAAACAATACATCATCATCATGGTTTATGCCATTATTGTTGTCGTTTTGGTCATACCATTGAAAAATGCAAGTTTAGGAGGTTTCTTGTTCCTAAAGGCATTTACCAATGGAGGCCTAAAGGCAACCATGTTACCACTTACCCACATGGACCCAATAAAAATTAGGTACCTACCTCTCTCTTTTGATATTGCAGGAAAAGTGTCTTACATCCATGGATATAAGATGGTTTCTAAATAGTGGGTGTTCAAGGCACATGACCAGTGACATATCGCTCTTCATTGACTTCAAGGCAAAGAAGAAAGGATTTGTTACCTATGGAGACAATAACAAAGGAGCTATACTCGGTAAAGGTAGTGCAGGTAATCCCTATACCACTACTATTTCTGATGTCCATTTAATAGAGGGGCTTAAACATAATTTGCTGAGTATTAGTCAATTATGTGACAAAGGTTATAAAGTTACCTTCACAAACACTTGCTGCATAATTGAAAATACTAAAAAGGATATTCGTGTTTAAGGGCATTAGAGTAAACAATGTATATATGCTTGACCTTTTTGATGTATCCTTAATAAGCACTAAGTGTCTAGTCACTTTGAATGATGATTCTTGGCTTTGGCATAGACGTCTAGCGCATGATAACTTTGATTTTCTTAATAAGGTTGTATCCAAGGATCTAGTAGTAGGTCTTCCAAAGATAAAATTTACAAAGGATCACCTATGTGATGCGTGCCAAATCGGAAAGCAAACAAGAGTCTCTTTCAAATCCAAAAATATGATTTCCACTTCACGACCCCTTGAGCTTCTCCACATGGACCTTTTTGGACCCTCTAGAACAAAAAGTCTAGGAGGAAATTATTATGGTTTTGTGATTGTTGACGACTACTCTAGATTTACTTGGACTATATTCCTTCATAGCAAAAATGAAACTTTTTCTGCTTTTAAGAGTTTTGCAAAACTATCTCAAAACAGAATGGAATTGAAAATAATTGCAATTCGAAGCGATCATGGAGGTGAATTTCAAAACCATCTCTTTGATAAGTACTGTGACAAGCATGGTATTGAGCATAATTTTCCAGCACCTCGAACTCCACAGTAGAATGGAGTTGTGGAGCGCAAAAATCGCGTCTTAGAGGAGTTAGCAAGAACAATGTTCAATGAAGGTGGATTACCAAAATATTTTTGGGCTGATGCAATTGGTACAGCCTGTTATGTTTTAAATAGAATATTAATTCGTCCCATTTTGGATAAAACACCTTAAGAAATTTTAAAAGGAAGAAAGCCAAACTTGTCACATCTTCATGTATTCGGTTGCAAATGTTTTTTTTTAAATAATGGAAAAGAAAATCTTGGAAAATTTGATGCAAAAGCAGATGAAGGCATCTTTCTCAGATACTCACAATAAAGCAAAGCATATAGGGTATACAATAAACATTTACTTACAGTTGAGGAGTCATTTCATGTCTCTTTTGATGAATCTTATCCGAAACATGTCGGAAAAGGTATTTCTCTTGATGGTGCAAGTGTATCTACTGAGAATATACTCAAAGAAACTGTTGGGGAAATTGTTCAATCCAAAACAGTTGATAATGAGGAAGAAGAGAAAATGGAAGAAAATGATCTTCCACTAGCTTGGAAGTCCTCTAAAGACCATCTCATTGAAAACATATTGGGAGACATCTCAAAAGGAGTAATGACTCGCTCCAAGATAAGTAATTTTTGTTATCATTTTGCTTTCGTTTCACAAGTAGAACCTAAAAATGCTAAAGATGCCTTGATTGATGAATTTTGGCTAATGGCCATGCAAGAAGAGCTAAATCAGTTTAAAAGAAATGACGTTTGGGAACTTGTCCCTCGTCCACGAGACCATCATATCATAGGCACTAAATGGGTTTTTAGAAATAAACTTGATGAAAATAGAATGATAACCCGCAATAAAACAAGCTTGGTAGCATAAGGGTATAACCAAGAGGAGGGCATTGATTATGAGGAGACTTATGCTCCAGTTGCTCGCCTTGAAGCTATACGTATCTTGATCGCTTATGCGTATGCAAAAGATTTTAAGCTTTATCAAATGGATGTAAAGATTGTATTTCTTAACAGAGTCATAAATGAAGAAGTGTATGTCTCACAACCTTCTAGTTTTGAAAATAACGAATATCCAGATCATGTCTTTAAATTAGAACGAGCTTTATACGATCTTAAACAGGCTCCTTGGGTCTGGTATGAGAGACTTAGTAAATTTATACTTGATCATGGTTATTCAAGAGGTAAAGTGGACACCACTCTTTTTATTAAACGTAAAGGAAAGCACATCCTTTTAGTTCAAATATACGTAGATGACATTATTTTTGGTTCAACTAATCTACACTTGGTCGAAGAATTTTCCAAAGTCATGCGGGGTGAATTTGAGATGAGTCTTATGGGGCAGCTAAACTACTTTCTCGGTCTCCAAATAAAGCAGCTCAATGAAGGCACAATTATATGTCAAATAAAATATTGCCAAGAGTTGCTTAAATGATTTGGGATGAACAACTCAAAACCAATTGACACCCCCATGCCTACCAACGAAAATTTAGACAAGGATGAACATGGTAAGAGTGTTGATGTCAAGAAATATAGAGGTATGATCGGATCACTCTTGTATCTTACAACATCTAGGCCTGACATCATGTTTAGTGTTTGCATGTGTGAACGATATCAATCGAATCCTAAGGAATCCCACTTGAAAGTTGTCAAGTGTATACTTAGGTATCTCAATAATACATCTAAGTATGGGCTATGGTATTCCAAGGAAAGCAATTGCAGTTTAGTAGGTTACTCCGATTCTGATTTTGCTGGCTGTAAATCAGATAGGAAAAGCACTAGTGGAACATGTCACTTGTTTTCAAACTCTCTAGTAAGTTGGCATAGCAAAAAGCAAGTTTCTGTCGCTTTGTCAACTGCTGAAGCTGAATAGGTTGCAACCGGTAGTTGTTGTGCTCAGATCTTATGGCTGAAGCAACAATTACAAGACTACGATATTCAATTAAAATGTATTCCAATAAAATGTAACAACACAAGGGCTATAAATATCACTAAGAATCCAGTCCTACACTCATGCACTACACACATAGAGATTAGACATCACTTTCTTCGTGATCATGTTGAAAAGGAAGATGTTACGTTTGAGCATGTTGATACTAAAAATCAACTTGCTGGCATCTTTACAAAACCACTAGCAACAGAACTCTTCTTCAACATTCGTCGTGAGCTAGGGATTTTAGATCTCTCTTACGTGATGTCCTAAGCATATATGTAGTTCAAATATATCTATGTCTCACCATACTGTTGAGATGTGTTTTTTCAGCTTTAGTACATGTGTATACTTATCTAATAAAACGAGGTAATATCCTTCCTATCTTCTCCCTCAATCACTTATAAGTTGATCTAAATGTTCCACTGATAATGTCTCCGTGTATCTCTTTTACATAAATTGTTTGAATTTGACATATGAAATTTACATCACATCATTGGGCATGCATAATACTCTTCATATGATTCATTTTTTCATAATCATTTAAATTGGAATTTGGTACCATATCCCTTTATTAACAAGAAACTGTGAAAAACTGCAACTTCTGTCAAAATCTGTGTTATGAGTCGATACATACAATTATGAGTCGACTCATATCAAAAATCTTATAAAAACAGAAAGTAAGACTTGGTTTCAGATCGACGCATCAAGGTTTGCGTCGACACATATTCCTTCATGTCGATTCATAGAGATCTTGTGTCGATACAAAATGTTTAAAACAAAGAAAAACTGCTCTTTCACACAGGATGTGTCGACACATACAGATTTCGTGTCGACACATAAGAGTAATAAATGTCATTAATTTGAATTGTGCCTACCCACCTACCCATCCCTCCAACTATCCATATCATCACATACAAGCCTCCAACCCTAATAATTCTTCGCCACTCTCATCACTCTTTCATCTTCAACAAAAAAAATACCTCATACTCATACTCTTAACAACCATTCTTATACAACCAAGCATTCCCCCAAAAACAAAAGGGAAGGGAAAATTAGCTGCTGGACCATCCGGATCTGTCCCAGATATCCCTCCAAGCGCCTTATCTATCATGCATCCCGCTGTCGCAGATGAATTTGAGCAGTCCTTTAAAACAATGTTAGTTATGAAACCTCATGTCTTTAATAAGGCAGAGGTTCTATCCATCCTGTAGTTGTTTAGGTATTGGCTTGCATTTTTGGTAAAACCCAAGTGTATGTGTGAATGTCATGATTGATGTCATAACATTCTAGTTTAGTTTGTACTGATTCATTAGGTACCTTTGCAGAAAAATATTGTCATTCAGGTACTGATGTTTATAAGTGTGTATCTGAGCATTTTGCAAAATGATCACATTTTCCTAAATCAGTAGACAGGTTCCTCAGATGTCATAACAGATGTTAAGACATCCTGTTCTGAACTAACAGTTTTGCAGGTTGGTTAATTCTGAGTTTTTTCAGGAAAATAACTCAGTCTTTCCAGAACAGAATCTTGCGTTTTCTGAGGGTTAACCTGGCTCAACCCTAACCTGGTTAATAAAGTCCTGTGACCTAGTCTTAAGGTCAAACGGAATTAACCCTAGGTTTTTATGGAAACCCTAACTGAAGTTGCAGCTGCTATATATTCAACAGAGCTGCTGTTTTGCAAGTAATCCCTTTTTGGTCAGACGATCATTTGTAAACTGTATAGGTTTAATTATTGTACTCCAAGCAATTATCATTGTGATAAGTGCCTTGGAATAGGTTTTTAATTGTAAGGGTTGTGTAGCACTCAAAGCTTTGAAGCAAGAGTGTTTGAATGTTTCTTGACTAAAGCTGTGAAGCAGAGTCAAGTTAAGTTGTGTATCACTCAAAGCTGTGAAGCAAGAGTGGTTGTGTTACTTGATTAAAAAGCTGTGAAGCTTAATCAAGTGTATGTTTTTGAAGAGTGTCTTCATCAATTCATTAGTCAAATTGTTTTATGTATCACTGCTGTGATTGAGGGGGAGTGAGTAGGAACTCAGGTTTAAGTTGTACTTAGATTGAAATTGCATTGGGTAGGTCTTAAGTGAAGGAGATAAACTGGTTGGTTTATTCCTGAATTAACATCTCTTATAGTGGATTTCCTCCCTGGCTTGGTAGCCCCCAGAGTAGGTGTTGTTGCACACTGAACTGGGTAAACAATTGACTGTGTTCTTTATTGTTTTTGTATTTACTGTCATATAGTAAGTCATATACGGTGTCATAACATTGAACGTGACATTGAGTATCTGCAGCCAGAATTTCAATTGGCATCAGAGCAGGCACCCTGCCTGTATTACTGGGTGAGATCTAGGGATATCACTTTCTGGCACTATGGACAAAGAAGGAGTTTTTGGAAATAGACCACCCATTCTGGATGGAACTAATTATGACTACTGGAAACCTCGTATGATTGCCTTCCTAAAATCTCTGGACAAAAAGGCTTGGAGAGCTGCTGACAAAGGATGGATCCATCCCACCATAACTGAGAAAGATGGGATAATCAGTCTGAAGCCTGAGGAAGATTGGAGTAAAGAAGAAGATGAGTTAGCTCTGGGAAATTCCAAAGCTTTAAATGCCTTGTTCAATGGAATTGATAGAAACATTTTCAGACTAGTACATCAATATGAACTGGCCAAGGAAGTTTGGGACACTCTCAAAACTACTCATGAGGGCACTTCCAAAGTAAAAATGTCAAGGCTTCAGATGTTGACTACCAAGTTTGAGAATCTAAAAATGATGGAAGATGAAACCATTCATGAGTTTCACATGAACATCTTGGAGATTGCCAACACCTCAGGAGCACTGGGAGAAAAGATGTCAGAAGAAAAACTGGTGAGGAAGATTCTCAGATCCTTGCCTAAAAGATTTGCAATGAAAGTAACTGCCATAGAGGAAGCCCAGGACATCAGCAAGTTGAAAGTGGATGAACTTATTGGGTCTCTTCAGACTTTTGAGATGGGGATCACTGATAATGGTGACAAGAAGAACAAAAGCATAGCACTTGTATCCAACACTGATGTTGAAAACAAGGAGGATGAAGAAGAGAATATTTCAGAAGCTATTGCCATGCTTGGAAGACAGTTCAACAAGCTCATCAAAAGAATGGATCCAAAGTCAAGGTCTAATGTTCATAACATTCCCTCTGACATTGACAGTTCCAGCAGAAGACCAAGGTCAGAAGAAAAGGGAAACCAAGGCAGAGGTATTCAATGCCATGGATGTGAAGGATATGGACATATTCGAGCTGAATGTCCTACCTTTCTTAAGAAACAAAAGAAAGGGATGACTGTTACTTGGTCTGACTATGATTCAGAAAGTAATTCTGAAGAAGAATCTGCCAAACTAGTTACTGCTCTAACTAGTATTTGTACTTCTGAAAGTGACACTAGTGATGAAGAAGTGACATTTGAAGAACTGGATGATACCTACAAGAAATTGTGTATCAGAAGTGCTGAAGTCTGTGTACAGAATGAGAAACAATCAAAACTTATTATAAAGCTGGAGGCTGAAAAAAGGGCAGATCTTGAAACTATAAGTCACCCAGAAGGGGAAGTTCAATTACTGAACTCACAACTGAACCAAATGACAAAATCTGTCAAGATGTTGACCAATGGATCAGATAAATTGGAAGAGATCCTTCAAGTTGGACAAAATGTGGGAAACAAATCTGGTCTAGGATTTGTGGAAGCTAAGAAATCTGGTGCAGACAAGAAGATTAGGCATGTTAAACAATTGTCAAAGCAGATGTCTCAACACAACTCTCAACATCAGAAATACATGAAGAAAAAATACCAAAGATGGAGATGTCATCATTGTGGGAGGTATGGACACATAAAGCCCTTCTGCTTCAAATTGCACGGATACCCTAATCAAAACTCAGGTGCTAAACCTAAGCCAAAAAGGGTACCACATACTCCTCATTGGAAGAAAAAGGCTACTGCCCTGATAGCCCATACTTCCCTGAGAATGTCTGCAAAGGAAGGCTGGTACTTTGACAGTGGATGTTCCAGACACATGACTGGAATCAAAAATCTCCTCAATAATGTTAAGCCTCACACCACCAGTTTTGTGACCTTTGGAGATGGTGCTAAAGGTGAAGTCAAAGGAGTTGGTAATTTGGACTGCCCTGGAGTTCCAAGTCTGAATAAAGTACTGCTGGTAAAAGGGTTGACTGCTAATCTCATTAGTATCAGTCAATTATGTGATCTAGGATTCAAGGTCAACTTCTCAAAATCTGAATGTCTAGTAATTAATAAAAAACTAGAAGTTGTAATGAGAGGAATCAGATCCAAAGATAACTGCTACTTGTGGCAGCCTGAGAACACTGATAACTCCATTATGTGTCCAATTACCAAAGAAGAAAAAGAGATGAAACTGTGGCAACATAAGCTTGGTCATCTTCATCTAAGAAGAATTAAAAGAGCTACCTCTATGGAAGCAGTCAGAAGGAATCCAAAACCACAGGTTGATAATGGCTGTGATGTGGCAAATAAACTTGAAGAAGGTTGTGTTGTCAGAACCATTGACAAGGATGTTGGAAATAACAAGTCTAATAAATTCTGTTTCCCTGAAGAAATGAGGCTTGAAGTCTCCTCTCCTATAACTCTCCATCAAAATGGACTGGACAAAAAGAAAATCATTCAAGAATCAACCAGAACTATGACTCATATCAAAAGAATGCCTTCCCAACTCTGTGCGGAAATAGTTGCTGCAAGGAATAACTGTTCTCAAAATATCTGGTCAAAACAGATGCTCACTGAGTATAATGTCTCACAAGATGTTGTGACATTGTGTTGTGACAATCTGAATACAATCAAAAACCCTATTCAGCATAACAGGAACAAGCACATTGACTTTGTAGAGAAGAAGTCATTTAAACTGGAACATGGTACCTTTAAGCTTCAGCTGACTGATTCTTCTATCAAGGCTCTTGTTGGAAATAAACTTGAAAACTTGAGGGGCAGGTTGGGTATTTACCAACATGAGAAATTATAGCAATTAATTTTGCTTAAAACAAGGGTTGAAGGAGTTAATTTTATTAAGTCTATTTTTAGTGGGTTAATCATATGCTTTCCCAATTCTTTCAAAATCCTTAAGAAGTTGAAAAGACTCTCTTTTGCCTCCTACCTCTCTCGTCTTTGCAACCTGTTCCCTCCTCTCAATCAAAGATTTTTCTCAAATTGCCACTGGTACTCAAAGTCAATCAAAATGTCTCAGACATCATCTTCAACCAAGGCGACTTCATCATCCTCATCATCCTCATCATCTGACCAAGACTCTAGAGCAATCACCACATGCATAGAATCTGAAGTTCTTGAGGTCACTCCTCTCAGGGAGATGGCAACTGACCCAGCCAAAGTCAAAAAGCTAAGAACCAGACATGCAGGAAGAGCTCAAGCTGCAGCCTCTGGTAATCCTTCTCATCCTTCTTCTTCTGTTCCAAATAGAGAAGGATCAGTTCAAGTTCATCAAGCTATTGCTAGGCTTGTTACGAGTATACTAAGCGGAAACAAACCTGTACCGGGGATTTCTGTCCCTTTAAACCAATCAGAAAGCCCAAATGTGTACATCTCTGAGAATGTAGATGTCTCTGAGAATGTTGTGACACAAAAAGACAACATTCAGAACTCCTCAGAAAAGACTACTGATCCACCTATCATTGATGTGGATGAGGATTACTCAGATAATGATCTGATTGCCAATGTAAACCCTAGCATAGCTAGGAGATTGATGAAAAGAAAAGGTAATCAGAATGATAAACCTGCTGTTAAGAAATCCAAGGCTGAAGGCATGGCTGAGAAAAGTATTCAGACAAAAGGGAAGAAGGCCCAGGTGCATACTGCTAGACAACCAATTTCAAAGAAGAGAAAAGAACCTAAATCTTCTGATTCTGATGAGGAATCAGAATTTGAGATTGATGCTGAAGAAATTCCTATTAGAAGGAAGCTCCCCTCCAGCAAAATTGCTAGAGTGCCTGAAGTCCCAACAGACAACATCTCTTTTCATCATCCTGACAATGCAAACAGATGGAAGTATGTTTGCTTAAAGAGAATAGCTTTAGAAAGAGAACTCAACAATGATGCCTTGGAGTGCAAAGACATCATGGACCTGATCAAGAATGCTGGACTGATGAAGACAGTGATAAAATTTAACAAATGTTATGAAAATCTGGTCAAGGAGTTTGTAGTGAACTTGTCTAATGATTGTATTGATGGAAGGTCAGCTGACTTTGAAAGTGTTTTTGTTAGAGGAAGAAGGGTCAAGTTCTCTCCATCAGGAATTAACAAGTTTCTTGGAAGAACAAATGAGGATTGTCCTGATCTGGAGGCCACTGACAATGAAGTTTGTCAAACCATCACAACCAGGCAAGTGAAGTGCTGGCCCTTGAAAGGCAAGCTGAATGCCAACAAACTCAGCATGAAATTTGCCATCCTGCATAAGATAGGTGCAGCCAACTGGGTGCCTACAAATCATAAATCAACTATCTCCACAGGATTGGGGAGATTTATTTATGCTGTGGGAACCAAGACTGCTTTTGACTATGGCAGGTACATCTTTGAACAAACTTTAAAGCATGCTGGTAGTTATGCTGTCAAAGGACCAATCGCCTTTCCCTCCCTCCTTTGTGGAATTATCCTTGCACAATACCCTGATATCCTTGTGGCAAGAGATACAGCCTGCAAAAGAGCTCCTGCCTTTGGCTTGCACTACAAACTGTTTCAGGGATCTCATGCTCCAGATATTGTCATAACATCAGCTGAGACATCATCTGTGAAGACCCAGTCCAAGACATCTGATGTCATAGCTGTTTTAAAAGAGACTTGCAAAGAGCTGGATGCTAGGAAAAAGACCCTAGAAATCCTAATTGCCAGGTTAGAAAAGGAGGAAGATGAAGGAAACAGAAGGGAAGAAGGTGTAGAAGCTGAAGGTCATCTCAACATTGAAGAAACTAGCTCCTCTGAGTCTGATGACAGTGCTTAAAGGTTGGTTGCTGTTTGGTGGTGTTGCTGGTTGGTGCTGATATCTGGTGGAGTTTGGAAGTGTGTTCAGTTTTTTTTTCTGCTGCTGCTCTTATTATTTGTTTTGGATAACTGTATAATCTTTATGAACATGTATCTTTGGCCCATTTGTGGCTAAAGAGGGGGAGAATATTTTGGTACTTACTTAATTAGTACTTGCTCAATTAGACATTCTATTTTTCTGCAGTCATTTCTTTCTGCTGCTATCTATCTCTGATTGCTTAAGGTCTTTAGCCAAAAATCTGCCAAAGGGGGAGTTTGTAGTTGTTTAGGTATTGGCTTGCATTTTTGGTAAAACCCAAGTGTATGTGTGAATGTCATGACTGATGTCATAACATTCTAGTTTAGTTTGTACTGATTCATTAGGTACCTTTGCAGAAAAATATTGTCATTCAGGTACTGATGTTTATAAGTGTGTATCTGAGCATTTTGCAAAATGATCACATTTTCCTAAATCAGTAGACAGGTTCCTCAGATGTCATAACAGATGTTAAGACATCCTGTTCTGAACTAACAGTTTTGCAGGTTGGTTAATTCTGAGTTTTTTCAGGAAAATAACTCAGTCTTTCCAGAACAGAATCCTGCGTTTTCTGAGGGTTAACCTGGCTCAACCCTAACCTGGTTAATAAAGTCCTGTGACCTAGTCTTAAGGTCAAACGGAATTAACCCTAGGTTTTTGTGGAAACCCTAACTGAAGTTGTAGCTGCTATATATTCAACAGAGCTGCTGTTTTGCAAGTAATCCCTTTTTGGTCAGACGATCATTTGTAAACTGTATAGGTTTAATTATTGTACTCCAAGCAATTATCATTGTGATAAGTGCCTTGGAATAGGTTTTTAATTGTAAGGGTTGTGTAGCACTCAAAGCTTTGAAGCAAGAGTGTTTGAATGTTTCTTGACTAAAGCTGTGAAGCAGAGTCAAGTTAAGTTGTGTATCACTCAAAGCTGTGAAGCAAGAGTGGTTGTGTTACTTGATTAAAAAGCTGTGAAGCTTAATCAAGTATATGTTTTTGAAGAGTGTCTTCATCAATTCATTAGTCAAATTGTTTTATGTATCACTGCTGTGATTGAGGGGGAGTGAGTAGGAACTCAGGTTTAAGTTGTACTTAGATTGAAATTGCATTGGGTAGGTCTTAAGTGAAGGAGATAAACTGGTTGGTTTATTCCTGAATTAACATCTCTTATAGTGGATTTCCTCCCTGGCTTGGTAGCCCCCAGAGTAGGTGTTGTTGCACACTGAACTGGGTAAACAATTGATTGTGTTCTTTATTGTTTTTGTATTTACTGTCATATAGTAAGTCAGATACGGTGTCATAACATTGAACGTGACATTGAGTATCTGCAGCCAGAATTTCACATCCATATCACATATGTCTGCGATATACTAGATGCTCAACAACTAGGGTCATTTCTTAACGTTAGAGAAGACTACCATGAAGACTTTATACGAGCTTTTTATGCTGGATTAGAAACAAATAAGGGTTGGTGCTTTAAAGTCAAAATAGGGACAAGAAGATATGTCTTTGAAGCCATTGATTGGCAGAGCATTTTTGGCATTCCTTTTGGAAGGTCAATAATGAAAAGCTTCCATGATCAAAATTTTGATACCGACTATGATGAAGAAGCTTTCATAAACTCAATCCTAAAACTTGATTGACCTCTAGGCGAGTTTGAGCCGATAACCACCGACAATATCAAAAGCATTCCTAGAATACTTCACTGGATAACCTCACATATATTGCGTCAAAGATTCAGTGGCCACTCTCGGCTAGACAGGTCAAATATCCATCTTCTGCACATTTTGCTAGATAGGGTTCCCCTAAACTGGCCAAACTACTTTATCAAACGCATGTTCCTTATGCGAAACAGCCAGAAGAACACTGCACTTGGATATTCGAATCAAATCGTGAGAATTATCAAGTTCTGGAACCTTGTTATCTCACTTGTTCCTCTCATCTCTCCTAATGCTGCCCAAGAGTTTAATAAGGCTACTTTATCTCACATGGGATACAGATGGGACAAAAACCGTCAATGCCTTTATTTTAAGGAAAAAGGGTCAAATGTTAGGGTATATAACTTTGACATCCCCTCTGAACAGATCTATGAGGATGAGAACCCTATTGATGCTGACATGCCAGATATCAATGAAAATATCCAACCTGAAGCAAATCAGGATGGAACCGGTTGGGGTGAGTGGGTGCCAAACCGCTGATCTCCAACAAATTATCAATTTGATCAAACATCACAACCTCATGGTGCTCCCACTGCTGCAGCAGGTTCTTCCTCGGAAGCCCCTGCTTACCTCACCACCATGTTTCAGCAAATGCAGGTTGCAAATGATTCTCGCCATGAAGAAGCGAGACAGTGGCACAACCAGCAAAATGAATGGCACAAAGAACATGAGCAATGGCATGATGAGCACACACGGATATACCAAAATCAACATTTGTGGCACTTAGATTTGGTCAAATGGAACCCGGTGTTTTACAATGAGATGACAAGCTTCATGGCCGACTGTCGTCAAAATCCTGGAATCATGGAAAATTTCAGAAATATCGATATCCAGAACAGGTTTCGACGATATCAGTTCATGACTCAGAATCCTGACATCAATCCACCTCCACCGCCTCCTCCATCCTACAACTATGACGAGTCTTGTGATGGGCACAATCCCTAATTTATATCTTCATGTCATACATTACATACCATTAACTCATGCTTTTCTTTCTTTCTTTCAAGTGGTTGTATTAATGTCTCCTTCAAACATTCTATTTTGCTTATGTAATCTAACTTTTATCTGCAAATTAATTACTTTTAACTTGATCACTTTCTGTTTACTCTATTATTTACTCAGTTATTGATAAAATTATGCCAAGACATTCTGTGTGAATTCCAAGACAATTATTTGCTGAAATTGTATATCAATTTTCTTATGTGCTAAGATTACTGAAAATATTGCTTATTCTCTTTTTGATGTGGTCAAAGGGGGAGAAAAGGAGTGTGTTAGTGAAGATTGTGTTTGTGTTAGAAAGAAGATGTACAAACTCAGGGGGAGCAAGTTTATTCATCTACACTATATCACCACACATCATCAGATATTTGTCATCATTAAAAAGGGGGAGTTTGTGAGCAACCCCTTCATAATTGATTTTTGAATGATTGCAAATATATGTGAAATACTAAATACATGTGTGCACTATAAAAATATAATATAACATGTTTAAATAAGCTAAAAATATATTTTACTCATAATGCATCATTATGAGTCGACACAACAGGTTTTGTATCAATACATAACTTACTGAAGCCCCTGGAATACTATTTCAAAACTATTATGCATCATACAAAAGCTTATGCGTCGACACATAACTCTTTGATGACCCTGAAATGCAAACTTAAAACCTGCATGCATCGATACATAATCTCATGCACCGACACATAACATTTTGATGCCCCTGTAATACAAACTTAAACTTGTATGCATCGATACAAAACCTCATGCATCGACACATAACACTTTGATGCATCTGTAATACATTCTTGAACTTGTATGCATCGACACAAAACTTCATGTATCGACACATAACATTCTGATGCCCTTGGAAAACATTTTTGAACTTATATGTATCGATACATAATATCATGTGTCGACTCATACTATGTTTTATGTTCAAAAATTAAAATTACAATCAGTACGTATCGACACATACGTGTTATGTGTCGACAGATATAAAATTGTTGGTTCTGTATAATGTTATAATATGATTTTGCATCGACTCAAAACACAATGTATCGACGCATCCTGTCACTCATAACTAACACGAGTCAACAAATGACCAACATGCACCGACTCATAATACTTTCTTTCTTGACTAACCGTTTTCTGTTATAAATATAAGCAAGCATTTTTCTCAGTACTATACAACAACATATTTGAATTGTGTGAAAACAATAGTGAGCAACCAAAAGCCTAAAGAAACTTCATCTTCATCATCTTCTCAACCATCTTCAATTCAACAACAACAAAGAAAATCAAACATCCTTGTTGAAGTGAATCAAGCGGTCTGAGATAACGTTCATCTGTGTATTGAAAGAATCTCAGCTGAGTTGAAGGTTGAAGAGGAGGTTTCAAGAAATAAACCAGAGGGTTTGTCCTTCAAGAACGGGTGATTTCTTGAGGGTTTTGTTAGCCACGGTCGCGCGAGTCGGATTCAGCCGTAGCGAGGGGTTTGGAAATCAGAAGGATTTTAACAAACAGGTCGTGAAAGCGGAGGATCGTTTGTGGACCTTGCAGGAAATCTTGATACAACTCATATCAAGTGGTGGTTCTTACAAGAAGAAGAAGATCATAGGGATTTCTATCTTTCTGTGTAGTGTAACCTTGTTATCAAACATTTAGCAAATTGTTATAAAAATTCTCAGTTTCAATTGTGAAATTGAGAGGGAGACGTACCCACACGCAAGGACGACAGTGGGGAACTTTCTTACCAAACTGTCTGTGTATCGTTCTTTCTTTCTTTCTCTTTATAGTTTTACATATTCCATAATTTTGTAATTCAATTGACTTGCTAAGCTTTTCTGTCTAATGATAAACATAGTGGTTCAAACATTTTCACCAAACCACCACTACTAAATCATTATACAAGCATATGTCAAGTGTTTGACAAAATTCCTAACAAATTTCTAAATTCATTGGAAATACTGTTTTATGATAAGTGCATTGAAACGTTAAGATTTTTGAGTTGTATATTCATCCATTTCATTTAATAAAAATCCAGCAAGTTTTTCACATGTCAAGTTTTCTAGTAGTCGGTTCAAAGTAGACGAAATTGATTCAGGATATTGATTTTCGCTGCTTTCAACTCGCTTTGATAAAATAATCTTAAATCCTTGAAAAAGTAAGAGGTGATCTATTCACCCCCCTCTCGATCACTTGCCACACCGTCTAACACTATAAACGAAAAAGTTGCCAAAATAACAAACACTCAGAATAAGCTTATAAGGAAAACATACAATTGCACATCAAGTTTGAGTCGTGTTTGGGTAACTAACGCAACTAAAACGGAAATGTGAAATGATCATCAGTAGTAATAGTTCATTTAACTGTCAATCTTCATTATATGCAGAACAGCACCTCTCAAATGATCATCTTTAACTCTCATTTTTTAGTCAGAGCTCATTACTCCCTCTTGATGATATCGACTTGTGCAGAAGATTCGATTATGCTATCCTGATGATCGAACAACCGTTCCAAGCCAGTCATCAGGGATGCTGTTTCTAAGATCTCCATTTAAGGCCTTTAATGAATGAGTTGTTGCTGCCTGAAATACAATTCATGTTTTCAAAACTAGGAGCGCATATAACTAAAACAAGCATGTGAAACATGAGCAAAATATTACTTTTACAATGTAAACATCAATTCCAAATTTTGCTATCATTGCAGCTTCTGAGATCTTTGTTTTCATCCCACCAGTTGTATCATGGGCAGCAACAGTTATCTCAACTGCAGATATCAATCACAGCAACAAAAAAAAAAAAATCAATCCGTACATTCAAATCACATAATCAACGGAAGCTTGCACTTTAAGTTATTCACTTAATAAATTAAAAGTCCAAATACCAAGGTAGAAGCTTATTGTAATTGTTCATTTATGGAATCAAAGAAATAGCAAAAGATAAGAAAATCCACGCCCCAATTCACTGTGATTTGGCATGCTACCATGGCAACTTCTGATTTATGAGTGAAAACAAGATCGCTCAAACCATTTTGTTGAACTTCTCAGTTAAAATTAGTTTGTTGCTATTCACTTACTGAAAAGTTCTTATAAGCTTGTAGATGTTTATGGAGAGACTAAATGAGGGAGCAACAAAGAAAATTTAGATACAAAAACTAATTTCAACTTATACGAAAAATTGTAATTCAGAGAACTCAGTCATTGAAAGATACTTTCAATTAAGGTTTTGAAAACCAAACAGAACCAGACAGTTCAACTGGTTAAACAGTGAACTGGCGCTGCACTGTTCGGTTATTTAAGAGGTTCAACTACGGTTTTGTCTCGGTTCGAGTTATTTAAAGTAGTTGAACCACTACGCCGTAGGTCTCGTCGGTTCAATATCTAGTTTGGGTTTTGAAACACTGCTTTCAATATTTCATTCTTTACGAGTGTTTCTAGAGAAGATAATCCAAACTGATTCTAAGTCTGCTTACTTGAATTTTGCAACTTTGGTTTTATGACTGACCAGCTTCCGTCTTCAGCAACAGCTGTCAGTTGAAAAAGTTGTGATATGAAAAGCCTAGAATAGGTCATATGGAAGGTAGAGTTTACAACAAGTTCTCACCAATCTCCTTCAAGAGTATCGCGTCAGGCTCTGTTGGCGGGCGATCATACACTCCATACACATCTGTCTTTCATTCATGATTAATGGAAAACATTCATGTAACAACTTCTAATATTTAAGATATGTAAGTTGTATAGCATGTTGTTTCAGGTACTTTGATCCAAGATAATTTGAAATTGTGGTTTTGCAAATCTATCCAGCATATTGATACAATCTTTAAAATCTAACCGCGTCTTTGGAACAGATTTAATCTAGCGCAAAAAAGTAACTGCATGTTAGCAATATATCGATTATCGAGATGTCCATTACTTGGATGGAACTATATACTCACAAGAAGATTATTTGGCTTGATATATTCCGTAAGTGCTTTATATTTGTAGCAATTCAAGAATAAAAATGGATATACATGACATATGGAGGATACCAAGAAAACAACATATTTAGGCTTTGAGTATGCTGCAAGATGACTTATGATGACATCTCCACTCAAAATAGTGCATCCCTGAAAAATAAGAGTTAATGCGAAAACTACAATTTTTGTTATTAACGAGAACAATAAAACTTAATAGACCGAGTGATACGAACTAAAACACAGAATTGTAGTAATATAACAGTACAAGCAGAAAACAGAGGAAAAGAGAGCTTTATTATAGTGAATATGAATGGGAAACAGTTACAGAAAAGGGAATGTAACCCTAGATCTGACAAGAGCTAGGCTCCTAATAGGAAGCTATAGCTCCCTATTCATGCTAGTAAATCACTATAATCCAAGGTAAGATCTACATTCTCCCTCTGATCCCTTATATCGTGGAAATGGATTGCAAAGTGCTCTCCTCACTCAAGCCACGTCACAATATTATAACTAACTAGCCACCAATTCCCTTCTTACCCTTCCTTCTAGAATACACTTTCCACTCTTGGGGTCCACTTGATTCCTTGTAAATCAGCCGCTCACGTGGCAATTCTTTCTCAACTAACTGAGTCCTATCAATACCCTCTCCTTCCGCAATGGCCTTGTCCTCAAGGCCAAACTTTGGAAATTGGCTTCTGATCATTATCTCATCTTCCCAAGTTGCTTCTTCTGCTGTCTTGCCTTTCCAGTGTACGAGGATTTGCCTTATTTCTTCATCTTGTTTTTTTACCTTCCTAGTGGCTAGTACCGCCTCTGGTTCATACACTTCAATATGTTCCTCCAATAGCTCGGGTAACTCATCCTCTTCGTGATAACTCCCCACAGCCTTCTTCAATAATGAAACATGAAAAACAGGATGCACTCTGGACCCTTCGGGCAGCTTCAGTCTGTATGCCACTGCTCCTATCTTCTCAATAATGGGATAAGGACCGTAGTATCTTGCTGCTAATTTCGCACAAATTCTGGTCACTACTGATTGCTGTCTATGAGCCTTAAGCTTGACAAACACCCATTCTCCACATACAAAACTCCTGTCCGTGCGTTTCTTATCAGCTTGACTCTTCATCCTCTCTTGTGCTCTCAATAATTGGTTCCTTAATTGTCTCAAAGCCTCATCTCTGTCCAATAATTCTCTCTGCACAGCTTCAACTCTAGTCTCTCCTTGACTCCATTGAATTAGTTTTGGAGGTGGCCTTCCATAAACTACCTCAAATGGTGTCTTCTCGGTGGCAGCGTGAAAAGTTGTATTGAACCAATATTCAGCCCAGTGTATCCACGATACCCATGTCCTAGGTTGATCTGCAATGAAACACCTCAAATAGGTTTCCAAACACCTATTAACCACCTCTGTCTGCCCATCCGATTCGGGATGATATGCGGTACTCATTTTCAGCTTAGTTCCCTGCAGTTTGAACATCTCCCTCCAAAAACTACTCATAAAAATGGGATCCCTATCGCTTACTATGGACAGAGGAATGCCATGGAGTTTGACTATCTCCTTACAAAATACTTCAGCAATACTCCTAGCTGTATATGGATGTCGCAGAGGGATAAAATGAGAGTACTTTGACAGTCTGTCCACCACCACTAAAATAGCTTCGAAACCTTTTGACTTTGGCAACCCGGTGATGAAGTCAATCGATAAATCATCCCATATCTGATGAGGAATGGGTAGAGGTTGTAACAAGCCTCCTGGAGATGAAGCCATGTACTTCTGTCTTTGGCAAATGTCGCATCTTCTTACAAAGTCTTGTACGGTTCCTTTCATGCCTATCCAATACACATTAGCCGCAATTCTTCTATAAGTTTTGTAGAACCCCGAATGTCCTCCTTGGGGTGTTGAGTGGAATTCCTCTAACAATGTAGGAATTAGCAAAGAATTGTTGGAAATCACCAACCTACCTTCATACATTAAGACACCTTGCTTGTACTCATACCCAGGCCATGTTTCTGCATTTTGTTGAACCTCTTCTATTATTTTCTGCAACCTTTCATCCTGTTGGTTTTCTGTTTTAACCTGTTCCATATGCAGCCATCTCCATTGGTAATTCATGGTAGCTAACTCCCCTCCCTCATGAATTCTGGACAAAGCATCGGCTCCCTTGTTCAATTTACCCTGTTTGTACACAATCTCAAAATCATAACCCAATAATTTAGCAGTCCAGTTCTGCTGCTCTGCAGTTACAATTCTCTGTTGCAGTAGTTGTTTGAGGCTTTTTTGATCAGTTGATACTACAAATTTTCTCCCCAGCAAGTATGGTCTCCAATGCTGGATTGCTAAAACTACTGCCATCAATTCTTTTTCATAGGCCGATTTTGCTAAATTCTTCACCCCAAGGGCCTTGCTGTAGTATGCTACTGGTTTCTTATCTTGAATCAATATCGCCCCTATTCCTCCTCCTGAAGCATCACACTCAATCATAAAACTCTTTGAAAAATCTGGTAAAGCTAGCACAGGTGCTGATGTAAGCCTCCACTTCAACTCATCAAAGGCTTGCTGAGCTTCCACTCCCCATTTGAAACTGTCCTTCTTGGTCAGCTCAGTTAATGGTCTAGCAATTTTCCCATAATCCTTTATAAACTTCCTGTAATAACCTGTAAGTCCTAAGAATCCTCTCACCCCTTTTACATTCTTAGGTTGTGGCCATTGAGTCACACTTGCCACTTTTCCAGGATCTACGGCTACACCGTGCTCAGTAATCATGTGCCCCAAATACTCCACACTTTGTTGGGCAAAAAAACACTTTTTCTTGTTAGCCACTAGGCTGTGATTAGCTAACAAACTCAACACTTCTTCTAAATGTTTCAAATGAGTCTCCCAGCTCTTGCTATAGATAAGTATGTCATCAAAGAAGACCAACACATGCTTCCTTAACAGAGGGCGAAACACATCATTCATTAGGCTTTGGAACGTTGACGGCGCATTCATGAGTCCGAACGGCATCACAAGGAACTCATAATGCCCTTCATGTGTTCTGAAAGCTGTTTTGTACACATCAGATTCCTTCACCCTCACTTGGTGGTACCCCGATTTCAAATCTAACTTCGAAAAGAACGTAGCTCCATGCAACTCATCCAATAACTCTTCGATCACCGGTATAGGAAATTTGTCAGGTACCGTGATCTTATTTAGAGCGCGATAATCAATGCACATTCGCCATGTGCAGTCCTTCTTCTTCACCAAAATCACCGGACTTGAGAACGAACTCGTACTGTGGCGAATGATCCCCGTGTCCAACATCTCCTTCACCTGCTTCTCAATTTCATTCTTGTGATGGTGGGGATAACGATACGGCCTCACGTTTACGGCTCCTTGTCCTTCCACAAGGTTGATCGCATGCTCCTTGTTCCTTGTCGGCGGAAGGCCTAGCACGGTTTGGAACACTTGATCATATTTGTGTAATAATGCTTCTAACTCCCTTTGTTGTTGGACAGGCAACGGACCTTTTTCAGCCTCTTTGGGTTTTGTTTTCTCTACTATCCACAATAAATCTTGCATATTGGGCCTGGGCTTGCTGAGAACAGTTTGCAAAGCTACTGTAGACTTCCTGCACCCCTCCTGTCCTTTAAGAGTCACCCATTTCTTCTCACTCCAAAAACTCATAGTTTGTTTATTCCAATTAATAATAGTATCCCCCAATGTTTTAAGCCACTCAATGCCTAAAACCACATCAATTCCTCCTAATTCAAATAAATGCATTTCTGGGTCTAATTTGAATTCATCAATACACACTTCCATTCCCTTACACACCCCCTGTGTTGCTATTTGTAACCCATTCCCCAATTTGACCGTCATTTGAGGGGTAGTGTCAATTGGCCAGTCCATTTGATGCACTAATTTTTGAGAAATGAAATTATGTGTTGCCCCACTATCCACCAAAATCAATACCTCTACTCCTTGTATTGTTCCTTGGAATTTCATAGTATGATGAGTCTTATGTGCAATGTGATGCAAGTTAAGTACACTCATCTCCCCTTTCTCCTCTTCATCACTTTCATCCACCTCTATAGCCAAGAATTTGGTCTCATCCACATCATCTCCACCCTCTTCCACAACCAAAACTCTTAGTTGTTTTTCTGGGCACTGGTGCATAGGATGGAATGGGCCTCCACACTTAAAACATAAGCCCTTTTGCTTCCTTTCCATCAATTCATTGTAAGACAAATGTTTGAAACCCCTATCACGAGGCCCAGTGTGTTTCTTTTCATTTTGGGCCTGTTTGTCTCCTTTGAGCCCACTTACTCCACTCTTGACACCCCCATGTGGCCCAACATCTCTCCCCCTTATCATGACCCAATCAGATGCAGCTTTCCTTCCTGATGACCCATTATGAGATGGGTTATAACCAGCTCTAGACCCACGATGAAAGCCTGACCCGTTTCCCCCTTTCACCTCTCTCTCCACAGCTCTTGTGACTTGGAGCAATTTTGTTCTGCTCATTTCCCCCATTGCCACCAAGCTACGTACCTTTCCCCTAATCTCTGCCTTCAACCCATGTAAGAAATACCCACGAAATTGTTTCTCCGGTAGCTTCGGTATCTGTGCCGTTAGGTATTCAAACTCTGTGATATATTCCTCAACCGTTCCCTCTTGCTTCAATTCCGTCAACTGTTCATAAACATCACCCTCCCCGTGTCCTCCATACCTCTCCAACAAAGCCTCCTTCAACGATTCCCAGGTCAACCCTTCTTCCTCTCCGAGCAAAGAGTTAAAAAAATGAATCGTTGCTCCCTCCATACACAGTTGAGCTAAACTCACTTTCATCTCTGGTATCGTGTCCTGGACGCGGAAATACACTTCTGCCCGTGAGATCCATCCCGCCGGATCTTCTCCGGTAAACGACGGCAGTTCTACCTTCTTCACGGATTGGCGATACTCTGTCAACGCCTCTCCATGACGGTTGTTGACAACCGTACTCTTTGGACCTTTGCCGGACACGCTCGCATCTCCTTCGTCTACGGTCAACGACTTACCCAAGCATTTCTCTAACATTGCTATCAGATTAGCATGGTTTGTCGTTACTGAGTTCTGCATCTCGACGAGAGTTGAACGCACCTCTGTGATCTCACTCTCTAACGCTTCGACCCTGGCTTCCATCTTTGCGAACACCGTTAACGTCACCTTTTTTGGTGGCATTCACTGGCTCCTTCGTCGGAATCCGGTAGGTCGGACCACTTGATACGAACTAAAACACAGAATTGTAGTAATATAACAGTACAAGCAGAAAACAGAGGAAAAGAGAGCTTTATTATAGTGAATATGAATGGGAAACAGTTACAGAAAAGGGAATGTAACCCTAGATCTGACAAGAGCTAGGCTCCTAATAGGAAGCTATAGCTCCCTATTCATGCTAGTAAATCACTATAATCCAAGGTAAGATCTACATTCTCCCTCTGATCCCTTATATCGTGGAAATGGATTGCAAAGTGCTCTCCTCACTCAAGCCACGTCACAATATTATAACTAACTAGCCACCAATTCCCTTCTTACCCTTCCTTCTAGAATACACTTTCCACTCTTGGGGTCCACTTGATTCCTTGTAAATCAGCCGCTCACGTGGCAATTCTTTCTCAACTAACTGAGTCCTATCACCGAGTCTCTACCTGAATCTCATCAAGCACCGCATCTCCATGCAGAACCTAGACAAATTGCAATGAAACCTATATCATTTGATGTGAAGATAGAAAATAAAAGAAAAATTATTACACAAATATGAACCGTTGAAGTTAATTCAGAGGGGAAAAAATGAAAGTGCACAAGTTAACACTAACTTCATTCCCATCTATATAGAAAGAAAGATCAAATCTTAGAAAGAAAGAGAAATGATAAAATGCAACAAGGAAAGGTCACAAGAGTGGTAGAGAGTTAGTAAAAAATTTCAAGTAAAATAGAATGAAGAATTCAATCTTACAGGTGTAAAACCAGAATCAATAGCCCTAGCTACGGGAGACAAATCGGCTGAAGATATCTGCACGTGTTGAATATGAGCTTAGAATACTAACTTTATCTGAAAAGGAAGACGACAAGAGTATAGTCCATTTTTAATGAATACAATCCGGCATATATTCAGTTTAGAGTTTACAAACATGTCTTTCACCCGTAATCCATCCACATGAGAAAGGTGACATTCCAACTGAAGGAATGCCCTCTGCAAAGGAGAAAAAAATAGAATAATGAATTTCAATACTTTTTTTTGTAAAGAGTTTGAAGCCAAAAAAGGGTGAAACTAAAGATTGCAATAGTTACGAAACTACCTCTGGCTAGTGCTCTAACGATTTCAAGATTGAGAGTGGTTACCTGAAATTAAAATTAAATGAACTGCTAAGCATGGTATCACACTTAGACACCAAAATATAAGGATTGAGAGTGATGAAAATAAAACAGAACATTTTTACAAACTGAACGTTTTTTGCCTAGTTTGGTCATGAAGTTCATGAGTAAGCTAGATTAGCATCGACTTGAGTTTGGAGAAAGAAGTTAGCTCATAGGTGGCAGATGCATTTTTACTACAGTCAAAATGTCAAACTCGCCTTTAAAAATTCCAAATATACAACTGTTATAGATCTTTTAAAATTGGCAATGATTACTTACAGATATTCGCGTAGCAACAAAGCCGCCTTTGACAAGAGGTTTATCCAGCTGTCCCTTGTGAACACCAGACTTGCTAGCTTGGAAATGCCCAAAAGAACCTGAGAGCACCATACATACTAATATGAACTAGTTGCTTATCATTAAGAATTAATTTCCAGTTTATAAACATTACATATAATGTGAAGCAAGGTTGTCAAATCACAATCAAAATGGTAAAGCACTTCAAGTACAAAACTTCTTAAGGACTTGTTTCAATAAACAACTTAATTAAGCGCGTATAGCATAATCATTTCTATAGCAAAAGATAATATGAAGTCAAATTGTTTTCACATTTAGGTATAAGCTATTTTTATAAGTTATCTTGGAAAAGTTATGTAAATAAGCTGCAAACAACTTATAGGCATGTCATAAGCTGTTTCCACAAGCAATTTCATCCATCAAAGCAATCCCAGAAAATAGCTCATGATATGTCCATAAGCTGTTTTCAACATATTTTCATAAACTCTCATGTATAGCTTACAAAAACAACCTATAAAGGGTTAATGACTTAATGGCGAGTTTACCCTGGTACTGTATTCAATTGTAAAAACCATTCAATGAAAAACTCTATGATAAGGGCTTATTGAATAAACACTTAATTTTTTTACCTAGACACCCCTTATACCACAATGGGTTAATATCTATTTGTTCAAGATATACCAATATAAGCAAAGATATAATTCATCTAACATTATCATTAATAGAATAAGAATATTTAACTCATAGAGGAGAAAAATCGAGAAACCTGCTCCATGAACGACAATGAAACGGCTACATTCGGAGACATAATTGTCTTCAAATTCTTCTGGTTTACAACAGATTTCTGATTCACCAGGTATCTTGCTCCAATCCATCCCAGGTGGCTTCTGAGAAGTAGCAATCATTGCTTGCCTAAGCTGTTCTGAAACTTTAAGAAGACTTTCCTCATTTATCTTCTCTAACTCATTTTTGCAAGTTATTGCAGCACCTCCTGAATATCACATCAAAAGGATTTTATTGTCACTAAGTAAAAAAAGACCTCATAGTTAAACACACTATAGCACCAACACTTCAAATTGATGGCTGGGCCTAAGTGTCTTAGACGTGTTCTCTACAGGCTCTGACACCAAACAGGCATGCCCACCCCGCAAAAGTTCGCAAAAAATAGGGCGGGGCAGGACGGTCATAGTTGAAGGCGCGGTCCTAAAACTTTGGTCCGCCCCGCAAAAAAATGAGGGTGGGGCAAGCACTGCACCTTTTAATCTTAAAATTGCAAAAACTTATGTTAATGCTCGCACCAACAAAAGCCACGCCAAAAAACGGAGAAGACGAACATATTAGAGGGTGCAAACCTAAAATCTTGGTCCGTCCCGCAAAAAAGTTCGAACAAAACGGGCATATCCGGCGGACCAAACATGTTTTGCCAACCCTAGACACCAGCACGATACAAACACATTTGGTTACATATAGTGTCAATATCATTCATGTGTTTTTTATCTATGCGTCATAGGTTAATACGAATGTTTGATTTAGCTTGGAAGAGAGAAAAGTGATTTTAAAGGTGTAGAGTTTGGTTTTGGAATGATTTTGAAAAGTTTGGTCCATCTAATGTCGAATTAAAATTTGCCTCTAGAATTGATTCTACTTGAAGCTAGAATAACTTTTGCATTTAAACGCGAACTTTACATTGAAATTTATTGTTCAACTCAATTTTGCATAAAGTTTAGTATGCTAGGTTATACGGTGAAAAAATGATTATGAGTAAATTGATTCTGAAAAATTGATTTTGACTAAAAGTGAGTTGAAAGCAAAGTGATTTATGTTTGGATAAATTATTACAAAAGTGGGTTGAACAATAAATATTTAGATTCAAAAGCTATCAGTTATGAAAAGCACAATCAATACAACTCGAAAGCAATCAAACCTTTGTCAAAATCAATTCTCCATATCCAAAAACAATTCTAAGTACTCCAACCTTGAAACGAAACATACACTAAACGTTATGATGAATTTCATTGAAATATAGAGAACAGTCTTATGGGATAATTTAATCATAAAAAAAAGTCAGAAACACAAGAGAACCTAGATGGTTATACACTAAAAAAATGCTTAATTTGAGATGCTATAGACAATGAACAATGTAAAGAAACCCTCTTTGAAAAGAAATGAAGCAAAAGCAGAGAGAAAGAGAGAGAGTGATACCCAATTTTACAATACAGCGGATAGGTTGAGTGAAGGGAGAATAAGATGTTTGTGCTTGATTTTGATTCTTGTTATGCGCCATTTATGAGTTAGGAAAGTGAAGAATCAAAGGAAGAATGAAAGTTTAAACTTGGACAATACTTGAAGTTTAAACTTGTCCGTGATAGACAACTGCACCTTTAATTACTAGAGTGCAGCCCATGTGTGTTCGCGGTGCGGTTTGAGCGGATTTGAAGCAAAAAATCATCTGAACCGTAAGAGAAAAAAACATGCGGTTCGGTTTGGTTCGATTGGCTTTTAAAAATAAATACGAACCAAACCAAACCAAACTAATACGGTTTGGATTGATTCGGTTGTTTCGGTTTTTTACAAAAATAATTATTATGTCATACATACAAATATATAGGAAAATATAATTTTATATTTAATTGTTCATACATTACCATAAAAAGTTTATAATTGTCAAAATAAATTTATAATTTGATACATAAAATTGCGTATTATAATTTTATCTAAATCTAAATAATGATATCAACAAGGTTGCATTCTTAAATAAATATTATACAAAGAATATGATAAAATATATTTTGTGAAAATAGTATTTATAAATGAATAATATTTTATTTTTTATGATTTGTAAATTAAAATGAATATAATACAAAGTATGATAAAATATACACATAATACATGTCTCTAAAGAATTATAGAAATATATATTGGTTAGTAAGATTTTATAACATAATGCAGTTTTGTTTGGTTTGGTTCGGTTTGTAAAATATAAACCGCAAATCGAACCGAACCATGCGGTTCCACGAGAAAATGACCAAAACACATCCGAACCAAATGTGGTTTTTTACGGTTTCGATTTGGTTCGGTTCGGTTTTGCGATTTTCTATTGAGCCGATTTGGTTTTGAACCCCTATCCCGTGTACCTACCGATCAACTATCAATGCATATAAACATTTTATAATATTCTTTTGTAATTTTTAAAAAATACATTACTAGAAATTATCTTTATTTAAATTAAAATTAGTAAAATTTGCTTAATATTCATAAAAAAAATATATTCTTTATTTAAAAATAAAATTTTATATTTATAAATATTAAAAATGATATAGTTTTAGTGAATTTTTAATATTCTTTAATAACTACATTGAAATTATAATTAGTTTTAATTAATTTATCTATATAGTATGTGATCTTACCTGATCAGACTTGGACCGTCACGACTGACTCCGAGCGGAAGTTGAGTGAGATGGGGGTACCTGCAAGGCACTCCAATGCTAAAATGAGTGATGGTACGAGCAGGCAAAAAAGTGTGTGTATGGGCAAGAGAATGGATACCTGACCCTCCAGGAATAGAGGGTATTTATAGCCCCCAGCACGGGGCCAAGGTCCCTTCATTGGGCCGACCAGGACTGGCCCAATAAAGGAACTGTCAGGTTCTATGTGTGTAGTGGAAACCCGCACGTGGTCTCCTTCCTGGTGATGTTCTGCGAGAAATGAGGAGGGACGAGGACGCAGTCTTTCCGGAGTTCAGGTGATGGGGTAACGGTCATAGTCTGCCCTACTAGGAGGGTGCTCGAGTCGGGCTCGAGTTGGAGTTCACGTGGTTGGGGACACCATGTTCACGGGCAGCGGCGGGCACGACTGCAGCTTCTGGTCGACGCGCTGGTGAAAATCTTCGGGCGCGCGCTCCTTGAAGAGTTGCTTGGATTGGGCCTTCGTTATTGCTCTTGGGACAGGACGGGCCCAGTCCAGAACAGTATGTTTAGTTATACAGTATATTTTTATGTTCATTAATATATTCAAATATATTTTTATAGTAAATTGACATTTATATACTATATTTATTTATATTTATCAATTTATAATAAATTTTGAATAAATTTAAATATATTTGTATTTAATAATATATATATATATATATATATATATATATATATATATATATATATATATATATATATATATATATATATATATATATATATATATATATATATATATATATATATATATATATATATATATATATATATATATATATATATATATATATATATATATATTGTTACAAAAAAATAAGATATATCTTGAATCATATTATATCTATATTTCTTAGTTATATTATTTTTGAAATTAAAATATATAATATTTTAAATAAATATACATGAAATATCATATATTCATAGTAAAATTGACATTTTCAAAATATAATTATATCTAATAAATAAATATATACCATATAAATTATATTAATAGATAATTATATCTATTTATCTATTTATAGTAAAATTTAAATATATTAATGTTTATACATATTTATCTATTTATATATAATTATAAATATAAATATTTATATCTTATATATATATCATATAAACTCTCATCAATGTCGTTTGTGATTTTTTCATTTACCCACTACATAAGGTTAAAATAGTAATAATTATATTTGTACTTGGAAATTAGTTTTCTTTTAAAATTATCAGTAAATTGATAATTTTAAATAGTGAGTGATTTATAAGTTGTGTTGTATGGATATTATTTTAGAGTAATAAATATAATAATTTAAAAAGTTTATCGATGTTTTGTTAAAAGAAATAGACATATATTTTAATATTATTTTGATTCTTTTGAACATGTAACACATTAACACACGTGTTGTAGAATTATTTGTTAACTCTGTTAGATGATTAATGTATATTAATATAAATATAATAATAAATTTTTTAATTTTAGGGATCCATATCAACAGAATACTTTTTATTTTAAATCAACGATGACCTTTATTTGAGAAGTAAAATCTTTATTTCTAAAAACAATTTCTAAAAAAAATTCAAACTATTTTTATGAAATTTGAAATTTTACGAAAATTTTCGTTTTGGATGAATATTTCAATTGGTTGTTTTAAAATTTAATGGATTAGAATCAGAGAAAGTCTAACGGCTATTTTTTGATTTGTTATAAATTTTAAAAATAAAATTTTCACTATAAAAAATATTTTATTGTAATTAACAAATATTAAAAGAAATATCTTAAACTTTATCTCCTTTATTATTTTTTCATTTCCCACCCCATTTATTTATATTATTTTAGTAAATTATATTCAAAATTTAAAATTCATTTTTTTTTTAAATTTTTCTTATACTTTTAAAATTCAAATCTTTCATCTTTTCATACTTTTAAATTATCACTTAAGTATTTTAATAAAATATTATTATAACGATTATTTTTAATTATATAATGCCAAGTCTATATTTATATAAATATGAGTTTGTAAATTTTATTTTAGTTTTTACTATATTTTTAATTAATTTTATTTATTTATTATCACTAAAAATATTAATTAGTATATTTTTGTAACTTTAATAAAAATTAACAATTTATTTTATTACAAAATTTACTTTCTATCTCAAGGACCACTATATCATATTATCTATTTTATTTTAATCAACAATTATCTTTATTTAAAAGGTAAAATTCCTATTTTTATTACAGACAAATAATAATATTATCATTCCAATTTAAGAAGTATGCATTCTTTTACTTTCTATCTCAAAACATATTTTTATTACTATTTATTGACATTAAATAAAATTTTTTGAATATTAAATATTGATATCATATTTTTAAATAATAAAATATTTTAACTCACGAGTCACTATTACTACAATACATATTTTATTTTAATTAATTAAATTTATATGATCATGGTTTATTTTCAGTTAAGAAATTCATTTTAAAGTACATATATATCTAAATATATTTTATATTTAATCCAAATGAATTTACCCGTGCAGACGTATATGTATCTTACTAGTTTGTTGTATAGTTACTTTAATTTTGAAAATAGTAATAGTTTTAGAAGAAAAAAAGATATTCAATCAATCACAATCATGTTAAGTGACAAGTCATTCTGTTATTATTAAATAAATTATATAACATAGTTAAAGGATAAATTTTTATTGGATGACATTGTAAACTATTTTATACTGTCAATACATTCAATGGCGGAGCCAAGACTTTAGATTAAGGAGTGAAAAATAAATAAATTCGACACTAAATAAATTAATGGTGGAAATAAAAAATGTAGGAGTTTAAAATGTAATTTATATAGACAAAACCTTAGATCTGAAAGTGCAAAAGTAAATAAATTCAAAATCAAATAAATTAATAGTGTAAATAAAAATTTTCAGGGGATTCAAAAGTGTAATTTATATAGATATTTAGATGTAATATTTAAAGTTTAAAAATTCAATTGAACCCCTCAAATAAACTGCCTCTACAACTAAATGTACTACCTTTTAGCTCGTAGTTTTATAATTAACGTGCTTTTAAAAAGAAAGGTAAATAAAATTTTAATTTTATAGTACATTTAAGATTAATTATGGTTGAGGGAATCATTGTATGCAATGCATCCAAGGTAATCATGGCAATAGTTCGACTAATCCATATTTGTCACTCTCACTACTATGTCACTATTTGCACAATCTAGCGAATTTTAATAATTCTCTTTGTTTATTTGTGTCTATTATGGATTAATTATTTGTTGATTTTGATGATGAGAATTGATGACAACCGTCAAACAATTTTAAAGATAATAATTTCATAAATTAAATGATTTTTGGATGTTGAGAGAACTTCGTGACAACAGTTATAAGGGGAGTTGATATTAATTGTCCAGTAAACTCTTGATGATGGCACACGATCAAAAAGATATCTCAAGTCTCATATGTCAGACAATTCAAAGATCCAGTTGAAATTCTAATTAAGTTGTTGAATCATACAGAAGATCTTGAAGTCAGAAAGAGAGAAGGTGTAAAAGTTCGTTTGATTTTGCACTTAAATTCAGTTAAATTGTAAAAGATCAAAAGTAAGTCTTAAAGTACTGAGACAATCACAAACACAATTTTTTTAAAACCCTATTTGATTTCATAAAATTTCTTGAAAATCTATTGAAGCTTGTATGCAGTTGATTAAGAAGTGTTCTCTAATCTATTAGGAAAATTTACACACGGCTCAATTGATTAAAGATTTGGTCCAATTGATTAAAGCAAGAGAAAAATGTTAGGGAGGACAAACTATCAGCTAATTGGAAAAGATCGTACTTGGTTAAAGCCAATATAAAAAATGGTGCACACACTTTAAAAACGTTGGTCGGAGAACCTATACCTCAAACATGTAATGCGGCAGAATTTAAAGAGATATTAAATCTTGTGTTTTAAAAGGTTTAATTTTTTATTAATATGTAATCCCTCACATCCATGTAACATTTTGAAAGTAATAATATGACGTTCTTTCCCATGATCATTGTTAATTTTATTTACAGAAAATAAGAGGCGTAGATAAACTCGTCATTTCACACTATAGCTAGTACACTGTTTCTAAATAATTTCTCATACAATAAAAAATTCAAATATTTCTCCAAACAGAACTCAATAATAATTGTTTGACCTGTTCAAATAATTTCTTAAATGAGGAGAAACTCAAATAGTTCTTCATAGAGAATTGAAAACAATCTTTTGACCCCTGCAAATAATTTTTCGAAAGAGAAAAAATTCAAATTATTCTCTAAGAGAATTAAAAAATATACTCAAAAAAATTCAACGAGTAAAAATAAGGTATATTTAGTCCCCAAGTCCCTTAACTTAATTTAATATTTCACTTTAGTCCTTTAACTAAAAAATGTTACAAGTTAGTCTTGTAACTTCACTTATGTTACTATATTTGATCTCTTCCGTCAAATTATGACAAAAACGTTAAATCATGGTGACGTGGATGGATAACAAGACTGAAGGTTTGAAATGTGACTCATCATTTGCACTATAAAATATGGATTCCACTTATTCTCAGATTAACGTTGGTCACCTTCTTAGGACTTGTTTTTCATCTTCTTCACTTAGGACTTGTTCTTTGTCTTCCTCAAAATTAATCAAACCTTCATATTTTCTGCACCATTTTTATCTTTATTTTGATTTTGTTCTTCGTTTATCCCAATGTCAAAGAGTGCAAGCAATGATTCAATGTCAAACAAAAAAACTATAGATCTGTAGTTCGAAGAAGTTTGAGGAGTGTTTTTGTGAAGATAAATGTGTTCTTCGTACTGCTAGTGATAGGAACAATGCCAACTTTGAGAAAAAGTTCTGGATTGTAGAAATTAAATAAATCATATGAAAAAGTATTACGGTAAGGATTACACAAATCATATGGAAAAAAAAGTGTAAAAAGGGATCAAAAACTGTTTTAAGCCGGAACAAGCACCCTATTTTAAAAACTCAAAAATAATTTTTGATGTGTTTTAGAATAAAACATCACATTCTTTATATAATAAAATAAACTAACGAAGAAACGAGGCTCGTTTGTTTCTGTTTTTTTAAATGATTTCGTAGTGATACATATTTTTGTTTTAAAAATTATAAAATTTGTTTTATTAAAAAACTTCAAATAAAAAATTAATTTAAATAGTTTATTTTTGAAAATATTATTTTAGGATATTATATTTTTACAAAAACTTTTTTTCCAATAAAATTGAACTTATTTTAAATATTTTTTTATTAAAACTATTTTGAAATACATTTTTTAGAAAAACTAAATTATAATTTTGGTTCTCTTATTTTACCTCTGATTCACAAAATTAATTTCTCCATTTTAAATTCAAACAGTTTTTTATTCTCCTCTCCTTTTTTTCTACAAATTAATGAAGTGTTTACTTTTAAAATCTTATTTTTATCTATAAAATTTTATAAAAAGAACGGTTTAATTTTAAAATAAAATGACTGATTCCGTGAATTAGAAAAATAAGTGGGCCAAAACTATAATTTAAGATTAAAAAATTTATGATTTCATTTATATTTATATTTATATTTATATTACAAGATGTCAAAGTTATATTTTTAATTTATGAAAAATGAGTTTACAAAAATTATAATATTTTATAAAATATTTTTATGAAAATTATACTTGAAAATGATTTTTTTTAATCTTTTTAAAAGTGAAATAAATGGACCAATTTATATAATGTGAAACTTAAAATTTTCTCTATATAATACTAAAAACTAATTATAGTGTATAAATTAAACAATGTGAAATATAGTTTATTTCAATTAACACTCAAACTCATTAATTTTTTAAAAAGTTATCTCTATATTAAAACCTTGACATGTTAGAGAAAATGGAATTAAATAAGTTGGAATCAGATAATATATTGAAAAAATGTATCATTACACGTGCGATTATATTGAAAAAATATATAATATAAAATAATTTTCTTTATGTAATATTTAAGAAAATACATTTATAGAGTAAAAAACCCGTATGAAAACCCTAAAATATATTTTGGATATGCATTTTCAAATGAATCTTTAAAATGTGTTGGATATGTATATTTGAAAATCTCTTTTTTGTACTGATCTAACCTGATCAGACTTGGACCGTCACGGCTGGCTCCGAGCTGAAAGTTTTGAACGAGGTGGGGGGGGTACCTGCAAGACACTCCGATGCTGAAGTAAGTAAGAGCACGAGCAGCCAATAGTAAGTATGGGTAGAATGATGAATACCTGACCCTATGGAAACAGAGGGTATTTATAGCCCCCAGCGCTGGGCCAAGGTTCCTTCATTGGGTCGGGCAGGTTTGGCCCAATGGAGGAACTGCCAGGTTCTACGCGCGTAGTGGGGACCCGCACGTGGTCCCCTCCCTGGATGTTCTGCGTGAAGTGCGGGCGGACAGAGACGCGGTCTTTTCGGGGTCTCGTTGGGAGTGCAGTGGACTGAGTCTGCCCTAGTTGGGGTGCTCGAGGTGATGTCGAGCTGGACAGTAGGATGTCGAGCTGGACAGTTGGAGGTCGAGCAAGTAGCCTCAGGGAGCACGTCGGGCACGACTGTGACCCTTTGGTCGGCGTGGCCCTCAGCAAGTCCGTTTGGATTGGGCCTTATCAATGCTATTGGGCCTGTCGGCCCAGTCCAGAACAGGAGCCCCCCAAGTCGTGGTTCCTCTGGCTAGGAGCCATGGCTTGAACTTAGGTTGCTTCCGTCCCGTGGCCTCGTGCCCGGGTCAGAGACACCGCTCCTCGTGGGGTGCTCCTCGCGGAGAGTGCTCGGGGATTCCTCAACGGCGCGTCTGTCGAGCGCGCGAGGTATCTTTTGGGAGCTGTGCCGCCACCCTATGAGGATAGGGTCATCATTGCCTAGGGAGCCGTGCGTCGAGGAGAGAAACTCTGTGGTTGCCCGATGTAACACCCTCTAAAACCCCGCATAAAATTTCGCAAATAATTAAAATCATATTTTCAGAGTACATGTATTAACGAGGATGTCACAATTCTCTTTTAATAAAAACAAGTTCATGTCATGCATAACATAGAAGCAACTCATACATGTTTACACAGCGGAATATTATATTTAATAAAACCAAAGTTATAATATTGTCAATCATCAGGGATTAACACCTGGAATATATCAACATCATATTATAACCAAATACTAAGGAAATAAACGAGTCTGACTAAAGCAGCTCGACAAACAAACGTTCCCGGAGTTACAACTATCAGAGCATGACCCGGACAATACTTAAACCGAAATAAACTAGAAACAGCAAGTCTTCGCCAATCATCTGAGCGAAGCTCCTCAATCTGAAATGTTCAACAGTAAGGGTGAGCATCTCAATTATACCTTTGATTATACGTTCATAACAATCAATTCAGAAAACCATAAGCATCACCCGAACAGTTAACATGTTTCATAGTTTACGAAACCTTTACAATTCATATATTCGTAATATATTACTTTTCATACTTATAATTAACATCAAACATCATTAACAATTCAGCAACAATACATGCATACAATCAATTAAATACAACATTGGAAAATCATCCATTCATGTTATATTCAATATAATGCAACACACCCATGCATGTGGTACCATTTTACCGCCCCATTAAATCTCGGGTCACGGATAACTCACCGTTCCATTATATCGCAGACACGGCTACCACCTCAACGTTCCATTAAATCGCGGACACGTATATTGGCCACCATGTTAATTCCACACAATGGGAATTAACAAATGCAACATGATATGTAAAGTATGTAACACTCAGCATACTATTAACATCAAGAAAACATGTCATGCAACATCAACAATATCAATCATAACAGGATATGGATAGCATGTAATCACTCAGCATACTATTAAACATCAACCAATCATATCAAGTTATATCATAATTCATGCTTGATAACATCATCTAAAAGCATGACAATAACATCCACGTAGTGTTGGTATCATAACATACAAACATTATTCGATACAAGCATCAAACAACACTAGGGAATCAATAAGCAGCATATTCCAAACATATAAAACACTGCACGTCAAAACAGAATCAATTCCGTACATAACAGCATGCACAGAAAACAGAATTCAGAAGCCAACACAGGAGGTCAACACGGGTGCCTGTGTGCAGCAACACGGCCCGTGTGGAAATGTGTCCAGAAACACATTATTTTTACCAATACAGAAGATCAACACGGGTGCCCGTGTGCAGCAACACGGCCCGTGTTGATGAGCGCGTGCAAAATATTCCTGTACCTGCAACATGCTCAGAACAACAACCAAACACGAAAAATACCAGCCAAAACGTGCATTTCGGTACATAACGACATCAATTTTGCATAACTCAAGGCAACACATCAATTGGAAACACAATTCCCTTCTACGTTAGTCAATTTCCAATCTTAAGGACAGCATTACTTCACTTAAGGTCTTATTTTTCAAATCATACACAACTCAGAATTTTCGTCTCAAAACATCCTATTTTATCAACAATTCTTTCATCAACAACAAGTTTTATAAAATTGACCTTAAGTTACATATTACCCGTCCTTTAGGGAAATCCTAACAACATTGAGGTTATCCCTAGAATTACCTAAGGGAAACTCTCGATCATACAAATACACTCCAAATCCACCATAGGAACCTAAAATCCCTAATTGATTCATAAAATTTGGGAACCTAAACCTTTTCTAACAAGGTTCAACCCTAAGGTTATTGATCCCTAAGAACATCTAAAAATTGGGGTTTCTCCCTACGATTATCCAAAATCAATCGTACCTAAACCCATAAGCAAAAGTAAATCGAGTAGTAGCCCCCCTTACCTTATCAAATTGCAGCTTGAGTTCTTTGAGCGATGTTCTTCGTTCTTCGCACCTTCAGAGCTCAGCTTCCCAAATTCGGTGTTATCGTGAAAAGTGAGAAAATAACTTGAGTTCCAAAATATATCCTTATTTCTTTTGCACCCCCACTCTTTACTAACGACATCCAAGCCCAAAAGCTTAAAAACCCAATATTTTCTTATTTTCTCTAGTTTTCCTTCAATTATCCAAATATCAATAATTCTTTTATTTTATTAACTCCAATAAAATAATTTTCCCATTAAAATAAATCAAATAATTAAAACTGGGGTGTTACAACTCTCCCCCACTAAAAGAGTTTTCGTCCTCGAAAACATACCTTAGACGAACAGTTCCGGATAAGCCTCTTTCATCTGGCTCTCCAGTTCCCAAGTAACATTTCCATCTGCTGGACCTCCCCAAGCAACCTTCACTAATGCTATCTCTTTACCTCTTAACTGTTTCACTTCCCGATCTTCTATCCTCATAGGCAATGTTTCTACTGTCAGGTTATCTCTCACCTATACATCATCTACTTGGATTACATGAGATGGGTCTGGAATGTATCTCCTCAACTGAGAAACATGAAAAACATCGTGCAAATTCGCAAGTCTCGGAGGTAAAGCAATACGATAAGCAACTTCTCCAACTCTCTCCGTAATCTGAAATGGACCAATAAAACGCAGAGTCAACTTCTTAGATTTCAACGCTCGACCAATACCCGTCATCGGAGTAACTCTCATAAACACATGATCTCCAGCACTGAATTCTAAATTCTTCCTCCTCTTATCATGATAACTTTTCTGACGACTCTGAGAAGCTCTCATCTTCTCTTGAATCAATTTGATCTTTTCAGTAGTCTGCTGAACAATCTCTGGCCCAATTATTGAACTCTCTCCAGATTCATACCAACACAAAGGCGTTCTACACCGTCTACCATACAATGCCTCAAACGGAGCCATACTAATACTCGAATGGTAACTATTGTTATAAGTAAATTCAATCAATGGCAAATAGCTATCCCAAGCTCCACCCTTCTCTAAAACACAAGCACGCAATAAATCTTCTAACGATTGAATCGTCCTCTCCGTCTGTCCATCAGTCTGAGGATGGTAAGCTGAACTCAACCTCAATTTAGTACCCAAAGCCTTCTGCAATCCTTCCCAAAATTTCGAAGTGAACCTCGGATCTCTATCTGACACAGTACTAGAAGGAACTCCATGCAAACTCACTATTTTCTCAATATACAACTGTGCCAATCTCTCCATTGAGTAATCCATTCGCACCGGTATAAAATGAGCAGACTTAGTCAGTCTATCCACAACAACCCATATCGCTTCACAATTCTTAGGAGTCCTCGGCAACCCGGATACAAAATCCATAGAAATACTATCCCACTTCCATTCTGGAATAAACATCGGTTGCATAAATCCAGACGGCTTCTGATGCTCAATCTTCGATTTCTGACAGATTAAACATGCATACACAAATTCAGCTATTTCCTTTTTCATTCCCGGCCACCAAAACAATTTCTTCAAATCATGATACATTTTCGTGGCACCCGGATGAATACTCATCCCACTGCGATGTCCTTCCTCTAATATACTCTTCTTGATTTCTGCAACATCAGGAACACAAACTCTATCGCCAAATCTCATAACATCATTTTCATCAATTCTAAACTCACCACCTTGACCTTGGTTGATCAATGTCAATTTATCAACTAAATTAACATCAGATTTCTGCCCGATCCTGATCTCTTCTAGAATACCACTAGTAAGTTTCAACATACCCAAACGAACACACTTCGGAGTACTTTCACAAATTAAACTCAAATCTCAGAATTGTTCAATTAAATCCAATTCACGAACCATCATCATAGACATATGCAAGGATTTCCTGCTCAAAGCATCTGCAACCACATTTGCCTTACCAGGATGGTAATTCAAACCAAAATCATAATCTTTGAGAAATTCCAACCACCTTCTTTGCCTCATATTGAGCTCTTTCTGATCGAAAAGATACTTCAAACTCTTATGATCACTATACACTTCAAATCTCGAACCATACAGATAATGTCTCCACAATTTCAAGACAAACACAACTGCTGCTAACTCTAAGTCATGAGTAGGATAGTTCCTTTCATGAACCTTCAACTGTCTCGAAGCATACGCAACTACCTGTTGATTCTGCATTAAAACACCACCTAATCCCATCAGAGATGCGTCACAATAAACCACAAAAGATTCCACCGGATTCGGCAAAATCAGAATAGGAGCACTAGTCAATCTCCGCTTCAATTCTTGGAAACCTTTCTCACAATCAGAATCCCAAATAAACGCTTGTCCTTTACGAGTCAACTTCGTCAACGGCAATGCTAACTTTGAGAATCCTTCGATAAACTTTCTGTAATAACCTGCAAGACCAAGAAAACTTCTGATTTCAGAAACAGTCTTCGGCGCTTCCCACTGGGATAACGCTTCTACTTTTGTAGGATCCACTGCAATACCATCCTTAGAAATCACATGTCCAAGAAAACTAACTTCATTCAGCCAGAACTCACATTTGGACAACTTTGCATACAACTTCTTATCTTTCAACAACTCTAACACAATTCTGAGATGTTCCGCATGCTCTTCGTCATTCTTGGAATAAATCAGAATGTCATCAATAAAAACCACAACAAACTTATCCAGATACGGATGAAAAATCCTGTTCATGTACTCCATGAAAACACCAGGTGCATTAGTAACTCCGAACGGCATAACAAAATATTCATAATGCCCATACCTCGTTCGAAAAGCAGTCTTTTGAATATCTTCCGCTTTCACACGAATCTGATGATATCCAGATCTCAAGTCAATCTTACTGAATACACTGGCTCCAATTAGTTGATCCATTAAATCATCAATCCTCGGTAATGGATACCGATTCTTAATGGTTACCTTGTTCAATTGCCTGTAATCAACACACAGTCTCATAGAACCTTCTTTCTTCTTGACCAACAATACCGGAGCACCCCAAGGCGAAACACTTGGACGAATAAACTTCTTCTCCAGTAAATCTTCCAACTGACTCTTCAATTCAGCCAACTCAGATGCAGACATACGATATGGTGCCATCGACACCGGTCTCGTACCAGGAATCAAATCTATAGAAAATTCCACTTCTCTCTCAGGAGGTAACTCACCAACATCATCAGGAAAGACTTCTGGAAAATCACACACCACTGGCAATTCACCACTCCTGACCTTTCCTGTTGCATCTAACGAAGCAAGTAACATAAACACATTAGCACCGTCTTCCATTGCTTCTTGTACCTGCCTAGCAGTCATAGTCAAATTCTCGACACCAACTGCCTCTGGGAAAATCACCGTCTTAGCAAAACAGTTCAGATGAACCCGGTTGAATTCCAACCAGTTCATCCCAAGGATAATATCAATTTGTTCAAGCGGTAGGCACACTAAATCCATACTGAAACCTCTACCAAAAATCTCAATAGGACAATTCCTACATACTAGTGAAGTTGTCACTGAACCCGATGCAGGAGTATCAATAACCATGCTATCTCGCATATCAGATATGTCCAGTTTCAACCTCTCAGCACAATCCAAAGAAATGAAAGAATGAGTTGCACCAGTATCAATAATTGCAACTAAAGGTGTGCCATGAATAAAACACGTACCTTTAATCAATCGATCCTCTGGAGTAGTCTCAGATTCAGACAAAGCGAACACTTTTCCACCTGACTGATCCTTCTTAGGTTTAGGACACTGCGGACGAATGTGACCTTTTTCGCCACAATTGTAACAAGTAACAGACTTCCCTTTGCAATCAATAGACAAATGACCAGTCTTTCCACATTTATAGCACTTCTTCTCATCGCTCTTGCAATCTCGAATATGATGACCAAACTCACCACACCTGTAGCATCTGATAGGAGCCTTAGAATCTCCCCCACTAGGCCTTTTCCATCCACCTGATTTCTGGTTACCTCTACCATATGGCTTGCCACGGTCCATATGTTGCTTTCCTCTTTTATCAACAGCCCCACGAGAGTGAGACAACCTAGTCTTGGTAATATCTTCTTCCAAGATCCTGCTACAATCCACCAGATCAGAAAATCTACGAATACGCTGGTACCTGATTCCCTGCTTAATCTCATCTCGGAGACCATTCTCAAATTTGATACATTTAGAGAATTCTCCAGCCTCATCATTGTTGTAGTGTGCATAATACTTTGCCAGCTCAGTGAACTTAGTAGCATACTCACTAACAGTCAGATTGCCCTGCTTAAGCTCCAAAAATTCAATTTCCTTTCTTCCCCGAACATCTTCAGGAAAGTACCTCCTCAGAAAAGCCCTTCTGAAGTTAGCCCAAGTCAGTGCCTCTCCATCCTGAACCATTTCAGTCCTTGTTGCAACCCACCAGTCATCGGCCTCTTCTGCCGACATATGCGTACCATATCTGACTTTCAGATCTTCACCACAATCAATCACACGGAAAATCCTTTCGATTTCCTTCAGCCACTTCTGAGCACCTTCAGGGTCATGTGTACCTTTGAACAACGGAGGATTGTTCCTTTGGAAGTTCCCCAATTGCCTATCAGCACCAATCACGCCTCCATTTGGATTTCCAGCAAGTACACCAGCTAACATCCCCAAAGCCTCAGCGAGTGCAGCATCATTTCGTTCGTTACCTCTTCCAGCCATATTCTTGAGAATTAAAACATACTCCTCATCAGAATACAGTATCGACATTGTTGCCTTACACTAATCGCATACAAAAGGAATGACTTACTCAAGACTCTGGTCGCAACGACCGACTATGCTCTGATACCACTATTGTAACACCCTCTAAAACCCCGCATAAAATTTCGCAAATAATTAAAATCATATTTTCAGAGTACATGTATTAACGAGGATGTCACAATTCTCTTTTAATAAAAACAAGTTCCTGTCATGCATAACATAGAAGCAACTCATACATGTTTACACAGCGGAATATTATATTTAATAAAACCAAAGTTATAATATTGTCAATCATCAGGGATTAACACCTGGAATATATCAACATCATATTATAACCAAATACTAAGGAAATAAACGAGTCTGACTAAAGCAGCTCGACAAACAAACGTTCCCGGAGTTACAACTATCAGAGCATGACCCGGACAATACTTAAACCGAAATAAACTAGAAACAGCAAGTCTTCGCCAATCATCTGAGCGAAGCTCCTCAATCTGAAATGTTCAACAGTAAGGGTGAGCATCTCAATTATACCTTTGATTATACGTTCATAACAATCAATTCAGAAAACCATAAGCATCACCCGAACAGTTAACATGTTTCATAGTTTACGAAACCTTTACAATTCATATATTCATAATATATTACTTTTCATACTTATAATTAACATCAAACATCATTAACAATTCAGCAACAATACATGCATACAATCAATTAAATACAACATTGGAAAATCATCCATTCATGTTATATTCAATATAATGCAACACACCCATGCATGTGGTACCATTTTACCGCCCCATTAAATCTCGGGTCACGGATAACTCACCGTTCCATTATATCACGGACACGGCTACCACCTCAACGTTCCATTAAATCACGGACACGTATATTGGCCACCATGTTAATTCCACACAATGGGAATTAACAAATGCAACATGATATGTAAAGTATGTAACACTCAGCATACTATTAACATCAAGAAAACATGTCATGCAACATCAACAATATCAATCATAACAGGATATGGATAGCATGTAATCACTCAGCATACTATTAAACATCAACCAATCATATCAAGTTATATCATAATTCATGCTTGATAACATCATCTAAAAGCATGACAATAACATCCACGTAGTGTTGGTATCATAACATACAAACATTATTCGATACAAGCATCAAACAACACTAGGGAATCAATAAGCAGCATATTCCAAACATATAAAACACTGCACGTCAAAACAGAATCAATTCCGTACATAACAGCATGCACAGAAAACAGAATTCAGAAGCCAACACAGGAGGTCAACACGGGTGCCTGTGTGCAGCAACACGGCCCGTGTGGAAATGTGTCCAGAAACACATTATTTTTACCAATACAGAAGATCAACACGGGTGCCCGTGTGCAGCAACACGGCCCGTGTTGATGAGCGCGTGCAAAATATTCCTGTACCTGCAGCATGCTCAGAACAACAACCAAACACGAAAAATACCAGCCAAAACGTGCATTTCGGTACATAACGACATCAATTTTGCATAACTCAAGGCAACACATCAATTGGAAACACAATTCCCTTCTACGTTAGTCAATTTCCAATCTTAAGGACAGCATTACTTCACTTAAGGTCTTATTTTTCAAATCATACACAACTCAGAATTTTCGTCTCAAAACATCCTATTTTATCAACAATTCTTTCATCAACAACAAGTTTTATAAAATTGACCTTAAGTTACATATTACCCGTCCTTTAGGGAAATCCTAACAACATTGAGGTTATCCCTAGAATTACCTAAGGGAAACTCTCGATCATACAAATACACTCCAAATCCACCATAGGAACCTAAAATCCCTAATTGATTCATAAAATTTGGGAACCTAAACCTTTTCTAACAAGGTTCAACCCTAAGGTTATTGATCCCTAAGAACATCTAAAAATTGGGGTTTCTCCCTACGATTATCCAAAATCAATCGTACCTAAACCCATAAGCAAAAGTAAATCGAGTAGTAGCCCCCCTTACCTTATCAAATTGCAGCTTGAGTTCTTTGAGCGATGTTCTTCGTTCTTCGCACCTTCAGAGCTCAGCTTCCCAAATTTCCCAAATTCTGTGTTATCGTGAAAAGTGAGAAAATAACTTGAGTTCCAAAATATATCCTTATTTCTTTTGCACCCCCACTCTTTACTAACGACATCCAAGCCCAAAAGCTTAAAAACCCAATATTTTCTTATTTTCTCTAGTTTTCCTTCAATTATCCAAATATCAATAATTCTTTTATTTTATTAACTCCAATAAAATAATTTTCCCATTAAAATAAATCAAATAATTAAAACTGGGGTGTTACACCCGAGGTGACGTTTGGTATTTCACGTCATCACTATAAATAGGATCCTTGGGCCCCATAACGCGTTACTACTCTTTGCGCTCCTGCTGATGCTGTTCTTCCAGATTTTCATAGCATAGCTGCGATTCCCGTCACAGATTCCTTTCCTCCGTTGCCGAATCCACTCCTTGATTCCAAGTAAGTGACTGATCTTCTTTGTTTTCCTGTTGTGATGCATGATTTTCATCGTTGTAGACGTTTTAGGGACTGTGCGTGTGGGACTAGCCCGGTAAATTCATGTTTAGCCCGACAAATTCATGCCTAGGACCGGCAAACGCATGCTCGTGGCCGGTAGATACATGGTTTAGGTTATAATCTGCAGTGCTGCCAGGGGTCTTCATGATCCAGGGCGCCTGATTCATGATCGTGCCCGGTATGTTCATGGCTCTGGCGGTAGGTTTTATGATGTTGCTAGCCATGTTCATACCTTAGGTCGGCATATTCGTGAGTGACCGCGTTGTCGGTTTGCTTAGGAGGCTTGGAGAAGGTCCCATCGAGTTATCTGGACGTCGGGGAGGCGACTGCTATTGTGTTTCAAACTAACTTTATGGTCGCGCGTGGAGTGACGTGGTTTGTCGCACACTACATCTGGTCCGTTACATCGAGCGTATGGTTTCGTGCCCAATTGACTGGTTTCCCGTGCTCTGCAGGTAACCATGGAGGACGAGTCGTGCTCTTCTGAACGCCCCGAAAGGGAGGAACAAAGTGCCGACGAGGCGGTGAGTTTGATCGACACTGTCGAAGACCCTCTGTTGGACTGGGTGGGCGCCGATCCCAGAGGAATCGCGTCGATCTATAGCCGGCGTAACTGAAAACCATATGCTGTCCTTGAGGCGGGCCACAGTCAGCCTGATTTTCAAAAGAATTTCGTCGTTACGCGACCGACCTCCACTGCCCCGGATCTGCTCGGTGTACCCCGAGTATAGTTTCCCCATGTACGAAATTGCGTTCAAAGATCTTGGGCTGCAGCTGCCCTTTAGTGATTTTCAGGCCAGGGTCTTCGCCCATCTGGGGCTGGCTCCGTCGCAGCTACACCCGAACTCGCTCTCCTTTATCCGGGCGTTTAAGCTGACATGTCGTTTTCTGAGGATCGGGGCGACTATACCTCTCTTCTTCAGAATTTTCCATCTGCAGCGCTAGTCCCGAGGAGGAAAGCACAGCTGGGTCTCCTTAAAACAGTCGAGGAGACTATTCAAGATGTACATGGACTCCGTGAGGGGTTTTAAAGACAAGTGGTATGTCGTGAGGCCGGTTACCACGGCTGCTTTAGAATCCCTGTACGAGGAGGAGGCGTCGATGAGCGACGATGACGGGGAGGCGATTTTAGACAACGACGGGTATCCCGTGATGGCACGCACGGCCAAGTTCCCCATGCATTGGATGTTCAGGCATTATGAGCACGGTACCGGATACTATCATACCTCTGCGGGCGACATGTGTTCCGAGGATGAGAAGGCGTACGACACTCTTTGTCGGTTCGTTGACAGCTTCCACCCCGCCAGGTGGGCCACGAGGGAGGGGGAAGATGTCTTGGACGAGGAGGGTTATCCGACATTCGAGGCCCGACCGATCGATACTAAGGCACTTGTGGAGTGCCAGTTGTTCAGGCAGGCTGCTCGTCTGATAGGTCGTTTATTGCTTGAATTTCTTTGCTTGTCATTTGTTTGCGTATTTGCTCGACACTAACCCGGTTTTATTTTGTGCAGGTTCGATGGCCGGGCAACGGGAAAGACTCTTGAAGCTGTCTTGCGACCAGAAGCGGGGCAGGAGGGTTGTGAAGGCTCCCCAATCGACGAGGATGGGCCCGCCGCATAGTCCGGGCGCTCCTCATGTGGTGAGGGTGGATTCGTCGCCCAGCTCGGGGGCCGCGTCGGAAGAAATCCCAGAGGTTCAAGAGGTCGAGCCACATGCCGACCTGATACAAAGAAAGAGGAACCGGGTGGAAAGCGGGCCGGCGGTCGGCGAGGACGCCAGCGCCGTAAGGTCCTTCGGGTTGCCCCCTTGCTTCAAAGAGGAGGGTTTCTTCGAGGGATTCCCTTTGTCCGTGGTTGCCAACGAGGCCGAGACTATCAGGAGGATGAGTAAGGAGGACCGGAGGAGGCATCTGGCTGCCAATATGGTCGGGCTGGTGAAAATGGCCGAAATGGCCGTTGTGCTGTCCGAGGAAGGGGAGGATCCTGTCCGTATTGAAGCATTGGAACAGGAGAAAGCGGCCCTTGCCTCGAGTTCGCGCAAATTGAGGACTGCCCTGGAACGCTCCAAGGAGATGTTCCACGAACAGGCATCGCTACTGGCTGCCGAGAGGGAGATGCTGATTCTGGAGAAGGAAAACTCGGGGAAGCTAGCCGAGGAGGGAGAGCTTCTCCGTGCAGAGCGGGATCGTCTAGAGACCGACATCGGGCGCCTAACCCAACAGATCGAGGACCTGAAAGTCGCCATGCTTCCTGCCGAGGACAAGCCGGAGGATATAGCTGCTTTGAAGAGTCGATCGAAGCTGGTCGCCCATATCCGGCTACTCGAAGCAGATTGCGTCGATGCTATGGAGGAGGGTTTCTACTCCGCAGTCAGCCAACTTTCCTTGCTAAATCCTGGTCTGGTCACTGAGGGGATGGGCTACACGTATCAGATCGTGGATGGCGCGATCGTGCCCCCGCCCGACTCTCCTGTTGTCGACAATGATGGTTCCGTGGAAACTTGATTGTAGGATGATGGGCCTGCGTGCCTTTGATATTTGTTTGTATTTTTTGGGCCTGCGTGCCCGTTGGTTGTACTCCACGAACATCGCCGGCCTTCTTGGTCGGTTTATACTTATTGCTTTGTTGCCTTCGGGCGTTTTTTTGAATGAATGTTGTTTCAAATTTGATTGTTTGCCCGTGCTTGATTTTTATATTTTTGCATAAAAATTAGCCTAAGTTATGGGCCCGAGGAGTGCCCGTAAGTGGCTTGTGACTTAGCTGACGAGTTTGCCCGCCTTTCGTTTGTATACGTTCCCGGCCTTCTCTCGATGGCCAGAGTCACCTAAGTGTTGCACTCGAGGGGAGAGACTTCCTTTTGACCCTTTTAGATGGCCCGTCATTCTTGACAACTTGTCGGGCAGATGGAGCGGAGTCGCTCAGTCGGGCGCGAAGCCCGATAGGGACAATTTGCCCTTGGTGTGAACTGCCCATCGTGAGCTGGGTGTTCTGCCTTACAGGTACTACGACGGTGGAGCTCGGTGTAGTTGTCCACGTCGGGCACTATCGATTGGTCTCGTTTGTTGAGCAATGTTGCGCGATTTAGCCGTATGTCGGGTTTGTACCTCAGCCTCTATACGGAGTCGGACATTTTTCCTCGTTGACCGGGCGCGGGTGCCGATGGTCGAGGGTCCTAGGTGTTGGTAGTTTTTTAACTACAATACTGCTTTAGCTTAGCAGCGTTCCAGGGTCGTGGTAATGGCTCTCCGTCTAATTGCTCGAGATAGTACGCCCCGGTACCAGTGGTGCCGTGGACGCGATAAGGTCCTTCCCAGTTCGCGGCCAGCTTCCCTTCGCGGGAATCCTTCTGGTTCCTACGTAATACCAGGCTGCCGATTTCGAACTCGCGCTTGATGACCTTGTCGTTGTGGCGTAGAGCCACTCGTTGTTTTAGGGTGGCTTCGCGCAGGGCTGCACCAGATCGGATTTCCTCGACTAGGTCGAGTTCGTCCCTTAGTGCCTCGTCGTTCATTTCTTCGTCGAGGGGGTTCTCTGTTCGTCTGGAAGGTTCCATGATTTCAACTGGGATAACGGCCTCGGTGCCATATGTCAATCGAAATGGGGTCTCGCCCGTCGTTGAGTGGGGCGTGGTTCGATATGCCCACAAGACGCTGTGGAGCTCCTCGACCCATCCCCTATTGGCTTCGCCGAGTCGACGTTTGAGTCCCCGGAGGATAACCCTGTTCGCGGCCTCGGCCTGCCCGTTGGTTTGAGGGTGCTCGACAGAAGTGAAGTGTTGTTTTGTCCCGAGTTTGGTGACGAAATCTTGGAATCCGTGGTCGGTGAATTGGGTGCCGTTGTCGGTCACCAGCGCCCTCGGAATTCCGAATCTGGCGAGGATGTTATGTGAGGTGATCTTCGCGAGAGCCTCGGCCTCGATCCATTTCGTGAAGTAATCTACGACGACGATGAGGAATTTGTTCTGGTAGGTTCCTTGCACGAAGGGCCCGAGGATGTCCATACCCCACCAGGCGAATGGCCACGGGGACGACAGTATGCTCAGCTCGTGCGGAGGAGCGAGGTGCATGTCCCTGTGTTTCTGGCACTTGTCACATTTCTTGACGTGTTCCTTGGCATCCTGCTGCATCGTCGGCCAGTAGTATCCCGCTCGAAGGGCTTTCCTCGCTAAGGATTTACCACCCATGTGCTGGGCGTTGATCCCTTCGTGTATCTCCCGCAGTACTTCGGGGACTGCGGACTCGTCGATGCATTTTAGGAGGGGGATGGAGAATCCTCTGCGGTACAGTTTCTGCTCGAGAACCACGTAGGAACATGCTCGTCGCTTTGTGGCGGTAGCTTCGGCCTGGTTCGATGGGAGTTCGCCTTTTGTCAGGAAATTGTAAACCGGGGTCATCCAGGACGTCGCATCCCCGATGGCACGGATCTCGACTGTAGTCAAGGGTCGTTCGATACTTGGACGCGCTAGAGATTCCTGGATGACGGATTTGTTCCCGCCCTTCTTTCATGTGCTCGCGAGTTTGGACAATATGTCCGCCCTCGTGTTTTGCTCGCGGGGAACATGCGAAATTTCTGCTCGTACGAACTTTGTCATGTATTTTTTGACTAAGTTCAAATACTCGATGAGGTTGTCGTTTTTGGCCTGGTAGCTCCCCTGTACTTGAGAGGCGACGAGCTGGGAGTCGGTGTAGATCTATACCTCGCGGGCTCCCAGGTCCTCAGCCAGTCTCAGTCCCGCGAGCAGGGCTTCGTATTCTGCCTGGTTGTTTGACGTCGGGAAGGAGAGAGCTAAGGAGTGCTCGATTACTACGCCTTCTTCGTTTTCCAGAAGGATTCCTGCGCCGCTTCCGGACGAGCTGGATGCTCCATCGACGAAGATGGTCCACCTGTGTTCTTTCCCCAGGGGAGGGTCGTGAGTGGTCATTTCCGCGACAAAGTCGGCCAAGGCCTGTGCTTTCAGGGCTTTCCTACTTTCATACTGAATGTCGAATTCGGAGAGTTCCAAGGACCATTTTAGCATTCTGCCCGCCATATCGGGCCAACCCAGGAGTTGCCTCACCGGTTGGTCGGTTCGCACGACAATCGTGTGGGCCAGAAAGTAGTGTCTGAGCCTCCTTTCCGCGTTGACGAGGGCCAGAGCCACCTTTTCTATCTGCTGGTATCTGCTTTCGGGCCCCTGTAAGGCCTTACTCGTGAAGTAGACGGGTTTCTGCCCGTCGGGGGTCTCGCGGACAAGAGCTGCGCTGATGGCTTCGTTCGAAACGGCCAAGTACAAGTACAACGGTTCTCCGTCGTCTGGTCGAGATAGCACGGGCGGCTGAGACAGACTTTGCTTTAGGTGGCGTAGTGCCTGCTCGCATTCCTCATTCCATTCGAAGGCTGCTTCCTTTCGAAGGAGTTTGAAGAAGGGGAGGGCGTGCTGAGCGGATTTCGCGACGAAGCGGGACAACGACGTGAGCATGCCGTTCATGATTTGTATCGACTTCTTCAACGTCGGTGTTGGGAGGTCGGAGAATGCCCGACATTTGTCGGGGTTGGCTTCGATTCCCCGTTCTGTTAGATAGAATCCAAGGAATTTTCCTGCCTTAACCCCGAACGTACATTTCTCGGGGTTGAACCTCATTTTACACTGTCTCGCTTGGGCAAAGACTGTCTTGAGATGAGCAGCGTGGTCGGTGTCTGCTCGGGACTTGACAATCATGTCGTCCATATATACCTCGAGCATGTCTCCGATCTGTTTGTTGAAAACTCTGTTCATCATGCGCTGGTAGGTTGCTCTGGCATTTTTCAATCCGAAGGGCATTACGTTGTAGTAATAGTTGCCCGAGCTGGTCATGAATGTCGTGCAGTGTTTGTCGCCCAGGGCCATCGGTATTTGGTTATAGCCCGAGTAGGCGTCCATGAACGACAAAGTTTTGTAGCCGGCCGAGTTGTCGACCAACATATCTATGTTAGGCAAGGGAAAAGCATCTTTCGGGCAAGCCCGATTGAGATCAGTATAATCAACGCATATTCTCCATTTTCCATTATTCTTTTTCACGAGTACAACATTTGACAGCCAGGTGGAATACCGGGCTTCAGAAATAAAATTTGCCTTTAGGAGGTCTTTTACAGCTTTTTCAGCAGCCTCCGTTTTTTCTGGAGACTGCCTACATCTACGTTGTACTACGGCCCTAGCGGCTGGATCAATGGCGAGGTGGTGACAGGCGACCTCAGGGTCGAGTCCGGGCATCTCCGCAGCGCTCCAGGCGAACATATCAGCATTCTCGCGCAGACAGGCCTTGATTTGCTTCCTGGCCAAGTCGGGGAGGTCTTTGCCAATCTTCACTCCCTTGGTCGGGTCTGTGCCGAGGGGAACGAGTTCGAAATCCCCGTCCGGTATTGGTCGGAGTAGGATTTGCTCGCTGCTGGATGGCTCGTCCTGATCGAAGCGGGTGTCCAGAGCTATGGAATCGACCTTTGGTGGGGCTTTCTGGACTTCTTCCTCGGGGGATGCTTTCCTGTCGGGCTCCTGTTCTGTCCTTTTGGTGGGTCTAGTCCCTATGTCGACGGTATCACGTCCTTTAGAAGCGGCGTTGAAGCACTTGCGGGCAGCGGCTAGGTCTCCTTGGATGGTGGCTACCCGTGCCCTCCTGGTGTAGAACTTCATCTTCAGGTGGACGGTCGAGGGCACCACTGTTAGTTTTGCCAGTGTCGGTCTCCCCAAGATGCAGTTGTACAGAGACGGGCAGTCAATGACGAGGAAACGGACTTTGACCTGTCTTGTAGCCGTTCCTTCGCCGAACGTAACCAGGAGCTCGACATATCCCCAAGGTTTGGAAGTCGAGCCGTTGAAGCCTTGTAGATCCGACCCCACATACGGAGAGAGATGTGAGTCGTCCAACTGTAGGGTTCGGAACAGTTGGCTGTATATCACGTCGACGGAACTCCCCTCGTCGACCAGGATGCGATGCACGTCAAAATTGGCCATTCTTGCCCTTATCAGCAAGGGGATGACCGCGTTCGGGGCTCCGCCGGGGAGCTCTTCTAGGTAGAAGGTGATGGGCTCTGACCTGCCCTTCACCCTTTTGAATGTTACTGTTTGCGGGGGAGCCGCGTCGACCAGCTCGTCCAACTTCCTCTTAGCTGAATTGATGGTGAGGTCGTTGAACCCGCCCCCATTAATGACCATGGCGGAGGGAAAATATTCCCACCTGCTGTGCGTTGTCAGTGGTTCCTGCAGGTGCTCGGGAATGTCGAAGTCCTCGGGCCTGGTCACCGAGAAGGCGGTCTGGATAGGCACCGACTCGTCTGATGGTCGGGCGTCTTCTTCTGGCTCCTTGGCTTCATGGGCGTCACGACGAGGAGCGTCGTTTCGCCGGTACTGCGCGAGCCTCCCTCCCTTGATGAGGGTTTCAATGGCGTCCTTGAGGTGGACGCAGTCCTCCGTCAGATGACCATGACTCCTATGGTACTGACAGTATTTATTTTTGTCCGCCCCGGGCTTGGCGGGAGCAGGCCGGGGACGCTTGACGTCGCCGTCCTTGAAGTCTGTGCTGGCACACTCCGCCAGAATACGCTCGCGGGAAGCTGTGAGTGGAGTGTACTCGGTGAAACGGCCCGAGGGTCCCCTTTGTTCCCGGACTTCCCGGGGTCTGTCTTCTTTCCTTTTCTCCCCGGTTCGTCGAGGAGGAGCCTCTTGGCACGAGCTGCTGTTGTTGGGTCCCCGAGTCCTGGAGTCTCGGGCCCTGTTGGCCGCTTCCCTCTCCTCGTAATCCATGTATGCCCGAGCTTTTTCGAGGAGGGCGTCGAAAGTCTTGGGCGGCTCGATTCCCACGGCTTTTCTGAACTCTGTGCCGGGGAGGAGCCCCCTCTCCAGCAGATATCTCTTCATGTGGTCCGTGCAGGGGACCTGTATTGCTTCTCGGTTGAAGCGGTTGATGAATTCCCTCAAGATCTCATCCTGTCTTTGGATGATGGCCTCGAGCGCTGCCTCGGTCTTTGGATGGCGTCGAGAAGCGGTGAAGGAACTGATGAACTGGTTCTTCAGGTTCCGCCACGAGGTGATTGAGCCCGGGGCGAGTCCTTTGTACCAGTCCATGGTCGCCTTCCTGAGAGTCGTGGGGAAAAGATGGCACTTGATGGCCCCCCCGACATTATGATAATGGAGCATAGCCTCGAACCCGTCAATGTGGTCGACCGGGTCCGCGACTCCATCGTACTCCTTCAGATGTGGGGGCTTCTCCATGCCCGGGGGGATGGGTGCATCCATGATGGCCTGCGACAGGGGACCGCGGGGGTCGTCCTCGTCGCTCCTCTCCGGAGACAGAGATGGGGATCTGTAGTATTGTCTGGCACGGCGGTCGTGGTTGTGCTGAGTTTCTCTCGAGCGGGATGCTCGGCTGTTGAATTTCACGTGCCTATCTCCGGAGTGCCTTCTTTCCAGTACCGTCGGGTCGTGACTGGGCTCTCCGGCCTGAATGATGGGTTGCCTCTCCAGGTAAGGCCGTCTCTGTTTTGGTCGAGGAGACGGGCTTCGAGAGTTTTCCCTGTAGTGTCTCCGCGGGGGAGAAGGGTGTCGAGCTTCAGTTACTCGAGGAGGGGGAGTATGTGGTCTCCGATGCCTCCTCAAGGGTCTTCGCTCGTCTTCAAGCGCCTTTAATCTCTCTCCTTGGGCGAAGATGAGATAGTTCGTTTGATTAATTGCTGCGAACAGCGCTTGTGTGGTGGCATCCGCCCCGGAGGGGACGGGGACTTCCTGAAACCGGGCGGCCCTGTAGTGGGCGAGGGCCGCCGGGTCGTCCTCGAGTGCTGGTGGGAGCGAGGAGGATGATGCAGTAGCCCCGTCCCTGTATGAGGAAGTTCCGGGGGGCGGTTGTTGCAGGAATGGTGGTGTGGCCGGGATTGCCGGCGTTGTCGAGATGTCCGTTTTTATCCGCCGTGCCGTTATTAGTGTCGGTGACATGGACGTTCTGCTCATCGCGAGCTGGATCAGCCATGACAGGTAGTTGAATTTGAGCTTTGGTCTTTTGAGTTGTTTGTAAGACGGGGAAGCTAGATTCCCACAGACGGTGCCACTGATCTAACCTGATCAGACTTGGACCGTCACGACTGGCTCCGAGCTGAAAGTTTTGAACGAGGTGGGGGGGTACCTGCAAGACACTCCGATGCTGAAGTAAGTAAGAGCACGAGCAGGCAATAGTAAGTATGGGTAGAATGATGAATACCTGACCCTCTGGAAATAGAGGGTATTTATAGCCCCCAGCGCTGGGCCAAGGTTCCTTCATTGGGCCGGGCAGGTTTGGCCCAATGGAGGAACTGCCAGGTTCTACGTGCGTAGTGGGGACCCGCACGTGGTCCCCTCCCTGGATGTTCTGCGAGAAGTGCGGGCGGACAGAGACGCGGTCTTTTTGGGGTCTCGTTGGGAGTGCAGTGGACTGAGTCTGCCCTAGTTGGGGTGCTCGAGGTGATGTCGAGCTGGACAGTAGGATGTCGAGCTGGACAGTTGGAGGTCGAGCAAGTAGCCTCAGGGAGCACGTCGGGCACGACTGTGACCCTTTGGTCGGCGTGGCCCTCAGCAAGTCCGTTTGGATTGGGCCTTATCAATGCTATTGGGCCTGTCGGCCCAGTCCAAAACATGTACGTTATTGTGATTTAAATGTTGGTTTAAATATTCAGTGAAGGTTTCAGATATGCACATCCGAGTTCACTTTAGAGGTATTTCAGATATGCATATCTGAAACTCCCACTGAACCAGAGAGAATGGAGGCAGAAGACAGAATTGTGGTGCGTGGTAAAAAATTTATTAAACGTGCCGAAAATACACACAATAATTTGATACGTAACCCGTTTGATTTATATAGAAAAATCGAAAACCGAAATAATATGAAAATAAAGTGATTAGAAATACCAGAAATATAATACATAAGTTGTTCATAATATACGGAATGACAAACGATCGGAAAATACAAAATAAAGCATACTTCATTGCATATGCCTAATCCTAACCCTTGACCCTCCTCCGTCTATTGTAACCAGTTGCACTCGATGCCTCCTTAATTATCCTCTCTACAATGACCACTGCCTCATCACCGCCCCTTTGAATGATCCCTTGGTCCAAGGCCTCATACCCAATCAAGTGTATCCTCTGACATAACAGTAAGAGATCAGTAGCATGGTCATCCTAAGCCTGCTAGTTCTCGATGATCTCCTCATGAGTTGGTCTGGGTGGACGTCCAGGAGCATCGAGTGTCATGATAGGATGTGACACTTAGAAGAACCATGTCACATATCCCTCTACATAATGCCAAGTGTTGTATGCCAACATCATCATATACGCCTGAGACCATATAAGTCTCCCAGTCCTGAAAAATGTCATCGATATCCCGACGGATAATGCGATCTGAAGCAGCCTCAATGGGAGATCTAGAAATGGACTGCACATATCCAAACTTCCGGATGCATCGCTTCAGAAGATACCTCACCATGATGTTGGTCCCACATGGCAGCCAACCTGAATATAACGAGATGGGGTCGAAGGGTATCGTATCACTGTGATCCTCGAACGGTCTTCACATAATGTCATCATGAGTCGTTCGATCAAGATAAATCCGGAATGGCGGCACAATGTTATTCTCCCTCTGGAGGATACCTGGAAGCCCTCAGCATGTCCTTAGTATAGTCCCTATCATAAGCTCATCCATGGATGCAGTGCAAGTGCGAAATAATCCATCCCTAAAACACGAATAACATATATGTAAGAAAAAATTATTATTAAATTAAATGTAATAGTTGGAATAAAAATGTACCGTGAGTATGGTGCAAGAGCCTGTAAGCTGCCTCGTCCTCTATTTACAAGTGTCATTAAGGTTTTGGTATAGGTATACCAAACAACCAGCCCCCTCGATTTCACTCATTAATAGTGTTCAAATCTATAAAGTACTTGAGGAGTGTCACATCAACGTACGTAGCACTTTTGTCCATAAAAATGTACGTGTCAACCAAGAACAAAAAGAAACACCTCAATGCACACTCGCGATGGTACTAAACAAATAATTCATCTCCCTCGACCTCGGGAATTAAAGTCGATACTAAGTGCTCTTCATATGCGTCGATCAAGAAAGAGAACTTGGCATGTGCCCTATTAGTTGAGTCACATTGCTCAAATGTTTTATCCGGAGAAGCCCCTAAATAATCAACCATCATTTCAATCGCTTTAGCACGAGTGATCTTTGAATGGTTAAATAACCTCCCTCTTATAGAAAGGTGTAGCAGACATGCTACATCGTCGAGTGTAATCATCATCTCTCCAACTGGAAAGTGGAAAGACGACGTCTCTTTGTGCCACCTCTCGACGAATTCCCCCTGCATTCCATGAGTAAGGGTAACATATCCGGAACAACAAAGTCCGACTAGTCTTGAACCATTAATTGCGTTTCTAAACCATTCCTCATTAGGATGAAATAGTTCAAATATTTTCCTCGCATGGTTCACTGACTTTATGATATGTCGTTCCTCGCCCTCCCAAATATGTCGCGTGACATGTTTATTATAACATGTCAAAAGGGAGGTGTCATAAGGCCCTCCCGGTTACCCCAGGTTTGGCTCAGCCACTGCAGCAAGTGAATCATCCTCTTTGGATTCCTGTGCCCGAACAACCTCCCCCTCCACCTCCGGTGCCTGCTCATAATCATGAGACGAGGACTCGTGAGATAACCGACTCCTTGGAGCTGAAGTGGATCCTCCTGCCACATCCCCCTGCGCAATGCATCCTCGTCCTTGAGTCTTAATAGACTATAGTGCTCTCTCGCGCCAAGCCAAGACTGTTTGGGTAGGTCTACTAGTTCTTGTTCTGTTTGGAATATCAGCCATTAACCTGGAACAATAACAACTAATTAATGAAGGTGCAATATGGAATAAATATTTTTAAAAAACTGTTCATACTTAAATTCGAATGTGCATATCTGAAACATCTTAGAAGGGATTTCAGATATGCACATCTGAAAACTCCATTTTTGAGTTGTTGTGTTTTCTTGCCCTAACTGCTCCAAAAACTTCAAATACACACCCAAACAATCATATTTTTCAAATTAAACTTCAAACAGCTAAATTTTAATCATTTAAGTAACACTTTTTGCAATTGCAAAGTATAACAAAAGATTAGGATTCAGAGAAACTTACATAAATTGAGAGTTTTGAAGTGTTGAAGTATTGTTGAAATGGATTAACTATGTAATTTGCTTTCGAACTCTGTTGCTCAAAAATTATTTAAAATATTTAAAAAAGAGAGAGTTGGAATTGAGATAATAAAAATGGAGAAAGATGGAAAATAAATTTCTATTTGTGTGTATAAATGAGGAGATTCAAATATATATATCTTAATCAATTACATTAAAAAATTAAAGAATTAATTAAGATATACATGTCCAAATCACCCTTTATGTTAATTAAACAGTTGTTTCAAATATGTCTATCCAAAACAATCCCTTAAAATATGAAATATGAAATATAAAATATAATTCGTTCTAATATAGATATTTGAAATATGAAGATATTTGAAGAATTTTTTCAAAAACCTCTAAAGAGAAGGAAGGGTGCATAAAAATATTCCTATATTTAATGGTTGCCTATCCTTTATGAGAAAGAGTCCAATTCAAACTTGTAACCATGCCGCCCCTTCATTGACTTAGTTAATCCGTTAAAAATCCGTAGCTGTTATTAAGGAGTATTTTCGACAATTCCACCAGAAATTCATTATGCGACACGTGTCTCTTTACCGAAAGAAAAAAAGAGACATTTTTTCAAATATTCCTTTTCATTATGCTTTCCTTATAATCTGAATAAATTGTGTTCACTGATGACAAAAAAAGTTGTCTGTATTCTTAAGGATGAAGTTTTGTTAATATTAATATTAAATAGTCGTTTAATAATGATTTGATATAACATCTATATATTAGTTAGTAATTTTTTTTTAAATTTAATAATATAATTAATTTTTTTTAGGTGAAGGAAAAATTACTTTTGGTCATGGAAACATCTTTACTTTAAATTCCAAGTCAACAATTTGCAGCTTTGGTATTTGCAATCAAATTACTTTTAGACACGACAAGGAATGAAATAAGTTGGACACAGATGATAACTTTGATATTTATGCAATCATATTAATATTTTATTTTTAACTATTACTTTCGTTTTTATTATAAATCTTTTGAATTTTTTACACATATTAAAAAAAAATTAAGAAGAATAATAATTATTGACTGAAAATTAGAATTTTTTATAAAAATGTCCTGTATTAATAATTTATTAATAATATATCAAAGATAAATTTATATAATTAAAAAAATAAATAATAATAAATATTTAAAAATATAATAGAAAAATATTATTAATATTGTGATATCATTTTTTTCAAACGATTTATAATTAAAAAAATAGAAGGAGTCTGTTCTGGACTGAGCCCACCTTGTCTCAGTGCAAATAAAGACCCAGATCTAAGTGGCTCCTCGGAAAATGCCCACAATCAGTACATCACCAAACGTGTCCGACCACAGACTACATCTGCAACGCCCGTCGTTGCCCTCGACGAGCAGCCTCCCGACCAGGGGACCTCGAGCTCGAGTCCAACTCGAGCACTCTCCCTGTAGGGCAGATTCTGTCCACTATAACCGTTATGGAATTCTCAAAGCTCCGGAAAGACCGCGTCTTCGCCCTTCCTCATTCTTCGCATAGCACCACCCAGGAAGGGGACCACGTGCGGGTCCCCACTACACACGTAGAACCTGACAGTTCCTTTATTGGGCCAGTTCTGGTCAGCCCAATGAGGGGATCTTGGCCCAGCGCTGGGGGCTATAAATATCCTTTGTTCCAAGAGGGTCAGGTATTCATCTATCACACGTCTATACACTTTTTGCCTGCCCATTCCGTCTCTCATTTTAGCATCGGAGTGTCTTGCAGGTACCCCCCCCTCATCTCACTCAAATCTAGTTCGAGCCAACTGTGACGGTCCAAGTCTGATCCGGTAAGATCAGTGGCGCCGTCTGTGGGAAACTAGCTTCCACGTCTTACAAACTCTCAAAGACGAAAGTTAAAAATCACCTTCTACCGTCATGGCTGACCAAATTCGGGATGACCAGAACGTCCGCGTCGTCGATGCCAACAACAACCTCGCGGACAAGAACAGAGCCCCCGACAACACCGGTCATAATATACTCCCCGGGGGTGTCATCCCCGGGCCCTCAGGCCACCGGGACGGAGCCACTGCCTCATCTTCTTCGGTCCCCCCTCCGCTCGAAGAAGACAATACAACTCCCCCAAACCATCTGGTCGCCCAATTCCAGGAGGTCCTTGTCCCCGCAGGGGCAGACGCCACGACCAGAGCACTGTTCGCGGCAATCAACCAGACCAATTACCTCATCTTTTCCCAGGGGGAAAGATTGAGGGCGCTAGAGGACGACAGAAGACCCCCGAGGAGACACAGGAGGCCTCAGACCCCACCTCCTCGAAGAACAGAGGTACGTCTCCCATCTCCCCCGCGGAGACAATACAGAGACGCCTCCCGAAGCCCGTCACCTCGACAACCGGGGAGAGGACCCCTCTTGGAGAGGGAACCAGTCATTGAAGCCGGAGGGTGCAACCACATCCCTTTGCGGCAAGAACGAAGACATCCTGGGGACAGGCATGGAAGGACGGATCAACAAGCGCATCGCTCGAGGGACTCCAACACGATCAAGACCGTCGTGCCCGACAATACCTCAAGTCCCCGTCCCTTTCCCCGGAACTAAGTGATGAGGACGACCCCCGCGGTCCCTTATCACAAGCCATCATGGAGGCACCAATCCCCCCAGGCATGGAAAAGCCCCCTCACCTGAAGGAATACGATGGAGTCGCCGACCCGGTCGATCATATAGAGGGGTTCGAAGCTATATTGCACTACCATAACATTGGGGAACCCATCAAATGCCGGTTGTTCCCCACAACCCTCGGGAAAGAAGCAATGGATTGGTACAAGGGTCTTGCCCCGGGGTCAATCACCTCGTGGAGGAACTTGAAAAACCAATTCATAAGCTCGTTCACCGCGTCGCGGCGACATCCAAAGACCGAAGCAGCGCTCGAGGCTATCATCCAGAGGCAGGATGAAACCTTGAGGGAATTCATCAACCGCTTCAATCGTGAAGCCATCCAGGTCCTCTGTGCGGACCACATGAAAAGATATTTGCTGGAGAGGGGACTCCTCCCCGACACAGAGTTCAGAAAAGCAGTGGGCATCGAACCACCCGAACGTTCGATGCTCTCCTTGAGAAGGCCATGGCCTATATGGATTACGAGGAAAGGGAAGCGGCCAACAGAGCCCGTGATCCCAGAACTCGCGGATCCAACAGCAACCCGCGCCAAGAGGCCGCTCCTCCTCGACGGGCCGGGGAGAAAAGAAAGGACGACAGACCCCGAGAAGTCCGAGAACAGAGAGGACCCTCAGGGCGTTTCATAGAATACACTCCGCTCACGGCTTCCCGCAAGCGCATCTTGGTGGAGTGTGCCAGCACGGATTTCAAAGATGGCGACGTCAAGCGCCCTCGACCAGCTTCTGCCAAGCCCGGGGTGGACAAGAGCAAATACTGTCAGTACCATAGGAGCCATGGTCATCTGACGGAGGACTGCGTCCACCTCAAGGATGCCATCGAGACCCTCATAAAAGGGGGGAGACTCGCCCAATATCGGCGAAATGATGCTCCTCGTCGCGACGCCCGGGAGACAAGAGAGCCGGAAGAGGATGCCCGACCATCTGACGAGTCGGTCCCCATCCAGACCGCCTTCTCCGTCACGAGACCTGAGGACTTCTGCGTCCCCGAGCACTTGCAAGAGCCGTTGTCAACACACAATAGGTGGGAGCACTTTCCCTCCGTCATGGTCATCAATGGTGGAGGATTCAACGACCTAACCATAAATTCGGCCAAGAGGAAGCTGGATGAACTGGTCGACTCTGCACCTCCTCAGATGGTGAGTTTTGAAAGGGTGAAAGGTAGGTCGGAGCCTATCACCTTTTACCTCGAGGAGCTCCCTGGAGGAGCCCCCAACGCAGCCATTCCTCTGCTAATAAGAGCGAGAATGGTTAATTTTGACGTACACCGCATTCTCGTCGACGAAGGAAGTTCCGTCGATGTAATGTACAGTCAACTATTCTGGACCCTGCAACTCGACGACTCACACCTCTCACCTTATGTGGGGTCGGACCTATAGGGCTTCAACGGCTCGACCTCTAAACCTTGGGGATACGTCGAGCTCATGGTTACCTTTGGCGAGGACACAGCGACGAGGCAGGTCAAGGTGAGCTTCCTCGTCATCGACTGCCCGTCCCTCTACAACTGCATTCTGGGAAGACCAACACTGGCGGAACTGACCGCGGTACCCTCTACCATCCACTTGAAGATGAAGTTTTACACCAAGAGGGCACGGGTCGCCACCATCCAAGGGGACCTGGCCGCTGCTCGAAGGTGTTTTAACGCGGCATCCAAGGGACGCGACACGACTGACACTGGGACAAGGCCCGCCAATAGACCAGCGATGACACGACCAGAGCCCGAGAAGACAGAGCTCGTCAAGGCAGAAGAACATAGAGCTCCCCCAAAGGTCGACTCCATAGCCTTGGACACCCGCTTCGACCAGGATGAGCCTCCCAGCGGCGAGCAAGTCCCCCTCCGACCAATTCCGGACGGGGACTTCGAGCTCGTCCCCCTCGGCGAGGACGCAAGCAAAGGAGTGAAGATCGGTACCGACCTCCCCGACCTGGAAAGGAAGCATATCAAAGCCTGCTTGCGCGGGAATGCTGACTTGTTCGCGTGGAGCGCCGCAAAGATGCTCAGACTCGACCCCGAGGTCGCCTGTCACCGTCTCACCATAGATCCAGCCGCTAGGGCAGTAGTACAACCTAGACGTAGGCAGTCTCCAGAGAAAACGGAGGCTGCTGAAAAAGCTGTAAAAGACCTCTTAGAGGCAAATTTTATTTCTGAAGCCTGGTATACAACCTGGCTGTCAAATATTGTACTAGTCAAAAAGAATAATGGAAAATGGCGAATGTGTGTTGATTATACTGATCTCAATCGGGCATGCCCGAAAGACGCTTTTCCTTTACCAAACATAGACATGTTGGTCGACAACTCGACCGGTTACAAAATACTATCGTTCATGGATGTGTATTCAGGCTATAACCAAATCCCAATGGCCGTAAGTGACAAGCATTACACTGCTTTCATGACCAGCTCGGGCAACTATTACTACAACGTAATGCCCTTTGGTCTGAAGAACGCAAGGGCGACATACCAACGTATGATGAACAAAGTGTTCCACAACCAAATCGGGGACATGCTCGAGGTTTACATGGACGACATGATCGTCAAATCCCGAGCAGACACCGACCATGCAGCCTACCTCAAAGCAGTCTTTGCTCAAGCAAGACAATGTAAAATGAGGTTCAACCCCAAGAAGTGCACATTCGGGGTCAAGGCAGAGAAATTCCTCGGTTTTCACCTGACCGAATGAGGAATTGAAGCCAATCCCGACAAGTATCGAGCCTTCTCCGACCTCCTGACACCCACGTCGAAAAAGTCAATACAAGTCATGAATGGCATGCTTACCTCTCTGTCCCGCTTCGTCGCGAGATCCGCTCAGCACACCCTCCCATTCTTCAAACTCTTTCGTAAAGAGGCAGCCTTCGAATGGACTGAGGAATGTGAACAAGCGTTGCGCCACCTGAAACAAAGCCTATCCCAACTGCCCGTACTGTCTCGACCAGTCGACGGGGAACCTTTGTTCTTATACCTGGCCATCTCAAACGAAGCCATCAGCGCGACTCTCATCCGCGAGACCACCGACGGATAAAAGCCCGTTTATTTCACGAGCAAAGCACTACAAGGGCCCGAGAGCAGATACCAACAGATAGAAAAAGTAGATTTAGCCCTCGTCAACGGGGCGAGGAGACTCAGACACTATTTCCTGGCTCACACGATCATAGTACGAACCGACCAACCAGTAAAACAGCTCTTAGGTCGACCTGACATGGCGGGTCGAATGTTGAAGTGGTCCTTGGAGCTCTCCGAGTTCGACATTTAATACGAGAGCAGGAAAGACCTAAAGGCACAAGCCCTGGCCGACTTTGTCGTAGAAATGACCGCTCACAACCCGCCCGCAGGGAAAGAGCACAAGTGGACCATCTTCGTCGACGGAGCTTCCAGCTCATCCGAAAGCGGCGCGGGGATCCTCCTAGAAAATAAGGAGGGCATAGTGACCGAGCACTCGTTAACCCTCTCCTTCCCAACTTCGAACAACCAAGCAGAGTACGAGGCCCTGCTCGCGGGACTGAGGCTGGCTGAGGACCTAGGGGCACGCGGAGTACAAATTTTCACGGACTCTCAACTCGTTGCTTCCCAAGTCCAAGGGAGTTACCAGGCTAAAAACGATAACCTCATCGAATACCTAAACTTAGTCAGAGAACGCATGATGAAGTTCGATCGAGCATAAATATCGCACGTCCCGCGCGAGCAAAACACAAGGGTCGACATACTTTCAAAGCTCGCAAGCACAAGAAAGAAGGGCAGAAACAAATCCGTCATACAAGAATCCCTATCGCGCCCGAGCATCGAAAGAACCTCGACCCCCGTCGAAGTACACGCCATCGGAGACGCTTCGTGCTGGATGACCCCGGTGTACAACTTTTTGACAAAGGGCGAGCTCCCTTTGGACCGGACAGAAGCGACCACAACCAAACGACGAGCGTGCTCCTACGTGGTGCTCGAGCACAAGCTGTACCGCAGGGGATTTTCCATTCCCCTTCTGAAGTGCATCGATGAATCCACAGTCCCCGAGGTATTACGGGAAATACACGAAGGGATTAACGCCTAGCACATGGGCGGTAAGTCCCTGGAGAGGAAAGCTCTACGAGCGGGGTACTATTGGCAGACAATGCAGCAGGACGCCAAAGATCACGTTAAGAAGTGCGACAAGTGCCAGAAGCACGCCGACATGCATCTCGCTCCCCCTCACGAGCTGAGCATACTGTCATCCACGTGGCCATTTTCCTGGTGGGGGATGGATATCCTCGGACCATTTGTACAAGGGACGTACCAAAACAAGTTCCTTATTATGGTCGTGGATTACTTCACGAAATGGACAGAGGTTGAGGCCCTTGCGAAGATCACCTCGCACAACATCCTCCGTTTCTACAAACGAAACATCCTCTCCAGATTTGGAATCCTGAAGGCGTTGATCACAGACAACGGTACCCAATTCACCGACCACGGGTTCCGAAACTTCGTCGCCAAACTCGGAACCAAACAACATTTTACCTCGGTTGAGCACCCCCAAACCAACCGGCAAGTCGAGGCCGCCAACAGGGTCATCCTGCGAGGACTAAAACACCGGCTCAGCGAAGCAAAAAGAGGGTGGGTCGAGGAGCTGCACAGCGTCTTATGGGCTTATCGCACCACACCCCATTCAACGATGGGCGAAACCCCTTTTCGACTAACATACGGCACCGAGGCCGTCATCCCCGTAGAGATCAGGGAACCCTCCAGGCGGACAGAAATGCCTCTCGACAAGGAAATGAACGGCGAAGCACTTAGAGACGAACTCGACCTGGTCGAGGAAATTCGACCAGGGGCAGCCCTGCGCGAGGCTGCTCTAAAACAACGAGTAGCCCTGCGTCATGACGACAAGGTCATCAGACGCGAGTTCCAGATCGGCAGCCTGGTATTGCAAAGAAACCAAAAAGACTCCCGCGAAGGGAAATTGGCCGCAAACTGGGAAAGACCCTATTGCGTTCACGGCACCACAGGCACCGGGGCATATTACCTCGAGCTATTAAACAGAGAACCGTTACCACGACCCTGGAACGCTGCTAAGCTAAAACAGTACTATAGCTAAAGCCCTCAACCACTATGGACTTTCACTGTTGAACACCCACCTTTAGTCAACAAAGGGAAATGTCTCGACCACGTAGACAGGTCGAGGTACGGACCCGATCTACACTCAAACGACACACCGTCGTTCAGCCAACGAGCCGAACGATAATGCCCGACAGGGACACCTCGATCGAGCTCCACTGTTGAAGTACCCACATGGAAGAACACCCAACTCGCGATGGGCAGTTCACACCGCGGGCATAGGACCTTGATCTAGGTCATACGCTCGATATGCGGGCTCCACTCTGCATAACCGACGCATTTCGAAGTGTGTCGAGCCATCAAAGGGGTCGAAAGGATATCTCCGCTCGAGAACAAAACTTAAGCAAAATATTCATCACGAAAGTGACAGTCGAACATTAGCATAGAGACGAGCGGGTTAAAGCAAAATAAACATTGAAAAAACATGCACAAAATAATGAACCGACCAAGAAGGTCGGCGATGTTCAAGGTTACAAACCATGGCACAACAGCCAAAAGAAATCAAGAATTATCACGGGCACGCAGGCCCAAACCAAAACTTCACGCTAAACATCCCCAAGACTACTGGCATCTACCCCAGGAGACTCGGGAGGAGGCACAACCCGACCATCAATAATCTGAGACATGAACCTGACTCCCTCGATGTTCATGCCCGGATTCAGGATGGAGAGTTGGCTGACCGCGGCCTCGAACCCGTCAACTAGGGCACCGACACAGTCTGACTCGAGAAGGTGGATACGTGCAACCAAATCTGAATGGGTTCGCAAAGAGGCTATCTCCTCTGGCTCGTCGTCAGCAGGAAACACAACAACTTTTAGCCCCTCGATTTCCTTGGACAAACGTTCGTTGTCACTCTTCAACCGTTCCTTGTCAAGTTGGAGGCAATCCCTCTCCTCGGAAGCCTTCGCAGACTTTTCCTTCTCCCCCGACAACAGGTCGGCTTGCTCGCGAAACATTTCCTCGGACCGCTCGAGGGCCGCCTTTAACTTACGAGATTTGGCAGCAAAAGCGTCTTTCTCTGATTCTAACTCCCTAACACGGTCCGAGGAGTCCGACCCTTCCCCGGCAAGTACCACAGCCATCTCTTCCATCTTCACCACCCCGACCATGCTGGCGGCGAGGTGTTTCCTCCGACCTTCTTTGTCAAGTCGTTTAATAGTCTCGGCCTCGTTATCACTCACTGTCAGAGGAAACCCCTCGAAGAAATCCTTCTCCGCAAATCAAGGCGGTAAGCCGAAAGCCCGCGCAACGACGGGCTCGTCACCGGTCTACGACCTGCCCTCAGTCCGACTCCTCTTCCTGGTAACCAGCTCGGTGGGTTGCTCGGCATCGGGAGAGCCTGAGGACCCACTGGACGCATCTCCGCCCGAACTGGATGGAGGGCCCATCCTTGTGGCTTGCGGTGCCCTCACCAGCCTCTTGCTTATCTTCTTGTCTTGGGTTAGCTTCAATAACCTCTCTCGTCGTTCAGCCATGTGACCTGCAGAAAGGAGCGAACCCGGGTTAGCTACAAGCGAGCAAAAGTAATAAAATGGAATAAAACAATAAGAGCAGAAGCAAGAAACCTAGCAGATCTACGACCTGCCCGTAGGATTGGCACTCAACGAGTGCCTTGGTGTTGATGGGATGCGCCTCGAACATCGGGTACCTGTTCTCATCAAGAATGTCATCCCCTTCCCTCGTAACCCACTGGGCAGGGAAGAAGCTATCAACAAACTTGCAAAGGACAGCATACGCCTCCTTGTCCTCGGCGCTCATGCTCCCCGCGGGTGTATGATAGTGCCTGGTGCCATGATCGTAATGACCCGAGCACCAATGGATCGGGAACTTGGAAATATGCCCGACTGTGGGACTACCCTCAACATCCACGAGGGGCTCCCCGTCCGCGTCGACCACCACATTTTCCGATTCAAACGAGGAGTCCAGGGAAGTTTGGGTGACCGATTACAGCATATACCATTTATCCTTGAAATCCCTTACCGAGTCCATATACATCCTGAACAGCCTCTTTGACTGTTTTAGGGATACCCAGTTGTGCCTGCCTCCTCAAGACTGACGCTGCAGGTGAAAGACCCTGAAGAAAAGGGGAATCGTCGCCCCAATTCTCAAGAAACGACACGTCAGCTCGAACGCCCGAAGGAAGGCGATCGCGTTGGGGTGAAGTTGCGAAGGGGTCAGGTTCAGATGGCTGAACACCCCGACTTGAAAGTCACTGAAGGGTAGCTTAAGACCGAGATCCCTGAACACGATCTTGTACATAAGAAATGCATACTCAGTAAACTCTGAGAAGATATGTGCATCAGTCGTCGCCCTCATTACTACAAAATTCTTTTGAAAACCTGGCTGACTGTCGCCATGCTCGACGACAGTATAAGCACGCCGACTACGCTGACAATACACCGAAGCAATCCCCCGGGGCTCGGCGCCCACCCAGTCCAACGTAGGGTCATCTATGGTGTCGACTAATGTAACGTTCTCTTCTGTACTTGTTTCCTCGGCGTCATTATGCCTCGAGGATTCCAGATTATCGGCCATTTACCTCTAAAGCACAGGAAACCGGTGAATTTGACAGCAAATCCGCGTACTCGCCATAGAAGCAGGAAGAAGTACACAACGGTTCAGACTAAAAAGCCGAACACTGACATCCCAGCTCCGACCATGCATCAAGGACAACACGAGCGTAGCATGAGCGCCCCGGGCGAATCATGAGTCACTCGAGCAAGTTCCTGACTTCGCCTACCCGACACTAGGATACCGTGAGGAGGCTACCCTACATACTTCCTAAAAGGACAAACATCCCGACTAGATCATGAGTATGCCGACCAAACACATGAGGATCACGAGTAATATCATGAGCCATGCGCCTAAAACTATGAATATCACGGGAAATATCACGAATTATGTGCCTAAACTATGAATACCACGGGCAATATCATGAATTAGGTCCCTAAACTATGAGTATCTCGGGCACAGTCATGAATCTACCGGGCACTACTTCAAAATATGGATTTCTAGTATCAAAAATAGCGTCAAAACTACCTATAACAAAGAAAAACAGGAGGAAGGGACACTTACTTGGAAGAAAAAGGGTACGAGCAACAGCGGCGAAAGTAATTAACGGCGGATGGTGCGGCGGTCTCAGTGTTACGGGAAACGACGGCAACTGAAACAGAAAAAGAGGGAGGAGCGTGAGGAGGAAAAAAAATTATGGGCCCAAGGGTCCTATTTATAGGGATGGCGTGGAATGTTAAACGTCGCACCGGGGAGACACGAACTTCCCCCGTCCTCGACATCTACTCCCCTAGGCAATGATGACCCTATTTTGCTAGGGTGGCATTACAATTCCCAAGGACTGCCCCACGTATCTGACGAACGCAGCCCGCGAAAAATTCCTCAAGCACGCTTCGAAAAACAAAAGCCCTAGTCCGGGCATCAGGTCCCCGCGGTAAAAGCGAGCTAAGATCAAGTCATAACTCCTGTACCAGGAGCAATGACTTGGGGGGCTCCTGTTCTAGATTGGGCCCACCTTAACCCAAAGTGCAAATAAAGGCCCAGATCCAAGCGGCTCCTCGGGGAATGCCCATAATCAGTACATCACCAAACGTGCCCGACCACAGACTACATCTGCAACGCCCGTCGTTGCCCTCGACAAGCAGCCTCCCGACCAGGGGACCTCGAGCTCGAGTCCAGCTCGAGCACTCTCCCCGCAGGGCAGATTCTGTCCACTATAACCGTTATGGAATCCTCAAAGCTCCAGAAAGACCGCGTTTTCGCCCTTCCTCATTCTTCGCAGAGCACCATCCAGGAAGGGGGCCACGTGCGGGTCCCCACTACACACGTAGAACCTGGCAGTTCCTTTATTGGGCCAGTTCTGGTCAGCCCAATGAGGGGACCTTGGCCCAACGCTGGGGGCTATAAATACCCTCTGTTCCAAGAGGGTCAGGTATTCATCTATCACACGCCTATACACTTTTTTCCTACCCATTCTGTCTCTCATTTTAGCATCGAAGTGTCTTGCAGGTACCCCCCATCTCACTCAAATCCAATTCGAGCCAGCTGTGACGGTCCAAGTCTGATCCGATAAGATCAAAGTATATATAATAAGTATATTCATTGTGAAAAAAAGTATCAAACTGATTAGTTTAGTTGATGAATTAAAAGATAATATATTGATAGTGTAAAATAATTTTACACTATCATCAAATAAAAAATAAATATTCTGATATGTTATTAAAATTTGTTTGAAATAAAAAAATGACTTAATTAAATATATGATTGTGATCGATTGACATTGTAATGTATCAACCATTTTTTCTTAGCTAATTGTATCAATTAAGTATTAGTTAATTTTATTGAATTAAATTGAACGGTTGAATTATTTGAACTTTAAGTTTTTTTTTTCAAATTTTAATATAGTTTTAGAATTTTGTGTTGTTGAACTTTTTTTATAAGAAAAAAATTATAACGAAAAATTTGGAAAAAAAAACACACGTGAACAATGATTTCTTTTTATAATAATTAGGTATTAAAAAAATATACAAATAATTACGTTTCAGAGAAAATTACGTAAATAATCATATTTCGGAAAACGTTAACATGCAACGGCCAAGTGAGATGGTGCATCTACTTGAAATTTGGCCTTAGGCGCTATTCCACATGGCGTATATACTGCCCTCAAGTCATGTGAGATGGCGCATGCTCAATAGTTGTGGGAGGAGACGCCATCTGAAATGGCTACTACAAGCAATTGTGTTTTCTATAAATAAAACACCTATTTTTTCAACATTTTTCACACTTTCTCACATTCTCTTCTCATTTTATCTCTGTTTTTTTCGTCACGACATCTCCTATGATTTTCGCGAGAGATGGGTACGTTATTTTCCCGGCCACCAAACCTACGATGAAAATAAAATTTTGACACATTCATTCCATGAAGCGTCTGAAAAAAGAGTTGGTGCCATGGTTAGACGGAGACATCGAAGTTGATGAACAAAATAGAAGGATCCAGAGAAGAAGAACGACCACCTCACTTGCAACTGGAAGACCTCACAATTGATTGGAGGAAGTCAAAACAAACAGAGACGTAATGGTGATGATACACGGATCCAATGAAATTGTTTTGACGGTTGTAATTTCTTACATATGTTATTGTGTTGTTGATGTTATTTTTATGTGGCGTGTGTGTTATTGATTTATCTGGTGTTTGTGTTGTTATTTTAGTCGTTGTCTCACTATGTAAAAATGCAAAAAATATAGCGGTAAAGATTTGAGATTAAGTCATTAATTGACTTATCTCACTCAATGAAGTCGCCACCATACTTTATTGTTTCTAAAGGGAAATGGGAAAAAACGAAAAAAAATCCACAATGAAATAAAAGATTAGAGATCGAGGTACGAGTGTCGATTATGCAAATGGAATGTATTAGCACCCTAAACATCTACGGTACTCCGCAGGATCCACTTTGTTTGTTTTCTTTCAAAAGGTGTGTTATCTAAAGACTTACTTGCTAAAGGGAAAGATTGAATGAATATTTGCAAACAAAAGAAAATGTTTTTTTTTAATTATTTTTGCTCGCCTTGGGTCATGGGACTTAATGCCTATGTACTCCCTCGTGCAATGGGAAAGTCAAAGCACTATAGTTCATCTAGAAAAAACTTGTTTGTTGGTTGATTTTAAACAAAGAGACAGAAATCTCAACTAATGCCCACAAGGTGTGAGAAAGATGGACCTTGCATCAACAAGAGTGAGGGCTTGAGAACACCTCTAGTATTCAAGTGGAAAAGTCGACACTTTTATAACCATGAGGATAGGAGGATGATATCTCGAATATAAATGAATCATGTCTAATCTTGGAAAATTTTTTAAAGGATAAAAGGTGCGAGAGAGAACAAAAAGGTTTGAATGAAGTTGAATGCTTTTTTTAATCTTTTCGAAAAATGTCAAAGTATGATTAAATGAATTGAAGTTTGTTTAAAGAAAAGAAATTTTAAAAGAAAAGGCACTCGACAAAGTCGAGGTTTATTATGAAAGCGGTTCGAGTTTGTAAACAAAGAAGGTTTGGAAAAAGATGAGAAGATTTTGAAAATTAAAGAATGAGAAGGAGATGAAGAGAGCATCATATGTACAAGAAAGTAAAAGAAAAAGGTAAGGAAGATCTGACCAATCAGAAGCTCATACTTGATATAAAGAAATCAATATAGCGTTCCCATCCCTTTGGATTTACAGCCACAAACAGATAAATAAGCCGAGAGTATACCAAACCTCAGATGAAAATAAATCACAAGCCGACAACATCAAAGAAACCCAAATGTCAGATAATATTCCAAGCATCGGATAAAGCATATCGAATCATAAGTGAGGAGCACAACACGTGAAAATAAATCACGGACGAAGAAAACATGGATAATTAAAGGAATCAGATAAAGCGCAAAGACGACATATAAAGCTTATGGTATCGGATAAAGCTCAAGGTAGCATATAAGACTCAGATATCGAATAATAATCCATGCATCACATGAAACATAAAGACAAATCCAACAACACAGGGAAACTTATTCGAAATCTTAATTAAAACTCAAGTGTAAATAACTGAACATGGCATTTTATTAAGTATTTTTTTAGAATAGATTCATGTAGGAATCCACTCCAAGTGGTCAGGAAAAAATATATGCGTTCATATGATTTTCAAAAGTTAACTTGAATTAAAGTTTAAAATCACAACACAATGAAAATAATATTAACATAACTTGAATTTATTTACAAAAGTGAAATGAATAAAATATAAAATCAAAAGTATTATGTATAACTATATATTTACATTACTAAATATTAAATCAAAATAATAAAATAAGTAAAATAAAAATATAAATGATAATGTAGACATGCTAAGAGAAAAATGAATGCTTGAATAATTCTTGGATATCTTCACAATAACAAACTCGTTAGTAGCATAAGATGGATAAAAATGAAACCAAATGAAATTGCAACAATTAAAATATGTGTTAGTAATCACAAAATATAAAAATAGAAATGAACTTGTATGATGCACATGAACAAATAGAAAACCAAGTAATTTGATGATTATTCAAGGATTTCAATTCACAAACGAAACTAAAACCAAAAAAACTCATGCTATTATTCAATCCAAAATCGAAACATCGAAAGTTGATTTCGAAACAAACTAAGATCAAACAAATCAAATCCGGGCAGCCATGAATATGAACGAATAAAAATAAAAAATTCAACTTACATCAAACGAACGCTACCAAAAAAACATTGTTATTGCAACCAAAATTTCATCATTTGAATTGAAAACAAAACGTAATTGAAACAACATCAACTATTCATCCGAACCGGTTCAAATCAACATGACATGAAATTAAATTCAAAAAACCAAGATTTAACAAATAAACCGAATTCCGGGCAACAACTATATGAACAAAATAATGCTCCCGAAACTTATACGAAAAGTGCTCAAGCGTAATCGGAAAACCAAAGATATCAAATCCACCTTTCTCATTCCAATTCAGTATTGCAACATGCTTCTATGAATCAAAATGTCTTATACAAACCATTGACAAAATGAATTTTATAATCAAGCGATGCCATCCAAATATTAAACCCGGGGCAGCCACAACTCAATCGATTATAGTCAAGATAAAAAGACTTTCTCGCTCAAACTCACACAAAGGAAACAACATGTTGTCCTCGATAGTTTCTCGGTCAGATTTACACATAAATAAACACGGAATTATCGTCACCTTCATCGAAACTAAATCTCGAATATCCTTCACTCACAATTAAAATCAGAAAAGAGATGCCATCACGACTTAACAGGGACAAAACACAATTTTTCAATGTCTTAACACAAGACAACTTTGCAATTTCAATATCATTTTGACATAATAACACCTTGATCATCAAAACATAATTACACCTTGATCATTAAAAATTTCACTCAAATTAAATCAAAACCAACAATGTTATCATCACAATTCTTTACATAAATTAATCTACACAACTAAATGATAACAACACAAAATAAACACACAAAACATAAATTAATTAAAAGTGAATGTTATTGGAGTTTACCGAACCGTGTCTGACTTCAAAATAGACTATAGAGAGAATAGTGCAGCCTCAGTGATGAAAATCGTTGTTGTTGATAGCTGCTCAGTGTTGTCGGAGGGTTGTTGGCTCTGTTATGCGACGGAGGGAGCCGCGGATGTTGTTGAGTTGTTTCCGGTGGTACCAGACTTGTGAGGGAGTAGTGTTGGAAATTGGGTTTGTCTGGTTGAAGAACGTTGATGGTTAGATGATGGTGAACCGCGATGATGATGGAAATGAAAGCGAGGGAGCGGATTGAGAAGAAGACGAAGGATTGTGAACATAGGCGATTTTAAGGTTAAATATGGTGATGGAGATAGAGAGATGAAGGCAGTTCCGGAGAAAGATGAAGAGGAAATTGATTTCCTTTTTTTTAAATTTCGTTAGCCCTTTTTCTCCTCCCTCTCACAACAACATTCCACTCAAATTTATAACAAAATAATTAGATTAACTAATTTTATTTTATGATCACAAAATCCCTATTGATAAAAATGATACAAAAATATGAAATTATAAAAATTAATGTAATTTAATTTAATTTTTTAACTTTTCTGAATAAAAAATAGAGACTCAAAATGATTAAAAACGATAAAAAATGGATATTAAACTATCTGAAAAAAAGAAATGAATACATTATAATAAATTACAGGTCACAAAGATTAATAAAAAATTACTCAAACGGACAAAATCGAAATAAAATAAAAATAAAAATATCAGGCTGATCAAATGTTTACGATTAAGAACGAGATTTCAAACTGTACCGAAAAAATAAAGCGTGCACACCGACATAATCTACGCAAAATGTAGATTCATAAAACAATCAGTAAAAGGTGAAAACTTGAAATATTTTCTCGCTAATTTTCTGCACAGTGTTGAATCACTTTTAACGACCTGCCCGTAAAACCAAAATATCAACATTATCGACATATAAACAACTTGGAAAATGTGAGAAGTGAGTAAAGAGATAAAAGTGTATGAAATGAAATGTCAGGTATATTTTAACTATAAAACGATGCAAATGTTGATTTAAAGTGACTTTTGGTCAACTTAAATATGACTAATGATGCAAAATGTGATGAATGAATATATTTATTAAAGATTGTGACCAAATAACAAAATATTATATGATAATGCGACTAAAAATTTAGGGTGCAACAATCGTGATGGCCTTTTATGTCTTGTTTTTGTGTTTGGCATGTTGTAACAAATGTTCATAATGAAAAAAATTCCATTGAGATATAAAAGAAGTGCAGATATTGTGAATACAATTTTTATGTTGTCGAGCTAGTAGCACGAGTGGGAAATTTTTTTTGGTTGTGTCCGACCTGACGACATAAACTATATTTTCTTCCTAGCTTATCAAACGAGTCCATTTCAGTTGTGATACGCTTACTTTTGGGACGACCCTTTTTATTCCTTTGTGCCAAACTATTTCCCCTTTGTACGCAGGCCAATAATCCGGTTTTGCTACCACTGGAAAGACATTGTTGTATACGTTGAGCAAGGTCTCGCCGACCTTGTAAATGGGAGATAGAAGTAGTAATGCATCTTGATGAGCATACGTGCATGCCGCAATGACATGAGAGTAAGGCATACGTAAGGCTTGAAACTTTCCATAATCGCACCAATGAGATGGTAGTATAACCCTATACTCTTGTCTTGACAGCCCCTCGTTATGGTCTAGTGTCTCTTTGACAATGAAGTTATGGTTATATCGGTCGAATCTTGTAACTTGATGAGTGTTGGCTTTGACACTTTTTGCCTTAATAAATTTCATGTATCTTTCACTCCATAGTTGTCCCAATTGTAACACAACGTTCCATATTTCACCTACTTTTGCAAACAATGAAGCCATTCTAAAATATATTGATTTCACCAAAGTGGTTACTGGGAGGTTTGATATGCCTTTGAAGACATCGTTCATTGATTCAATTAGATTTATTGTCATGTAGCCCCATCATTGTCCACTGTCATATGACCTCGTCAATTTCTCCAGTGGAAGATTATAAATCCATCTACATACATCTGGATTTGAAAATCTAATATCATTGAGATAGTGTTTGAATGGAGGTTGTGATAATGCTTACCCTGCATTCATAACTATTTTCCGAAGAGCCCTGTTTTTGATCTCCTGCATGAAATTTTGTACGATATGTCTAATGCAGTAGACATGCGTAGAAGGGGGGTCATGCCGGCCATTAGCAAAATTATTGTATGAACTATTAATAGAAAAATGTATGTCGGAGATCAAGCAGAGGCCATGTTACGGAGTCATGTGTGTTCAGAGATTCTTGAGAAAGAAACTCCAAGCACCACCAGTTTCTCCCTCGACTAGAGCAAAGGCAATTGAGAAAATGTTATTGTTTCCATCTTATACAACTGCTAGTTCTTTGTACTAATCCTCCCAATTTCTTTATACCTTTTCAATAGCCTTGGTATTTGCTAACCATGCCTTCCTTTATGAGGGAGTATAGTTGTATACTATAGTGATGTGAGAGATTATTGTTTTCACCTTTAATGACCAATCATTGCTGACGAGAGGTAAGATTTCTTGACATATTAGATCATAACTTAGTTTACGATGATCTTGTGATTGAGTAGAATTAACGCAAGTGTGGGTGGACATAGACTCTGGGTGGACACACTTGAATTTGTACCTATCTGCATTTGTTTGATCTACATTAAAACTAATAGAGTTTATCATGTGAAATTTTTTTATAGCTCGCACACAATCTTCTTTTGAATGAAATTTGTCTTTCTCTTTTAAATTTTCATCTGATTGCATATACGGGTTGTAGAAAACATCTGATGATGGTTCATCTTCTCCCATGTTGAAGTTTTTCATGTGTGAAGGTGGTGTATAGATTTCATTTGGAGGTATTTCAAGTATATTATCGTCTTCGGAATCATCGTTGATCATGTTATCAAACTCTAACTCTTCATCTTCCTCTTCTTCGTCAACGACATCTACTTCAGCTTGTCCGTCTTTGATGGGATCAACCACTTGTGACTCAATTAGTTGTGACAATTGAGGCTCTTGGAGCACAATGTACAACTCAATCGATTTGTACCTATAATACTCATGATTAGAAAACATATTTTGAAGGTCCTCGTCATCTTGAACCTCTACCTTATAAAATTTTATTTGGTTCTCACAAAAAAACCAGATGCTAGTAGAAGATGTGTGACATTGGACCTCATTCAAGTTTGACCTCTAGTCATTTTTAGAAATATGAGAAATTCACTTTTCTATTTAAACAAAATCGAGTACTATCGGTATTTCTAAATAAAAATTCAGAAACATCACAGTGGTACATCTAACCATTGAAATGTGCATAGATAACATATTATGGTGCATAGGACATTTTGTTTGTGTGTTTGAGTGTTTGAGAATGTGAGATTTTGTTTGAGTGTTGATAACATATGGTTCGTACAAGAGATTAAATAGGTGCAGTTAAATTGAACAAGACAAAATTTCCTGGCCACTCATACTCCAAATGGGATGACGCATCCACTTAATATTGGCCTTAGGCGCCAAGTGGGATGGAGCCTCCCTTGTAGACATGTCATGTAGCTTGCATGCATCCTATCCTGCACCTATGCCTTCCACCTACACTGCGCCCTTGACTGCACCCTATCCTGCACATAGGCCTGCCCCACACCACTTTAAATGATGCATCCTCTTTATATTACATGTAGGCGCTATCCCACTTAGCTTGTGGGTGACACGTGTTCTGCATGCAAAACAACCCCCAACCACCTCATTAACTCACCTCTATACAAATTTATCTATAAATATGACACCTCAGACACTTTTTTTGCATCACCAATCCTCACTCTCTCTGATACAAACTCTTACACTCTTTGATACACTTTCAAATATGGTTCTTCTCATGATAGGCGATTCTCATAGAGGAACAAAAGAAAACATTTCCGTGTTTGTAAGTTTTAATCATTTTATATATTCATTTATATTATATATACATTTTATAAAATAATTAACTTAGTCATATATATTTAGTCATACACGTTTCATTTATATTACTTACATTTTGAATTTAAAATGCTAGAAGATTTAGATGCCGCTCACACATTTACATTGCTCCGGACCCATTGATCATCCCACATCTAGAACGTGTCGGTTTTGTACATGTTATTAACATCTCAAACTGCATGATTGATACCAAATTTATACTTGCAAAGTTAGAAAGATGGAGACCTGAGACACACACCTTTCATCTACCAATAGGTGAATGTACCGTCACACTAGAGGACGTGTACATGTTAATGGATCTCTCTATTGATGGTAAGGCAGTGAATGGATCAGTTCAACAACCCAATTCTCTATGTAAGGAATTGTTGGGAAAATATATGGTGGATGCAACTGTTGCTAGGCCAAGGTATTTTACTAATCGAACTTAAATCGCATTATAGGTCTCTTCGGTTGAATGAAAATTCGTCCAAGGAAGCTAAAATAGTTAAAGCTAGAAATTATATTATGATACTATTTGGAAGCCTATTATTCCCCGAAAGTGCAGGGAATAGTGTCAATTTTATGTATCTAAGTTTTCTTAGGGACTTTGATAAAATAAAAAAGTATAGTTAGGGTTTCTCCGTTTTAGCCAATCTATACAGTTCATCATGTAAAAATGCAACAAAAGACAAATTTACTTTTAATGGATGCGCTTTCTTGCTCCAAGCATGGGGTTGGTGGAGAATGGAGTCCTTTAACCCCGTTAACAACCATCCATTCATGTTCTCCTATGCAACAAAGTAAGTTTATAGCGTAAATAACTTATTATTTCTCTATTCGCTAAATAGATGTACATAATTAATTATTTTCCATTCCTTTAGGTATTGTGTAAGGGGTGTGGATTACAACAAGAATCCAAGAAAAAATGTCGCTCTATCTTGTAATATTTTAGATCATCTTGGTCCCGATGATGTACATAGTACCTCTAAACTTTTCTTCTTTTAACATATTTATTTTTAAAGTTATCATTATTCTGATTTAATTTTATCCACAGTTTATCTGGAGACCATATTTGGGTTTGGACCATGAACCCAACCCCGAGGATGCAGTAGTTGGGACTGGAAAGACAACAATCACATGATTCAACATTATGGAGATGCACCACAACGACCGTGTTAAGATGCAGTTCGGAATTCATCAAGAAATGCCAGGCGATCCAACTTATTTGTCACCTTGGCATCTCAAAAGGTTTGACAGATCAATATATTGATTGGTATAGATCAGTTACTAACCCTGAAATGTTTATGTCTGACCAAAGGTATTTGATTGACCCATAACACAATAGGCACAACCCTCAAATCCCCAATAACACTACCAACAATCATATAACACCCAACAACAACCCCAACAACAAACCGAACATACACCAACCTTCCACCAACCACCATAACGATACATATCCTCAAACACCCAATCACAAACTCAATAATAATACACCCATATGCCCCATACCCAACCCCAATCCTTACCTCAATCCCAATACACCCACATGTCCTACACATAATTCCAGTACTCTGAACAAAGACCATATATCTAATATCCTGATGTGGGCTCGTCATCATCTCCCCTTATCCTAGACATTGGCCTACCTGAAGAGTATTCCCCAGCTGACCCAACATACCATCAACCATCACATCACCACAGCACCCAACAATTATATGGGTACCAAACTCCACACAAACCATTTCCTTTTTTACCCCTCTTATTCAGATGACCAGTGCTATCGACCAACCATGGAACCCAACCCCCCACCAAGAAGACCAAACTATGAGAACATGGGTAACTGATTGTTTGAAAGCGGGACTTCCAGAGACTGTGATCTGACAGATTTCCTGGACGCTGATCGCATTGACTACGCGGGGCCATCGACCCAACCATATCTGGATGAGTGTAGAATGGTGTGATATTGTAAGAGAACTGACTTGTTGTTTTGCGTTTGATTACAAATATTGCGGATAGCAAGAGTCGCCATCGACTTTTCTTTTATCCAATAAGGGAAAGGGTGAAAAAAACAGGAAAGACCTTTTGAGAATTTTCTTGATTTCGGGGGGTAGGTTATGAAAAGGGAAGGTGTTAGCACCATTTTCATCCGTAGTTATCTATAGGCTCTTAATTGCTTGATCACTTTGAAATGCTTTGTGTTTGTGTATGTTTGAAAATGTTTGAAGGTATTTTGAAAATGGTAATTTTGTAATGACTCTCATATCGTTGAGAATGTATACAAAATCTTTGTTTGGAAATATTTTGAAAACTCCTTAGTACGGTAAACTTTGTAATGACTCTCGTATCGTTGAAAATATATACAAAGTGTTTTTTTGAAAACATTTGCTTGGAAAGAGAGTGTTTGAAAAGATGTTTTTTTTTGAAAGTGTGAGGTGTGGAAATGGTTTTAGTTTGTGAGAAAGAAATTATGAGAAATCTACCTACTCAAAAAAGTCTTTATTCTTATCCTCCTCCATTAGATAGTGCTATTTTACCATTGGTTGGTAGGAAGCCATATCATTGGATGTGGGGGACGGGCGTGGGTCATCGTACAATTATAGAAGGCAACTTGTAAGATGTTTTAGCAATTGTCATAAGGGACTAAGATCATTTACTGAAGGAAACATTTGAAGGTTCATTGAGGGACTATGATCTTTTAATCGAGGGCCTTTTGCTAAAATATCCCACATTCGAGGAACAAGACTGTTTTTATCCGAGGCAACAAGTGAGGTTACCCTAGAGGTGCATGTGTTTAAAGTGTGTTGATTTCAAATATATTGTCTTTGAATTAGGGTTTTCTATGGTTTGATTTTAAGTCTGGTGATGCAAACCCTAATTACTAGCAATAATAAGGAAACCGATAAATTGCAGAATTTAAATGTCTTACGCTATTACATTGCTTTGGGAATGGGGGGTACATATTTACAAATGGGGATGGAAAGCAATAAAAACCTAATTATCTATTACAGACCATTGAATACGAATAGAATGTACAAAATGTAAAGAGGAAGAAAGAAATAGTTTTTTTTAGGGTTTTTGATAGAAAAGGGTTTTAGTAATTTAACCTAATTGAACAAATTAATTTTAATTTAAAGAAAAGTTAATTAATTATTTAACAAAAACTAAAATCTAAGTTAATTAAAATTAAAAAGAAAATGAAACCTAAGTCTAAAATAATTTACTTAGAAAATAAATTGAAGGTTAATTTTAATTTAGAAAAATATTTTAAAGTGTGAAAAATAAACAAAATCTAGTTCTAAATATTAACAAAAATAAATAGGTGTTTAAATTAAAACATTTTTAAATTAATTATTTAAGAAAATATATTTTTATATTTTTGGATTAAATAAAAAATAAATAAATAAATAAATAAATGAAATATAGAAAATGTAAAGAAATATAAATAAATGGGCTGGGGTGTTAGAAAAGTAATCAGGAGGTTAAATGTAGCAAAAGACCCAAAACAATTTTTTTGTTAGAAACATAAATGAAATAAAAATAAGAAAATGGGCCTGCATGAAGTAATGCTGAGGGGTACATAAAGCATAAATGCCTAGGCCCAATGATGAGGGTCCACCCGTTCATGTGTAAGCAACTCCAACAGGTTCACCATGGGGATTAAGCTTTTGGAGCGTTGATTCTGGTGATGACGATCTGATGATAATCTGAAGCTTGGATGGAATGAGGGAGCGTGATATCTTCGTGGGAGGCATGCGTGAGATCTGGATGAAACTCAATTAAACTTTAACCATAAGTTAACCTCAAAAATTAACACATAAAACAAAACATTAACCATAAATTAAATCAGATTAGTCTAATAATCCAAATGATATCTAAAATGGGCCAATCAAAAGTCATTATTATCATAATCCTATCTCTAAAACAAAATTATTCACAAAAACTGATAATTAGAAAAAAAACTTATTAATATCATAATTATTAAAACAAAATAAAATCAAACCTAGTTTGTTTTGTTCTATTAAATATTATCTTCATCTCTCTAACTCTTAACACTCTCTCGTGCCCTCTGAATAGCCTCTGCCGCAGATGAAGAATGTGTCATGCCGGAAATTGCCTCACGACAGTGATGGCGGCGGCGTAGCTCCTTTCTCACATTTTCTTACATATTATGAATCCTCTTCTTTTTCTAATGCTTAATATCTACTTGTTTTTTTGCAGAAACTCAAAGATGTGCTCTAGATCTAAAAGGGAAATATGAAACCCTAAAAGTGAAACCGTGCGATGAACAGAGAAATTATGAAGGGAAAACGAAGAAGAAAGTAAAGGAGAGGAAGAGAGATCGTGATAGTCTAGCATTTTGCGGTGTACCACTTTTCGGTGAGGTCTTTCTGTTTTACGAAATTTCTTCCTCTTCTTCTTCTTTTTGTTCTTGATTCACTGTTTACTCTTCTTATTCGTGAACTTTTGAGGGGTTTTTGGTAGTTAGGAAAATGATGATACAAAACTCTTTTTAGGGTTTGTGGTTCTGTGGATCTGTTTCTGCATATTTTTGTGAACTCTGTTGGGCTTACTGAAACGACTTTTTAAGGGTTTTGAATCTCCTGGTTTGTAGTTTTGTGACTGTGTTTTGTATATTTTTTTGTGAACAATGACCTCTCCCCTTGAACTGTTCGTTGAGCTTGCTTTTAAAGAACATGATGGAAGAGAAACAACCTTAGGGCTTGCGTGTTATGATATATGATTATTCTAATATGTCAACTTTGTTGTACGTTGTGACTGCACTTTTGTTATGCTATGCTGCCCCTGTTACTTGTTGGCCCTGTTACTTGCTGGTTTGGATTTTCTGTATTGTCCTTTCAGCAACTTTTTGGTTAAGCTGAGACATGACACTCTTTTTACTGTCTTTGTACTTGTGTGGTAAATTTGCTTTCTGAATTTTTTTATCTTTACTGTGAACCAAGATTATCCTTTTCTTGTTATTTGTAGTAGAGGTGATTGGGCCTGTAATTGATACTTGAATCTAATTCTGTTTGTAAAATAATGAGGCTTTTGTTGGGCTTGAATTCATGATATTCTGACTTGCTGAATTGTGCCTGGGTTGTGATAATCTGAATTTTGAATCTTTGTCTCTTCTCAATTTGTCTTTTGTGAACCAATCTTTATTTATGATTTGCAATAGATGAATTGCTTCTTGTTGGCCTATGATTAAAATCACAATCTGATTATGTCCATATAACATAGGGCTTTGTATTGCTTTGAACATGATTTGAAAACACCCCCCTATATTTTGATTCCTCACTCGAACCCTCATGATGAAATTGAAGAGAAAATTTATTGAAACTTCTTGAAACTTTTCTTTGTTTATTATTCAAGTCTTGATTATTTTACTAACCATTTCCTTCCATGTTCTTGTTTTCATGTGCTGAGCTTATCTTGAGGAACGAGTTAAGATGTCAAGACTTTGGAAAGATGGTGAAGTTATGAAGAACTTCCTTTGGGAGAACCCGTGGCCATAGTAGGACAACACATAGAAGTTGGGAAGAAATCTTGAAGGGGAAGAATTCTTGGAGGAAACAAACTCAAAAGCTTTAAAACATTTAGCCTTTAGGAACATCTTGTATTGATTTAGATTTTAAATTTTCCAACTCTCTGGTTTTAAGCTTTATAATGAAACAAACTTATAAACAATAAAACTTTCTTTGTAAGCCTTTTGAGAAATCATGTAAAACTTGATTGAAGTTATACTTGAATGTCTTGTAGAAAACATTATAAACTTTGAAGAGTTTTGCAAGATTCGCAACCAATCTTTGAATGATGTATTATAATTTAGGAGAAGGATCAATTGAATTGTCTTTAAAAATGGTGCTTGAAAACAAAATTCAATTCTCAACTTTCTTCCCAATCTAAAAAATGTCTTGAATTCTTTGGATATTTATGTCAAAACCCTAATCTTCTACAAGAACACTTAAATTTTGAATTTTAGGAATTTGAAATGAGGTCCAAAGAAACTCGTGTGGCAAGTGATAGAATTGGCTATGCAAAATATTTCACATTATAATGCTCAGAACCTTGATTGGTGAGTTAAGTCCATTTTCATATTGTAGGAATCATGACCATATATGCCTTGACTTAAGGGCTCAAGAATTGAAAGAATGAAGCATGATACCCTATCGTCATAAATGTTGAATGATCATGATAAATGTTTTAATCTTGTAACTTGAAGACCAATAAAACCATGTAAGCCAACTTTCTAAACTTAGCATGCCCTTGAATGAATACTTCAAAATAATCTTGATCAAAAGTAACCCATAAACTCATACCTTGCATCTTGAATCACGCTTTGCATGATATGAATGAAGACGACGCCTCAAAAATGTTGCTCATAAAGATGTCACACACTCCAATAGTCAAACAACCTAGTTCAAGGGCCAATGGATAAGATAATAATGTGATTCAGATTGAAATACTTTCAATTCTTAATTCTATGATGAAACAAATAATCAATTGACATTTCTTGGAGTCTGGGAAGCCTTCGTAGTCTTGAGCAATTGGAAACTCTAAGAGAATGTCTTGAAGAAAAGGGAGGGAAAATTTTGGGGTACAACAACTGCCCCTGTTCAATCTTCTTAAACCTGAAAAGTTAGATTGGCGCGCCCGCCATTCGTGACTTGAAGGTAGAAGATGATTGAACACTTAAGTGCCCAGAAATTTGCACTCGCCTGTGCAAGAAGTAACTCTATTGGTTGATTTTACCGAAAATGGGCTTAAAGATGCCATTTGGAGAGTGACGAAATATTGTCGGAGATGGGCTTATAGATGCCATCCAAAGGTGACGGAGATTTGTCGGAGATGGGATTATAGATGCCATCCAGGATAATTGTTGATAAGAGAATCAAACTAATTCTAAGCCCAAATTTGTCTTTAGAGGATGTATCAGAATAAATTTACGTTTGATTTACTCTAAATGATGTACTAGAAGATGTCTACGCCCGACTTCAACTAGAAAAGATGTTGGAAAGAGTCTACGCCCGACTTTTCTGAAGGAGTATCAGAATATATCTACGCTCGATTTAGTCAAAGTGATATACTAGAAGATGTCTACGCCCGACTTCAACTAGAAAATATCTTAGGAAGAGTCTACACGTGACTTTTCGGAAGGAGTATCAGAATATACCTACGCTCGATTTAGTCTAAATGATATACTAGAAGATGTCTATGCCCGACTTCAACTAGAAAAGATGTTGGAAAGAGTCTACGCTCGACTTTTCCGAAGGAGTATCAGAATATATCTACGCTTGATTTAATTTGAGCCAGAAGATGTCTAACTGGAAGAAGTATCAGAATAAATCTTTGGTCGATTTAACTGAGCAAGAAAGTTGTCTGTGTCCTTCTTTAACTAGGAGAAGTATCATAGTAAATCTTTGGTCGATTTAATCTGAGCCAGAAAAAGTATCTACTAGAAGAAGTATCAAAGTAAATCTTTGGTCGATTTAAACTGAACTAGCAGATGTCTGCATCATCTTTAACTGGAAAAGAATCAGAATAAATTTTTGGTCGATTTAATCTGAACCAGAAAAAGTGTCTACTGGAAGAAGTACCAGAATAAATCTTTAGTAGATTTAATCTGAGTCAGAAAAAGTATCCACTAGAAGAAGTATCAGGATAAATCTTTGGTCGATTTAAACTGAGCCAGAAGATATTTTTGTCTGTCTTTAACTGGGAAAAGTATCAGAATAAATCTTTGGTCGATTTAATCTGAGCCAGAAAAAACACCTACTGGAAGAAGTATCTGAATAAATCTATGGTCGATTTAAAATGAGCCAGAAGATGTTTTTATTTGTCTTTAATTGGGAGAAGTATTAGAATAAATCTTTTGTCGATTTAATCTGAGATAGAAAAAGTATCTACTGGAAGAAGTATCAGAATAAATCTTTGGTCGATTTAAACTGAGTCGGAAGATGTCTGTGTCCGTCATTAACTAGGAGAAGTATCAAAATAAATATTTGGTTGATTTAATTTGAGACAGAAAAAGTATCTACTAGAAGAAGTATAAGAATAAATCTTTGGTCGATTTAAACTGAGCCAAAAGATGTATGTGTCCGTGTTTAACTGGGAGAAGTATCAGAATAAATCTTTGGTCGATTTAATCTGAGCCAAAATAAGTATCTACTGGAATAAGTATCAGAATAAATCTTTGGTCGATTTAAACTGAGACATAAGATGTTTTTGTTTGTCTTTAACTGGGAGAAGTATCAGAATAAATCTTTAGTTGATTTAATCTGAGCTAGAAAAGGTCTATTGAGAGAAGTATCAGAACAAATCTTTGGCCGATTTAATCTGAGCCAACAAATGTCTTTAAATCTTTAGTTGGGAGAAGTATCAGAATAAATCTTTGGTCGATTTAATCTGAGCCAAAAAAGGTATACTGAGAGAAGTATCAAAATAAATCTTTGGTCGATTTAATCTGAGCCAGCATGGGTCTTTAAATATTTAACTGGGAGAAGTATCAGAATAAATCTTTGGTCGATTTAATCTGAGCCAGAAAAGGTCTACTGAGAGAAGTATTAGAATAAATCTTTGGTCGATTTAAACTGAGCCAAAAGATGTCTATGTCTGTATTTAACTGGGAGAAGTATCAGAATAAATCTTTGGTCGATTTAATCTGAGCCAGAAAAAGTATCAACTGGAAGAAGTATCAGAATAAATCTTTGGTCGATTTAAACTGAGCCAAAAGATGTTTTTGTATGTCTTTAACTAGGAGAAGTATCAGAATAAAACTTCGGTTGCTTTAATCTGAGCCAGAAAAAGTCTACTGAGAGAAGTATCAGAATAAATCTTTGGTCGGTTTAATTTGAGCCAACAGATGTCTTTAAATCTTTAACTGAGAGAAGTATCGGAATAAATCTTTGGTCGATTTAATCTAAGCCAAAAAAAGGTCTACTGAGAGAAGTATCAGAATAAACATTTGGTCGATTTAATCTGAGCCAACAGAGGTCTTTAAATATTTAACTAAGAGAAGTATCAAAATAAATCTTTGGTTGATTTAATCTAAGCCCGAAAATGGTCTACTGAGAGAAGTATCAGAATAAATCTTTGGTTGATTTAATATGAGCCAGCAGAGGTCTTTAAATCTTTAACTGGGAGAAGTATCAAAATAAATCTTTGGTCGATTTAATCTGAGGCAGAAAAAGTCTACTGAGAGAAGTATCAGAATAAATCTTTGGTCAATTTAATCTGAGCCAACAAATGTTTTGAAGGGAGTATCCATCATGTAGATATTTGCCCTGTCTTTTTTCAGGAAATAACCTACAATCTGTTTTGAGGATTTATTGATGATATCGGTTTGTTGATTGATCTTTCCTGAAAGGTAAAGAGTTAGCTGTTTGCAACGTCATGATGTATGAAATGCATCGCGTAATGATGTTATCAAAATAAATGAGACTATGCTATATGTATTTCGTATGCATATTGTGATCGGTGGGAATGAGAACTGACTGTTTTGGAATGCTGGTTCGCGTTTGCGTTTGTTTTTGCAAAATGTCGCGGTAAGAAAGAGTCGCCACCGTATTTTATTTTATCCAACAAGGAAAGGACAAAAGCATAGAAAAATTCCTTTTCAAGATGTTTCTCGGGTTTGGGAGGTAGATTATAGAAAGGGAAGGTGTTAGCACCCTTTCTATCCGTGGTTATCCACGGGCTCTTAGGTACTTGCTCACTATGTTTTCAAAAGTTTTGCTTTTCTTTGTGATTGTGGGTTTGAAAGAGTTTTGTTTTTGAAGAGAGCGTAAGTGCGAAAAGTTTTGTTTTGTTTTTAAAAGGAGCAAGTACTTAAGAACCATCTACCTACTCGAAAAAGAATTAAACTGTGCAAGTGTCCTTTAGACAATGCCATCCCACTATTGAGGAGTAGGTAGCATCATCATTGGAGTTTTCGGGTCAATTCGATTAAGGGACATGTGGTCACTAAAGCAATGTTAGGACGCCTTAGCGGTAACCCTAATGTCTTAGATCATTTTTATTCTAGGCAACCGTTTCGAGGAAACTTATGATCTTTGGACAAGAGGGCGACCTCTAAAACTTCTTATACTCAATGACCATGTTCGAGGCAACCAAGTGAGGCGTACCCTAAGAGTGGCATGTGCGAGTGTGTTAATTTTCAGTTTATATTATCTTTACATGTCATGGTGAGCTACTGTTGATTTTAGGTTAAAATTGATCTTGTCATGCATAGCCTATTATTCAAACATCTAACAGTTAATGGTTGCGGAAATTAAATTGTGGAAAATAAATCTAAGCTATTACAAGGCGTCGGGTATTTACATCGCCAAAAACAAACCCTTTAAAATTAAATTGCGAAAAAGTAAATAAAAGCGATAAATAAATCCTAATTTAAAACTATTACATTCTCGAAGCAGTTACAATATTGATCAAAGATTAATCACGCGTGAGAAAATTAAATCGGAGTGTCTTAGGGTTTTGACCCTTTTTATTAAATAAAACATATTTTTTTGTTATTTTTTGAATTAAAAATTAGGTCTAAGTTAATAGTTGAATTAATTAATTAAATGAAAAAAATATTTTTGGTTTTTTTATTTTAGTTAAGGAAATAAAATTAGAAAGGTAAAAATATATCAAAACCCTAATTCTAAATCAATGTTAATTTATTGCAAAATATATTAATGTTAACCTATTTAAACTAAATAAAATTAATTAATTGTTTATTTACAAAAATAAATAATAAAGTTAATGGAATTAATAAAAATATTCTTGTTGTTTTCTGATTTTTTATAAAAAATTAATGGGTTAATTAATTAATTAAGGTAATGATAATAATAATAAAATAAATGAATAAGGAAAAGAAAATAAAATGTAAAGAATACTCAGGGGGGTGCTGGGCTTAAATTGGTGGTGGAATTGGCAATTCTGAGGCCCAAAACGCTTCAGCCTTGTTGGACTTTTGTGATTTGCTGGGCGTGCATTGACCTGAGTCCATGGTAGTCCTTCACCTTTGGCCATTGATTTCGCCCTGTGAGCCACGTAGCATTTGAGATCTGGGGGTACACTGTAATCCACGCTTGGAGTATTGTATGTGAATACCTGAGGAACAAAATCAAATAAATGTTTGGGGGACCTGGGATTCGAACCCAGGTCCCATTGAAAACAAAGCATTATTCCTGGAAAAAAAATGTGGCGCACGTTTTAAATGGACCAGTGGGAAGAAGACACGTCTTCGTCTTCCCCATAAATCTCTGGTTCGTTTCCTGCGGATTTAAATCCGTATCAAAATCCCTAGCTACCTCCCAAAACTATCTATAGGCCATGAAAACGAGTTTTAAGGACACCCTCACACTCGTCTCCTTCCCCTGAACTCATCCATGGCCATTATTGGCCTTAATTTAACCTGCATAAAGAACGCCCAAAAACAAGAACAAGAACCCTAGGTTCTGAATATGGGGTTAGAAGCCACGAAAATAAAATCAAACAATGCAGAATCATTGGAATTTTAATGGCAAGTATGAATGTGCAATCAAATTGGCAAAAAGATGCAAGAATGATGAGTTACGCTTTCATGTGCAGAGAAAGCTTCATGGAGACTTACAACGTGTTATAGACGATGAAAATTCATGGTCTTGATCCCTACAGCTTCATAGGATATCATGCAAGGGAGTAGCGTTGAGCTTTTGGTCTGAAAGTGCCCCTAAACCAAAATTCGATCACCACTTTTCAAGGCTTTTTGCAAAGTTGTTCTGTCCGTTTTCACAGAGTTTTTGTGCGTGTTCTAGGTTTGGCTTGCTTATGTGAGTGTTATAGAGTGAATTAGGGTTGGTCTTTTGGTCTCAAATCAAATGCATTGAAGATTCAAGATTGGATTTTGATCACCATAACCAAGCTTCCAAAAATAGGCCAAATCTGATTTTTTGTGCTTGTTTTGACTTGATACCAATTGATTAGGTGTTATATGATATTTGCAAGCTATACAAATCACAAAGATACCATTTCATTAATTTTTGGATTTTATTTGAATTAATATAGATTTAAAATGAATTAAATCAATAAAAATTAAATAAAATAGAAAAATAAATTTTTGGTCATGAAATTAAAGACGGTACACGTGTGTGGTGTGATAAGACCAAATAAAGTGGAAAAAAGTGGGCCCTTTTGTCAAAAATTGGAGTTTTGAGGATATTTGACTTTTGGCAATTTTGGAAAAATGCCAAACTTCAACAATGCATAACTTCTTCAATTTTGAACTTTTGGAAGTGTTCTTTGACTTTTTAGAAACCTTGAGACGTCCTCTAACCAACCCTTTTGGTCTCATCTCATTTTGATCTTCCATGCTCAAGTTATAAGCTTTGGAAAAAAAGGTGTTTTTGTTGACTTTAAAAAATGACCTATAATGTCCAAATTTGTAACTTCTTGTGAGTGAATTTCTTGATCTTGGGGTGTGAAGATGGATTGTAGAAAATTGCATCCTCTTCAAAATGAGCTTTGGATGGGTCATTTCTCATAAGGTATGAGAAAGTTATGCTTGGTCAAAGTTGAGTTGACTTTTCCTACAAAACCCTAATTTAGCAACTTTTGAATCTTGATGAATCTTGAGCAATCCTTGATGAATCATGATCAAACCTTGATCAAATGATGAATTATCCTTCAAAATGAGAATTTTGACAAAAAATATTAAGGTTTGACTGTATTTGGGTCACAGTTGACTTTTGCCCTAGCACAATCGATTTTTGGGTCTCTTGAGCAATTGATTGACCAAACTTTCTCTGCAAGGCTTGAAATTTGACATGGATGAACTTGAGGAAATATTAAGACATTGGTAAAAACTTGAGGTCATTTGGATGTGAGGACCTTAATGCAACACAAAACCCTAATTTTGACTTGACTACCTTAAGAGGTGATTTGACTGTCCAACCCTTGAGCCAACTTGAGCAACTTGAAGATTATTCTTGACAAATCTTGAGGAATATGGGAGGGCAAATTTTGGGGTACAACAGTTGCCCCTGTTCAATTTTCTTAAACATGAGGATATAGATTGGCTTTTGAGCCTTTCGTGATCCGAAGGTGGAAGATAATTGAACACTAGAGTGCCCAAAAATTTGCACTCGCATGGTCTATCAGCATTGTGATGTCGGGAATGGGCTTACATATGCCATTTGGAGATTGTTGGTAGGAGGATGGACTTACAGATGCCATCTGCAGGAATGTCGATCACATAAGAGATTCCTTAGCGAGAACTTGTATACCTGTGGTTGTAAAAGATTCCACTGGGGAAGTCTAACCTTTGTTGAGATTTAGGGACTTGCTTATACTACAACTGAGAGAATGCTTCAGATGAGTTTTAAGAACCTGTCCATAATTCAATTGGGGGAAAACGTCTTCATCAAGATCTAGGAACTGTCTCGTGCTCAATGGAGTATACCATTGAGGTTATAGAATTTGTCCACACTATGACGGAGGAAAACATCAAGATCTAGGAACTGACTCGTGCTCAATGGAGTATACCTTTGAGGTTATAGTACTCGTCCACACTATGATGTAGGGAAACATCTTCATCAAGATCTAGGAATTGTCTCGTGCTCAATGGAGTATACTGTTGAGGTTGTAGAACTTGTCCACACTATGACGGAGGAAAACATCAAGATCTAGGAACTGACTCGTGCTCAATGGAGTATACCGTTGAGGTTATAGTACTCGTCCACACTATGACGGAGGAAAATATCAAGATCTAGGAACTGACTCGTGCTCAATGGAGCATACCGTTGAGGTTATAGTACTCGTCCACACTATGACGTAGGGAAACATCTTCATCAAGATCTAGGAACTGACTCGTGCTCAATGGAGCATACTGTTGAGGTTATAGTACTCGTCCATACTATGACGGAGGAAAACATCAAGATCTAGGAACTGACTCGTGCTCAATGGAGTATACCATTGAGGTTGTAGTACTCGTCCACACTATGACGTAGGGAAACATATTCATCAAGATCTAGGAACTGTCTCGTGCTCAATGGAGTATATCGTTGAGGTTATAGAACTCGTCCACACTATGACGGAGGAAAACATCAAGATCTAGGAACTGACTCGTGCTCAATGGAGTATACCGTTGAGGTTATAGTACTCGTCCAAACTATGACATAGGGAAACTGTCGAGATTGAGGACCTTGTCTGAAATTCAACCAAGGATAAACCAATTGAGATTTAAGAGCTGGTCAGGTCTTTGACTAAGCTTGGGGACTTAACTGCATCTTTCTTGAAAGGTAAAATGTCAGTCAAATGCAATGCATGAGATGGATCAAGCAATGATGTTCTCAACATAAATGAGACTGCATGGTAGGATATGTATATGCATGTATCATGATGTATGGAAATGTGATGTTTTAGCTAGGGAAAATAAATCCCGGGGCTGCTGGAGAATAGAGTTGAGTTCTTCGTTTCCGCTGGGGATGATGAACGAAGATGGTAAACCTGTAGGAGAAAAGAACTCTGTTGGGGAAACAAACTGATGAAGAGATTACTCCAATGGGAATTATTCTGTGGGGAATAGACGTTCTGCTGAAGATTTTAACGATAACTCCGCTGGGGATTCTGTTGATAAGCTCTGTCGGGGATTTTAATGATGAACTCCGCTGGGGATAGAAAGAACTTCGCTGGGGATGATCTTTCAGTTGCAACTTGCTGAGGATAACCCAGTTAGACTCTTGTGAGGATAACCTTCTGAATTTGGTTGGGGAGATTTATTTGCGCTCTGCAGGGGATAAGCTTCCAGAATCTACTGGGTGAGATGATTCAACTCTGGCGGGGAAGCTTTTTAGACTGCGCTGGGGAAATGGCTTTATTGGGGTATCTTGTATTCTGCCGGAGAACATTCTTATATTCTATTGAGGAATGTTAAGACTTCCGGGGATGCTCTTATACTTGCTGGGGAATGTCTTTATACTCCGCTGAGGAATATTAAGACCTTCTGGGGATACCCAACCTTTTCAGGGCTGATGGTAGATTAACTCTTCTTGGGGAGAGTATTGCTGATTCGTTCGTAGTTGCAAGTCTCAGTGGGGAGAGCTACCATTACTGTTTTACTCTGTGGGGAGCAACGATATCTTGGTCATATTCTTCAGCTGAACCTACCTTGGTACCTTGGTGGACAGAGCAACTAGATCGCTCGGACAATTCTTATTGCCCCTACTTCTGATATTACCCGTAATTCATCCTTTGTTTCGCATGTAAATATTTATGAGCGGAAATTAATGTCAAATGCGTATATCAAAAATGAACATTGGACGTTCTTTGCAAAACAAAACAGATAAAGGAAAAACAATTTGAAATTTGTCTGAAAATGAAATTGTATTGATTTTGAAGTTTGGCCTGTAAATAGGCATTTTTGTACAAGAGGCTGACGTCCTAGTAAGAGAACGCCGCCGAACAAATAGGATTTATAGAATTTGTGAAAAGAAAACAAAACAGCTATGTGAACAATCCCACTGGGTTCCAACTCTGCTATTGCCTTTATATCTTCAAGCATCTCATCACTTTGCTGCTTAGTTGAAGATGAATCTGATTGATTGGTGCCGTTCGAGCCTGATAGTTGATACTGAAGTCTGGATGCGAGGTGATCCAATGAGACATAGTGTTACGCTTTGATCCCTAACTTTTGCCTGGACCGCCCTTTCGGGTTTTCAGTCCACCGGGATACCCATTTTTGCCCAAGCTGCCTTTTCAAGTTTTTGACTTGCCGGGTGTACAGATCTTTCATTTTCATCCCTTATTTTTGCCCGAACCCTTTTGGTTCGCCGGGAAGCCCTTATTTTTGCCTAGGCCAGTCAACCTAGCGGGTCTTTGATTATGCGTAGTATCTTTTCACTATGTATGCATTGATGGGGTGAGGAAGGTCGTCACCATCCATGGTGGTTAGAATCATAGCTCCTCCTGAGAAAATGTTCTTAACCACAAATGGCCCTTCGTAAGTAGGGGTCCATTTGCCCCTGGGATCACCTTGAGGTAGAATAATGCGCTTGATTACCAGGTCTCCAACTTGATACTCTTGTCGTCTGACTTTCTTGTTAAATGCCTTGATCATCAGTTTTTGGTACGTCTGACCATGACAAACAGCAGTAAGTCTTTTTTCGTCGATTAGATTCAGTTGATCAAGTTGGGTCTGAATCCAGTCATCTTCGCTCAAACCTGCATCCTTCATGATTCTGAGAGAGGGTATCTGAACTTCAATAGGCAAGACTGCCTCCATGCCATAAACCAAGGAATAAGGTGTTTCCCCTGTTGACGTCCGTGTTGAGGTACGGTACTCGTGAAGAGAAAACGGTAACATCTCGTGCCAGTCTTTGTATGTAACTGTCATCTTCTGCACAATCTTCTTAATGTTCTTATTTGCCGCTTCGACAACCCCATTCATCTTCGGTCGGTAGGGAGAAGAGTTGTGATGCTGTATCTTGAATTGCTCACAGAGCTCAGTGATCATCTTGTTGTTGAGATTGGTACCATTGTCTGTAATGATCCTCTCTGGTACACCGTATCGACAGATTAGGTTGTGCCGAATGAATCGTGCCACGACGTTCTTGGTTACCATAGCAAAGGAAGTTGCTTCAACCCACTTCGTAAAGTAATCAATAGCTACAAGGATGAAACGATGCCCATTGGATGCCGTAGGTCTGATCTCGCCGATCATATCAATGTCCCACATTGCAAAAGGCCAAGGTGCTATCAAAACATTCAGAGGAACTGGAGGTATGTGCACCTTATCCGCATAGACTTGGCACTTGTGACATGTCCGAGAATGCTGATAACAGTCGGCTTCTATTGTGGACCAGTAATATCCTGCCTGAAGGATCTTCTTTGCCATGGTGTGTCCACTGGAATGAGTTCCGAAAGTACCTTCATGCAGCTCTGTCATGATCCTTTCTGCTTCAATCTTATCCACACAACGTAGTAAGGTCGAATCATGGTTACGTTTGTAAAGAATGCCATTGCTGATGAAGAATTTTGCTGCAAACCTCCTCAGAAACTTCTTGTCATTAACAGATGCACCCTCGGGGTATTCCTGAGCTTCAAGGTACCTCTTCACCTCATGATACCAGGGATTTTCTATTACCTCTTCAGTCTCAAGATCACAACAATGTGCAGGTTCGTCCAATCTTTCAATAATGATCCGTGGAGCCTCATTGTCCCAATTGAATTTGAACATAGAAGACATCGTAGCTAACGCGTCCGCCAACTAATTCTCCTCTCTGGGGAAGTGTTCAAAGGTTATCTCCTCTAAATGGGGTAGCAATGTCAATACATATTCCTTGTAAGGAATAAGGTTTGGGTGTTTCGTATCCCACTCGCCTTTGATCTGACTGATCATGAGAGCGGAATCTCCGAAGACACTTAGAAACTTAATCCTTAGGTCAATTGCAGCTCGAAGACCCATGATGCATGCTTCATACTCCGCCATGTTGTTGGTGCAGTTGAAACATAGTCGGGCGGTAAATGGAGTATGAGAGCCTTTAGGAGATATGATCACGACACCAATGCCATTACCCAAAGCATTCGAAGCTCCATCAAAGTACATAGACCATCGGGATCCCTCCTCAGGTCCTTCATCCGGTCCAGGTGTCTCACAATCAGTTATCAACATGATATTCTCATCCGGGAATTCAAAGTTCATAGACTGGTAATCATCCACTGCCTGATGTGCCAAATGGTCTGCCAATACACTTCCCTTAATTGCTTTTTGAGTTGTGTACTGGATGTCATACTCAGTCAAGATCATCTGCCATCTTGCTATTCTTCCAGACAAGGCAGGCTTTTCGAAGATATACTTGATTGGATCCATCTTTGAAATCAACAGAGTAGTGTGAGTCAGCATATACTGTCTCAGCCAGCGAGCAGCCCATGCCAAAGCACAACAAGTTTTCTCAAACAGTGAGTATCGGGTCTCACAGTCGGTAAACTTTTTGCTAAGGTAATAAATAGCATGCTCTTTTTGGCCAGACTCGTCATGCTGCCCCAACACACACCCCATTGAGTTGTCAAGTACTGTCAAGTATAAGATCAAAGGTCTCCCTTCAACTGGTGGCATTAGAATAGGTGGCTCCTGGAGATACTCTTTGATTCTTTCGAGAGCAGCCTGGCATTCATCGTTCCAACGGACCACTTGATCTTTCTTCAGCAGCTTGAAGATTGGCTCACAAGTAGCAGTTAGGTGCGAGATGAATCGGGAAATGTAGTTCAGTCGTCCTAGAAAGCCTTTGACCTCCTTCTCTGTCCTGGGAGCTGGCATCTCTTGTATGTCTTTCACCTTGGCAAGGTCCACTTGAATTCCTTTGTCGCTCACGACGAAACCCAGTAGCTTACCAGACCTCACCCCGAAGGTGCACTTGTTCGGGTTCAATCTCAGCTTGTACAACTTCAACCTGTCAAACAGCTTCTGTAGACGGTCAAGGTGTTCCTCCTCAGTCTGGGACCTTGCAATCATATCATCGACATATACTTCAATCTCATGATGGATCATATCATGAAACAAAGCGACCATGGCATGCTGATATGTTGCCCCAGCATTCTTCAATCCAAAAGGCATGACCTTGTAATAAAAGGTGCCCCACTGAGTAACAAAGGTCGTCTTCTCCATGTCTTCGGGAGCCATCTTGATCTGATTATAACCGGAGAAACCGTCCATGAAGAAGAATACCTTGTGCTGAGCAGTATTGTCAACCAGAACATCGATGTGAGGTAGAGGGAAGTCATCCTTAGGGCTTGCCCTGTTCAAATCTCTGTAGTCAACACACATTCGGACCTTACCATCCTTCTTCGGCACAGGAACCACATTGGCGACCCACTGAGGGTAAGAAGTAACTGCTAGAAAACCGGTGTCAAACTGTTTCATAACTTCAGCCTTGATTTTCTCGGACATCTCTGGGCGCATACGGTGAACCTTCTGTTTTACGGGAGGGCAGTCTTCCTTGGTAGGCAGGTGATGAACCACAATGTCAGTATCCAAACCAGGCATATCTTCGTAAGACCAGGCAAAGATCTCAACATAGTCATGCAGCATCTGAATCAACCGCTTCTTCACACTAAGCTCCAGATTTGCACCGATCTTGACTTCTTTCTTGTCTGTTTCAGTACCCAAATTCACTGTTTCCACCGGCTCTTCATGTGGCTGAATGGCCCTCTCTTCCCGGAGTAACAGTCTTGCAAGTTCGCCCGGTACTTCGCAATCATCTTTACCTTCGTCTTCAGCTAAGTTGATCGGATTTTCGAAGTCATAACTGGCAGTAGCAGAGTCGTTACCAGTGAGATCCAGAGTGGATTAAGACCTGTATATGTGTGTGTGTAAAATAGCTATTTTGCAATATATAATAAAGAAAAACAAGGAGCACAAAATTTGAAACGCAAAAAACGTCCAATGCTTTTATTAATGATATATGAAAATGGCACACAAAAGCCCTCACAAATGAAGCCACGGTGCCTCGGGTAAGACGCCGGGCCATAAAGTTTCACAACATTGTCTGTTACAAATTCAAAACAAAGTGTTCATTACTGGGTAACAAAAGTAATAGGGATGAAGTCCTTTGCTGTCCAGTTGCTTGGTCCATCGTTGGTCGTAGGATAAATCCATCTGTCGAATTCAGACTTCTCCACATCATCTTCAATGGCATTTACTCCCGAGTTGCTGATGAACACGGGAGGTCTTCCAATTCTTGCACTTCGAACAACCCTTTGAGCTTCTGCAGTGAAACTCAAACCAAACTTGTTAGTCTTTTGAGTAAAATCAGGGAGTCGGCCCCAATTTGCACACTCACCATTCTCAATAACAGCCCGGGCGTCCTTTAAGGAAGCCATCTTCATAGGAGAATCTTCAACCACAGTCTCAGTTGATGCCAGTGTCTGAGGAACCTCTTCAAAGTGCTGAAATGGGGTCTCAATGAACTCCCCATCCATCTCTACGTATCGGAACGAGTTGAGGTGGCTAACCATATACTCTTCCTCCCCTTGTACTGTCATAATCTTCCCTCTGACCGGGTACTTCAGCTTCTGGTGGAGCGTTGAGGTTACAGCTCCAGCTTTGTGGATCCATGGACGACCCAGCAAACAAGAATAGGATGGTCGAATGTCTATCACGTAGAATGTAGAATTGAAGACCTGAGAACCAACTTTAATTGGAATATCAACCTCACCATGCACCATCCTTTTGGACCCGTCAAAGGCCCTGACAACGATGTTACTTGGTTTTAACTTTAACCCTTCGCAATCCAACCGGTCTAGAGCTTTCTTGGGCAAGACGTTCAATGAGGAACCAGTGTCAACCAATACATGTGCAAGAGTAGTGCCCCTGCATTCAATGGAGACATGCATGGCATCGTTGTGGTTCTTCCCTTTAACAGTCAAATCGGCGTCGGAGAAACCCAAACCATTATCCGCAGTTAAATTGGCCACACAATCGGTAAATTGATCAGCTGATGTCTCTTGTGGCACGTGGGCAGACTTCAGGAAGGTAATCAGAGCCTTAGCATGGGCCTCTGAACACAACAATAGTGACAACATAGAAATCTTGGATGGGGTTTGCCCCAGTTGCTCAACCACGTTGTAATCACTCTTCTTAATAATCTTCAGAATCTCTTCCATCTCCTGTTTGGAAGCTTCAACAGTAATCATCTTCGGTGCCTCCGTCTGGGTAGGCGCATCAGTGGTGATCCCTTTTCCCCGAGCGTTGGATGACTCGGCGACAGGGGTAAGGATAGGAACTTGATCAGGAATAGTGATAGGTACACATGCAGGTGTAATGACAACAGGTCTTCGGACAGTCGGTGGAGCAATATTAGGTGAGAAAAGTCTACCACTGCGGGTGACTTTAGCAGGTCCAGTAATGTTGCTGACGCCAGTATCAGCATCCAACTCTTGCTTAACTCCTAGAACATAAACATCTGCCCCGTAGTGCCAAGGGACAACTTTGTCAGAGGTGTAGGGGATGGGCCCCAGAACAGTGATGATTACAGGTGCGATCTTCGGAACATATGTAATTCTAACAGGCTTCCTCGAGGGAGCCTTGGAAGAATTGTCGAAAATGGTAATAATGGAAACTTCTTCAGTAGGAATGGAAGGAACAACAATCTTCTCAAACAAGATCTCCTTATTATCCATCAGGTTTTGGATACCTGATTTCAGAAATGGGCAACCAGTAGGTAAAACAGAACACATATGGCAACCTTCGCCACAACCCGGAAATAAACCGGCTAGCAACAGGTTCTTCTTGATAGTCATCAGAGGGGTAACAATATCATCCACGGAAACTACAAACAAGTCTTCCTCTACAGCATTTACTCCATGTTTGGGCATGGGAGCAGTCACAACATTAGGCCTCTCGGGCGCCTCAAACTCAATTTCCTTTGCATCAATAAGGTCTTGCACCCTGTTCCTCAAAACCCAACAATCATCTGTATTATGCCCCGGGCTATCATAGTGAAAAGCGCAGCGGGCATTAGGGTTGTACTTTGGTGATGTGGTACTCGAATTCTTCGGAGCTTCTTTTAGAGTCACCAGATTGGTCTTCAGCAACTGTGGAAGAATCTGAGACAAAGTCATGCTGAGACGAGTGAATTGCCTTCGAGGTCTCTCGTCCTTTTGTTGATTGTGATGCTAAGGAGCACCAGCAGGTTTTGAAATAACAACCGCATTGACAGCTTTGCGGTGTTCAGGCCTATTTTGTCTTCTCGAACTGTAGACAACACTGGACTCTTTCTTAAACGGCTTCTTCTCGGTGCTCGATGAGGCACCCTTCTGTATCTTCCCAGCCTTAATGCCAGCTTCAATCCTCTCACCAGTCAAAATAAGATCTGTAAACCCAGCTGAAGAGCTTCCAATCAGGTGGTTAAAGAATGGACCAGACAGGGTCCCCAAAAACATGTCAACAAGCTCACGATCAGCCAAAGGTGGTTGCACCCTTCCGGCAAGGTCTCTCCATTTCTGAGCATACTCTTTAAATCCTTCACCCGTTCCTATTGACATACCCTGGAGTTGGGTACGCGTAGGAGCAAGGTCAGAGTTGTACTGATACTGTCTATAGAACGCAGTAGCCAAATCTTCCTAGCTACGGATACTGGCTCCGTCCAACTGATAGAACCACTCAAGCTGAGTCCCTGAGAGACTGTCTTGAAAGAAATGGATCCACAAGTTCTTATCAGCAGTGTAAGGCTGGATCTTCCTTACATATGACCGGAGGTGCAGCTTCGGACAGGAGACTCCGTCATACTTGGCAAAGGTAGGTGCCTTGAACTTATGGGGAATCACCACCCCAGATGATAGACCCAAATCTCCAAAGTCCAGACCGGGCACCTTCTGTATCTCCATAGCGCTTAAACGGTCTTCTAGCTGTTTGTACTTATCCTCAGCAGGAGGATACTATTCTTCATCATAGTCCGTCTCGTTGTCGGAGACCATAGGGCTATGAGCCCTCCTTTCTTGTGGACTATCTTTCCCTCCAGATGAGGTGGTCAGATCAACTTCATTCTGCAGCCCATTTCCAAACCTGCGTCCAGTATTGAACAGGATGGTCCTCTTCTTCTTCTTCTTCTTCTCTTTTAGAATCAAGGTCTTCAGGTCCTGCTGACCCTTAGCTAGATTCATGAACAACTCTTGAAATTGGGCATTCTGGGCCTGGAGGGCCTTGATAGCTTGCTCAGTTGAAGGTTCAGCAGATATGATGATTGCTGAAATAAACAACGAAGAAGATAAGAGACCTGTAAAGGGTACCTACTTATGGAGTGCATGGGATGGAATGCGTATGATTATGATTTCAAAGACAATAGGGATTCAAATTTGTAAACAAGAAAGGAAACACACTTTATTAGATTTAAACTTCAAAATTTAAATTGTTCAACAAATTGCCCTTAGGCGTTACAAGAATGGAAATACTAAAAAGTAAACAAAAACTGTAAAAGAAATCATCAAAGGTCCATCAATGCTCCCATGGTATCTTCTTTTCAGTGCGGACATAATCATTCAGGATCCGCTCGTTCTCCAACTGTCTGGTCAGCTTCTGGATCTTCTGCTCTTGTTCATTGAACCTCTCTCGGTAGGAATCCCGTTCATCCCTCAACTGCATCCAAGACCTCTTCAGTGTCCCAATATCAGTGGGCATATAAGGGTGCAAAATAGTTGGAAGAACCCCCTCCTCATTAGCAACTTCAAGAGTAACAGGCCTGACAGCTTCATATGGCATACCTAGCTTCTGGGCACGGATGCAGACCCATCTGAGATATGGCTCCAATGGCAGAGAAGTCTTTGGTCCCAACTCATGTGGGTCAGATTGGTGAACTCTGTCCCAAGCCCTTATGAATCTACGACACAACTCGTCACTATCTCCCTGAAAATCGAAGATGATATGAGGCATTAACATCTCATGAGGCCCTTCTCTTCTAGCTCTTCCAAACTGACGAAGAGCTAAACATGGATTGTAAGAAATCCCTCCATGGGTTCCGATCAATGGAACATTAGGATACTCTCCACAGCGATCAATTACAGTCACCTCATCCATGCCTTTGAGAGTCCAGATAATGTCATTATTAGAAAGAGACATCACTCTATAAGCCCAACCCATTCCTTCTTTGTTCTTTAGTACGGACTTAGGGAGGTGCGAAATAAACCACCTCGACAATAAAGGAGCACAACACATCAAAGTTCCCCGCTTTCGGGCAGTACGAGCATAAAGCTGATGGAGGATATCACCCAAGAGAGTGGGTACCGGATTCTGAGAGATGAAGATCTTGATGGCATTAATATCAACAAAAGTGTCAGGATTCAGAAACAATACCAGACCATAAATCAAGAGAGCCAGAATGTCCTCGTACGCCTTGAAGTCTAAGCTGTCCCAGAAGTAATTAGCTTTGTCAACCAAAAACTTAGCCAGAAAACCCTTAGCCCCACTTCTAGTCTCCCAGTTAGCCATTACCTCCTCCTTGGTCAAGTGAAGGGCTGCAGCAATTTCTCCGGGCTTAAGAGTCTTCTCCCATCCAGTAAACGGGGTCTGTTCCAAGACGGAGATATCGAGTAGCTCAGAGAACTCTTCTAGAGTAGGAACCAGCTGGAAGTCCTGGAAAGTAAAACAATGGTAAAGCAGATCATAGAATTGGACCAGAACACTCATCATTTGTTCGTCCAATTTTGAGGTGACCAAACTGAGGAGAGAACCACGCCTTTTGATGAAGGAAGTAGTGTCTGGAATCCTGACAACCAAATCTTTAAGCAGGGTAGGTACTTGGACAAAGTTGATCCGGATAGTATTCCTACGCATGGGCATCATGATGACCTACAAAACAGAGCAAAGATGAAACCCTCTTGTCCTTGAAATAGGTTAGTCCTTATGCAAAATGTATGCAATGTTATGATGTCATGATGTCATGGTAAAGGCACACCACAAGTATCCACAAAAGGCAAACATGGTAAAGGCACACAAGTCACACAAAATAGCCCTTAGATTTCAGGCTGGCAGGAAGCTTAGGTACTACCCTCTTTCAGTTTCAGTTGGTTAAGACCTGTCCTAAAAATAGTAACCGGGTTCTAGAGGATCTCAATATCACTGACTACCCTCAATCGATCATAATTCCAGTTTAGCAACCTTTTCTTGCAGCCGGAATCATCACGAGAGTTTAGTCTCAATGAGTGTAGCATACTGCTACTGTTTTATGGCCAAGTTGGTCAATTTAAGGTTCTAAGGTCAGTTGGTGCTTAATGACTCCTTAGAAGACCCATATTCTCCTCGTTCCAACACAAGGGATATCGGTACAGACTAAGGTGCCACACCAACGTAGCTACTGCTTCATCCGTATCGATCTACGTTGTACAGATCCCTCACAGTTTATTGCTACTTACCTAAAGGGTATCCCCAGATCCAGGTTAGGATCTATAGAACTCCAATACAAGCCCATAAAATTAAAGCATACAAAGCATACAATTGAAAACATAGTGATCTAATCCTAAGGTACACCTCACTTATATAAGAGTCCCCAACAGAGTCGCCAGTTCTGTGATCGGTGGGAATGAGAACTGACTGTTTTGGAATGCTGGTTCGCGTTTGCGTTTGTTTTTGCAAAATGTCGCGGTAAGCAAGAGCCGCCACCGTCTTTTATTTTATCCAACAAGGAAAGGACAAAAGCACAGAAAAATTCCTTTTCGAGATGTTTCTCGGGTTCGAGAGGTAGATTATATAAAGGGAAGGTGTTAGCACCCTTTCTATCCGTGGTTATCCACGAGCTCTTAGGTACTTGCTCACTATGTTTTCAAAAGTTTTGCTTTTCTTTGTGATTGTGGGTATGAAAGAGTTTTGTTTTTGAAGAGAGTGTAAGTGTGAAAAGTTTTGTTTTGTTTTTAAAAGGAGCAAGTACTTAAGAACCATCTACCTACTCGAAAAAGAATTAAACTGTGCAAGTGTCCTTTAGACAATGCCATCCCACTATTGAGGAGTAGGTAGCATCATCGTTGGAGTTTTCGGGTCAATTCGATTAAGGGACATGTGGTCACTAAAGCAATGTTAGGACGCCTTAGCGGTAACCCTAATGTCTTAGATCATTTTTATTCGAGGCAACCGTTTCGAGGAAACTTATGGTCTTTGGACAAGAGGGCGACCTCTAAAACTTCCTATACTCAATGACCACGTTCGAGGCAACCAAGTGAGGCGTACCCTAAGAGTGGCATGTGCGAGTGTGTCAATTTTCAATTTATATTATCTTTACATGTCATGGTGAGCTACTGTTGATTTTAGGTTAAAATTGATCTTGTCATGCATAGCCTATTATTCAAACATCTAACAGTTAATGGTTGCGGAAATTAAATTGCGGAAAATAAATCTAAGCTATTACAAGGCGTCGGGTATTTACATCGCCAAAAACAAACCCTTTAAAATTAAATTGCGAAAAAGTAAATAAAAGCGATAAATAAATCCTAATTTAAAACTATTACATCCTCGAAGCAGTTACAATATTGATCAAAGATTAATCGCGCGCGAGAAAATTAAATAGGAGTGTCTTAGGGTTTTGACCCTTTTTATTAAATAAAACATATTTTTTGTTATTTTTTGAATTAAAAATTAGGTCTAAATTAATAGTTGAATTAATTAATTAAATGAAAAAAATATTTTTGGTTTTTTTATTTTAGTTAAGGAAATAAAATTAGAAAGGTAAAAATATATCAAAACCCTAATTCTAAATCAATGTTAATTTATTGCAAAATATATTAATGTTAACCTATTTAAACTAAATAAAATTAATTAATTGTTTATTTACAAAAATAAATAATAAAGTTAATGGAATTAATAAAAATATTCTTGTTGTTTTCTGATTTTTTATAAAAAATTAATGGGTTAATTAATTAATTAAGGTAATGATAATAATAATAAAATAAATGAATAAGGAAAAGAAAATAAAATGTAAAGAATAATCAGGGGGGTGCTGGGCTTAAATTGGTGGTGGAATTGGCAATTCTGAGGCCCAAAACGCTTCAGCCTTGTTGGACTTTTGTGATTTGCTGGGCGTGCATTGACCTGAGTCCATGGTAGTCCTTCACCTTTGGCCATTGATTTCGCCCTGTGAGCCACGTAGCATTTGAGATCTGGGGGTACGCTGTAATCCACGCTTGGAGTATTGTATGTGAATACCTGAGGAAAAAAATCAAATAAATGTTTGGGGGACCTGGGATTCGAACCCAGGTCCCATTGCTCACAGGCCAACGCGCTCACCAACCCAACTACATTTCTTATTCGTTAATGAATTTCATAACAAATAATATATTGAAAACAAAGCATTATTCCTGGAAAAAAAATGTGGCGCGCGTTTTAAATGAACCAGTGGGAAGAAGACACGTCTTCGTCTTCCCCATAAATCTCTGGTTCATTTCCTGCGGATTTAAATCCGTATCAAAATCCCTAGATGCCTCCCAAAACTATCTATAGGCCATGAAAACGAGTTTTAAGGACACCCTCACACTCGTCTCCTTCCCCTGAACTCATCCATGGCCATTATTGGCCTTAATTTAACCTGCATAAATAACACCCAAAAACAAGAACAAGAACCCTAGGTTCTGAATATGGGGTTAGAAGCCACGAAAATAAAATCAAACAATGCATAATCATTTGAATTTTAATGGCAAGTATGAATGTGCAATCAAATTGGCAAAAAGATGCAAGAATGATGAGTTACACTTTCATGTGCAGAGCAAGCTTCATGGAGACTTACAGCGCGTTATAGACGATGAAAATGCTTGGTCTTGATCCCTACAGCTTCACAGGATATCAGGCAAGGGAGTAGCGTTGAGCTTTTGGTCTGAAAGTGCCCCTAAACCAAAATTCGATCACCACTTTTCAAGGCTTTTTGCAAAGTTGTTCTGGCCGTTTTCAGAGTTTTTGTGCGTGTTCTAGGTTTGGCTTGCTTATGTGAGTTTTATAGAGTGAATTAGGGTTGGTCTTTTGGTCTCAAATCAAATGCATTGAAGATTCAAGATTGGATTTTGATCACCATAACCAAGCTTCCAAAAATAGGCCAAATCTGATTTTTTGTGCTTGTTTTGACTTGATACCAATTGATTAGGTGTTATATGATATTTGCAAGCTGTACAAATCACAAAGATACCATTTCATTAATTTTTTGGATTTTATTTGAATTAATATAGATTTAAAATGAATTAAATCAATAAAAATTAAATAAAATAGAAAAATAAATGTTTGGTCATGAAATTAAAGATGGGACACGTGTGTGGTGTGATAAGACCAAATCAAGTGGAAAAAAGTGGGCCCTTTTGTAAAAAATTGGAGTTTTGAGGATAGTTGACTTTTGGCAATTTTGGAAAAATGCCCAACTTCAACAATTCATAACTTCTTCAATTTTGAACTTTTGGAGGTGTTCTTGGACTTTTTAGAAACCTTGAGATGTCCTATAACCAACCCTTTTTGTCTCATCTCATTTTGATCTTCCATTCTAAAGTTATAAGCTTTGGAAAAAAAGGTGTTTTTGTTGACTTTCAAAAATGACCTATAATGTCCAAATTTGCAACTTCTTGTGAGTGCATTTCTTGATCTTGGGGTGTGAAGATGGATTGTAGAAAATTGCATCCTCTTCAAAATGAGATTTGGATGGGTCATTTCTCATAAAGTATGAGAAAGTTATGCTTGGTCAAAGTTGAGTTGACTTTTCCTAGAAAACCCTAATTTAGCAACTTTTAAATCTTGATGAATCTTGAGCAATCCTTGATGAATCATGATCAACCCTTGATCAAATGATGAATTATACTTCAAAATGAGAATGTTGACAAAAAATCTTGAGGTTTTACTGTATTTGGGTCACAGTTGACTTTTGCCCTAGCACGGTCGATTTTTGGGTCTCTTGAGCAATTGACTGACCAAACTTTCTCTGCAAGACTTGAAATTTGACATGGATGAACTTGAGAACATATTAAGACATTGGGAAACACTTGAGGTCATTTGGATGTGAGGAACTTAATGCAACACAAAACCCTAATTTTGACTTGACTGCCTTAGGAGGTGATTTGACTGTCCAACCCTTGAGCCAACTTGAGCAACTTGAAGATTATTCTTGACAAATCTTGAGGAATATGGGAGGGAAATTTTTTGGGTACAACACATATGTTATGACGTATGAATGTGAAATGTTGTTGAAGTGTATTTGTAAACCCATGCAGTATCTTTATCTGGGAAAATAAATCACTGACTACGGGGATGAAGAGTATGTGTATCTTCAATCTTATCTAGAATTCTTCTGCTGGGGATTCCCGCTTACTTATTTGAGGAAACTCTGCAAGGGACATATTGATTTTTGTTTGGGAAGTAGAGTTTAAGAACATTGGTCGTCCGTTGCTCTGCTGGGAAATAAATTTCTTATATAATTTGACTAGGGATAAAAGAGATAGATAACCTTTCGATTTGTCTGGGGAGGATAATTCTTATATACCCTGACTGGGGATAAAAGAGATGGATAACCTTCCTACTCGTCCGGGGAAGATAATTCTTATATACCATGACTAGGGATAAAAGAAATGGATAACCTTCCAATTCGTCTGGGGAAGATAATTCTTATATACCCTGACTGGGGATAAAAGAGATGGTTAACCTTCTGATTCGTATGGGGAAGATAATTCTTATATACCCTGACTGGGGATAAAAGAGATGGATAACCTTCCGACTCGTCTGGGGAAGATAATTCTTATATACCCTAAATGGGGATAAAAGAGATGGATAACCTTCTGATTCGTCTGGGGAAGATAATTCTTATATACCATGATTGGGGATAAAAGAGATGGATAACCTTCCTACTCGTTTGGGGAAGATAATTCTTATATACCCTGACTGGGGATAAAAGAGAAGGACAACCTCCCGATTCGTCTGGGGAAGATAATTCTTATATACCCTGTCTGGGGATAAAAGAGATGGATAACCTTCTGACTCGTTTGGGGAAGATAATTATTATATACCCTGACTGGGGATAAAAGAGATGGATAGCCTTCCAATTAGTCTGGGGAAGATAATTTTTATATACCCTGATTGGGATAAAAGAGATGGATAACCTTCCTACTCGTCTGGGGAAGATAATTCTTATATACCCTGACTGGGGATAAAAGATATGGATAACCTTCTGATTCGTCTGGGGAAGATAATTATTATATACCATGACTAGGGATAAAAGAGATGGATAACCTTCCGATTCGTCTAGGGAAGATAAAGTTTTACTAATATCTGGTCAGGTTCCAGGTTCCGTAGTAACTCTCCGGGGATAGTAGTGACTTCTCTGGGGAGAGGAATTTTGCCGGTGATTAGTAGCAGTCTGAGGAATTGACTCAAGTTGAGGAGACTTGTAATATGTTAGGGAAATAAACCCTGTTGACCGAGAAATATTCTACTGAGAAAATAAACTCTTTTGGGGAAATTGAATTTTGCTAAAGAGAGGAAATCTGCAGGAGTTTTACAGTTTTCAAACTCAGCTGGGGAAGAGAATTTCCATATACTATACTAATTGGAACTCTGTAAGGAAATTGTGGGGAATGTATCCTTATTAGGGATGAGATCATGCTTCTTTATCTGCTAGGGGGATCTGCTGGAGAGTATGACTATGTTATCAGTTGGAAGATGTCCCACTTTCTGTTTGAAGGCATTTTAGACTTGTCGGGGGAATGTATCTTTGTTGAAGATGAGCTGGTGAAGATGACTCTGTGGGGATTTATGGATGACTTGAACATTGTCCTATCTCCTAGAGTCCTTGGTAAATGCTGATCAGAGTGATAAGTCTTTTACTGATAGACAAGTGGTGAGATAACGAGACATAGCCGTACGCTTTAATCCCTAACTTTTTCTTGGACCGTCTTTTCAGATTTTCAGTCCACTGGGATACCCTTTTTTGCCCAAGTCGCCTTTTCAGGTTTTCAACTTGTCGGGTGTACCATCTTTATGTATATATATCCCTAATTTTTTCCCGGACCCTTTTGGTTCGCCAGGATGCCCTTTCTTTTGCTTAGGAATGTCAACCTAGCAGGTCTCTTTTATGCATAGTATATTTCTATTATGTCCGTGTTCATAGGGTGCAGAGAATTGTCACTGTCTATGGTAGTAAGTGTTGTAGTGATGTCAGGAAATGTTTGCTTGGTCGTATGTGACCCTTCTTATGTGGGAGCCCGTTTTCCCCTGGGGTTAGTCTGGTGCACCTGATGTTTGAAGTTATTGATCAACCATAGATTACCAACTTTCTGATAGTCTTGACCTTCCTCAGTATTTTTCTAAGAACTATCATGGAAGGATCCGAAGACATGATAATGACACCATCTGATACTACTAGCACAGATAAGCAATTTGATGATACCGAAGATTCAAATTTCAATGTGGTTTTTACTGGAACCCCTGATCAATGTAACATGCCCCCAGTGATTCAGATGGAGATCTTCCCCCGGCTATTAAGCACTTTTGAGAGATTTTTTGAATCTCGACTTGACTGCCACAGATGAGTTGGATAATAACATGTTGTTTGAAGTTTTTGATCAACTTTCTGATAGTCTTGATCTTCCTCAGTATTTTTCTAAGAACTGTCATGAAAGGATCCGAAGACATGATACTGACACCATCTGATACTACTAGCACAAATAAGAAATTTGATGATACCTAAGATTCAAATTTTAGAGTGGTTTTTGTTGGAACCCCTGATCAATGTAACATCCCCCAAGTGGTTTAAATGGAGATCTGCCCCTGGCTATTCAACACTTTTGAGAGATTCTTTGAATCTCGACTTGACTGCCACAAATGAGTTGGACAATAACATGTCATGCCCCTTGGATTATGGAAGGTTCGTCATTTGGAAGTGTATTTCGATTTGAAGTGATTCCATTTACTGAGAGGATTTCCATTCATTGGACATTCGTCGTGCGAATTTCTCTGCTGTCAAACAATTAGTTATATGCAAATAGTGGTATCATAAAATGCAAAGCTTATGTCTGTCTTGAAGTTTTGAAAATGCATTTTTAGTAAACAACATAAATTTGTAAGAATATGAATTCAACTCAGGATTTATAGTAAACCTTATAGGAGTCAGGATACCTTTTGTAACAGTATGCTTCCAAACTACCCATGCTTCAGCTAGGACTTTTAAGGATTGTAACATGGTCTGGTTCACGGTTTAAGAAACAAAAGATAAGGCTCAAATTTTATTTGTACCCAACCCGTTCTCCATGATGTTCTTCAACCCTACACTTAGTTAATTGTGCGTTTAGATTCCAATTGAGTCTGGAATGATATTTTGGTGATGGTTCGGATACTGGAAGTTTATTTGAGAAGACAATCATTTTTCTAACATTTTTATGTTGTCGAGGATTTGTAGCGACCTCTTTTTGATTTTATTATCCCTACCTTTTGCCTGAACTGTTTCTTTTGTGATTACAGTCAGCGAGATGCCCTAGTTTTTCTTAAGTCTCCTTCATAGGTTTTAACTTAACGGGTTCTTCTTTTGAAAGATAATGACTGTTTGTTTTACGGGGAACCATCATTGTCTTTTAATTTGGAAGGACGTATCCGATGCATTTGAATTAATTGAGAAACTACCCTGCCCCAAGTTATGATTAAAGGTTTCAATTTATACAAAAAAGAAAACTCATACTTCTTAGGATCAAATGGGTTGACTAGGGATTGTCTTCCTTATAACTCCACTGTTTAGGATTTGAAACAACGCCCATACATCATTAACAAGGTCTGTTCAAAAGCATATTATAGAGATTACGGTATTTTTTCGTCATCCTCCCTCTAAAGGCTTATAACTTTTAATTGAGAGTTGAATATCACAAAAGGAAGTAAAATCATAGTTTAAGTATAGTGAAAACGAATGGACTAATTCAAGACAAACATATGCAATGCATTGATGAGGATGACCAAAAGTCTGACATAAAGATAAATGTTTGAATTAACTAGAGAAATTACAAATGAAAATTCTAATGAACAAAAAGCTTCTTCGTCTGAACTTGTCACTTCAGGTGGTGTGCCTTGCAGCCTCGGTGTTTGGGGGATAACAGAAGAACTCGATCTAACCATCTTGCATGAACTCAACTATTCCTTCGTCAATCAGACCCCGAATCTTATTTTTCAATGCCCAATAACTGTCAGTGTCATGCCCCAAACTGTTGGAGTAGTATGCACACCTTACATTAGGATTGTGATGGGAATAAGAAGTATTGGGCTTTTGAGGAGGATCCTTCAACGTCACCATCTTGTCTTTCAACATGTGTTGCAATGTTTGAGCCAATGATATATTGATTTTAGTAAATTGTCTTTTGAGTGTATCCTGCTTACACTGATTCCCCTATTGTTGTTGGCGAGGACGTTGTTGGACTTGCGATGTAGTAGCAATCCGGAAAGGCCTACTTTTAACCAAGCCAACTTTCTATCTCATTGGAGGTTTATTAATGATTTGATCCCCAATTCTATCCGTTCGTCCCATATGGTTGTATTCATTTTGATGAAGTTTGTTGATGAGAGTTCTCAACTCTTCTTGCCCCCGAGCTAAGTTTTGGATAAGAGCCATCTGTCACATCATCTGGATTCTCATCGTTGCCATCTCAACTTGTAATTGTTCTAATTGGTCATCCTTGTTGTCTCCAGGATTCTTCTTGGTCATGTTCTCAGTGAGGAGTGCCTTCAATTCTTCTTGCCCCTTGGATAGGTTCAAGAACATTTCTTTGAACTGAGCATCTTAAACTTGGAGATTTCTGATGGTTTATTCGAGAGCCATATTTATTGAAATAAACAGTAAGCAGATGAGAAAACCTGTATGGGGAAAACCCGTTATGACATGATGCATGATATGTAGATGCAATGTTTTCAAGGATCTCGCGAGGTGAACAGAAGAAAATGTTAGAAGTCGAATCTGACTGCAACTTTGATTTGAAGAACTTCATATCGTTGAATGTCCTTCTACGAGAATCAAGCTCACCACATCGAGTGGGTCATAGCCTTTGACTCAAGATAATGTGCTTTTGTCTTTGAGAACACTTGGTTAGAGGAAAATAAACCCCCTTGCCCCTTGTTAGATGTCTGGTTCATGATACTTTGACGACATTTGGTAAAAGGAAAATAGATCCTCCCGCCCCTTTCTAGGTGCCTGGTTCATGACAACCGACTTCAATGGCCCTTGAGATCCTTGAGCTAGTCAGTGAGAATGATATGGTATGATGTTATGATGTGTATGCTATGCACCAAGCAAAAGTGTAAGGTGGTGAAGACAAGTAAGTTTTACAAAAAGTCCAGGTTATTGGATAATGACTATAAACAAATCCTGCAAGGAATTCACGTCGTTAGATAATGAATACAAACAAACCCTGTAAGGAGTTCAAGTTGTTAGATAATGCAAACAAGTCACACAAGTAGCCTTAGATCCAGGCTTGCATGGAGTTTGTAGGTAAGTACCCTTTTGAAGTTTTAGTTGGTTCAGCCTGTCCTAAAAGAAGTAACCGGGTTCTAAGGAATCTCAATATCACTAATCTTTCTTCATTGGACATTGTTTCAACACAAGCAATCTGTTTTCGCGACCAAAATATTCCAAAAGTTCGATCTCAATGAGTGTAGTATCAAGTATCAACCAACTTCAGTCTGCACCAAAGTCGGCTACCTCACTACTTTCTAATGGCCAAATTGTTCAACTAAGGTTCTACGGTCAGTTAGTGCTTCATGACACCATACAGTGGCCCCGTATTCTCCTTGACTGGACACAAGGGACACCAGTACCGACAAATGTGTCACACTAACATAACCATCGCTTCAACCATGTCAGTATACGCCGTATGGTCTCCACGATCTATTGTTACTTACCTAATATGCCCCAGATCCGGGTATAGGATCTTTACAAGTAATAAACCCAAGCATAAACCACAAGTGTAAAGCAAACAAATCAAGCAAGTAAAGAAAATAAAGGTTATCTAGCTCTTAAGGTAACCCCCCTTTTAGTCTACTCCCCAGTAGAGTCTCCAATTCTATGATAGGTGGGAGAACTGACTTGTTGTTTTGTGTTTGATCGCAAATGTTGCGGATAGCAAGAGTCGCCACTGACTTTTCTTTTATCCAATAAAAGAAAGGGTGAAAAGAACAAGAAAGACCTTTAGAAAATTTTCTTGAGTTCGGGGGGTAGTTTATGAAAAGGGAAGGTGTTAGAGCTCTTGTCATCCGTAGTTATCTACTGGCTCTTAATTGCTTGATCACTTTGAAATACTTTGTGTTTGTGCATGTTTGAAAATGTTTGAAGGTATTTTGAAAATGATAATTTTGTAATGATTCTCGTATCGTTGAGAATGTATACAAAATGTTTGTTTGGAAATATTTTGAAAACGCCTTAGTACGACAAACTTTGTAATAACTCTCGTATTGTTGAGAATATATACAAAGTGTTTGTTTTGAAAACATTTGTTTGGAAAGAGAGTGTTTGAATAAATGTTTGTTTTTGAAAGTGTGAGGTTTGGAAATGGTTTTAGTTTATGAGTAATCAATTACGAGCAATCTACCTACTCAAAAAAGTCTTTTTCCTTATCCTCCTTCCTTATATAGTTCTATTTTACCATTGGTTGGTAGGAAGCCATATCATTGGATGTGAGGGACGGGCGTGGATCATCGTACAGTCGTAGAAGGCAACTTGTAAGATGTTTTAGAAATTGTCGTAAGGGACTAAGATTATTTACCGAAGGCAACATTTGAAGGGTCATTGAGGGACTAAGATCTTTTAATCAAGGGTCTTTTGCTAAAACATCCCACTTTTGAGGGACATGACTGTTTTTATTCGAGGAAACAAGTGAGGTTAACCCTAGAGGTGCATGTGTGAAAGTGTGTTGATTTCAAATATATTGTCTTTGAATTAGGGTTTTCTATGGTTTGATTTTAAGTCTGGTCATGCAAACCCTAATTACTAGTAATAATAAGGAAAGTGATAAATTGTGGAATTTAAATGTCCTACGCTATTACATGGCTTTGGGAATGGGGTACAAATTTACAAATAGGGATGGAAAGAAATAAAAACCTAATTATCTATTACAAACTATTGAATATGAATAAAATGTAAATAATGTAAAAAGGAAGAAAGAAATAGTTTTTTTTAGGGTTTTTGATAGAAAAAGGTTTTAGTAATTTAACCTAATTGAACAAACTAATTTTAATTTTAAGAAAAGTTAATTAATTATTTAACAAAAACTAAAATCTAAGTTAATTAAAATTAAGAATAAAATGAAACCTAAGTCTAAAATAATTTACTTAGAAAATAAATTGAAGGCTAATGTTAATTTAGAGAAATATTTTAAAGTGTGAAAAATAAACAAAATCCAGTTCTAAATATTAACAAAAATAAAATAGGTGTTTAAATTAAAACATTTTAAAATTAATTATTTAAGAAAATATATTTTTATATTTTTGGGTTAAATAAAAAAATAAATAAATGAAATATAGAAAATGTAAAGAAATAAAAAGAAATGGGGTGGGGTGTTTGAAAAGTAATCAGGAGGTTAAATGTAGAAAAAGGCCCAAAATAGTTTTTTTTGTTAGAAATAGAAATGAAATAAAAATAAGAATATGGGCCTGCATGAAGTAATGCTGAGGGGTGCAGAAATCAGAAATGCCTAGGCCCAATGATGAGGGTCCACCCGTTCCCGTGTAAACAACTCCAAGAGGTTCACAATGGGGATTAAGCTTCTGAAGCATTGATTCTGGTGATGACGATCTGATGATAATCTGAAGCTTGGATGGAATGAGGGAGCACGATATCTTCGTAGGAGGCATGCATGAGATCTGGCTGAAACTCAATTAAACTTTAACTATAAGTTAATCTCTAAAAATTAACACATAAAACCAAACATTAACCACAAATTAAATCAGATTAGTCCAATAATCCAAATGATATCTAAAATGGGCCAATCAAAAGTCATTATTATCATAATCCTATCTCTAGAATAAAACTTATTAATATCAGAATTATTAAAACAAAATAAAATTAAACCTAGTTTGTTTTGTTCTATTCAATATTATCTTCATCTCTCTAACTCTTAACACTCTCTCATTGCCTCTGAGCAGCCTCCCCCGCAGATGAAGAATGTGTCGCATCGGAAATTGCCTCATGGCAGTGATGGCGGCAGCGTAGCTCCTTTCTCATATTTTCTTACATATACTGAATCCTCTTCTTCTTCTAATGCTTAATATCTACTTGTTTTTTTGCAGAAACTCAAAGATGTGCCCTAGATCTAAAATGGAAATATGAAACCCTAAATGAAAAATCGTGTGATGAACAAAGAAATTATGAAGGGAAAACAAAGGAGAAAGAAAAGGAGAGGAAGATAGATCGTGATAGCCTAGCGTTTTGTGGTGTACCACTTTCCGCTGAGTTCTTTCTATTTTACAAAATTTCTTCCTCTTCTTCTTTCTGTTCGCGATTCAGTGTTTATTCTTCTTCTTCGTGAATTTCTGTGGGGTTTTTGGTAGTTAGGGAAATGATGATACAAAACTCTTTTTAGGGTTTGTGGTTCTGCGACTCTGTTTATGCATATTTTTGTGAACTCTGTTGGGCTTGCTGAAACGATTTTTTGAGGGTTTCGAATCTCCTAGTTTCTAGTTATGTGACTGTGTTTTGCAATTTTTTTGTGAATTATGACCTCTCCCCTTGAACTGTTTGTTGAGCTTGCTTTTAAAGAAAATGATGGAAGAGAAACAACCTTAGGGCTTGCGTGTTCTGGTATCTGATTATTCTGATATGTCAACTTTGTTGTATGTTGTGACTACGCTTTTGATATGCTATGCTTCCCGTGTTACTTGTTGGCCCTACTGTTTGCTGGTTTAGATTTTCTGTACTGTCCTTTCAGCAACTTTTTTGGTTGAGCTGAGATATGACACTCTTTTTACTGTCTTTGTTCTTGTGTAGTAAATTTGCTTTATGATTTTTTTATCTTTACTGTGAACCAAGATCAGCCTTTTCTTGTGATTTGTAGTAGAGGTGATTGGGCTTGTGATTGATACTTGAATATGATTCTGTTTGTAAAATAATGAGGATTTTGTTAGGATTGAATTCATGATAATCGGACTTGCTGAATTGTGCCTGGGCTATGATAATTCTTACTTTTGATCTTTGCCTCTTCTCAATTTGTCTTTTGTGAACCAATCATTATTTGTGATTTGTAATAGATGAATTGCTTCTTGTTGGCCTATGATTAAACCCACAATCTGACTATGTCCATATAACATGAGGCTTTATATTGCTTTGAACATGATTTAAAAACACACCCCCTATATTCTGATTCCTCACTTGAACCCTCATGATGAAATTGAAGAGAAAATTTCTTGAAACTTCTTGAAACTTTTCTTTGTTTATTATTCAAGTCTTGATTATTTTACTAACCATTTCCTTCTATGTTCTTGTTTTCATGTGATGAGCTTGTCTTTAGGAACAAGTTAAGATGTCAAGACTTTGGAAAGATGGTGAAGTTATGAAGAACTTCCTTTGGGAGAATCCGTGGCTATAGTAGGACAACACATAGAAGTTGGGAAGAAATCTTGAAGGGGAAGAAGTATTGGAGGAAACAAACTCAAAAGCTTTAAAACACTTAGCCTTTAGGAACACCTTGTATTGATTTAGATTTTAAATTTTCAAACTCTCTTATTTTAAGCTTTGTAATGAAACAAATTTATAAACAATGAAACTTTCTTTGTAAGCCTTGTGAGAAATCATGTAAAACTTGAATGAAGTTATACTTGAATGTCTTATGGAAAACATCATAAACTTTGAAGAGCTTTGAAATATTTGCAACCTAGCTTTGAATGGTGTATTAGAATTTAGGAGAAGGATCAATTGAATTGCCTTAAAAAAATGGTGCTTGAAAACAAAATTCAATTTTCAACTTTCTTCCCAATCTCAAAAATGTCTTGAATTCTTTGGATCTTTATGTCAAAACCCTAATCTTCTACAAGGACACTTAAATTTTTAATTTTAGGCATTTAAAATGAGATCCAAGGAAACTCGTGTGACAAGTGATAGAATTGGCTATGCAAAATATTTCACATTATAATGTCCATGACCTTTATTGGTGAGATAAGTCCATTTGCATATTGTAGGAATCATGACCATATATGCCTTGACTTAAGGGCTCAAGAATTGAAAGAATGAAGCATGATACCGTATCATCATAGATGTTGAACGATCATGATAAATGTTTTAATCTTGTAACTTGAAGACAAAGAAAACCATGTAAACCAACTTTCTAAACTTAGCATGCCCTTGAATGAATACCTCAAAATAATCTTGATCAAAAGTAACCCACAACTCATACCTTGCATCTTTAATCACGCTTTGTATGATATGAATGAAGACGACGCTTCAAAAATATTGCTCATAAAGATGTCACACACTCCAATAGTCAAAGAACCTAGTTCAAGGGCCAATGGTTAGGAGAGAAATGTGATTCAGATTAAAATACTTGCAATTCTTAATTCTCGGATGAAACGAAGAATCAATTAACATTTCTTGGAGTCTGAGAAGCCTTGGTAGTCTTGAGTAGTTGGAAACTCTTAGAGAATGTCTTATAGAAAAGGGAGGGAAAATTTTGGGGTACAACAAGTGGGAACACGAGTTAGGCGAGGACACAGTTGCATAACCATTATTTGTTATCGACTCCCGGAGGAATAATAAATAATATGTAACTTTTATTCACGTTTTGTAACAGTTTCATGATTATTGAAAATCGGAGTTTCATTACACAAAATAATTTCATTATTGTCTTTTATTTAAAATAAACAAAATTAAGATTGACTCCCAAATAAAACTTAGGTGCCATCTGAGATGGCTTAGGGCAAATGTGTTGCACCTAGGCGCCATCTCACTTGGCGCCTCCATACAAACTTTAGGTGGATGCGCCAATTGACTTGGCTCCTGGATGTTAGTCTTTTCTGAAATATAGTTATTTGCATAATTTTCTCCAGAACATGGTTATTTGTGTATATTTTTTTCAATATCTGTTTATTCAAAAAAATTAGTGAACAACACCTCTCTATTATCATTATTTAGAAGTAAAAATAAAGTAAGAAGGAAACATGTATTTCAACAATATTAAAGTTCCACTAAGAACAAGATTAACAGTTTGATCGTACAATTATGTACTTCACGATAAATATGTGTAATCTCATAATTTATTGATTTTTGAAATAAACACCCTCTAAATATATACATATTTCATATACTCTCTTAAAATTTAATTTTTTGTGAATTTTTACTTTTAAGATTTATGGGATAACTAATGTATTTAAATTAAAGCAAAATACTCTTTTTGGTCCTTTAAATTTACTTCTGGATCCATTTTGGTCCCTTAAGTTTAAAAACTTTCAAATTGGTCATTTAATTATTTAAAAAGGTTCACGTTTATCCTTTCCGTCAGCTCTGTTAGTCAAAGTTAATGGAAGTGTATATGTGGCATACATATGGCAGACACATGTCTTATTTTCTTGCCATCTGGAATATAAAATTTGAAGACTAAAATAGAAAATGGGATGGAAAGAGAAACACATAAGTCATTGTTGTTCCTTAAGGGAAACCCTAGTGCAACCATTGTTGTATCTCAAAGGTGAAGTTGTTGCGAGCGAAGTGAAGGCATAATTAGTTCTTCAACCACAAAGGGAAGACAACACTACTTAGTAGAGGTAAGTTTCTTAAAATTTATAATTTTTGTAGTTAGGGTATTTTGAAATCCATCTTTATGAAGTATTTATTCTCCTCTTCTATTTAGGGCATAGTCTGAAATGGATGAGTTTATGAACATTACAATCCACCACAGCGGTGAATTTGTTAGTGAGGATCTTAGTGTGTATGAAGGGGGTGAGATTGTCGATTTGAAAGTAGATGCTGATAAGTGAGCTATTTTGAGTTTTTAGGTGCTATTAAGGAACTAGGTTACATGGACATAGATAAGATATATTATAGGGATCTTTTTGTTGGGATGAATTTTTTGCTTGATGGCAAATACGCCTTAGAGATTGTTGATCTTTATAGGGTTCATCTTAGTGTTGATGTCTTTATTCAACACACTTTGTCGCAACCTAATTATGTTGAAAAGATTGAAGTTGTGCTTGAGGAGATATCCCTTAATGAGATAGTAGAAGAGACTGGAGTTGTGCTTAAGCAAATGTTGAAGGAAACTGAGTTGAATGATAATGATGTTAGATGAGTGATGTAAGGGAAGATGATGTTAATGCTAGGGGAACTGATGATAATGGACCAAGGGTTGGGGAGGTTGAAAATGATGCTACTGCTAGAGGACTTGATGATAATAAACCAATGGTTTGTGAGGTTATTGATAAAGTAAGGCTGGAAGATGATGATGTTAGTTTTGATGATGAGAGCTTTAATTATGATAGTGCAATGGAGGTAGTATTTGATGATGACTCAGATGAGTATGATACTAACTTGGATGTGGAAGGGGGTAACCTAATTGACTATGACATTGAAGATGATGACCAAGAGGTGAAAGGCAAAAAAGGTAAAGAAAAGTGGGAAGAAAACAAAGAAGAGTTTAAAGGAAGTGATAATGGAAGTGAGGATCTAGAAAGTGATTGTGAAAGTGATGATAACAACAGAGTTAGAAGAAAGAAGTATAAAATATTCAAGATTCAAAAGGACATGTCCAATTACAAATGGGAAGTGGGAACCTATTTTAGTATAAATGAACATTTTAAGGAAGCAATTTCCTCTTATGCAGTCCAATCTGGCAGAAATTTAAGGTATACTAAAAATGACAAGTAAGGGTTAGGTTTAGGTGTAAAGATGGATATTAATGGGAAGATTGTTGTGCTAATTTTTTAATGAAGATGTTGAAGACTAAATCTTTAAGAAAAAGGATACATAATTCACTTAAATCTAACCCTAGAATGAAGCTTAAGGACATGAAGGGAAAAGGTACAAAAGAAGTGGAATATGGGGTGTAACACCCCAATTTTATTTACTAGTTATTTTATTAGTTATTAACTATTATATGATATAATAAATAATTAACTGTGATTTGGTGAATATATGTTTTATATGTGTATTGGGTTATTGGGTGTGAGAATAACATTATTAATTAATTAGGCCTTATGTGTTACGTTAGTGTGAGTGGGTGAGATAAGTCCATTAGTGAAACTTAAGTTTTGATAAAACAAGGAAAAATAGAGTTAGTAAGAAAGAAGTTGTCAACATAATAGAATAAAAGAAAGAGGAAAAGAAGAGAAAAGGGAGAAAAGAGAAGAGGAAAATGGGAGAACCCTAGAAGGATCTACATCCAAGGTAAGGGTGGGTTTTCATTTGATTATAGGATTATATGAAGTACATAATGGGTAGTTACATGATTTAGGAATTTTGTTCTTCCATTTCTAGATTTTAACATGTTAGGGTTTTGAGTGGAATCCATGCAATTGATGTTTGAATCATGTTCGGATGTTATAAATAGAAACTACATGTTAGGTATGTATCTTAATACCCTAAATCATAGAAACTTGGGTGATAAAATGGTTTTTTGGAGTTAAATCTCGGACTGGTGTAATGCTGTCTTTGCAAAATTCATTTTGCAGAATTCGCAGAGGGCGCTTAGCGTGGATTTCTGTGCTTAGCGTGAAAGCTACTGACTTGAGGGCGCTTAGCACGACCTGCAATATGAAATTTTATAATTTTGTTAAATTGATTGGGGATCTTGTATGTTTATTATTTATAAGGGATTTCCATGAATTTTAATAATTTATTCGATGTATGTTGGATAGGTTTTGGATGTCTTTTTGATGAAAACATAACACTTGATTTTGTGTATATGTGTTGTGAATTGATGATGAATTAGAATAACATGTTTTGGCATTGTTTTCTATGTGTTATTATAGTGTGTTGAGTGGATTAAGGCTATGAGAATGTATTGTATGTGATTGATAACATGAGATATGTATGTTTGTGCAATGGTGATGATAATTCAAATGTGATGAATTATGTGATGTATGCTTATGTAATTAAGATTGAGGGGTGGTCTTAATTGCATATGATTGTTGAGATTTCACATGCATCATTTGTTGTCAAGAGGCACTGTTTGCTAGTTTTGTGGAAGCTAGTGACTTGTCCCAAACCTAGGGGATTTGTTTGAAGCTTAGGGGATGGGCTTTTTGGTGGTTATTTGTCTGAGGGATGGACATGGTTTTAACGTAAAAACCGTTAAGGATAACAATTGGTACCATATGCATATTGTATTGAGTTGTATTCGAGTCACATATATCAATGTGAAATGTTGAATTGGTGTGAAATATGTGATATTGATGTGAATATTACATTTGCGGTATTTGTGATTAATTATCTATTGAATCATGAATTGTTGAGCTATGTTGTATATGTAAATGTAATATGGTGGGAGAACTGACTTTTTTGGTTTTATCTCAAATATTTTGGTTAGCAAGAGTCGCCACCGACTTTTCTTTTATCCAATATTTAGGAAAGGTGAAAAGAACAGGAAAGACCTTTGATAGATTTTGAGTTCTGGGGGTAAGTTATGAAAAGGGAAGGTGTTAGCACCCTTTTCATCCATAGTTACCTACGGGATCTTAATTGCTTAGCTCACTTTTAAAACTTGCTTTGTGTGTGTGTGATTTGTTTGAAAATATTTTGAAATGCCAATGTAAGACTAACTTTGTAATAATCCTTGTGTCGATCCTCAAGAATGTATACAAAGTGTTTTTTTGAAAATATCTTATTTGAAAGTGTAGTGTGGAAAATGTTTTGTTTGTGAGCAAGCATTCAAGAGTCCTACCCACTAAGTATGGTCTTTCTTATTCCTTTCCTTCTCCTTTGGAGATAGTATTATCCATATCATTAGTTGGTAGATAATCCTATCTATTGGATGTGAAGGGACATGCGTAGAGTCATCATATGGTCATCGAAGACAACATGTAAGGATACTTTAGGAATTTTATCGAAGGAACTATCATCATTTTTCTCATAGGGTCATCGAAGGGACTAAATTATTTTGTAGGCAACTCAGAGGGTCATCGAGGGATTATGATATTTATTCAAAAGGGACCATGATGGTATTGTTGAATCGAGGGTCTTTTGCTAAATTATCCCTACTTTCAAGGGATATGACCAATAGCATCGTAAGGCAACAAAGAGAGGTTACCCTAGAGGTGCAAAGTGTGCAAAGTGTATTAGTTTCAGTTATTTAGTCTTGAATTAGGTTTTCTATATCTAATTGTTAGTCTTTCCATGCAAACCCTAATTACTAACAGTTAAAAATATAGTGCGGAATATAAAGTGCGGAAAATTAAACCTAAGCTATTACATCTTGTGAGCAGTGACATAATTAGAAGAAAGGCAAAAATATAAATCCAAGCTATTACATTGATAGTTGCGACCTATACAATTGTCTCAGAATTTAAATAACAGTAAGAAATAAGAAAAGATGTTAGAAAAATGTTTTAATGTTTTTGTGTTTTTAGAAAATGATTTAGGGTTAGGGATGATAATTAAAACCTAATAACTAATTAATTAAGTTAAATAAAAAAACCTAAAACTCTAATTAGAAACCCTAACGTCTAATTAATTAAGAAGAATTATTTGGCTAAAACCCTAAAACTAATTAATTTTAATTAAAACCTAAGGTCTAATTAATTTTAATTAAAACCTAAGGTCTAATTAATTAATTAATTAAAATCCTAACCCTAATTCTAGTTAATTAAAAAACTTAAGCCTAATTTGGTTAAGGGTTAATGTTTAATGATTTAATATTAATTAGTTAAAAATAATAAGTTAAATGAACTGAAAAACCAAGGTAAAAAAATATGAAAACCAAAATGTTTGGGGTTGGACTTGAACCCACGCCCTCAGCCTCAAATATTATCCCTTCCATCAACTACACCATGGTGCTATTTCTGTTTAAGAATGAGAACCAATCAATCTATTATAAATCTTCGTGTTATCCTGAAAAATACAAAATTATTTGACAAGAAGAGGGATCGAACCCACGCCTCTCATGTCACAGGTCTCCGTCTCCAACCATCTGAGCTATGCTGGTTTTGTGTTATTCAAACACAAATCAAACATTATATAATAAAACAGTTGGATCAGAGAAGTGCCAGAACCCTAGCTCCAGTCATCTTCTCAGGCGAGCTTCAACATCAAAAATGAAAATCACATAAAATTGAGACACAAGATGAACCCTATCCCCCTAATTTGACCATTGCGAATCCAGTGGTGGCATTGACTTGACCTGTAAATACTTGTAGAGTTAGTTTTGAAGAAAATATTTCAAACAACCCTAACAATGGCAGATCTCCATTCTTGCGTCAAACCTTACAAGTAATACGTCAAAACAGTTCCACACATCAATATGAACATGAATGCATGTATCAAATTCATTTAAATTTCATGAATTAAAAGTTTGAATTCAAGGAAGTTTGTCAAACTGGTGTTACATGGTTAGTGAGTTCTGGCGTGCTTCAAGCTTGAGTAATGGTTGGTATGAACTCATGGGACCTTCAGGAGGATAGTGTGATGCTTGAAATCGATTGAGAACAACTGGAGATAAGGTTTTGACCGTGCCCTAGTTTTGAGAAAATTTGTGAGCTTTAGGGTTGTTTCTTGGAGGCAGCATGCGTGTCCTTTGCCATATGAAATTGTTGTGTATTTATAGGAGAATGTTTAGGTTAACATTTGTGAGATGAATCTTTGTATTTAATGGTGAAGAGATTTGATTTGAATTTTGCATAAAAAACTTCTATTTTAGTCCAAATCAAATATTCATGATCCCATATGGTTTCTCCAGCATAATTATGTGATTTTGGACTTATGATTTGATTCAAAAACAGATCCACACGCCTTGTATCATTTATTTGATTTATTTTTCTTTTAATTGAATAAAATCAAAATAAAAAGAAATAAAATTCACAAAATACATGAATGGATTTAGGAGTCCCTTAAGGTCATAATCATAATTAGACCTTAAAAGATAGGTCCACTAACCCAAAAATTCAAGTTTGCGCAATTTGAACTTCATGCATTTTCTCAAAATTACTCAACTTGTGCAACTCATAACCTTCTCAATTATTGTCATATGAAGGTGACTTTGGACTTTTTGGAAAGCTTAATATGTCTCCTACAACTTTCATGTTGATCATTTTTTCATTAGAAGTCTTTATCTTTTTATAAATTGCTTTGATAAAAGACGTGTTTTTGTTAACTTTCAAAATGACTTGTAAAGTTTTGGCTCATATCTCTCAAATGAAGCATTTTTGGCATTGAGATTAGATAAAAAGTTGTAGATAATTGAATTTCCTTAAAAATGAGATTTGGTTTACAAATTTCTGATGAAGTATGTGAAAGTTATGCTTGGTCAAAGTTCAGTTGACTTCTTCTTAAGAAAACCCTAATTTAGTAACTTTTGACTTTTGATGAATCTTGAGTTTTATTGATGAATCATGATCAACCCTTGATCAAATGATGAATGTGACTTCAAAATCTTGATGTTGACAAAAAAAATCTTGAAATTTGACTGTTAATTGGTCAAAGTTGATTTTTTCTCAATACAACCAATTTTCAATCATCTGATCAATTGATTGAGCAATTTTGTACTGCAAGGCTTGAAATTTGACATGATGATAATTTTAGACATATGAGAAACCATGAAATCCACTTGAGGCATTAGAAACTCAATTTCCTTTGAGAAAAGCAAGACCCTAGTTGTAGGTTGGTTGCTTAGGAGGATAGTCCATCTGATCAATCCTTGATAAGTCTTGAGTGTTTGAGACCTTCCTGAGCATGAGAAGGTATCTTGAATTAATTGGTATTTAAAATGGGAGGGAAAATGTTGGCGTACAACATCTTCCCCCGTTTAATCTTCTTAAATTTGAAGAGTTAGATTGGCATGCTCGTCATTTGTGATCTGAAGGTGGAAGAGGATTGAACACTGAAGTGCCTAAAAATTTGCACTCACATGTACACGAAGTAACACTTTCGATTGATTATACTGCTTGAACAAGCTTAAAGATGCCATTTGGAAAAGGTGACGGGATGCCGTCAGAGATGGGCTTATAGATTCTATCCAAAGTAATTATGTTCTTGGATAACTATTGACAAGAGTATATATGCCCGACTGTATCTTAAAAAGTATTAGAAGGAGTCTACGCTCGACTGTATCTAAAGGTGGATCAGAATGAGTCCTCGCCCGACTGTATCTGGAAGACGTGCCAGGGAGTGTCACAATGAATCTTATGTCTTGATTATATCTGAATGATTTTCTAGAATGAGTCTATGTCTTGACTGTATCCATAAGAGGATCAGAATGAGTCTTCGCCCGACTGTATCTGAACAATGTATTAAAATGAGCATACACCCGACTGTATCCAGAAGTGGATCAGAATGAGTCTTCGCTCAACTATATCTGAAAAATGTATTGGAGTGATTCTACGCCCGATTGTATCTAGAAGATGTACTAGAATTAGTATCATAATGAATCTATATCTCGATCGTATCTAAACTGTATCTAGAAGAGAATCTGGAATGAGTGTCTGAATGAATCTATATCTCGACCATATCTGAATCGTATCTAGAAGATATACTGGAATGAGTGTCATAATGAATCTATATCTAGATCGTATCTAAACTATATCTAAAATATGTGTTTATCAGAATGAATCACTGTCTGATTGTATCTGAAAGATGATAAACTGTTGACAATATCTATCTGTTTGGGAACTAACTTGAAAAGGAAAAGTTAGTTTTATGCAATGTCATGATGTATGTAATGCATTGCATAATGATGCTCTCAAAATAAATGAGAATAGTATATGCGTCTCGTATGCATATGTTATGATATTTTGTAAATGATGTATGGATGCAATATGTCGTTGGAGCGTATCGGTAGCTTCTTGTAACAATGTCTAGATGGGGAAAATAAATCCCTGACTGTTGCTGGGGATGAAGAAAGTAATTCTTCAATTTTTGTTTAGAACAACTTTACTGGGGATTTTCGTTTTCTGTTTGAGGACACTCCGCTGGGGATGTTCAACTTTCGCTCGGGGATAGAAGCATTCAAGGAGAGTCAGACGTTCATCGTTCTTTTTATTAAAGGATTTGATTGTTATGCATCCTGACTGGGGATAAAAGAGATGGATAACCCTCTGATACACTATCTGACCAGGTTTCGGATACGGATGTCAACTCTTCTGGGGTGGACAACATTGAATGACATTTGGCTGGAGAAGAGAATTCTGTCAGGGAAATTGCACTATTAGAGAAATAAAATCTGTTGGGGAATTAAATCCTGTAGACTGTGTTGAGGAAATAATCTCTGATGGGAATTGGAAATTCAGAGGCTGCGCTGAGGAAATTTCCACTGTATGATGGGGAAATAATCAAACTTCCTTATCCGCTAGGGGACCTATTAGGGAAGATGATCCTGTCAAGCTACTCATCAGGGATATGAAGGTGAACTACTAGAAGATGCCCTAATTTCTGTCTGAGGGCATATTAGATTTTCTGGGGAATATATCTCTATTGGGGATGAGCTTGTGAAGATATTTTTGTAGAGATGGTTCCATGGAGATTTCTCTGTGGGAATTTATGGACAAATTTTGAACATTACCACAACTCATATGGTCTTTAGTAAATGCTAATCATGTTTTCATGCATATGTTTTGTAAACAATAATCATATTCAAATGCATATGTTCATTCAACGCAATCATTGGGCGTTTTTGCAAACAAAACAGAGAAAGTGAAAACAATTTTGAATTTGAAGTATATTTAATTGCATTGATTCTGAAAGTTTTCCTATAAGCAGGCAGTTTTATACCAGAAGACAAATCCTGGTAAGAGGAAATCGCTGTAAAAATTGAAAAGGGGTATAAAGTGATAAACAAATAAAAACAACTATGTGGAAATGATCCCATCGAGTTTCAACTCTGCTATTGCCCCTATGTCTTCAAGTATCTCATCACTTGCTGTTGGAAGAAGATGATTGAATTGATCTGAACCGTTTGAACTTGACGCTAGTAGTAAAGCTGGATGTAAGTAGATGGGTGATCCAACGGGACATAGTCATATGCTTTAACTCCTAACTTTTGTCTGGACCGCCCTTTCAGGTTTTCAGTCCATCAGGATATCCTTTTTTGCCCAAGCCACCTTTTTAGGTTTTCGACTTGCCGGATGTATAATTATATATATATATATATATATATATATATATATATATATATATATATATATATATATATATATATATATATATATATATATATATATATATATATATATATATATATATATATATATATATATATATATATATATATATATATCCCTAATTTTTGCCTTAACCCTCTTGGTTCACCGGGATGCCCTTATTTTTGCCTAGGCCTATCAACCTAGCGGGTCTCTTTTTTGCGTAGTATGTTTTGATTATGTCCGTGTTCACATGGTGCAGAAAATATTCACCGTCCATGGTTGTAAGTTTCATAACACCGCCATGAAATATCATTTTGATCACAAATGGCCCTTCTTATGTGGGGGTCCATTTGCCCCTTGATCACCTTGTGGTAGGATGATGCGCTTTATTACCAAATCACCAGCCTGGTACACCTGATGTTTGACTTTCTGGTTAAAGGCCTTGATCATGCGTTTCTGATATATCTGACCATGACAAACAGCCACAAGCCTTTTTTCATCAATCAAATTTATCTGGTCAAGTCGAGTCTGAATCCATTCATCTTCATCTAAACCTGCGTCTTTCATAATCCTTAGGGATGTAATCTGGACTTCAATAGGTAAGACAACCTCCATACCGTAGACTAGAGAGAACAAGGTTGCTTCAGTTGATGTATGTACTGAAGTGCGGTAACAATGAAGAGAAAATGGTAGCATCTCATGCCAATATTTGTATGTCACTGTCATCTTCTGCAAGATCTTCTTGATATTCTTGTTGGCGGCTTCCACTATGCCATTCAACTTTGGTCGGTACGAAGAAGAATTGTGATGCTTAATCTTAAACTACATACAGAGTTCTGCGATCATAGTATTGTTAAGATTGGTACCATTATCTGTGATGATTCTTTCAGGGATGCCATACCGACAAATAAGGTTATACTTAATGAACCGAGCCATAACATTCTTGGTAATGGAAGCGAACGAGGCTGCCTCTACCCACTTCGTGAAGTAATGAATAACAACAAGGATGAAATCATGCCCATTGGAAGCAATAGGCTTAATATCTCCAATCATAACAATGCTCCACATTACAAACAGCCAAGGAGCAGTCAAGACATTCAAAGGAACCAGAGGCATATGTACTTTGTCAACATAAATCTGGAACTTGTGGCAAGTTCTGGAATGATGATAGAAATCGGTTTCCATGGTAGACCAATAATAACCTGCTCTCAGAATCTTCTTAGCCATTGTATGTCCACTGGAGTGAGTACCAAAGACACCTTCATGCATATCTTCCATAATTTCCTCAGCTTCCTTCTTGTCTACACAATGAAGCAAAGTCGAATCATGGTTGCGCTTGTACAAGATTTCATTACTCAGAAATAACTTGACAGAGAACCTCCTTAGAAATTTCTTATCATTGATAGATGCCCCTTCAGGATATTCTTGAGTTTCAAGGTATCTTTTTACTTCGTGGTACCAAGGTTTTTCCTCTACTCCATCAGTATAAACTTCGTAGCAATGTGCCAATTTATCTAGTCTCTCAATAGTAATTCGAGGATCTTTATCATCCCATCTGACTTTGAACATAGATGACATGGTAGCTAGTGCGTCTGCCAATTGATTCTCTTCTCGTGGAATATGTTCAAAAGTGATTTCTTTGAAGTATGGAATTAATGTCAACATATGCTCTCGATAAGGAATAAGATTTGGATGCTTCATGTCCCATTCTCCCTTAATCTGACTGACCACTACAGCTGAGTCCCCATATACATTCAAGAATTTAATTCTCATATCGATGGTAGCTTTGATACCTATGATGCATGCTTCATACTCGATCATATTGTTGGTACAATCAAAACACAATCTGGCGGTGAAGGGCGTATGGCAACCCTTGGGAGATACAATCACAACACTAATTCCATTACCAAGCACGTTGGAAGCTCCACCAAAAACCATAGTCTATTGGGATCCCGGTTCAAGTACTTCATATGGTTCAGTTTCTTCATAATCAGTAACTAACATGATATTCTCATCTAAGAACTCAAAATTCATAGGCTGGTAGTCATCTATAGCTTGATGAGCCAAATGATCTGCCAGTACCCTTCCTTTGATTGCCTTCTGAGTAGTTTACTGAATGTCGTATTCGATCAAGAGCATTTTCCATCTTGCTATTCTTCCAGAGAGAGCGGTTTTCTCGAGTATATATTTTATTGAATCCATCTTAGAGATAAACAAAGTAATATATACTATCTTAGTCGGCGAGCAGCCCATGCCAAAGCACAACAAGTTTTCTCGAGCAAGGAGTATCTTGTTTCATAGTCAGTAAACTTTTTGCTAAGGTAGTGTTGTACCCCAAAATTTTCCCTCTCATTTCTCAAGGTATTTCTCACAAGGATTCTAAAAAATTTAAGCTTGCACAAGTACAATTGAATTTTCCAGCATCAAGTTAAAGAGGAAGCTGTTAAAAAAGGGGAAAATAGATAAAAATAATATTTTTGAAAAAATTGGAGAAAAACTAGTCTTCTTCGATTCACCTCCTTCGATTGGCCTTTTGGCCTCTTTTGATGCAAGCTTGGCTTGCATCCTTTGACTGGGCGTGGGCCTCTGGCTCGTTGGTTTTGATTCACAAGGCATGAGCTTCCTGCATGCCCCCTTCGATTGCATCTTTGGCCTCACAAGGTTAACAATGCAGTGGCTGCCTATGTGCCTGTTTCGATTGGATGTTTGATGCGTGCATGCCTGTGTTGACTGGACAAATATTCCCACATACTTGCTTTGATTCACAAGTTGATGACTAGTTGCACACAAGCCTTCGTTTGAGCCATAATTTCTTCCTTGCACGCAAAAGGCTCCCCCCATGCTAGCATGCACAAGGAAAAAAGCCTCCTGTAGCCTCCTTCAATTCCAAGGCAAAAAGCCTCATTTTGGCATACTTCGATTGCATAAATTGCCTCCTGCATGCTTCTTTTGAATCTGGACATTTTTGCCTCCTACATGCCTCTTTCGTCTGGGCATATGACTTCCTCCATGCAAGTCTTCGTTTGAGCATTGGCCTCTTGTATGCTTGCTTGGAGTCACAAAGTTTAGACCTCCTGCATGCAGGCTTCGATAGGACATTGGCTATGTTTGTACCAGCTTCGACTAGACAACATTTCTCTTTAGTATACTACAATTCCATCCTTGACAAGCTTCATCACACATGGTTGATGGCCCCTTCAAAAGACATATAGTGGTGGACTTGAAGGGTATACATATGAGTCCCTGTCGAAAGATATACCTTATTAGTTCATTCGAAGGATACGTTTGGCCCTTTTCAAAGAAACATACATGACCTATTCGAGGGACATGTCTTGGTGTCCCATTCAAAGGACATGCTTGATGGCCCATTCGAAGGACTTACAAAGCCCCCTTAAGGCATGTTTTGGTGACCCATCCAAGGGTCACACATTTGGCTCCTTCGAAGGATGCATAAAAGTGACCCATTGGAAGGAAACTTGTTGGAGGAAAATCAAATAATATTGTTGGAAGAAGAATCTGGTCGAAGCAGGGTCTAAACGAAAGAATGAAATGTTCAAATATGCTTGCTACCAAGTTCAGGCCTAGTACATTGGCCAAAGCTGTTGCACAGTAGTCCTGAAACACTGCCCCATGCTTGCACCAAAATGGCACACAAATACTACCCTTCGAAAGCTATAAAAGCAGTTTACTCAAAATTTTCAAACTATTTTGTTTTCCCTCTAAAAGCTTCAGCCAGCTTTGCCTATAAATAAGAGGCTCCACAACATGTTTAAGGGGGACTTTTAGCTAGAGGAACGAATCTTCAAAATTCTCAAACACTCTAAAAAATCATCAAACTCTCAAACACTTAAACACTCATCAAACTCAAACCCAGAATCCAAACATTTGTCCCCTTCGAATCTGAAACATCCTTACACCTTGTTACCCTTCGAATCCAGTAGAAAGAACATCACACTTGTTCTTCTCCTTCAAATCCAGCCTTAGAGAGATCACCTTCGTTTCCCCTCTTTGAATCCAGAAGCACTCAAGGCAGCCACTCAAGGTCCAGCATACGCTCCAGCTTGAAGCAAGGTAAGTCCCTCTTACCCTTGAATCCTTCGTTTCAGGCATGATATTTGAATAAAATTTCTTTTCGTTTCAAACATGTACATACCATTGTTAATCTTTTCGTTCCCACCCTTTTAATTTGTTTTCATGGCTAATCCTTTTGGGTTCTGTTTCTTGGTTTATTAAATATGCTTTAAAAACTAACATGGCCCCAAGGTGATGCTAGCATGGCCTTAGGCCATGTTGCTATTCAAAGACTCAAACTAAAGAAACAGGAGACAGGAGTATGAAATGAAGCCTTAGGCTTCCTCACTGACTCCAGGTCCAATTAAAGGATGTAGTAAAAGACTTAAGGTGAAGAGGGCATTCCATGCTGACTCCCAGGCCCCAGTCGAAAGGCATACCACACTAGCTTCTAGGCCCCAATCAAAAGTCAAACCTTCAGCATTTCTAGGCCAAATCGAAAAGAGCCAGAGAAGCAGAATCGAAGAGTGTGGCTGCCTGAATCGAAAGAGCCCCTTTTTCCTTCTTTATTTTATTTTTTCCTTTACATTTTCATGCTATTCAATATGGTTGTAATAGTGTAGGATTTACTTTCTACATTTTTATTACTTTTGTACAATTGCTAGTAAGATAGGGTATGTATGATAAGATAAAATTAACAAGTAGACAATCCCTAAGAAAAAGACTAAATGCATGCAATTAAACACACTATTCACACATGCACCCTTAGGGTAATCTTACTTGTTGCCTCGGAAAAATAGTCATGTACCTCGAGTATGGGCATTTTAGAAAAGACCCTCGATAAAAGATCGTAGTTCCTCGATGACCCTTAATGATGCCTTCGGTAAACGATCTAGTCCCTAAACGACATTTCTAAAACGTCCCATAGGTTTCCTTCTATGACTATACAAACGTCCCACGCCCGTCCCTTCACATCCAATGACGGGGCTTCTTACCAAATCAATGGTAAGATAGCAACATCTAAAGGAGGAAGAAAAGAATACTAGACCATTTGAGTAGGTAGGATTCTCCTAGTTGCTTGCTTGCTCATAATAAAAAATATTTTATACACCAACACTTTCATTTGAAACATTTTCAAAAGATAAAGCTCTTTGTACGCGTTCTTATAGAGATGAGAACCATTACAAAGAAACTTTTCAAAATACTTTCAAAACCCACACCACAAGCACACTTTCAAACAAAAGCAAGTGTTCTAGCAAGCAACTAAGAGCCCGTAGATAACTACGGATGAAAAGGGTGTTAATACCTTCCCTTTTCATAACCTACCTATGATACGGTGGGAAAGAACTGACTGTTTTTTGGAATGCTGGTTTGCGTTTTTGAGTCTGTTTTCGCAAAATGTCGCGGTAAGCAAGAGTCGCCACCGACTTTTATTTTATCCAACAAGGAAAGGAAAAAAGCACAGAAAAATTCCTTTTTCGAGATATTTCTCGGGTTTGGGGGGTAGATTATAGAAAGGGAGGGTGTTAGCACCCTTTCTATCCGTGGTTATCCACGGGCTCTTAGGTACTTGCTCATATTGTTTTCAAAATTGCTTTCTTGTTTGTAGGTTTGAAAAAGTTTTTATTTGAAACTTCGTTTTAACTCTTGCTTCTGTCCTCAAGAGCGTATGAAGTGTTTTTGAAAACTTTGTTCGAAATGGAGTGTAAGTGTGAAAAATTTGTTTTGTTTTTGAAAGAGCAAGTATCTAAGAACCATCTACCTACTCGAAAAAGGAATCGTTCTATGCTAGTTTCCTTTAGACAATGCTATCCTACTATTGATGAGTAGGTAGCACCATCGTTGGAGTTTTAAGGGTCAATTCGAATTAGGGACTTACGGTCACCAAAGCAATGTTAGGACGCCTTAGCGGTAACCCTAATGTCTTAGATCATTTGTTTGAGGCAACAATATCCGAGGCAACCGTTTCGAGGCAACTATGATCTTTGGACAAGAGGGCGACCTCTAAAGTGACCTATACTCAATGAACGCGTACGAAGGCAACCAAGTGGGGTGTATCCTAAGGGTGCACATGTGCGAGTGTGTCATTTTCAGTTTATTTTTATCGTTGTACATGTTAATGGTGATCTAATTTGATTTTAGGTTAAAACATTCAATCTTGTCATGCATCCCTATTATCAAACATCTAACAGTTATATTTTGCGGAAAATAAATTGCGGAAATTAAATTACAAGGCGTCAGGTATTTACATCGCCAAAAGTAACCCTTTGAAATTTTAATGCGGAAAAATAAATAAAGCGATAGAAATAATTAAATGGTCCTAATTATCTATTACATTCCGGGAACAAGTACAATATTGAATAAATAGATCGCGTGCGGGAAATTAAATCGAGCGCAAAGTTCTAGGGTTTTGACCCTTTGTTATTAAAGAAAATATTTTTTTGGTTATTTTTGAATTAAGCGAAAGAAATTAATCTAAGTTAATTATTAAATCAATCAATAAATAAATAAATTAATGAAAATAAATATTTTTTGGGTTTTTGGTATTTAAAGAAATAAAATAAAATTAATTAATGTTAGTAAAAACCTAATTAAGTCTAATTGATTTTAATTATTTTAAAAAAATATATTAAAGTTATTTCTAATTAATAGCCTAAATTAATTAATAAATTTGTTAATAAAAAATAAAATACTAAAATTTAATTTGATAAAGAGAATATCTTTTGTGGTTTTAATTTTATAAAGAAAAAATTTGATTGGTTAGTTGATTAAATAAAATATAATAAAACAATTAAAACAAAATAAATGAAATAGAAAGAGATAAGGGGTTTGGGCCTGAAAAGGGTGGTTTGAGAAGCAATTTGAGGACCATTAGGCGATGGCCTTGTTGACTTTCCTGGATCTGATGTATGCGCATTGACTGGATCTATGATGGACCCTCACTCCTGGATCACCAGATTTGGCCTTGGGCCATCTGGCACTTTGATACGTGAAGGCACATGGTATGCCACAAGCCTGGATTTGTACCTGATTACATGAAGAAGAAAAATAACAAAGAGCATGGGGGACCTGGGATTCGAACCCAAGTCCTGTTGGATATTGGCAAGCACGCTTACCACTTGGCTGAATTGGCTTGTTTGTTAACAATATACAAAGACAATATTATAAGATAAAACGCGTTAATGTGCCAGCTCAACAAAATATGTGCGCCATGGTTTGAATTGGCCACTGGGGGAGCGACACGCCATCGTCCCCTACCTCCAGCCACTATAATATTTCCTGCGGATTTGGATCCGCAGCTAAATGCGCAGCTCGATCCAAAAATCAACTCCAGGCCATAAAAACGACCTTCTAAGACATGGTTAGGTTCGTCTCCCTCTCCTGAGTGCAACCATGCCTATTATAGGAATCAATTTCACCTGAAAAAAAATCCCTCAAAACCAAAACGTAACCCTAGCCATGGCATTTTGAGGTTACAGTCCATATAAACCAAATTGAATATTGCCAAAAGTTTAGAAATGCTATAAAGATCATAAATATTCCAAGAATTGGTTCAAATGATGCAAGAATGAGGATGTACGATTTCAAGAACAGATCTTGGCATCGTGATACTTACAGAGCTCTTGAAGGCCTGAGAATGCGTTCTTTGGATCCAGGAGGGTTATGTGATCACCCATGAATCGATTGGGATGCTTCTTGGCTTCTGAAAACCTCTCTTGCTATGATTTCGAATTCCAACTTTTTCACCACTTTTTCAAGTTTTGTTTTGCTTGTTCTTACAGCCTCCAACCCTTGTTTTCGTGTCTTAAGCCTCCTTATGTATTGTGGAATGCATTAGGTTAAGAATTAGGGATTCAATCTTTCTAAATCAATGCACCCATATTTGATTTGATTCATTCTTGAAAGCTTGCCAAATTTGTCAAAAATCCATATTTTTGCACATGATCTTGTGTGATACGAATTTGATGCTCTTAATGATGATGATCTAAACCTGAAATAGCCAAAAAGATCTCAAGTAATCAATATATGGATTTGATTTGATTTAATTTGATTTAAAGTGAAATAATTCAATAAAAAATCAAATAAAATAATAAAAAGGAAATATGATCTCAAGGCTGAAGCTAGGACACGTGTGCAATGGGGAAAGCTCAAATCAAGTGGAAAAGAATGGGCCCATTTGACAAAATTTGAAGTTTTGGGGATAGTTGACTTTTGGCAATTTTGCAAAAATGCCCAACTTCAACAATGCATAACTTCTTCAATTTTGAACTTTTGGAAGTGTTCTTTGACTTTTTAGAAAGCTTGAGATTTCTGTTAACCAACCCTTTTGGTCTCATATCATTTTTATATTTCATGCTCAAGTTATAAGCTTTGGAAAAAAAAGGTGTTTTTGTTGACTTTCAAAAATGACCTATAATGTCCAAATTTATAACTTCTTGTGAGTGCATTTTCTGATCTTGGGGTATGAAGATGTATTGTAGGAAATTGCATCCTATTAAAAGTGAGCTTTGGATGGGTCATTTATCATAAAGTATGAGAAAGTTATGCTTGGTCAAAGTTGAGTTGACTTTTCCTACAAAACCCTAATTTAGCAACTTTTGAGTCTTGATGAATTTTGAGCAATCCTTGATGAATCATGATCAACCTTTGATCAAATGATGAAATATCCTTCAAAATGAGAATATTGACAAAAAATCTTAAAGTTTGACTGTTTATAGGTCACAGTTGACTTTTGCCCTAGCATAGTCGATTTTTGAACCCTTTGAGCAATTGAGTGGCCAAACTTCCTCTACAAGGCTTGAAATTTGACATGGATGTCCTTGAGAATATATTAGGACATTGGGGAGAACTTGAGATCATTTGGACTCAAGGATCTTGATGCAACACAAAACCCTAATTTGGGGTTGACTGCCTTAGGAGATGACTTGTCTGACCCACTCTTGAGCAACCTTGAGCCACTTGGAGATTTTTCTTGAAATGTTTTGAGGAATATGAGAGGGCAAATTTTGGGGTACAACAGCTGCCCCTGTTCAATATTATTAAACCTGAGGATGTAGATTGGCTTTCGCGCCTTTCGTGATCCAAAGGTGGAAGATGATTAAACACTAGAGTGCCTAGAAATTTGCACTCGCATGAAGTGGTATCAGCCTGGTGATGTCGGGAATGGGCTTACAAATGCCATTTGGAGATTGTTGGTAGGAGGATGGGCTTACAGATGCCATATGTAGGAGCGTCGATTGCATAAGAGATTCCTTAGCGAGAACTTGCATACCTGTTGTTGTAGAAGATTCTGCTGGGGAAGTCTAACTTTTGTTGAGATTTAGGAACTTGCCTGTACCTCAGCTGGGAGAACATCTTTGCTGAGTTTTAAGAGCTTGTCCGTAATTCAACTGGGGGAAACATCTTCATCAAGATGTAGGAACTGTCTGGTCTTCAATGGAGTATACTGTTGAGATTGTAGAACTCGTCCACACTATGACAGAGGAAAATTGTCGAGATTGAGAACCTTATCTGAAATTCAACCGAGGATAATTCAGTTGAGATTTAAGAACCGGTCAGGTCTTCGACTGAGGGAAACATCTTCATCAAGATCTAGGAACTGTCTGGTCTTCAACGGAGTATACTGTTGAGATTGTAGAACTCGTCCATACTATGACGGAGGAAAATTGTCGAGATTGAGAACCTTATCTGAAATTCAACTGAGGATAATTCAATTGAGATTTAAGAACCGGTCAGGTCTTCGACTGAGGGAAACATCTTCATCAAGATCTAGGAACTGTCTGGTCTTCAACGGAGTATACTGTTGAGATTGTAGAACTCGTCCACACTATGACGGAGGAAAGTTGTCGAGATTGAGAAGCTTATCTGAATTTAAACCGAGGATAATTCAGTTGAGATTTAAGAACCGGTCAGGTCTTCGACTGAGGGAAACATCTTCATCAAGATCTAGGAACTGTCTGGTCTTCAACGGAGTATACTGTTGAGATTGTAGAACTTGTCCACACTATGAAAGAGGAAAATTGTCGAGATTGAGAACCTTATCTGAAATTCATCCGAGGATAATTCAGTTGAGATTTAAGAAATGGCCAGGTCTTCGACTGAGGGAAACATCTTCATCAAAATCTAGGAACTGTCTGGTCTTTAACGGAGTATACTGTTGAGATTGTAGAACTCGTCCACACTATGACGGAGGAAAATTGTCGAGATTGAGAACCTTATCTGAAATTCAACCGAGGATAATTCTGTTGAGATTTAAGAACCGGTCAGGTCTTTGACATAGCTGAGAACTTAACTGCCTCCTTCCTGAAAGGTAAAGGTCAGTCATATGCAATGCATGATATATATCAAGCAATGATGTTCTCAAAATAAATGAGATTGTGTTGTATTATGCGTATATGCATATGTCATGATATATGGAAATGTAATGCTTTTAGCCGGGGAAAATAAATCCCGGATAGCTGCTGGAGAAAAGAGTTGAATTCTTCGTTTCCGCTGGGGATAGCGAACAAAGATGATTGTGAGAATAAACCTGCATGAGAGGATAACTCCGTTGGGGAATAAACTGATGAGGAGATTACTCTATGGGGAAGAGATGCTCTATAGAGGATTCCGTTGATAAATTCTGTTGGGGACGAATTACCATTGCTGGTGATACTGAATCCTGTTGGGGATTGAATTCCTGTTTGTGAAAGGAAAGAACTCTGCTAGGGATGATCTTTCAGTTGCGACTTCACTGGGGATAACCTTTTAGGCTCTAATGGGGATAATCCTTTGAGCTCGGATGGGGATATTTATTTTTATACTCCACCGGGGACGAACTTCTGGAGTCTATGGGGGATGATTCTTCAACTCCATTGGGGAAGCTTTTCAGATTGCGTTGGGAAAATTTTAACTCCACTGGGGATATCTTGTATTCTGCCGGGGAATATTCTTATACTGCGTTGGGGAATATTAAGACTGCCGGGGATATTAAGCATGTTCAGTGTTGATGGTAGATAAACTCTGCTTGGGGGGAGAATATTACCGACTCCTTCATTCACAGTTGCAAGTCTTAGCTGGGGAGAGCTATCATTACTGTCTTACTCTGCGAGGAGTGAAAGTATCTTAGCCATATTCTTCAGCTGAATTTACCGTCGTACCTGGTGGATAGAGCAACTGTACAGTTTGGACAATTTTATTGCCCCTGTTTCTGATATTACCAGTAATCATCTTTTATTTCGCATGTAAATATTTATGAGCAGCAATTAATGTCAAGTGCATATATCAAAAATGAACATTGGATGTTCTTTGCAAAACAAACAGATAAAGGAAAAACAATTTGAAATTTATTTGAAAATGAATTATATTGATTTTGAAGTTTGGCCTGTAAATAGGCGTTTTTGTACAAGAGGCTGACATCCTAGTAAGAGAACACCGCCGGATAATAGAATTTACACAATTTGTGAAAAACTAAACAAAACAGCTATGTGAATAATCCCACTGGGTTCCAACTCTGATATTGCCTTTATGTCCTCGAGCATCTCATCACTTTGCTGCTTCGTTGAAGGTAGATCAGATTGATTAGTGCCGTCTGAGCTTGATAGTTGATACCGAAGTCTGGCTGCAAGGTGATCCAATGAGACATAGTGTTACGCTTTGATCCCTAATTTTTACCTGGACCGCTCTTTCGGGTTTTCAGTCCACCGGGATACCCTTTTTCTCCCAAGCCGCCTTTTCAGGTTTTCGACTTGCCGGGTGTACATATTTTTTCATTTTCATCCCTTATTTTTGCCCGAACCCTTTTGGTTCGCCGGGAAGCCCTTATTTTTGCCTAGGCCAGTCAACCTAGCGGGTGTTTGATCATGCGTAGTATTTTTTCACTATGTCTGCATTGATGGGGTGAGGAAGGTCGTCACCATCCATGGTGGTTAGAGTCATAGCTCCTCTTTAGAAAATGTTCTTAACCACAAATGACCCTTCGTAAGTAGGGGTCCATTTTCCCCTGGGATCACCTTGAGGTAAGATAATGCGCTTGATTACCAGATCCCCAACTTGATACTCTTGTCGTCTAACTTTATTGTTAAATGCCTTGATCATCCATTTTTGATACGTCTGACCATGACAAATAGCAGTAAGTCTCTTTTCGTCGATTAAGTTCAGCTGATCAAGCCGGGTCTGAATCCAGTCATCTTCGCTCAAACCTGCATCCTTCATAATCCGGAGAGAGGGTATCTGAACTTCAATGGGCAAGACGGCCTCCATGCCATAAACCAAGGAATATGGTGTTGCCCCTTGTGATCGGTGGATTTAGAACTGACTGTTTAACGCTGGATCGCGAAATGTCGCGGAAGCAAGAGTCGCCACCATCTTTTATTTTCTCCAACATGGATAGGACAAAAGCACAGCAAAATTCCTTATGAGATAGTTTCTCGGTTCGGGAGGTAGATTTATAGAAAGGGAAGGTGTTAGCACCCTTTCTATCCATGGTTATCCATGGGCTCTTAGATACTTGCTCATTTGTGTTTTCAAAAGTGTTTGCTTTTCAATTGTGAGTGGGTTTGAAAAAGTTTCGTTTAAAGATTTCAGATTGACTCTTGTATCAGTCCTCAAGAGTGTTTGAAACATTGTTTTGAAAGCTTTTTGAAAGTGTCGGTGTGAAAAGAGTTTTTGATTGTTTTTTTGAAAAGAGAAAGTATCCATGAGTCATCTACCTACCCTAAGGAATTAGGCTGTGTAAATGTTCTTAAGGTAATGCCATCCCTACCATTGAGAGATAGGTAGCACCATTGTTGGAGGTGTTCGGGTCAATTCGTTTGTAGGGACAGTGTGGTCACCAGAGCAACAATAGGATACCTTAGAAGCTACCCTTATGCCATTGATCCTTTTTTATTCCGAGGCAACCATTTCGAGGCAACTGGATCATGTCATAGACATAAGGACTTACTAAAACGTCCTATACTCGACGACCACTTTTCGAAGGCAAGGCAACAGTGAGGCGTACCCTAAGAGTGGTGTGTGAATTTGTGTATTGTCTTCATGTTATGTTTTGTCTTGTACATGTATCATGGTGATCTACGCTTGTTTTTAATTTAGGCCATACATTCTTTCATACAAGTTAGCAGTTTAAAAGAGTGCGGAAATTTAAATGCAGAAAGTAAAATCCTACGCTATTACAAGGCGCGGGTCTATACAACGCCAAATTAACAAAGACCCTTTTTGAATAAAAATGCGGAAAGTAAAACCTAGTTACTATTACACAGCTTGAGCAGTTACATAATGTTCATAAGAAAATAAAATAAACGCGCAAAAGAATAAAAATAGAACGTTCGAGGGCGTTGGACCCTTTTGAAATTAAATTGAAATAAGAAAATTAATTATTTATTTTATTAAAGAAAAGAAATGTCTTTTAGGTTTTTTGTATTTATGAAATAAAGAAATTAAAATTGAAGAGAAACCCTAATTCTAAGTTGTTTTTAATTATTAATGAAAAAATATTCAAGTTTAACCTAATTTACTAAATATTTAATGTACATATTTATTTACAAAATAAATTAGTAATTAATAATAATGATAATAAGAAAAAATTGTTTATTAAGAAAAGGATGAAAATGTTAAAAAAACCTAATTTCTACATATTTTAATTTGTTAAGAAAAAGATTTAAAATTGACCTAATTTAACTAAATTAATTATTTAACATTTATTTACAAAATATAATAATGAATTAAATATTAATTAAACATATTTTTAGCTTTTTGATTTTCTGGTTTTATATTATGAAAATTAATTTATGAAATTTAAATAAAACAATTAAAAAGAATAATTGAAAAGAATAAAAGAAAAGAAAATTAAAAGAAGGAATACAAACAAGGAGGGGTGTCTGGCCCTTTTTTGGAGGTTTGTGTAGAGTAATTTGGCCCACCAGAACAAGGCCTCGTTTGACTTTCTGTGTTTGAATGCGTGTGGTTGACTGAGTGTACACGATGGACCTCCATTCATAGCCTTCAGATGGATCATCATGCATATGTGGCAAGCCTGAGCGTGTGTGTGCATGGTAGGACGTTGAGAGCATGCTGCACATGAACATGTTACAACAAAAATTATCAAGTATATGGGGGGACCTGGGAATCGAACCCAGGTCCCAGTACCTGCAAGCCACCTCAGCTACCAACTGAGCCATTGAGCGCATTTGTAATGTTAATGGAATATAATTATTATAATAAGAAACAAAGTTAATGATATGAAACAAAAAAAAGCGCGCTGGATTTTGAATACTCCAACCATGTTATGACACGCATGCATCTTCTTCATCTTTTGTACCTGTAACATAAGCAATTAGCGGGGGTTTTAAACCCCCACAAAATACCACCAGGAAAAATAGCGATTAGACAATGAGCAAATATAAAAAGGGCGCGAGGTGTGGATTGATTTTGTCTTGAGGTTACGAATCCATTGGCATAGGTTTGGTCGTTCAATTTTGCCATATGTGTAAACCCCTAAATCGAAGCTTCTGAAACCCTAGAGAACGTTAATGGCAACTCTTGATACAGGCATTGTTAGGACAATTAAATGGTACCATTAGCTTTAGAATATCAATATTAGTGTAAATCAATTAACAAAACACATGAACAATGCTTGAAAATTAAAACACGATAATGGAAAAGTTCATGAAAAGTGCAATGCTGTTCTACCAATTCTTGAGGTATGGAGAGCTGGTTTTGATTGTAATCGCTTCCTGGATGTCTTGGAAATGTTTTGGAATGCTTTTCAAGCCTTGAATAGTCCTGTAACTAGGATTTCAGTGTTCAAGTTTTCAATGAAAAATTGCAAATTGGTAGGCAGCTTGTATGCAATATTTCGTGTCTGTTAGGATTAGGTTATGTTATGCATATGTATCTGAAGCTTTCTAGGTCAAAAACCAAGCCCATAGTCCATTGAATCAATGTTTTGAATATTTGATTTTCCATATCTTTTTTTCAATCTTTTCCATGCCAATCATTGCCAATCATGTAGAATCTTTCCTTTTTGAATGAGAAACAATTTGCCACCTTGCCCTAGTTTGATTTGCTGCATAAAAAAGATTTAAAAACATGATTTGGTATTTTTCTTATATTTAAATTTAATTAAATGAATTAATGATAATAAAAATTCAAATAATTAATCAAAAATAAGAAAATAACTCCCTTTGAGCCTAATGGGTCGTGCATAGCCTTTGGGTAATGATTCATGAAATAAATTGTGGCCCATTAGCATTTTTGAAGCCTTTTGTGCAAAGTTGACTTTTCAAAATTCCCAAAAATTTCCCAACTTCTCCAAGGTATATCTTGCTCAATTTTGAAGCTATGATCATGTTCTTGGACATTTTGGAAAGGTCTTGAAGTCCTCTAACCAATGTCTTTGGTCCCATGTCATTTTGATTTACCAATCTCAAGTTATGGTCTTTGACTTAAAATGCCTTTTTGTTGACTTTTGAAAATGACCTATAATGTTGAAATTGATAACTTTTTGTGAGAGCATTTCTTGGACTTGGAATGTGAAGATGAGTTGTAGGAAATGTCATCCCCTTCAAAATGAGCATTGGATGGGATTTTTATGATGAACCATGAAAAAGTTATGCCTTGGTCAATTTGCAATTGACTTTTTCAGCTGTCCAAGAATAGAAACTTTTGCATCTTGAGACTTTTTGAGCCATGCTTGTGAAATCATGATCAATAATTGATCAAATGATGTTTGTGGCTTCAAAATAAGATGTTGACCAAAATTTTTGACTTTTGACTGTCAAATGACCATTTTGCCCCTGCAGTTGACTGTGAAGCAATTAGGGTTTTTGACTGTGCAATTTGATGCCGTGAGTCTTGAAACTTGGCATATGGATGCTTGACAATGTTTGTAGGCATGTGGGACTTGATTGGACCCTTGGAAACCTCAATTTCTTTGCCAGAACCAAAACCCTAATTTTGACTGTGTTAGGAGGCAATTGGACTGTGCAACCCTTGAGGGATTTGTAACCTTGATCTTGGCAAATCTTAAAGAATATGGGAGGGCAAATTTTGGGGTACAACAGTTGCCCCTGTTCAATCTTCTTAGACCTGAGGATGTAGATTGGCTGGCGTGCCTTTCGTGATCCCAAGGTGGAAGATGATTGGACACTAGAGTGCCCAGAAATTTGCACTCACATAGTAGAGTGTCAGCAGTATGATGGTGGGAATGGGCTTACAGATGCCATTTGGAGAGATGCTGGATAGGAGGATGGGCTTATAGATGCCATCTGGAAACGTGACAGAACCTTGTCGGAAATGGGCTTATAGATGCCATTTGGAGACTGTCGGTATGTGGAGATGGGCTTATAAATGCCATCGGGAGGTTGTCGATCGCGTAAGAGATTCCTTAGCGAGAACTTGCGTACCTGAGAAAGAAAAATAATTACCTAGCCTGTTACAGGAGTTGATCTTCAAACTCTTTATATGGATGTGCCCTGGCTGGTTACAGGAATCGAATCTTTTAACTCTTCAGACGTGCCCTGGCAAGATACAGGAATCGAGTCCGGAGAATATAGTCGTCAACAGATACACCCTGGCAAGATACAGGAATCGGATCTTCGAACTCTTCAGACGTGCCCTGGCAGGATACATGAATCGTGTCTGGTATTAGTCGTCAACAGATACACCCTGACAAGATACAAGAATCGGATCTTCGAACTATTCAGACGTGCCCTGGCATGATACAGGAATCGAGTCTGGTAATGTTAGTCGTCAACAGATACACCCTGGCAAGATACAGGAATCGGATCCTCAAACTCTTCAGACGTGCCTTGGCAAGATACAGGAATCGAGTCTGGCAATGTTAGTCGTCAACAGATACACCCTGGCAGGATACAGGAATCGGATCTTCGAACTCTTCAGACGTGCCCTGGAAGGATACAGGAATCGAGTCTGGTAATGTTAGTCGTCAACAGATACACCCTAGCAAGATATAGGAATCGGATCTTCGAACTCTTCAGACGTGCCCTGGCAAGATACAGGAATCGAGTCTGGTAATGTTAGTCGTCAACAGATACACCCTGGCAAGATACAGGAATCGGATCTTCGAACTCTTCAGACGTGCCCTGGCAAGATACAGGAATCGAGTCTGGTAGTGTTAGTCGTCAACAGATACACCCTGGCAAGGTACAGGAATCAGATCCTCGAACTCTTCAGACGTGCCCTGGCAAGATACAGGAATCGAGTATGGTAATGTTAGTCGTCAACAGATACACCCTGGCAAGATACAGGAATCGGATCTTCGAACTCTTCAGACGTGCCCTGGCAAGATACAGGAATCGAGTCTGGTAATGTTAGTCGTCAACAGATACACCCTGGCAAGGTACAGGAATCGGATCCTCGAACTCTTCAGACGTGCCCTGGCAGGATACAGGAATCGAGTCTGGTAATGTTAGTCGTCAACAGATACACCCTGGCAAGGTACAGGAATTGGATCCTCGAACTCTTCAGACGTGCCCTGGCAGGATACAGGAATCGAGTCTGGTAATGTTAGTCGTCAACAGATACACCCTGGCAAGATACAGGAATCGGATCTTTAGTTGAGACAGTTGATAACAATCATCTTTATATTAACCTTTGTCCTGAAAAGACAAAACGTTAGTTGTATGCGATGTCATGATGTATGACCTGCGTGATGTTCTCAGAATAAATGAGATGGCATGTTCATGATGCGTATGTGCATGCTATAATGTATGAAAATGTGATGTTTATGAATGTATTTTCGTCTAGGAAAGTAAATCCTTGACGGGCGCCGGGAAATTAAATCCTGGGATGATGTTTGAAGAGTAGCGCTTTTTGTTTCCGCTGGGAATGATGGTTGCAAGAATACCGGTAGGAGAAGATGACTCTGTTGAGGAATAAACTTGTTGAGGAGATTACTCTGCGGGGAGATGCTCTGTGGGGAGAGAGATACTTTGCTGAGAATTGGATGATAACTCCGCTGGGGATACCATTGATATGTTATGTTGGAAGAATTGGATGAACTCCGCTGGGGATAGGAAGACTTCGCCGGGGACGATCTTTCCGTGGTTTTCAGCTGAGGATAACCCAGTTATATCCTGGTGGGGAAATAACCTTTGAATAAAACCTGGGAGACGCGTTCGTGCTCTGCAGGTGACAAGCTTCCAGAATCTACTGGGGATAAGCTTCCTGCTGGGGAGATGGATTCCACTTTCCTGGGGAAACTTTTGGACTGGACTTTCCTGGGGAAATTTTTGAGATGCACTGGGGAAGTGGCTCCACTGAATGTCTGGTATACCGCCGGGGAACAATCTTAGATCAAGACTGTCGGGGATGCTTGTTAAGAATGTTTGAATACTCCGCTGAGGAATGTTGAGATCTGCTGGGGATACCCAACTTCCTTAAGGCTGACAGTTGCCTAACTCTGCTTGGGGAGAGTATTGCTGACTTGCTGGCTCACTCTCTGGGGAGTTAAGATATCTTGGTTACATTCTTCGGCTGAACTTACCTTGGTACCTTGGTGGATAGAGCAATTAGATCGCTTTAGACAACTCATTATTGCCCATGTTTCTGATGTTACCTGTAATTAATCCTTTGTTTCGCATGCAAATATTTATGAGTTAGCAATTATTGTCAAATGCATATATCACAAATTGAACATTGGACGTTCTTCGCAAAACAAAACAGAAAAAGGAAAAGAAAATTGGCAATTTGTCTGAAAAGTGAATTTGTATTGATTTTTGAATTGCCTGTAAATAGGCGTTTTTGTACAAGAGGCTGACGTCCTAGTAAGAGAACACCGCCGAACAACAGAGTTTATACAATTTTGCGAAAAAGGGAAAACAAAACAGCTATGTGAAAAGAATAATCCCACTGGGTTCCAACTCTGCTATCGCCTTTATATCTTCGAGCGTCTCATCACTTTGCTGCTCATTTGATGATGAAGCTGATTGATCGACGCCGTTTGAACTTGAGGTTGATACCGGATTCTGGATGCAGAGTGATCCAATGAGACATAGTATTATGCTTTAATCCCTAACTTTTTCCTGGACCGCCCTTTCGGGTTTTCAGTCCACCGGGATACCCATTTTTGCCCAAGCCGCCTTTTCAGGTTTTCGACTTGCCGGGTGTACAGATTTTTTCATTTCATCCCTCATTTTGCCCGAACCCTTTTGGTTCGCCGGGAAGCCCTAATTTTTGCCTAGGTATGTCAACCTAACGGGTCTTTTATCATGCGTAGTATCTTTTTACTATGTCTGCATTGGCGGGGTGAGGAAGGTCGTCACCATCCATGGTGGTTAGAATCATGGCTCCTCCTGAGAACACATGTTTAACCACAAATGGCCCTTCGTACGTAGGGTTCCATTTGCCCCTGGGATCACTTTGAGGAAGGATGATGTGCTTGATTACCAGGTCCCCAACTTGATACTCTTGTGGTCTGACCTTCTTGTTAAATGCCCTGATCATCCGTTTTTGGTACGTTTGACCATGACAAATAGCAGCAAGTCTCTTTTCGTCAATTAGATTTAACTGATCAAGTCGAGTCTGGATCCAATCATCTTCGCTCAGATCTGCATCCTTCATTATCCGGAGAGAGGGTATCTGCACTTCAATCGGTAAGACTGCTTCCATGCCGTAGACCAAGGAAAAAGGAGTTTCCCCGGTTGACGTCCTTGCTGAGGTACGGTACCCATGAAGAGCGAACGGTAACATCTCGTGCCAATCTTTGTAGGTCACTGTCATCTTCTGCACAATCTTTTTGATATTCTTATTCGCTGCTTCTACAGCCCCATTCATCTTCGGTCGGTAAGGAGAAGAGTTGTGATGCTGTATCTTGAATTGCTCGCAGAGCTCAGTGATCATTTTGTTGTTAAGATTGGTACCATTGTCTGTAATGATCCTTTCAGGGACGCCATATCGACAGATCAGGTTGTGTCGAATAAACCGTGCCACGACGTTCTTGGTTACAGTAGCGTAGGAAGCTGCTTCAACCCACTTTGTAAAGTAATCAATCGCTACCAGGATGAAACGATGCCCGTTGGATGCCGTAGGTTTAATCTCGCCGATCATATCAATGCCCCACATTGCAAAGGGCCAAGGTGCAGTCAAGACATTCAGAGGAACTGGAGGAACGTGCACCTTATCTGCATATATCTGGCACTTGTGACATGTCCGAGAATGTTGGTAACAGTCAGCTTCCATTGTGGACCAAAAATATCCCGCCCGAAGGATCTTCTTTGCCATGGTGTGTCCACTGGAATGTGTTCCGAATGTACCTTCATACAGCTCTTCCATGATCCTTTCTGCTTCAGTCTTATCCACACAACGTAGTAAAGTTGAATCATGGTTTCGCTTGTATAGAATGCCATTGCTGAGGAAGAACTTCGCTGCGAACCTTTTCAGAAACTTCTTGTCATTGACAGATGCACCCTCGGGGTATTCTTGGGCTTCCAGATACCTTTTTACCTCATGGTACCAAGGTTTCTCAGTTACTACCTCAGTCTCAAGGTCACAACAGTATGCAAGTTCGTCCAGTTTCCAGATGATGATCCGGGGAGCTTCATTGTCCCATTTGACTTTGAACATGGAAGACATCGTAGCCAACGCGTCCGCCAACTGATTCTCCTCTCTTGGGAAGTGTTCAAAAGTTATCTCTGTGAAATGGGGGATCAATGTCAACACACATTCTTTGTAAGGAATAAGGTTTGGGTGTTTCGTATCCCACTCGCCTTTGATCTGATTGATCACGAGAGCGGAATCTCCGAAGACACTCAGAAACTTGATCCTTAAGTCAATCGCAGCTTGAAGACTCATGATGCATGCCTCATACTCCGCCATGTTGATGGTGCAGTTGAAACATAGCCGGGCAGTGAGTGGAGTATGAGTGCCTTGAGGGGATATGATCACAGCGCCTATGCCGTTACCCAAAGCGTTGGAGGCTCCGTCAAAGTGCATAGACCATCGGGATCCTTCCTCAGGTCCTTCATCTGGTCCAGGTACTTCACAATCAGTCACTATCATGATGCTCTCGTCAGGAAATTCAAAGTTCATTGACTGGTAGTCGTCCACTGCTTGGTGTGCCAAATGGTCTGCCAATACACTTCCTTTAATAGCTTTCTGAGTCGTATACTGGATGTCGTATTCCGTCAAGATCATCTTCCATCTTGCTATTCTCCCAGACAGAGCAGGCTTTTCGAATATGTACTTTATCGGATCCATCTTTGAAATCAATAAGGTAGTGTGAGTCAGCATATACTGTCTCAACCGGCGAGCAGCCCATACCAAAGCGCAGCAAGTTTTCTCGAGCAGTGAGTATCGGGTCTCACAGTCGGTAAACTTTTTGCTAAGGTAATAAATGGCGTGCTCTTTTCGGCCAGACTCGTCATGCTACCCCAGCACACACCCCATTGAGCTGTCAAGTACTGTCAAGTATAGTATTAGATGTCTCCCTTCAACCGGTGGCATAAGGATGGGTGGTTCTTGGAGATAATCTTTGATTCTGTCAAAAGCGGCCTGACATTCATCATTCCAACGTACTACCTGATCTTTCTTCAGCAGCTTGAAGATTGGTTCACAAGTAGCAGTTAGGTGCGAGATGAATCGGGCAATGTAGTTCAGTCATCCTAGAAAGCCTCTGACTTCTTTCTCTGTCTTAGGAACTGGAATCTCTTGAATGGCTTTGACCTTGGCAGGGTCCACTTGAATACCCTTGTCACTTACGACGAAGCCTAGCAACTTTCCAGATCTTACCCCAAAGGTGCACTTGTTTGGGTTCAACCTCAGCTTGTATAACTTCAGATGGTCAAACAATTTCTGCAGATGATCAAGGTGTTCCTCCTCAGTTTGGGACCTTGAAATCATATCGTCGACATACACTTCAATCTCATGATGGATCATGTCATGAAATAAAGCAACCATGGCACGTTGGTAGGTTGCCCTAACATTTTTCAACCCGAATGGCATGACCTTGTAGCAGAAGGTGCCCCACTGAGTAACAAAGGTAGTCTTTTCCATATCTTCAGGAGCCATCTTGATCTGATTGTAACCTGAAAAACCATCCATGAAGGAGAATACCTTGTGCTGAGCAGTATTGTCAACCAGAACGTCAATGTGAGGTAGGGGGAAGTCATCCTTGGGGCTGGCCCTGTTTAAATCCCTGTAATCGACACACATTCTGACCTTACCATCCTTCTTTGGTACTGGAACCACGTTGGCAACCCACTGAGGGTAAGAAGTCACTGCTAGAAACCTGGCATCGAATTGTTTCATAACCTCAACTTTGATCTTCTCGGACATCTCTGGACGCATGCGGCAGACCTTTTTCTTAACCGGAGGGCAGTCTTCCTTGGTAGGCAAGTGATGGACCACAATGTCGGTATCCAACCCAGGCATGTCTTCGTAAGACCAGGCGAAGATCTCCACATAATCATGCAACATCTGAACCAACCGTTGTTTCACGCTGAGCTCTAGATTGACACCAATCTTAACTTCCTTTATGTCTGCCTCAGTACCCAGATTTACCGTTTCCACTGGCTCTTCATGTGGCTGAATGGCCCTCTCTTCCTGGAGTAACAGTCTTGCAAGCTCGCCAGGCACTTCGCAATCATCTTCACCTTCGTCTTCGGATAAGTTGATCAGATTTTCGAAGTCATAACTGGAAGTAGCAGAGTCGTTACCAGTGAGATCTAGAGTGGATTGAAACCTATATGAGTGAGTGTGTGTAAATATAGCTGTTTTGCAATATATAAAGAAAGAAAGAAAGAAAGGGAGCACAAGATTTGAAATGCGAAAAACGTCCAATGTCTTTATTCATGATATATGGAAATGACAGTTAATAAGCCCTCACAAATGAAGCCAACGGTGCCCCGGGTAGGACACCGGGCCATAAAGTTTCAATTTATTGTTTATTACAAATTAAAGAAACAAAGGAATTCATTACTGCATAACAAAAGTAACAGGTATGTTGTCTTTTGCAGTCCAATTGCTAGGTCCACTGTCGGCCGTCGGGTAGATCCAGCTATTGAACTCAGATTCTTCCACTTCGTCACCATCCCTGATAGCATTCACCCCATGGTTAGGCAGGGGAGCTGTCACTACATTGGGTTTCTCAGGTGCCTCAAACTGTACCTCCTTAGCATCAATAAGGTCTTGCACCTTATTCCTTAGGGCCCAACAATCATCAGTAGAGTGCCCCGGGCTATCAGAGTGATAAGCACAGCGGGCATTTGGATTATACTTCGGAGATGCAGTATTCACAACCTTCGGAGCCTCTCTGACGGTTACCAAGTTAGTCGATAACAATTGCGGCAAGATTTATGACAAGGTCATACTCAGCCGAGTGTATTCTCTTCTGGGTCTCTCAGTCCTTGGTTGGTTAGGTTGCCGAGGAGCAGCAGCAGGCTTTGCAATAACCACCGCGTTGACAGCTTGGCGGCGTTCCGGTTTGTCTTGCCTCCTAGGCCATACATAGCACTGGCCTCCTTTTTGAAAGGCTTCTTCTCAGAACTTGAGGACGCACCCTTCTGAATCTTCCCTGATTTCATTCCAGCCTCTATCCTTTCTCCAGTCAGAATGAGATCTGTGAACCCTGCAGACGAATTACCAATGAGATGATTGAAGAACGGCCTGGATAGGGTCCCTAAGAACATATCCACTAGCTCACGGTCTGTTAGTGGTGGCTGCACCCTGCCAGCCAGGTCCCTCCACTTCTGCGCATACTCTTTAAAACCTTCTCCCGATCCTAGCGACATACCCTGGAGTTGGGTACGTATAGGAGCGAGGTCGGCATTATATTGATACTGCTTGTAAAAAGCAGTAGCCAACTCCTCCCAGTTACGAACCTTGGTTCCATCCAGCTGATAGAACCATTCGAGATGAGTCCCTGAAAGACTCTCCTGGAAGAAGTGGATCCACAAGTTCTTGTCCACAGTATACGACTGAATCTTCCGCACATAAGATCTGAGATGTAGCTTAGGGCAGGACGCCCCGTCATACTTTGCGAAAGATGGTGCTTTGAACTTGTGTGGGATGACCACTCCAGAAGATAAACCTAAGTCTCCGAAATCCAAACCAGGCACTTGTTGAATTTCCATGGCATTCAGACGGTCTTCCAACTGCTTGTATCTGTCTTCAGCTGGAGGATACTGCTTCTCATTAAAATCAGTCTCGTTGTCAGAGACCATCGGACTAGGAACCCTTCCCCCCTGGGGACTGCCTTTCCCAACAGAAGAACCAGCTTGATCAACCTTATTCTGCAGTGTGTTACCAAACCTCCGGCCAGTGTTGAATAGTACAATTCTCTTCTTCTTCTTCTTCTTCTTCTTAACCAGCAGAGCCTTCAACTGCTCTTGACCTTGGGCCAAACTCATAATCAGCTCTTGGAATTGGGCGTTCTGAGCCTGAAGGGCTTTGATGGACTGCTCGGTAGATGATTCAGGGTTCATGATGCTGAAATAAACTGCGAAGAACATTAAGCAACCTGAAAAGAAGAAGTACCTGCTATGCACATGATGAATGGAATGCGTATGATTTATGTTTTCAAAGACAATCGGGAATCAACTTTGTAAACAAAAAGAAACACACTTCATTAGATTCAACTTTGAAATTTAAATTGTTCAACAGATTTCCCTTAGGCGTTACATAAAATAAAAATACTGAAAAGGGAAATAAAACTGTAAAAGAATATCCAAAGTTCATCATTGATCCCAGGGTCTCCTCTTCTCAGTACGGATGTAGTCATTTAAGGCTTGCTCGTTCTCCAACTGCTTTGTCAGCTTCTGGATCTTCAATTCATGCTCGTTGAACTTTTCCCGATAAGAATCCCGTTCTTCTCGCAGTTGTGCCCAAGATCTCTTTAGTGTATCAATATCAGTAGGTATCTGAGGAGGGAGAACAGTTGGAGGAACCCCATCTCTATCAGGATATTCAAGAATGATGGGTCTGACAGCTTCATACGGCATACCTAACCTCTGAGCACGGATGCAGACCCATTTTTAGTAGGCTTCCATAGGTAGAGAAGTCTTCGGTCCCAACTCTTGTGGGTCAGCTTTATGAATTCTGTCCCAAGCTTTGATGAACCTACGACGCAGCTCGTCACTATCTACCTAAAACTCGAAACTGATGTGAGGTACCAACATCTCATGAGGCCCTGCTCTTCTGGCCCTTCCAAACTGACGGAGAGCTAGACATGGATTATAAGAGATTCCTCCTTGGGTACCAATCAAAGGAACATTGGGATATTCTCCGCAACGATCAATAACAGCTACCTCATCCAAACCTCTGAGAGTCCAAATGATGTCATTATCAGTGAGAGACATTAACCTATGAGCCCAGCCTCTTCCTTCTTTGTTCTTCAGCACGAACTTAGGGAGGTGAGAAATAAACCACCTCACTAACAAAGGAATACAACACCACAGAGTTCCTCGTCTTCGGGCAGTACGAGCATAAAGTTGTTGCAGGATGTCACCCAAGAGAGTGGGCACAGGGTTCCGAGACATGAAGATCCTTATGGCAGTGATGTTAATGAAGTTATCAGGATTAGGAAACAAGACTAGACCATAGATTAAGAGAGCCAGAATGTCTTCATACGCCCTAAAGTCCAGGTCATTCCAAAAACTGTTATCCTTACCAACCAGAAACTTGGCCAAGAAACCCTTAACTTTGCTTCTAGTCACCCAGTTGTCCATTACCTCCTTGTGGGTCAAGGGCAGAGCTGCAGCAATCTCCTCAAGCCTAAGAGTCTCTTCCCAACCAGTGTAGGGAGTCTGATCCAAGATAGGGATACCAAGAAAATCAGAGAACTCTTCCAGGGTAGGGACCAGCTGGAAGTCTTGAAAGGTGAAGCACTGGTATAGAGGGTCATAAAACTGGGTCAGGACACTCATCAGTTGTTGGTCCCACTTTGCCGTGACTAAACTGAGAAGAGAACCATGCCTCTGGATGAAGGAAGTAGTATTTGGAATTCTGCTAACCAACTCTTCAAGCAACTCAGATGGGTGAACAAAATTGAACCGGATAGTGTTCCTTCGCATATGCATCATGATGTCCTACAAAACAGAGCAAAGGTGAAACCCTCTTGTCTTTGAAATGGTCAATCCTTATGCAGGATGCATGCAATGTTTATGATGGCATGATGTTATGATAAAGCACACCATAAGTATTTCACAAAGGCGAACATGATAAGGCACACAAGTCACACAAGACAAGCCCTTAGAGTTTAGGCCAGCATGGGGTCTAGGTGTTACCCTCTTTCAGTTTGTTGGTTAAGACCTGTCCTATCAGAAGTAACCGGGTTCTAGAGGATCCCAATATCACTGACTACCCTCAATCGGTCATAACTCCAGCATCGCAATCTTTTCTTGCGGCCAGAACCATCACGAGAGTTTAGCCTCAATGGGCGTAGCATACTGCTACTGTTCTATTGGCCAAGTTGGGTCATTTAAGGTTCTAAGGTCGGTTGGTGCTTAATGACTCCTCAGAAGACCCATATTCTCCTTGTTGCGACACAAGGGATATCGGTACAGACCAAGGCGCCACACCAACGTAGCCACTGCTTCACCCATGTCGGTCTACGCCGGACAGGTCCCTCATAGCTTATGCTACCTAACAGGGTATCCCCAGATCCGGGTTAGGATCTATGTAACTCCGAAACAACCCACAATGATAAAGCAAACAAACACAGCAATTGAAAACATAAGTCTGAGCTATCCTAAGGTACACCTCACTTTATAAGAGTCCCCAGCAGAGTCGCCACTTCTGTGATCGGTGGATTTAGAACTGACTGTTTAACGCTGAATCACGAAATGTCGCGGAAGCAAGAGTCGCCACCGTCTTTTATTTTCTCCAACATGGATAGGACAAAAGCACAGCAAAATTCCTTATGAGATAGTTTCTCGGTTCGGGAGGTAGATTTATAGAAAGGGAAGGTGTTAGCACCCTTTCTATCCATGGTTATCCATGAGCTCTTAGATACTTGCTCATTTGTGTTTTCAAAAGTGTTTGCTTTTCAATTGTGAGTGGGTTTGAAAAAGTTTCGTTTAAAGATTTCAGATCGACTCTTGTATCAGTCCTCAAGAGTGTTTGAAACATTGTTTTGAAAGCTTTTTGAAAGTGTCGGTGTGAAAAGAGTTTTTGATTGTTTTTTTGAAAAGAGCAAGTATCCATGAGTCATCTACCTACCCTAAGGAATTAGGCTGTGTAAATGTCCTTAAGGTAATGGCATCCCTACCATTGAGAGATAGGTAGCACCACCGTTGGGAGTGTTAGGGTCAATTCGTTTGTAGGGACAGTGTGGTCACCAGAGCAACAGTAGGATACCTTAGAAGCTACCCTTATGCCATTGATCCTTTTTTATACCGAGGCAACCATTTCGAGGCAACTGGATCATGTCATGGACATAAGGACTTACTAAAACGTCCTATACTCGACAACCACTTTTCGAAGGCAAGGCAACAGTGAGGCGTACCCTAAGAGTGGTGTGTGAATTTGTGTATTGTCTTCATGTTATGTTTTGTCTTGTACATGTATCATGGTGATCTACGCTTGTTTTTAATTTAGGCCATACATTCTTTCATACAAGTTAGCAGTTTAAAAGAGTGCGGAAATTTAAATGCGGAAAGTAAAATCCTACGCTATTACAAGGCGCAGGTCTATACAACGCCAAATTAACAAAGACCCTTTTTGAATAAAAATGCGGAAAGTAAAACCTAGTTACTATTACACAGCTTGAGCAGTTACATAATGTTCATAAGAAAATAAAATAAACGCGCGAAAGAATAAAAATAGAACGTTCGAGGGCGTTGGACCCTTTTGAAATTAAATTGAAATAAGAAAATTAATTATTTATTTTATTAAAGAAAAGAAATGTCTTTTAGGTTTTTTGTATTTATGAAATAAAGAAATTAAAATTGAAGAGAAACCCTAATTCTAAGTTGTTTTTAATTATTAATGAAAAAATATTCAAGTTTAACCTAATTTACTAAATATTTAATGTACATATTTATTTACAAAATAAATTAGTAATTAATAATAATGATAATAAGAAAAAATTGTTTATTAAGAAAAGGATGAAAATGTTAAAAAAAACCTAATTTCTACATATTTTAATTTGTTAAGAAAAAGATTTAAAATTGACCTAATTTAACTAAATTAATTATTTAACATTTATTTACAAAATATAATAATGAATTAAATATTAATTAAACATATTTTTAGCTTTTTGATTTTCTGGTTTTATATTATGAAAATTAATTTATGAAATTTAAATAAAACAATTAAAAAGAATAATTGAAAAGAATAAAAGAAAAGAAAATTAAAAGAAGGAATACAAACAAGGAGGGGTGTCTGGCCCTTTTTTGGAGGTTTGTGTAGAGTAATTTGGCCCACCAGAACAAGGCCTCGTTTGACTTTCTGTGTTTGAATGCGTGTGGTTGACTGAGTGTACACGATGGACCTCCATTCATAGCCTTCAGATGGATCATCATGCATATGTGGCAAGCCTGGGCGTGTGTGTGCATGGTAGGACGTTGAGAGCATGCTGCACATGAACACGTTACAACAAAAATTATCAAGTATATGGGGGGACCTGGGAATTGAACCCAGGTCCCAGTACCTGCAAGCCACCTCAGCTACCAACTGAGCCATTGAGCGCATTTGTAATGTTAATGGAATATAATTATTATAATAAGAAACAAAGTTAATGATATGAAACAAAAAAAAGCGCGTTGGATTTTGAATACTCCAACCATGTTATGACACGCATGCATCTTCTTCATCTTTTGTACCTGTAACATAAGCAATTAGCGGGGGTTTTAAACCCCCACAAAATACCACCAGGAAAAATAGCGATTAGACAATGAGCAAATATAAAAAGGGCGCGAGGTGTGGATTGATTTCGTCTTGAGGTTACGAATCCATTGGCATAGGTTTGGTCGTTCAATTTTGCCATATGTGTAAACCCCTAAATCAAAGCTTCTGAAACCCTAGAGAACGTTAATGGCAACTCTTGATACAGGCATTGTTAGGACAATTAAATGGTACCATTAGCTTCAGAATATCAATATTAGTGTAAATCAATTAACAAAACACATGAACAATGCTTGAAAATTAAAACACGATAATGGAAAAGTTCATGAAAAGTGCAATGCTGTTCTACCAATTCTTGAGGTGTGGAGAGCTGGTTTTTATTGTAATCGCTTCCTGGATGTCTTGGCAATGTTTTGGAATGCTTTTCAAGCCTTGAATCGTCTTGTAACTAGGATTTCAGTGTTCAAGTTTTCAATGAAAAATTGCAAATTGGTAGGCAGCTTGTATGTAGTATTTCGTGTCTGTTAGGATTAGGTTATGTTATGCATATGTATCTGAAGCTTTCTAGGTCAAAAACCAAGCCCATAGTCCATTGAATCAATGTTTTGAATATTTGATTTTCCATATCTTTTTTTCAATCTTTTCCATGCCAATCATTGCCAATCATGTAGAATCTTTCCTTTTTGAATGAGAAATAATTTGCCACCTTGCCCTAGTTTGATTTGCTGCATAAAAAAGATTTAAAAACATGATTTGGTATTTTTCTTATATTTAAATTTAATTAAATGAATTAATGATAATAAAAATTCAAATAATTAATCAAAAATAAGAAAATAACTCCCTTTGAGCCTAATGGGTCGTGCATAGCCTTTGGGTAATGATTCATGAAAGAAATTGTGGCCCATTAGCATTTTTGAAGCCTTTTGTGCAAAGTTGACTTTTCAAAATTCCCAAAAATTTCCCAACTTCTCCAAGGCATATCTTGCTCAATTTTGAAGCTATGATCATGTTCTTGGACATTTTGGAAAGGTCTTGAAGTCCTCTAACCAATGCCTTTGGTCCCATGTCATTTAGATTTACCAATCTCAAGTTATGGTCTTTGACTTAAAGTGCCTTTTTGTTGACTTTTGAAAATGACCTATAATGTTGAAATTGATAACTTTTTGTGAGAGCATTTCTTGGACTTGAAGTGTGAAGATGAGTTGTAGGAAATGTCATCATCTTCAAAATGTGCTTTGGATGGAATTTTTCTAATAAACCATGAAGAAGTTATGCCTTGGTCAATTTGCAGTTGACTTTTTCATCTGTCCAAGAATAGAAACTTTTGCATCTTGAGACTTTTTGAGCCATGCTTGTGAAATCATGATCAATAATTGATCAAATGATGTTTGTGGCTTCAAAATAAGATGTTGACCAAATTTTTTGACTTTTGACTGTCAAATGACCATTTTGCCCCTACAGTTGACTGTGAAGCAATTAGGGTTTTTGACTGTGCAATTTGATGCTGTGAGTCTTGAAACTTGGCATATGGATGCTTGGCAATGTTTGTAGGCATGTGGGACTTGATTAGACCCTTGGAAACCTCAATTTCTTTGCCAGAACCAAAACCCTAATTTTGACTGTGTTAGGAGGCAATTGGACTGTGCAACCCTTGAGGGATTTTGAACCTTGATCTTGGCAAATCTTGAAGAATATGAGCGGCCAAAATTTTTGGGTACAACACCCCTGTTGACGTCCGTGCTGAGGTACGGTACCCATGAAGAGCAAAAGCTAACATCTCGTGCCAATCTTTGTACGTCACCGTCATCTTCTGCACAATCCTCTTAATGTTCTTATTAGCCGCTTCTACAGCCCCATTCATCTTCGGCCGGTAAGGAGAAGAGTTGTGATGCTGTATCTTGATCTACTTGCAGAGCTCAGTGATCATCTTGTTATTGAGATTTATACCAATGTGCGTAATGATCCTCTCTGGTACACCATATCGACAGATTAGATTGTGCCGAATGAACCGTGCCACGACGTTCTTGGTTACTGTAGCAAAGGAAGCTACTTCAACCCACTTCGTAAAGTAATCAATTGCTACCAGGATGAAACTATGCCCGTTGGATGTCGTAGGTCTGATCTCGCCGATCATATCAATGCCCCACATTGCAAAAGGCCAAGGTGCCGTCAAGATGTTCAGAGGAACTGGAGGTATGTGCACCTTATCAGCATAGACTTGGCACTTGTGACAGGTCCGAGAATGCTGATAACAGTCGGCTTCCATTGTGGACCAATAATATCCTGCTCAAAGGATTTTCTTTGCCATGGTGTGTCCACTGGAATGAGTTCCGAAAGTACTTTCGTGTAAATCTGCCATGATCCTTTCTGCTTCATTCTTATCCACACATCGCAGTACGGTTGAATCATGGTTACGCTTGTAAAGAATGCCATTGCTGATGAAGAATTTCACCGCGAACCTCCTCAAAAACTTCTTGTCATTAACAGATGCACCCTCGGGGTATTCCTGAGCCTCAAGGTACCTCTTTACTTCATGAAACCAGGGTTTATCTGCTACCTCTTCAGTCTCAATATCACAACAATGTGCAGGTTCGTCCAATCTTTCAATGATAATCCGGGGAGCTTTGTTGTCCCAATTGACTTTGAACATAGAAGACATCGTAGCTAGCGCATCCGCCAACTGATTCTCCTCTCGTGGGAAGTGTTCAAAGGTTATTTCCTCAAAGTGGGGAAGCAATGTCAACACATACTCCTTGTAAGGAATAAGATTTGGGTGTTTTGTATCCCACTCGCCTTTGATCTGACTGATCATGAGAGTGGAATCTCCGAAGACACTTAGAAACTTAATCCTTAGGTCAATTTCTGCCCGAAGACCCATGATGCACGCTTCATACTCCGCCATATTGTTGGTGCAGTTGAAACATAGCCGGGCGGTAAACGGAGTATGAGAGCCTTTAGGAGATATGATCACGGCGCCAATTCCATAACCCAAAGAGTTCGAAGCTCCATCAAAGTACATAGACCATCGGGATCCTTCCTCAGGTCCTTCATCCGGTCCAGGTGTCTCACAATCAGTCACTATCATGATATTCTCGTCCGGGAATTCAAAGTTCATAGACTGGTAATCATCCACGGCCTGATGTGCCAAATGGTCTGCCAACACACTTCCCTTGATTGCCTTTTGGGTTGTGTATTGGATGTCATACTCATTCAAGATCATCTGCCATCTTGCTATTCTTCCGGATAAGGCAGGCTTCTCGAAGATATACTTGATTAGATCCATTTTTAAAATCAATAGAGTGGTGTGAGTTAGCATATACTGTCTCAGCCGGCGAGCATCCCATGCCAAAGCGCATCAATTTTTATCGAGAAACGAGTATCGGGTCTCGCAGTCGATAAACTTTTTGCTAAGGTAGTAAATAACATGCTCTTTTCGGCCAGACTCGTCATGCTGACCCAGCACACACCCCATTGAGTTGTCGAGTACTGTCAAGTATATGATCAGAGGTATCCCCTCAACTGGAGGCATCAGAATAGGAGGCTCTTGGAGATACTCTTTAATCCTTTCGAAAGCGGCCTGGTATTCATTGTTCCAACGTACTACTTGATCTTTCTTTAGTAGTTTGAAGATTGGCTCACAAGTAGCAGTCAGGTGCGAGATGAATCGGGAAATATAGTTCGAACGTCCCAGAAAGCCTCTGACTTCTTTTTCTGTTCTGGGAGATGGAATTTCCTGTATAGCCTTCACATTTGCAGGATCCACTTGAATACCTTTATCACTTACGACGAAACCCAACAGCTTACCAGATCTCACCCCGAAGGTGCACTTGTTCGGGTTTAACCTTAACTTGTACAGCTTCAACCTATCAAATAGCTTCTGAAGGTGGTCCAGATGTTCTTCTTCAGTTTGGGATCTTGCAATCATGTCATCGACGTATACCTCAATCTCATGATGGATCATGTCATGGAACAAAGCGACCATGGCACGCTGATACGTTGCCCCATCATTCTTCAATCCAAAAGGTACCCCATTGAGTAACAAATGTTGTCTTCTACATGTCTTTGGGAGCCATTTTAATCTGATTATAACCGGAGAAACCATTCATAAAGGAGAATACCTTATGCTGAGCGGTGTTGTCAACCAGAACATCGATATGAGGTAGAGGGAAATCATCTTTGGGACTCGCCCAGTTCAGATCCCTATAATCAATGCACATTCGAACTTTACCATCCTTCTTCGGCACAGGAACCACGTTGGCAACCCATTGCAGGTAATAAGTAATTGCTAGAAAATCAGCGTCGAACTGTTTCATAACTTCAGCCTTGATTTTCTCAGACATATCCGGGCGCATTCAGAGGACTTTCTGTTTTATTGGAGGGCAGTCTTCCTTGGTAGGCAATCGGTGAACCACAATATCGGTATCCAACCCAGGCATATATTCATAAGACCAGGCAAAGATCTCAACATAGTCTCGCAGCATCTGAATCAACCGTTGCTTCATACTAAGCTCCAGATTTGCACCAATCTTAACTTCTTTCTTGTCCATCTCTGTACCCAGATTTACTGATTCCACCGACTCTTCGTGCGGCTGAATAGCCCTCTCCTCTTGAAGTAGCAGTCTAGCAAGTTCACCAGGCACTTCGCAATCATCTTCAACTTCGTCTTCGGCTAAGTTGATCGGACTTTTGGAGTCATAACTGGCGGTAGCAGAGTCGTTACCAGTGAGATCCAGAGTGGATGTAGACCTGTATATGTGAGTGTGTGTGTGATCGGTGGAAATAGAACTGACTGTTTTAAAGCTGGTTCGTGAAATGTCGCGGTAAGCAAGAGTCGCCACCGTCTTTTATGTTCTCCAACATGGAAAGGACAAAAGCACAGCAAAATTCCTTTTCGAGATGTTTCTCGGTTCGGGAGGTAGATTTATAGAAAGGGAAGGTATTAGCACCCTTTATATCCGTGGTTATCCACGGGCTCTTAGGTAATTGCTCAATATGTTTTCAAAAGATGTTTGCTTTTCTTGTGTATGTGGGTTTTGAAAAAGTTTAGTTTGAAAAACTTCTAGGTAACTCTTGTATCAGTCCTCAAGAGTGTATGAAGTGTTTGTTTGAAAACTTTTTGAAAGTGTAGGTGCGAAAAGATGTTTTTATTTTTTTAAAAGAGAAAGTACCCAGGAGAAATCTACCTACTCTAAGGAATCAGGCTGTGTAAGAGTCCTTTAGACAGCACTATCCCACTATTGAGAAGTAGGTAGCACCGTCGTTGGAGTTGTTCGGGTCAATTCGATTATCGGGACATGTGTGGTCACCGAAGCAATAGTAGGACGCCTTAGCGGTAACCCTAATGTCCTAGATCCTTTTTTATCCGAGGCAACCATTACGAGGCAACTGGATCTTTAGACAGGAGGGCGACCTCTAAAACACCCTATACTTGACGACCACCTCGAGGCAACCAAGTGAGGCGTACCCTAGGAGTGGCATGTGCATGTGTGTCAGGTTCATGTTAAATTATCTTGTACATGTATCAGGGTGATCTACGAGTTGTTTTTAATTTTCATACAAGTCTTGCATGCATAATTAACAGTTAATAGTTTGCGGGAAATAAAGTGCGGAAAATTGAATCTACGCTATTACAAGGCGCGGTTATATACATCGCCAAAAACAAACCCTTTGGAAAAAATAAATTGCGAGAAAATAAAAGAAAGCGGTAAAAGCCCTAATTAACTATTACATTCTCGGAGTAGATACATAAATATAATGAATTAAAATAAATATGCGCGCGAAAGATTGAATCGGGACGTCCTTAGGGTTTTGACCCTTTTTGAGAAAAAAGAAAGAAAGTTGGTCCTTTTTTGCAATTAATTAAATATTAAACATAATAACTAATTAATTAATTAATTAATTAATTAAAGAAAAAGTATTTTTTTTATGTTTTTTATGTTTTTGATGAAAATAAAAAGAAAATGTCAAAAGTTAGTAAAAAACCCTAAGTCTAATTTATTTTATTTATTGTAAAAGAAAATTAAAATTAAACCTAATTAAACTAAATTAATTCATGTTAGTGTTTATTTACAAAAATAATAATTAAATTTAATTAATAAAAGATTATTTTATTTATGTGTTCTGAATTTATTATGAAAGTATTAATTAATTTGCTGGTTAGTAATTAATTAAAAAAACAATAAAAATAAATAAAGCAAATGAATGAGAGAAAATAAAAAATAAAATGTAAACCCAGGGGGGGGGGGTTTGGGCCCTGATGGAGGTGTGTTTTGGAATCTGAAGCCCATTATTCTCCAGCCACGTTTGACTTTGGAGAATTGTCCACGCGCAGCTTTGACTTGGAGTATGGTGTGGATCATCTTATGACCACTGGATTTGTGGCTGTGGCCACTTGGCGTGCATCTGGATGAGGCGTATGGTGAGATTCGCTTGGAGTATTGCACATAATTCCCTGAAATAAAATAGCACAAAGGTTTTGAGGGACCTGGGAATCGAACCCAGGTCCCAATGAACATATGCATGCCTTCCCAACCACTCAGCCAACGCGTTCCATTCATCATAACAATAGGCAATTAATATTATATGTAATAAAAAGCAATATCCTGGAAAAATAAAAAATGCACGAGTTTTGATTTGAATGGGCCAGTGATAGGAAGACACATCATCGTCTTCTTCACTAACATTCTGGTTCAGTTACCTGCGGATTTTTATCCGCAGGAGGTTTCGTAGATCGCTTCAAAAATTGTCCTCAGGCCATGAAAACACCACCTGAGACCATGGGCATATTCGTCTTGGTCCCCTGATCATCTCTATCCCCATTATTGGGTCCAATTCGCCCTGTACCAAAAATACCTAAAATACAAGAACATGAACCCTAGAATCGGGCATCACGATTCAGAGCCTAAAAACGAAATTGGCTATTACAGTTACGTTAGAAATCAAGCAAAGAGTATGAATATGCTAACGTTTTTGAGAAAAAATGCAAGAATAGAGAGCTTAGGTTTCGTGTTCAGGGGCGAGTTTGGGATGACTTACAGCGCTTTGTAGGTGGTCTAAGGACGTGTTTATGATCGCTTTAGCTTCAGTGGATAGCAAGGAAGAAGGTCACGTTCTTATTTTGATCTGAAAACGTCTGCAATCCTGTTCTTGATCTCCCACTTTTCCAACAATTTTTCAGTTTTGCCTTGGCCGTTTTAGCAATGCTTAGGTCGTGAATTAGGTTTAGGTTACTTGTATATGTATAAGGAAAGCAGTCTAGGTCAAAATATGGGCTTGTATCTTTGTGTATTGAAGTTTTGAGATTTTGTTGACCACCATTGAAAACCTTTCCAAATTTGAAGCAAATCTAAGATTTTATGCACAAAAAAGGCTTAGCACGAATTGGTTAGCTGGAATATGACATATAAAATCTATTCAAATCACAAAGATACTATTCCATTGATTTTTAGATTTTATTTGAATTATTATGGATTTAAAATGAATTAAATCAATAAAAATTAAATAAAATGGAAAAATAAATGTTTGATCCTGAAACTAATCATGGGACACGTGTGTGGCATGACAAGGCTGAATCAAGTGGAAGAAAGTGGGCCCTTTTGTAAAAAATTGAAGTTTTAAGGATAGTTGACTTTTGCAAATTCATGAAAATTTCCCAACTTCTCCAATGCATATCTTGCTCAATTTTGATCATATGAACAGGTTCTTGGACATTTTGGAAAGTCTTGAAGTCCTCTAACCAATGCCTTTGGTCCCATGTCATTTGGATTTACCAATCTCAAGTTATGGTCTTTGACTTAAAATGCCTTTTTGTTGACTTTTGAAATTGACCTATAATGTAGAAATTGATAACTTTTTGTGAGAGAATTTCTTGGACTTGGAATGTGAAGATGAGTTGTAGGAAATGTCATCCCCTTCAAAATGAGCATTGGATGGGATTTTTCTGATGAACCATAAAAAAGTTATGCCTTGGTCAAGATACAGTTGACTTTTCTGCTTTCCAAAAATAGTAACTTTTGCATCCTTGATGATTTTTGAGCCATGCTTGTGGAATCATGATCAAGACTTGATCAAATGATGATTGTGTACTCAAAATAAGATGTTGACCAAAAATTCCGACTTTTGACTGCCAAATGACCATTTTACCCATGCAGTTGATTGTGAACCAAATAGGGCTTTTGACTGTGCAACTTGGGACTGTGAGTCTTGAGACTTGACATGTAGATGCTTGACAATGTATATAGGCCTATGGGACTTGATTGGACCACTGAAAACCTCAAATTCCTTGAAAGAACCAAAACCCTAATTTTGACTGGCTTAAGAGAATGTTTGACTGTGCAATCTTTGAGCAAATCTTGAGCCATTTGAAGATGACTCTTGACAAATTTTGAAGAATATGGGAGGGCAAATTTTGGGGTACAACAATGTGTAAAATAGCTATTTTGCAATATATAATAAAAGAAAAACAAGGAGCACAAAATTTGAAATGCAAAAAAAGTCCAATGCTTTTATTAATGATATATGTAGATGACACACATAAAGCCCTCACAAATGAAGCCACGGTGCCCCGGGTAAGGCACCGGGCCGTAAAGTTTAAAACATTGTCTATTACAAATTCAAAACAAAAGTATCATTACTTGGTAACAAAAGAAATTGGGATGAAGTCCTTTGTTGTCCAGTTGCTTAGTCCTCCATCAGTAGTAGGATAGATCCAACTGTCGAACTCAGACTCTTCAACGTCGTCTTCAATGGCATTCACTCCCGAATTGCTGATGAACAAGGGAGGTCTTCCGATCTGTGCATTCCGAACAGCCTTTTGAGCTTCTGCAGTGAAACCCAAACCAAACTTGTTAGTCTTCTGTGCAAAATCAGGGAGTTAGCCCCAATTTGCACACCCACCTTTCTCGACAACAGCCTGGGCATCCTTGAAGGAAGCCATCTTCATGGGAGGATCTTCAACAACAATCTCAGTTGATGCCAGTGTCTGGGGAACCTCTTCAAAATGCTGAAATGGGGTCTCAATGAACTCCCCATCTATTTCTACATATCGGAAGGAGTTGAGGTGGCTTACCATGTACTCCTCTTCTCCTTGCACTGTCACAATTTTCCCTTTCACTGGGTACTTTAGCTTCTGGTGGAGCGTAGACGTCACTGCCCCAGTTTTGTGGATCCATGGACGACCCAACAAACAAGAATAAGATGGCCGAATGCCCATCACATAGAATGTAGATGCAAAAACCTGAGAACCAACCTTGATCGGAATATCCACTTCACCGTGTACCATTCTTTTGGACCCATTAAAGTCACTGACAACAATGTTACTTGATTCCAACTTCAACCCTTCACAGTCCAACCGGTCTAGAGCTTTCTTAGGCAAAATGTTCAATGAGGAACCAATATCCACTAATACATGAGCAAGAATAGTGCCCCTGCATTCAATGGAGACATGCAGGGCATCGTTGTGATTCTTCCCCTTAGCAGTCAAGTCGGCAACAGAGAAACCCAACCCATTATTAGCAGTCAGACTAGCCACGCAATCTTTAAACTGATCAGCTGATGTTTCTTGTGGTACGTGTGCAGTCTTCAGGAAAGCAATCAGACCCTTGGCATGGGCTTCTGAGCATAGCAACAATGACAACATAGAGATTTTGGATGGGGTTTGCCCCAGCTGCTCGACTACATTGTAGTCGCTCTTTTTGATGATCTTCAAAATTTCCTCCATGTCTTGTCTAGAGGCTTCAACAGTAATTTTCTTTGGTGCTCAAGTATTTTTGATGATCTTCAAAATTTCCTCCATGTCTTGTCTAGAGGCTTCAAAATTTCCTTTAACCAACCCTTTTGTTCTCATATCATTTTGATATTCCATGCTCAAGTTATAAGCTTTGGAAAAAAAGGTGTTTTTGTTGACTTTCAAAAATGACCTATAATGTCCAAATTTATAACTACTTGTGAGTGCATTTTCTGATCTTGGGGTATGAAGATGGATTGTAGGAACTTGTATCCTATTCAAAATGAGCTTTGGATGGGTCATTTATCATAAAGTATGAGAAAGTTATGCTTGGTCAAAGTTGAGTTGACTTTTCCTACAAAACCCTAATTTAGCAACTTTTGAGTCTTGATGAATTTTGAGCAATCCTTGATGAATCATGATCAACCCTTGATCAAATGATGAAATATCCTTCAAAATGAGAATGTTGACAAAAAATCTTGATGTTTGACTGTTTATAGGTCACAATTGACTTTTGCCCTAACACAGTCGATTTTTGGACCCTTTGAGCAATTGAGTGGCCAAACTTCCTCTACAAGGCTTGAAATTTGACATGGATGTCCTTGAGAACATATTAGGAAATTTGGGAGCACTTGAGATCATTTGGACTCAAGGATCTTGATGCAACACAAAACCCTAATTTGGGGTTGATTGCCTTAGGAGATGACTTGTCTGACCCACTCTTGAGCAACCTTGAGCCACTTGGAGATTTTTCTTGAAATGTTTTGAGGAATATGAGAGGGCAAATTTTGAGGTACAACACTACCCCCCAAACTCAAGAAATAATCTCGAAAGGTCTTTCCTATTCTTTTCAGCCTTTCCTTATTGATAAAAGAAAAGTCGGTGGCAACTCTTGTTATCTGCAACAATTGCGATCAAACGCAAAACACCAAGTCAGTTCTCCCACCATGTTACAGGTAGTATATTGAATGTTCTTTTCGACCAGTCTCATCATGTTGCCCCAGTACATACCCCATTGAGTTCTCTAATACTGTCAAGTACATGATCAGAGGTATTCCTTCAACCGGTGACATCAGAATTGGAGGTTCCTGGAGGCACTCCTTGATTTTGTCAAAGGCTATATGAAAATCGTCGTTCCACTTCACTACTTGATCTCTCTTCAGTAACTTGAAGATTGGCTCACAAGTAGCGGTCAAGTGGGAAATAAATTTGGCAATGTAGTTCAATCGCCCCAAGAAACCTCTAATTTCCTTCTCAGTACGGGGATCTGGCATTTTTGAATGGCTTTAACCTTGGCAGGATCAACTCTAATACCTTTACTAATGACGAAGAAACCTAGGAGTTTATCAGATCTTACCACAAAGGTGAACTTGTTTAGATTCAACCTCAACTTGTACTTCTTCAATCTCTTAAACAGCTTGTGTAGGTGGTCAAGATGTTCTTCTTCAGTCTGAGACCTGGCTATCAAGTCATCAACATAAACCTCTATCTCATGATGGATCATATCATGGAACAAAGCTACCATAACATGCTGATATATTGCACCAGCGTTCTTTAAACCAAAAGGCGTAACTTTGTAACAGAAAGTGCCCCACTGTGTGACAAAAGTAGTCTTCTCCATGTCTTCAGGTTCCATATTGATTTGATTATAACTAGAGAAACCATCCATGAAGGAAAATACTTTGTGCTGAGCCACCAGAACATCAATATGCGGAAGTGGAAAGTCATCTTTGGGGCTTGCCCTATTCAAATCCCTGTAGTCTATACACATATGTATCTTAGCGTTCTTTTTAGGTACCGACACCACATTTTCAACCCACTGAGGATAAGACTTAACAACTAAGAAACCTGCGTTGAACTGCTTCATGACCTCAGCTTTGATCTTTTCAGATATCTCGGGATGCATACGACGAACTTTCTGCTTTACAGGAGAACAACCTTCCTTCATTGTTAGACGTTGAACCACAATGTCAGTATCAATCCCTAACATGTCTTCATAAGACCAAGCAAATATCTCAACATAGTCATGTAACATCTGGATTAATCTCTTTTTGACACTGTCTTCTAGGTTGGCACCTATCTTGATTTTTTTCTTATCCTCTTCAGTACCTAAGTTTACAATATTGACTGGATCTTCATGAGGTTGTATGGCTCTTTCTTCCAGCTCTAGAAGTATATCAAGCTCTCTAGGTACTTCACAATCTTTCTCACCTTCGCCCTCGGCTTGTTAGATCGGATTTTCGAAGTCATAATTGGCAATAGCAGAATTGTTATCAATGGGACCCAAGGTGGATGTAGATCTGCAATTTGTTATGTGGGTGTATGTAAGAACACATAGCTATTTTGAAAGCAATAAAGTAAAAGAAAGACAAAGAGCGCAAAATTTAAATGCAAACATCCAATTATTTATTAAATGAAAATATGTGGATGAAAAAATGACAATCCTAACAAATGGACCGTTGTGCTCTGGGTAAGGCACAAGGATTAAAGTTATTGTTCAAATTACATAACCAAAAACTTGAAAGCAAGAAAATAGAGAATAAAATTTATTCTCGACTAAAGGAGATTGGTCTAAAGTCTTCAGCCTTCCAATTGTTGAGCCCACTGCGGTAGTAGGGAAAATCCAACGGTCTATGTCACAGTCGTTATCAGTGTCTTCCACAATGTTGACTTGATTTTTGTGAACTCTATTGTTGTTGATGCGGAATGGCAGTCTCCCATAATTAGCACGAGCACAGAGGACAACCCTATGAGCTTCTGAGGTGAAACCCAAACCAAATTTTCCAGACTTGTAAGGAATGTCGAGAAGCTGACCCCAAATAGTGTCACCATCTTCTTCTACCACACCCTTAGCGTCTTTCAGAGAAGCCATTCTTGGTGGAATTCTGGTAACCTTAGGAATAGTAGGAGCAATTTTAGCAACATGGGTTTTTTGAGAAATAACTTCAAAGGTATGGCAAGGAGTCTCAAGGAATTCACCATCCATCTCAACATACATGAAGGAGTTCAAATGGATCACCATGTATTCTTCTTCACCATAAACTGTAATGATTTTTCCTTTCACGGGATACTCCAATTTTTGGTTTAAAGTTGAAGTAACAACGCCTGCCTCATGAGTCCAATGGCGTCCAAACAAACAGGAATAGGCTGGACGGATGTCCATCACATAGAAAGTAGAGTCAAAGACTTGGGAACCCACTTTGATTGGAAGATCAACATCTCCATGCACTATTCTCTTTGAACCATCAAAAGCTCTCACCACCACGTCACTGGGTTTTAGCACAACCCCTTCCTAGTCAAGTTTGTCTAAAACAACTTTGGTAATACATTTAATAAGGAACTTGTGTCCATCAACACATGAGATAAGGTAGTGCCCCTACATTAAATAGAGACATGTATGGCCTTATTATGGTTCCTTCCCGCGGGAGTTAAATCAACGTCAAAAAGCCTAACCCATTATCTGTTGTCAGGCTAGCAACATAATTTTCGAACTGATCAATAAAGATTTCATGCGGTACATGAGCAAATTTCAGAAACTTTACCAAATCCCGAGCATGGGCTTCAGAACAAAAAAATAGAGATAACATAGATATTTTGGAGGGGGTCTTCACCAACTGTTCAACAATCTTATAGTCACTCTTTCGAATAATTTTCAGTACCTCCTCCATCTCTTGCTTGGAGGTTTCCTCAACAGTAACCTCTTTCGGTGCCTCAGTCTGGGCATGCTTAGTCATCTATTATTTGCCTCGAGTCTCAGTAGTTGATTCAGTAGTAGTGATACGAACTAGTGTAGTAACATCCTTTGGAGAGATCTCTGGAGAGAAAACACTTCCACTTATGGTAACCTTACTAGTCCCAACAATATTGCCAACATTGGGATCAATAACTTCAGTATTTTCATTTTTGACAACCAATGGTTCTTGCTTAACACCATGGTAGTAGACATCAACTTCATAATTCCAAGGTGTTGTACCCTAAAATTTTCCCTCTCATTTGTCAATAATTTCCTCACAAGATCTCTTTGATTCAAGACTGCGTTAGGGTTTGACCGGCTCAAGACACCTCCTCATGCATTGATGACCAAAATTAGGGTTTAAGTTTGCACAAGGATTTTTGGACTATCAATGCTTCATATGACTTTAAAGGATCATTAGGGACCCCCAAGATTACTCATGCCAAGTTTCAAGTCTTGAATCACACTTTTGATCAGTCAATTAGACAGTTTACCTAAAAATCAGTTGTATTGGGGAAAAAGTCAACCATGGCCAATTTACAGTCAAACTTCATAATTTTTGATCCACATAAACATCTTAGACTCATATGTATCATTTGATCAAGTTTGGACCACAATTCCTCAAGAAATTTGATCAAATCATCAAAAGGGCAAAATGGTCAAAATTAGGGTTTTGACTAAGAAAAGGAAATTTCTGATTTTTGACCTAGAAAATGATCAATTGGTTTGAAGTATGATTTCAAGAGTCCAATAGCATCACTTTAACCTAATGACATGGCTCAAAATATTGCTCAAGTCCAATGGATTGACAGATGAATTTTCAATCAACTGATCAAAAGTCAATTGTATACTGAAAAGTCAAACTTTGACTTTTTGGTCAAAATCAAGTGCCAAAGATCATAATTCATCAAAACATGTCAAAATATGAAACTTGTTCATCAAGAAATCAAGTATTTAAGATTTGTTTTGAAAAGTTTAAATTTCTTAACTTAGAAATTTTTCTAAGTATAGAAAATTTCTTATTTTTTCTCAACTTTGAGCCAAATATTCACCATGATGCAAGATGATTCAAAGGAAACTTCCAACATGAAAGTTGTAGATATCCATGAAATTTACAGTTTTGCTTCACACAATTTCTCCTAAAAATGCTTGGATCTCAAGATATAATTTTGTGAATACATGCTCATGAACTAAAATAACTTAGTAAAATTTTGCCCTAGTTAGGCAGATGTTTGACCTAACTTCATGGAAATTTTTCACATAGTTCCAAATGGAATTTCCAAAAGCAATTCAAATTTGAGTTGTAGAGAACATTGCAAGATTTCCAAAATGTCCAAGAACTCCTTGAGATCATTCTTGAGTAGGGAGAATCAAAGAGATGAAGTTGGTGATTTATCACTTTGATTTCAAGCCATTTCATGATGAACAAAAATTCAAATCCAAGCCTAGGATGCATAATCTTTGCTTTGCAGACCTCAAACTTGTTTCTCACTCCATAATTAAATGTTTAGACATCTGCTAGAGCTTTAATCCAAACATTTGAGCCTTTGTCCAAATTACAATTCCATTTATGGCACAAAGTTGCCATTTCCATTTTGATAAAGCATAACTTTTTGCCTTTGTCAACTTCTTGAGCCTCTCAATTGTTTTCTATGTACACAAGCAAAGTAAAAACCAAAAGGAACTTGTCTAAGGCCTCTACCAACTCAGATCATGCTTGTACAACACTTAGAGACTTGTCTCCTCACTTTTCTTCAAAAGCAAGTTATAGAGCCAAAAGGCTATAACTCAGAAACCTGGAGTGGAGTTGATCTCTAACCTTTTCCATACATATACACAAGTGTATTGCAACATAACACACGAATGCTAAGACTCCAAAACACTCCCAAACCCTTTGTAACTAAGAATATGCCATAGCTTGACAGTTTTGAACCTTACATAGCAATCTCCAAATCCACTCGTGCGTATTGAGTTTTAACCACCCAAACACTTAATATACCTCATATCTAAGTGATCCAGAACCTTGTTCCCTCACTGTAACTCCTCCTCCACCATCCACCATTTTCAAATATCAAGCTTGCAGGTTGACTTGAGTAGGGAGATTCAGGGACTTTCAAGACTAAGTAAGGATTGGAATACACTCGGGGAGGTACAGGCAAGCTAAATAGATCCTCAGGCCTTCTCAAAACTTGCTCAAACTCCATTCACGATCCCAGCTGCAAGAGGTAAAAATTCAAACTTCTATATCTTCATACAAGCATCATTTGGTCCTGATTTGTGAAAGCAAAATGTAGATATCCTTGCTCTAAAGCTAACCATGTCCGTAGTTTTCATTTATATTAACTGTGTATAGAGAATTTTGGATTTGAAATTTCTGTAAAAATTAGGTTTCAAATTAGGGCAAGTAAAATTAGCATTGGTCTTTGACTTTTAGTTTACATAAGTTATATGGTTGAACTCTTGGGAAGAAACACCATAACCTTCATGTTTGGACTTTCCCTTTTTATGGAGAAATGAGAGAGATACAGGTGGCCTCTTTTACATAGAAAACAATGGCCTCTTTTACAAAATACTTTCAAAACCACACAAAGCACAATTTCATACAAAAGCAAGTGATCTAGCAAGTAACTAAGAGCCCATGGAAAACCATGGATGAAAAGGGTGCTAATACCTTCCCTTTTCATAATCTACCCCCCGAACTCAAGAAACAATCTCAAAGGTCTTTCCTGTGCTTTTTCACCTTTCCTTTTGGATAAAAGAAAAGTCGGTGGCGACTCTTGCTAACCGCAACATTTGTGATCAACCGTAAAACAATCAAGTCAGTTCTCCCACCGTATCACACAAGGGATAGCCTTGTCAGAGGAATATGGAATTTGCCCAGATGCGGTAATGATCAGAGGAGCAACCCTAGGCTCTACAATAATCTTCACAGGACCATTAGAAGTGATCCTTACAGGAGTATTGGAAGTTGTAATCATAAACACGTCTTCAAGCTTCAGGCCTTGAGACATAATTTTACATAAGCTCTCCTCAGAAGGAGTTTTCTCAAATATAATTACACGGTCATCCATCAAATGTTGAATAACTTCTTTCAGAAGTACACAACCATTGGATTGGGACGCACACTAGTAGCAGTTTTCAATGCAACCCAAAAATAAACCGGCTTGCAACAACTTCTTCTTAACAATCATCAAAGGAGTAGTAAAGTCACTCACAACAGAAACATAAGAAACATCATCAATAGAATTATCGCCTTTTTCATGATTAGGCATAGGTGCAGTGATCACATTAGGAGTCTTAGGAGGACCAAATTCAATTTCCTTAGAGTTTATCATATCTTGAATCTTATTTTTCAGAGCCCAACAACCATTAGTGTCATGTCCAAGACTGTTGGAGTGATATGCACACCTTACATTGGGATTGTAACTGGGAGAAGAAATATTGGGATTCCGAGGAGGATCCTTCAATATAATCAACTCTTCCTTCAACATGTGTTGCAATGCTTGAGACAACAGCATTTTGATTTTTGTGAACTGTCTCCTGGGTGCGACTTGCCTACGCTGATTATTCAGTTGTTGTTATTGTACTAGCACAAGTTTAGAGATCAGAACTGCCTCCACAGATTGGTTTCACTCACTCTTATTACGACCCTTCTAGTCGTACACAACATTGGATTCTTTCTTACCATTGTATGACTTCGCAGTATTCGAAGATGTAGCCACCTGAATTTTACCACTTCTGATTCCATTCTCAACATGTTCCCCTATTAATATCAATTCAGGGAAACCAGATGAAGAGCTTCCAAGTAGGTGATTATATAAAGGACCTATTAGCGTACTCATGAGCATGTTAACCAATTCCCTATCAGCCAAAGGAGGTTGAACTCTTCCTGCAAGATCTCTCTATTTCTGTGCATACTCTTTAAAGCCTTCCTCAAAACCCATGGACATACTCTATAGTTGCATACGAGTTGGTGCCAAATCAGAATTATACTGATATTGTCTATAGAACGCTGCAGCCAAATCATCCTAGGTACGGATATTGGTACCTTCGAGTTGATAATACAATTCCAATTGTGTTCCAGACAGACTTTCTTGAAAGAAATGCAACCATAATTTCTTGTCGGCAGTGTGTGGTTGAATTTTCCGAACATACGATCTCAAATGTAGCTTCGGGCAAGAAATTCCATCATACTTAGAAAAGGTAGGATTTTTTAACTTAGGAGGAATGACGACTCCTGAGACTAAACCTAATTCTTCAAAGTTCAAGGAAGGCAACTTTTGGATCTCCATAGCTTTCAGACGCTTTTCTAGCAGCTTATACTTCTCTCCAGCAGGGGGATATTGTTTATCCAAATAATCCTCTTCCTCTTCATCTGAAAATATTTCAGAACCATGATTGCTTTTTTCAGTTTTAACACTCTTACCATCTTAATCTCGTTCGTCATCTTCGTCCAATGGGATATCAAGAACTTGAGCTAGATTGACTTGACCTCTGAACTTTCTCCCCATGTTAAGGATACTGTAACGGTAGAAATGTTTAAGACTAAGCCATTGGGTTGACTAGACTTTATACAAATCAAAATAAGAATCGCCACCACGCTTTATTGTTTCCAAAGGAATGGGAAAAGAGAGAATAACTCAAAAAGAGGGGGAAAGATTCAAGGTAAGGGGGTTGGTTATGCAAAGGGAAGGTATTAGCACCCTGAACATCTATGGTACTCCGCAGGAGCCTCTTTGTAAAGTCTGTATATTTTGGTTATGAAAAATGTTATATATAAAAAAATGGATGGTGGAGGTGAGAAAAGAAATATATTTATTTTATAATTTTTGCACCCGCCCGATTGTGAATCTTTAGTGCCTACGTACCACCTTTTCGTGCAATAGGGGATCAGGGTACACGTAGTTCCTCTTTTAAAAATATTTTGAAACATAGGTATGTTAATTGATTTTATAAGATAAGACATGATAACGAGAAATTGTATCGTATAATTGCTACATTTTTAGTCTGTTTTCATATTGCATTAATCCATTTAACTCCCGATTGTTCCGAGTTTTTATCTTTTCACAGGTACAACATGTCTCAAGTAAATTTAGTGGAAAAAGATCATATGAAGAAAGTTAACATGAAAACCAGAAGAAAAGGAACAATTCTGCAAAGTTCTGCAGTTTTTGATGCTGTGACGGTCGTCACACATCACTTACGAACGTAACGCGCTGCTAAGCGTCTTACGCCTGTCACCTTGGTGTTACGACCGTAACACACTTATTACATGAAGAATGCCCGTAACACACTTGTGGCAACCGTTACACGCTTAATCCAACTTTATGAAGAACGTGAGGTGAAGACGTGGAGACTTGGGCAACGAAAAGAAAGGAGTCTTCAAATACTCCTACAATCTCTCAACCTCACCAACGCCCAGTCTTACTGGTTTTTCTCCACAACTGAAGTGCAAAGCCCACATTCTTGTTTTTTTTAATTGTCAACTTCTCCTCTATAAATACGAGAGATTTCGATGAAGAACAGACAAAGTTTTATTTTCACAAATTTCTTGCGGAAGCTCTGCCGAATTTACGAACCATTTCCCAGTTTGCATTTTTCCTGCTGTTCTTGTTTTTATTTCCCTTTTACCATTTAATAGCCATTTCCAACATTAGGAAATTGCTATCTTATTTAGAATTTGTTTTTAGCCTCAGACTTCGTTTCGAGTTTCGATTCTGAAGGTTCCAATCTTGCCGACTTGTGGAAGAGGGAGCTTGAGGAATAGTATTATTATTCAGGTTTTAATCACATTTAATTCAATTTTAAGTACAGTTTGCTTACGTTCAATTACTGTTATTTATTTATCATGAATGTTTCACTGATTTCCAATTATATTTCCCTGTCTGTCTGTTTCAAGTACCATGGCTAGCTAAATTTCTAGAGTCGGGATGTGATAATAGTAACTGAATGGATTAAATTGTTCCTAAGCTAAAATCCAAATTAACTTAATTTCTGGCTGTGACTTTTTATAATTAAAATCAATCTTTTTGTTACGAGAGTAAGAAAACTAGAATAGGTTAGGATCAAGACCACGAGAGTGTGAGGTTTTAACCGGATATCTAAAGTTAGGCATTTGATTTAAATACAGCGAGAGCGCTTTAAAACGAATTAGACTTTATTAAGTTTTCAAAGAGTATTTTCTAAACACTTATGGGCTAGCGAGAGCAGGCATAGGGCTTTAGGGGTATAATCCGAGATAAGACCACGAGAGTGTGAGTTGAGGGTTTTTAAACTGATAATTTCTACAGAACCATTTAAGTTAAACATCTTTATATGCTTAGGTTCGATTAAATCTGCTTAGGTTCACTATATTACATACCGACCGCTTTATTATTATTATTTCCTTAGTTCGATTTAGTTTTCCTCTACTTTAACTTATAAAAACCAAACGTGACAACATCCGCCTTAGCTAAACTAGCAAACCTTTATAGCACTAGAGTGATTACAAAGTCCCTGTGGGTTCGACATCTTTTTATTACTACTGCGATAGGCTGTGCACTTGCAGTTAAGATACCGTTAGACACATTAGGTCGATCACACATCAAGTTTTTGGCGCCGTTGCCGGGGACTTTGATTTAGTCACTAATGCACTCATAAAGTAGCACTGTATAGACTAAGGCAACTATTTATTTTTCCCTCTGTTGTATGCCAAATACTTGCTCCCGAAGTGAGCCTTTGCATCTACAAATCAACGATATCGAGCACTATCTCAAAGTAAGACGCCGAATTCAAGAATACCGTGATCTCAACAATATTCCTCTGACTAAGCTTCCTGATATCTCAATCCTTGAGTTAATTGAAGAATCGAAGATGGCTGACGCACCAACTCCACCTCGTCCTCTTAAGGATTACGCAGTTCCTTCTCAAGCAGAACCTCACAACAGTATTGCCGCTCCTGCTATCGCTCGAAACAATTTCGAGCTGAAACCTTCGCTTCTATCCGCCGTTCAGCAGAACCAATTTTCTGGATCTCCTACTGACGACCCAAACCTGCATATGTCAGTGTTTGTGCAGTACGCAGACACTGTAAAAGCGAATGGTGTAAACCCCGAGGCGATACGATTGCGCCTATTCCCTTTTTCTTTAAGAGACAGAGCTCGAGCATGGCTCCAATCTCTTCCTTCAAACTCAATCACCACATGGGATGAGTTGAAGAAGGTCTTTTTGGCTAGATATTTCCCACCAAGAAAAACTGCTATGCTCAGAGCCAACATCAATGGTTTCAGACAAAAAGATAACAAATCACTTTTCGAAGCGTTGGAACGCTATAAGGACATGATTAGACTCTGTCCTCATCATGGTTTAAAAGAATGGCTAATCATTCATATGTTCTATAACAGTCTAATGTACAACACAAGATTGACTATAAAAGTTGTTGCTGGTGGCACATTGATGGATAAACCGTATACCGAAGTAAATCAACTTATTGAAAGCATGGCTCAGAACCATTATCAATGGGGAAGCGAAAGAGCTAATATGGAAAAACCTTAAACAAAAGGTGGCATGGTTGAAGTGAATAGTCTGGATCAAGTCAACGCTAAAGTGGAAGCCCTTACCCAAAATCTAGAAAATCTTACCACCGCTCCCGCAGCTACTGTAGCTGCAGTAGCTCAAACTTGCGATCTATGTGGTCTTCAATCACATCCTGCTCCAGAATGCCCACTTCTAACAGGAGTTCCAGCTGAACAAGAGAATTACGTACAGGGAAACCCTTATAATAATACCTATAACCCTAGTAGGAAGAATCATCCGAATTTTTCGTATAAAAGCAACAATGCGTTGTACGCACTTGGACAAGCTCCTGCCACGCCAACTGGCTATCCAAAAGCAATCCCAAATCACCCTAATAAAGGACCTAATACATCTAATGTCCCTAGGAAATCTAATCTTGGAATTATGATAGAACACTTCATTGCTTCTCAATCTCAGACTAATAAAGATGTTCTAAATTAGAATTTACATACTAATGAGCAGATTAAACAATTATCTAGTAAAGTTGACGCTTTGGCTACCCATAATAAGATGCTTGAAACTCAAATTTCACAGGTGGCTCAACAACAAGCATCTACTGCTGCCCCAACTGGATTTTTCCCTGGTCAACCACAACTTAACCCAAAAGGACAAGCTAACACTGTGATACTGAGAAGTGGAAAAGAACTTCACGGACCTGTTGATATAAGACTCGAAAATCCAGCCATATACCAAAAGCAGAACAAGCCAACTGAAAATGAGAATGAACCAAAGGAAAAGGAAAACGAAAACCAAGAGGCAGTGGAGAAAGAGAAGCCTTATGTGCCTCCACCACCCTATAAATCGCTGATTCCGTACCCTCAGAGACTTACCAATTCCAAAACGGTGGGCCAATTCAAGAAATTCGTTGAACTTTTAAAACAACTGAATATCACAATACCGTTTACAGAAGCTATCACTCAGATGCCCTCGTATGCTAAATTTCTCAAGGAAATCCTATCTAACAAGAAAAAGATAGAAGACAATGGAACAATTACACTTACTGCTGAGTGTAGCGCTATTATTCAAAATGATATGCCCCCTAAGTTAAAAGATCCAGGTAGTTTCTCTATACCTTATAACATTGGAAAGTTTGTCATAGACAAAGCTCTATGCGACTTGGGAGCAAGTATCAGTGTCATGCCCCTATCTATTTGCAAAAAGATGGAGATGGGAGAACTTAGACCCACAAAAATGTCCGTTCAATTAGCTGACCGATCAGTTAAATACCCTGTAGGTATACTGGAAAACGTTCCAGTTAGAATAGGTTAATTCTATATCCCGACCGATTTCATAATCATGGATATTACCGAGGACTCAGTTACTCCTATCATATTAGGAAGACCCTTCCTAGCCACAACTGGAGCTATAATTGACGTAAAGAAGGGCAGACTAACATTCGAAGTTGGAGAGGAAAAAGTGGAATTCATCCTCACTCAATTCTTACAAGCACCAGCCATGAATGACACATGTTATCTAATCGACGTTATAGACGAGTGCGTAAGAGAGATGGAAGCAGAACAAACCACATACTCTGAAATAATGACAATCCAAACCCCTCTGATATTCGAAGACAACAATTAGCGTGAACCATATCAAGATGATAGTCTAAGCGAAAGTCTAGCACTTACACCTGATCATATGCCATGTCCAAAGGAACTGGGTTTAGAATTAAAAACCTTACCCAGGAACCTAAGATACGAATTCCTAGATACCGAATGTATGGGACCAATAATAGTCAATTCCAGTTTAGGAACACTCGAAACTAAGAAACTTTTAGACATCCTAAGGAAGTACCCGACTGCATTAGGTTATAACATATCCGATTTGAAAGGAATATGTCCTTCAATTTGTATGCATCGTATTATGCTAGAAGAAGATTACAAAACCTCTAGAGAACCTCAAAGAAGGATTAACCCAATCCTTAGCACTGTAGTCAGAGATGAAATTAAGAAGCTATTGGAAGCAGGAATCATATATCCAATCTCTGACAGTAAATGGGTTAGCCCAGTACACGTCGTACCGAAGAAAGGAGGTATCAGTGTTGTGAAGAACGCAAAAGGCGAACCGATAACACAAAGAGTGGTTAATGGGCATAGAGTGTGCATTGATTATAGAAAACTAAACAAAGCTACTCGAAAAGACCATTTTCCTCTACCCTTCATAGATCAAATGTTAGAGCGATTAGCCAAACATTCCTACTTCTGCTATCTAGATGGTTATTCCGGATTTTTCCAAATTCCTATTCACCCTGATGATCAAGAGAAGACTACATTCACGTGTCCCTATGGAACATTCGCTTACAGACGAATGCCCTTCGGATTGTGCAATGCCCCAGCAACCTTTCAACGATGTATGATGTCAATCTTTGCAGATTTCATCGATAACATCATGGAAGTGTTCATGGACGACTTCTCTGTGTGCGGGCAAAGTTTTGAAGGATGCCTATCAAACCTAGAAAAGGTTTTAGAAAGATGTGTGAAAGTAAACCTCGTGCTTAACTGGGAAAAATGCCATTTCATGGTCAGAGAAGGAATCGTACTAGGACATGTTATATCTAATAAGGGAATTGAAGTTGATAAAGCTAAGATAGAAGTCATAAAAGAACTTTAACCACCTAAGACCGTTCGAGAAATACGAAGTTTTTTAGGACACGCCGGTTTCTACCGACGATTTATCAAAGATTTCTCGAAGATCACTAAACCACTTACCGGTCTATTAATGAAAGACGCTGAGTTCATATTCGATGAAGATTGTCTTAAAGCGGTTGAAACTCTAAAATCAGCCCTTATCACCACACCGATCATGCAACCACCCGATTGGAGATTACCTTTTGAAATCATGTGCGATGCGAGTGACTACGCCGTAGGCGCAGTTCTTGGACAAAGGAAGGACAAGAAACTTCACGCAATCTACTATGCCAGTAGAACGCTAGACTCAGCTCAAATGAACTACGCCACAACTGAGAAAGAGCTGTTCGCAGTTGTCTTTACGCTTGACGAATTCAGTTCTTACCTAGTAGGAGTGAAGATAATCATTTACACAGACCACGCTGCTATCAGATATCTACTAACCAAGAAGGATGCAAAACCAAGACTCCTAAGATGGATCCTACTTTTGCAAGAGTTTGATCTAGAGATTAAGGATAAGAAAGGAACCGAAAACGTCGTAGCAGACCACTTGTCAAGATTAGAAGGTATAAAATCCGAACAAGTACCGATTAACGATGATTTTCTGTATGAACAACTGATAGCGCAAATAAGAAGCGATCTAGCTCAACTGGATCTAAACAAACCAAAAGCCAAGGAAGCCGTGGAAGCGATCCATACAACCATGGGACTGCCATGGTATGCTGACATAGTCAACTACTTAGCTGCATGCGCGCTCCCACCGGACTTAACTTATCAACAGAAAAAGAAATTCTTCCATGATCTCAAGTATTATTATTGGGATGAACCTTTATTATTTAAAAGAGGACCGGACGGAATTTTCCGCCGATGCATACCTGAAGAAGAAATAGAAGATGTTATTTCTCACTGTCATTCATCTCCCTATGGCAGACATGCAAGCACTTCTAAAACCTGTGCAAAGATCCTACAAGCCGACCTATTCTGGCCTAATCTATGGAAGGATGTCCACATCGCTGTTAAAAACTGTGATCGGTGTCAACACACCGGTAATATTTCAAGACGCGATGAAATGCCTCAAAGAGGAATACTAGAAGTAGAAGTCTTTGATGTTTGGGGAATCGATTTCATGGGACCTTTCCCATCTTCTTTCGGAAACAAGTATATACTCGTAGCTGTCGATTATGTTTCAAAATGGATTGAGGCTATAGCCTCTCCTACAAATGACACACGAGTAGTAATTAAGCTCTTTAAAAACACAATCTTTCCAAGATTTGGTGTGCCTAGACTTGTCATTAGTGACGGTGGTTCTCATTTCATTTCGAAGATATTCGACAGATTATCATCTAAGTATGGAGTCAAACACCGCATAGCAACACTGTATCATCCACAAACCAGTGGACAGGTCGAAGTCTCGAACAAAGAAATTAAACAAATCCTAGAGAAAACTGTCGCCATATCTAGGAAAGATTGGTCATCTAAGCTTAACGAGGCTTTATGGGCTTATAGGACAGCCTACAAGACTTCTATAGGAACTACACCCTTCAAGCTTGTGTACGGAAAGTTCTGTCATCTCCCGGTAGAATTAGAGCACAAGGCATATTGGGCAATCAAAACGCTCAATATAAACTACACTGCTACTGGAGAGAAGTGAATCCTCGACTTAAATGAACTGGAAGAATTGAGATTAGACGCTTATGAGAATGCTAAGATATACAAGGAAAGAACCAAAAGATGGCACGATAAGCGCTTATCCCGGAAAGAATTCAGTGTGGGAGACATTGTGCTACTATTCAACTCTAGACTTAGGCTCTTTCCTGGAAAACTGAAATCCAGATGGTCTGGTCCTTTTGAAGTTACAAAAGTATTCCCTAGCAGAGCAATATAAATTAAGGATAGGAATATTGACCCGTTCACAGTGAACGGACATCGATTAAAACAATATCATCACATTCAGAATAGAGACTATACGAATAGTCTAAAACTTTTAGAATTACCCACTATTTCCCTGAATGATCTACTGCTTAGCACTATGTCAGGCTTATGATGTTAAAAACAGCGCTTAGTGGGAGCAACCCACCTATTTGTTTTTGTTATTCTTTCCGTTTATTTCTATTTATTACTTTTGATTTTCTTTTCCGTTTCTGCATTTATTTCTTTTAAAGCCTTATTTTCATTATTTTCTTTTCCATTTTTCTAAAAATCTTTATAAAACTGCTGCTGATTTTAAAACAACTTTACTTGCTACAGGATTTCTGAAAAGTCTTTTTCTATCTTACCTTCTCCCCTGATTTGTTTCCCCATTTAACATTTACTATGGAACCACAACCACAGAACTTTATGGAAACCACTTTTAGAGGAAGGAACCAAATGAGGAGATTTGAGGAATTGTCACAAAGGAACATCGGTATGACTCTGTATTATGATGAACCAACCATGGACACCTTAGGTATTAAGGATAATGTCCTTTATCTGTTTAACCAACTGGGATGGGAAAAATCCCACATTAAGTCTAAGTTTGTCACATACCACGAGCTTACCTTTGAATTTTTGAGCTCCCTAGTTCATATACCTGAGCACGGTTTTGGAGTCAGAAAAGGATTTATAGCTTTCAGACTATTCGGTATTGAATTCGTTTATAACCATAAGGAATTATCTGACCTACTAGGATTCCCTAGCGGACCTTTTGCTTTTACTACCACCCAGGTGGAATTAATGGATTTCGAGCTACATTACTTTTGGGGAACCTTAACCGGAAACTATCACCCTGAGCCAGATAGCATGGACAACAATGAAATACACAACCCCGCTATCCGCTATTTTCATAAGATTCTAGCCCATACTGTATTCGGAAAGGAACAGAACCGTACTGCAGTGTCTAAGGATGAGATGTTTTTACTGCACTGTATGACCCAAGGCCGACCTGTTAATGCTGTGCCATTCATGATGCAAACCTTTTCTCGCATTGTTCAGGACCCTAATGAACCGATCATCGTAGGAGGCCTAGTCACCATGATTGCCAATGCCCTCAGACTTAGATACTAACTGCATAAGTGTACACACTTCGGTTCGCTTCGCCCTATGAATATTGATTTCTGTTTTGACCTACGCATAATAGGAAATCTAGGTCCTGCACCTTTTGAATACCTGATAAGGAATGAAGGTATCACTTTATTTACCCTTCCAAACCATGCTAAAGTGAGTGTCCACAATCGCGATAACTGGCTTTATGAGCAAAACCCTCCTGACCATCCTTTAACACCAGAAACACCACAATCTTACCAAGTTACTGATGATAAGATGTCTCATGAGAGTGATCCTGAGACCCCTCCTGGTTACTATGACATTAACAACATTGTAGAGGATACTGAAGCCCCTAAAATAACCAAAGGAGAAACCCAGAGAACAAAGTTCCAAAAATTCCAACGCCTCGGTCTCCAACCAACTCGGTATGTCGACCTCGACTGTCTGAGAGATTTGGGACTGCTTGAGAGCGTCCAACAACTTCTGCAAAATGTCAATTTGTGGAATCTGTGCAGCCAACCACAACCTATCTATGAAACTCTCACTTTGGAGTTTCTGAGTTCATTTTCTTACATCACCCCTACTGGAGCCATCCACTAGCAGAATCAAATGGGTGCAACACTTGCAAGAAAACAACAGGAGCAGTATGACAGTTTATGTGCACAGAACGCTCAGATTTTGAGTGGCCAGCGGAGGATGAACGAGAAGTTAGACGAGGCCTTGTCTGAACTAAACACTTTAAGGATGGACGTCAGCACTCTTGGCTCCCATGACACTGATTCCGAAGCCACGCCTACCAGGCGATCATGCACCAGGAGCAGAGGACGTGGACATCAGTAGTCTTTATTCTTAATTAGTTTGCTTTTGCTGTTTCTTTTTGTATTTGTATTTCCCCGCTATTATACCACAACATTGAGGAGAATGTCTGATATAGTGTGGGAGAGGTACCTTTCCCTTTCCGCATTTTCCATTAAACAAGTAATTTTTATGATATTTCTCAGTTTTAATTCTTCCCCGCTTTATTTAGCCATACCGAAATTTTTTTGCTTTATCTTCGCATATCCCGACATACCTACCTTAACGAAATCCTAGTTAGGAAGCCGAGAATGATTCAAAAAGATCGATACGGTTATGAAACCTTAGACTTCCTACTTACGCGATCCGTTTCAATAACTGTTATACCTATATCTTGAGTTTTAGTTCTAAAGTAACCCCTAGTAGTTTATACTAGCAGTCAGCACCGTCTAGACACAAACCACGTAGGGAGCCGATGAATATAAGTGTTTGATGCCTAATCAATGAAATATCTTTCTTATCTCGCTGCTAAAAAGGAAAATTTGCACCAAAGTACAAGGTCGCATATAAGAGATGAGCAAATAATGAAGGAGTCCATTGTTGGTTGGTTCAGAGGTATCTGGTTCTGAACTTGGTAGGGCGTGCTACGGCTCGATCCCCCACAACCTCCAATTTGGATAATATGTGTAGGGTTTCCACATTCGTGTACCAGACCCCGTGCTAAAAAGGATCAAAGTCACTAACCGATTACTCCACTATGTGCGTGCTAAGACAAAAGGCTTAATGTGATTGCACTAGAACAAACCAGGTGAAATAGGTACAAGAGACTCTGGGTATAATTATAACAGAATTATTGGACAATTCGTTTAAAATGGAAGTCCACAACTTAGCTTGTTGCTTGTGTCATTAGTGTATCGTTGGTGTTTTACTTAAGTATCGGTCGAACTAACAATTAATTTCCCGTAATTGTTTTGAAAACCAAAGGTATGTTATGCATGTGCGTCTGATAAAACGAGTCCGATCTTTCTAAATGATTATTTGCTTGAGGACAAGCAAAGGTTTAAGTATGGGGGAATTTGATAATGAGAAATTGTATCGTATAATTGCTACGTTTGTAGTTCGTTTTCATACTGCATTAATCCATTTAACTCCCGATTGTTCCGAGTTTTTATGTCTTTTCACAGGTACAACATGTCTCAAGTCAATTTAGTGGAAAAAGATCATATGAAGAAAGTTAACATGAAAACCAGAAGAAAAGGAACAATTCTGCAAAGTTCTGCAGTTTTTGATGCTGTGACAGTCGTCACACATCACTTACGAACGTAACGCGCTGCTAAGCATCTTACGCCCGTCACCTAGGTGTTACGACCGTAACACGCTTATTACATGAAGAATGCCCGTAACACACTTGTGGCGACCGTTACACGCTTAATCCAACTTTATGAAGAACGTGAGGTGAAGACGTGGGCAACGGAAAGAAAGGAGTCTTCAGATAATCCTACAATCTCTCAACCTCACCAATGCCCAGTCTTCCTGGTCTTTCTCCATAACTGAAGTGCAAAGCCCACGTTCTTGTTTTTTTTAACTGTCAATTTCTCCCCTATAAATACGAGAGATTTCGATGAAGAATGGACAGAGTTTTATTTTCACAAATTTATTGCGGAAGCTTTGCCAAATTTACGAACCATTTCCCAGTTTGCATTTTTCATGCTGTTCTTGTTTTTATTTCCCTTTTACCATTTAATAGCCATTTCCAACATTAGGAAATTGCTATCTTAGTTAGAATTTTTTTTAGCCTCAGACTTTGTTTCGAGTTTTGATTCCGAAGGTTCCAATCTTGCCGACTTGTGGAAGAGTGAGCTTGAGGAATAATATTATTATTCAGGTTTTAATCGCATTTAATTCAATTTTAAGTACAATTTGTTTATGTTCGATTACTGTTATTTATTTATCATGAATGTTTCACTGCTTTCCAATTATATTTCCTGTCTGTCTGTTTCAAGTACCATGGCTAGCTAAATTTCTAGAGTCGGGATGTGATAATAGTAACTGAATGGATTAAATTGTTCCTAAGCTAAAATCTAAATTAACTTAATTTCTGGCTGTGACTTTTTATAATTAAAATCAATATTTTTGTTACGAGAGTAAGAAAAGTAGAATAGGTTAGGATCAAGGCCACGAGAGTGTGAGGTTTTAACCGGATAGCTAAAGTTAGGCATTTGATTTAAATACCGCGAGAGCGCTTTAAAACGAATTAGACTTTATTAAGTTTTCAAAGAGTATTTTCTAAACACTTATGGGATAGCGAGAGCAGGCATAGGGCTTTAGGAGTATAATCCGAGATAAGACCACGAGAGTTTGAGTTGAGGGTTTTTAAACTGATAATTTCTACAGAACCATTTAAGTTAAACATCTTTATATGCTTAGGTTCGATTAAATCCGCTTAGGTTCACTATATTACATACCGGCCGCTTTATTATTATTATTTCCTTAGTTTGATTTAGTTTTCCTCTACTTTAACCTCCAAAAACCAAACGTGACAACATCCGCCTTAGCTAAACTAGCAAACATTTATAGCACTAGAGTGATTACAAAGTCCCTGTGGGTTCGACATCTTTTTATTACTACCGCGATAGGCTGTGCATTTGCAGTTAAGATACCGTTAGACACATTAGGTCGATCGCACATCAAGACATCATCGTCATTGTCCGTGTGGAAAAACATATTTACTACCCACAATCATGAGAAAGGAGAATTTGCATCATCTCAAAGTGGAGGATATGACTTGGATTTTAAAATCAACAATGCCTCAGTCATCACCCAAGTGGAAAATATCTCTCTTCACTACATATTGTAGAAGTATAGTTGTTTGCATCACTACAAGGATTGACAAAAGTCTAATCTTTTGAGAAAGGTTTTAAAATATAAAGCAACAGTGACAAAATGGTTTGAAATGAGATTGATTGACTTTTAGTCTTCTCACAAAAAAATGTCAAAGTATTATTAAGTTGATTGAAGTTTATTTATGAAAAGGTTTTGAAAATGCATGGACATAAGTCCAAGTTTATTGTGAAAGTGGTTCAAGTTTTAAAAACAAGAAGAGTTTTCAAAATGGGGAAGAAGATTTTTGAAATTAAAGAAGATGGGAGGAGAAGAAGGGACTATCCTAAAGCATAAGGTAAAAGCTAGAGATAAGAACCATCTAACCAACAAGAAGCCAATACTTTCCATTATGAGCCAAGTTAGAATTCCCATTCCTTGGATTGAAACCAATCAAGCAAAGAAATACTAGACCTCTTGAGAGAACCAAACTTCAAGTGTATTAAGTCTTCATAAAAATTGGGCAGAGTAACGGCTGTATACGAGTGAATTCCAGATTACAAACAAAGAGTGTAATCACAAAAACCTGCACACAAAAACAAACAAGCAACCCAATATATTGAGGTAAAACTCAAGAACTCCAGACAAAATAATCAGATAAGATCACAAGGTCTCCAAGATAGGCCAAGGTTTCTAATCCTAAGTCCAAGAAAAGTCCCATGCTCCATAATGCCAAGGATAGTAACCAAATAGTCCAAGTACCATTAAAGATTTTTTAGGGTTTATGTTGATTATTAAGTATCTTAAGAAAGAAAAAAGAAATCTCAAATGAGCAAAGTAAAAATAGAAAGAAAGTAAATGCTCAAACGAGCAAAGATGAAACTGGCATGAAATGTAAATGCTAAAAGTAAATGGTACATAAAGTATAAAAAGAATGAAAGTATAAAGTAAGACAAGTCAATAATTAGTGGTTAGTTGGATGACCATCTTAAAGCTTGCATTTGGAACTCATTAGAGGATTGGTAGAACCAAAGCCTCCACACAACAAGTTGCATTTGCTTTTTGTCAAGTATATCATCCATTTGGAATTCTCACAAGTGCCATTTAATGATCAACGGTGTTTAAGTGATCCGCGTTGACTAAAGGTGTTGTAGATCCATTAGAGGATTGGTAGAACCAAATCCTCCACACAATGAATCTCAAGGTTATTGGATCAAAGAGATCAAATTAACATACTTGGGCTTGCAATCATAAGTTTGGGCCACGAATGATCATTTATTCGAATAGGGAAAAATTTAGCGCTATGTTAAGCAATCGTAAGTTGACTTATATAGAAGTCACACCTATTTTGAGACCGATCAATAGAAATCTATGCACCATTTGTTTTGAGACATGATATAGAGATCATGCTCCAACAACATTTAGTGCAATAAGATAGGGATGAGATGAATAGGGATAAGTAAAAAAATATACAAACCACATTTGAATTAAATTTTATTCAAACTATTATTAAAATCATCATCCATTTTTGTGGAGTTAAACTCAACACCATGGATTCAATTATGGTAATAAAGTTTATGATCCAAAATCTAACCCAAGATCAACCAGAAAATAGTCACAAAATAATATCACATTTTAATATATACAAAAGGGTTAAAAAATAATGTTTAAATATAGAAAATAAAGAGAAAAATATAAACTATGTTCAAATTAATCAAGAAATAAAAAGTAAGACCATAGAAAAATCAGAAAAGGGCTCAAATAATTTTACGAATTTTTTGGTAATTTTTTAAAGTCAGAAACTATTTTTAAAATTAAAATAAATGGGTAAAATAAACCAAAAATGATAAAAAAAATTGTAAAGTCAGAAACAAAAATAAAATAAGGTCACCAATATTTGTCACAATATCATTGGATCATTCCATAATTTTTTCAGAATTTAAAAATGTATAAAAGTATTTTTAAACATTTAAAACAAATCAAATAACGTATAAATTTATAAAAAAATACCAAAACACAAAATTAAATTGTGAAAAAATAAAAATCAGAAAGAGAATAATCAAAAATATTTTTCATAATTGTTTCAGATTTTTTGGACTAAAAATGAATTTTCTATGATTTTTTGAAATTTAAAACAATTAAAATATAAAAAAAGAAGTAAAATATGTGGACCATTGGATGAGAGTCAAAATGCGTTAGTAATCAAATCCAAGGGATCTGGCGCGCTATACATATCATGGTCATTAGTGAATAATGTACAAAATCATTAATTAAATCAGATTTTGAAAAAAACAGATGGCGCGCCTTCATTGGTTGGAAGATGACACGTTGGTCATCTTCAACCTCCAGCCATCACGAATTGCAGGTCTCTGAAACTGTAAAATCAGAAGCTCAGACCTATGACATTTGCTTCGTCTCTTCAAGACGAAGACAAACAAACCCTCGCGCCAAATTTATATAAATTGTAGCTCAAGCAATTTGGAAGGAAAGTTTTGAAAAGAGATTTGAAATTTCATGGTCAAAATGTGTTTCCAGTAAAAGGTGAGTGTTGCGACTAGAACCAGGGCAATGAGAGTAACACAATGATATCAGAGTTTTGAATAATTAATGAAGAAATCTACCTATTGATGTTGAGTTGCAGAGCTCTGAAATTGGACTTCTATGGAGCAGTATAGGGAACGATTCTTGAATGTAATTATGTGGTTAGCTTCAGGGAAGATCAAGGAAGGTGAATTGATGGAAAAATTGGATTGAAAAAGGCTCGAGAATGGATTTTGAAGTTACTGAATTTTGAGTTATGAAACAAGTTTGGCAGGGTGATTCGGGCTATCCAAGCTTGAGAAAACGAATGTGATAGTTCATGTATTTATAGGAGAAGCCAATGGGATCAAAAGGAAGAGTGAATGATGCGTTTTGGAGGGAATTCGTGCAAACCTGATGCACGAGTGAAGTGTGATCTAAACTTCCCCAAAACTCATCCAATTCTTGCGTTTTGATGAACTAATCCACTTGGGAAAGTTGGCTAATCATGTTTAGACCCAAAACATGTGCTAATTTGAGGTTTAGAGGTTGTAACATGAAATTCAAATTCTAACTTGCAATGAAACTTCAATTCCAAGTTACCACTTTTGAAACAATGGCATTCTCAGCTCAAGGGGTCTCAAGGCATGATTCTTGATGCTTTAGAAAGATGAGGTTACAAGCTTTGCAATGGAAAAATAATGGAGTTAAATGGATGCTTGAGCTGAAAGTTGTGTTGAGTCAAAGTTGGAGAAAAAATGTTGACTTTCCATACTTAGAAATTGTTGTACCCCAAAATTTTCCCTCCCATATTCTCCAAGGATTGGCAAGATCAAGCTTCAAAATCCCTCAAGGGTTGCACAGTCCAATTGCCTCCTAACACAGTCAAAACTAGGGTTTTGGTTCTGACAAAGAAGTTGAGGTTTCCAAGGGTCGAATCAAGTCCCACATGCCCATATACATTGTCAAGCATCCATATGTCAAGTTTCAAGACTCACAGCATCAAATTGCACAGTCAAAAACCCTAATTGCTCTACAGTCAACTGTAGGGGCAAAATGGTCATTTGACAGTCAAAAGTCAAAATTTTTGGTCAACATCTTATTTTGAAGCCACAAACATAATTTGATCAATTGTTGATCATGATTATCCAAGCATGGCTCAAAAGGTCTCAAGATGCAAAAGTTTCTATTTTTGGACAGTTGAAAAGTCAACTACAAATTGACCAGGGCATAACTTCTTCATGGTTTATCAGAAAAATTCCATCCAAATCTCATTTTTAAGAGAATGACATTTCCTACAACTCATCTTCACACTTCAAGTCCAAGAAATGCTCTCACAAAAAGTTATCAATTTCAACATTATAGGTCATTTTCAAAAGTCAACAAAAAGGCACTTTAAGTCAAAGACCATAACTTGAGATTGGTGAATCAAAATGACATGGGACCAAAGGCATTGGTTATAGGACTTCAAGACCTTTCCAAAATGACCAAGAACATGTTCATAACTTCAAAATTGAGCAAGATATGCCTTGGAGAAATTGGGAAATTTTTGGGAATTTTGAAAGGTCAACTTTGCTTCAAAAGCTTCAAAATTGCTAATGGGCCTCAAATTCTTCCTTGAATCATTACCCAAAGCATATGCACGACCCATTAATCTCAAAGGGATTTATTTTCTTATTTTTAATTAATTAATTGAGTTTTTATTCTTATTAATTCATTTAATTAAATTTAATTATAAGAAAAATATCAAATAATGGTTTTAAATCTTTTTTGTGCAGCAAATATGTTCATTATATGCAAGAGATTTCGTGCACCATCTCAAGGGGACAATATCATCCATATTTGGCAAGATTTGCATGAAAAAAAGATTGAAAAAGATGTGATAAAATCAAATATTGAAATCATTAATTCAATGGATCTTTGGGCTTGGTTTTGACCTAATTTCAGTCACTTACTTATGCACAACTCAACCCTATTCTAAAGGACACAAAAAACTGCTGAGAAAGGCCATAACCAATTTGCAAAATTTGATCAAAAACTTGGAAACTGAAATCCTAGTTACTGCACAATTCAAAGCTTCAAAAGCATTCCAATACATTGCCAAAACATCCAGGAAGCATTTGCAATCGAGAACGAGTCAAAACGTGTAAAGAACTGAAGAACACAGGTTATATGATTTGCCAAAATTCCTTGAATTCCATATCACGATTCATGCACTTTTAGCCATCTTTCTTGATTGATTTATACTAATATTAACATTCTGAAGCGATTGGTACAACTTAATTGTGATAATATTGCCTAAATCAGAATCCACCATGGTTGAAACTTAGGGTTTCAGAAGCTCTAAATTGGGGCTTTCCTCACATGGTAAAATTGGACATTCAAACTGGTATAGACCAAATCGTGACAACAAGACGAATTCAATGAAACAATCGCGCCTTTTTTATATTTCGTCCTCTTCTAATCGCTATTTTCTGGACTTTGGTTTTGTGGGGGTTTAAAACCCCCGCTATTTGTTTTATAATTGCATGGAAAACAAGGAAGAAGATGGACGTGGCTTATGATGACTGGAGCGTTTGAAATCTGGCGCATTTTTCTTGTTGTATATCATTAATTTTTGTTTTGTATTATATTATTTGTGTTCCATTACATAACAAATGCGCGCAAACAGCTCAAGTGGCAAGGTATTCACTTGGTAAACGTTGGGACCTGGGTTCGATTCCCAGGTCCCCCATATGTTCAATAATTTTTGTCTTAAAGTATTCCTATGCAGCGTTCAAACGAAGGTTCACCATGCACGCACATGCTAAGGCCTGACAAGTGGCTTCAAGGACCAATCTGAAGGCTGCAGGAGGAGGTCCATGGTACACTCAGTCAACCATCCCACACGTGATCCCAAGAAGTCAAAAAAGGCTTTGTTCTGATGGGCCAAAATTGCTTCCAAAAACCTCCATAATGGGCCAGACACCCCCCTTGTTTGTATTCTTTTTAATTTCTCTTTCTTTTCTTTTTTGTTTTAATTTGTTTTAATTGTTTTAATTATTTTATTTAATTCACCTAAATTAATTTTCATAATAAAAAAATCAGAAACTAAAATATGTTTAATTAATATTTAATTCACTATTAATTTATTTTGTAAATAAACTCTAACCATTAATTTAGTAAATTAGGTTTTAAAACTTTAATCTTTTCTTAATAAATTAAAACAAGTAGAATTAGGGTTTTGACCTTTTCATCTTTTTCTTAAATAAATAATTTTCTCTCATTATTATTATTATTATTAATTACTAAATATTTTTGTAAATAAACATGTAATTTAATTAATTAGTGTAAATTAGGTTAAATTTAAATGTTTTCTTAAAAAATTAAAAACAATCTAGAATTAGGATTTCCATTCAATTTCAATTTTCTTTATTTCATAAATACAAAAACCTAAAAAAAACATTTCTTTTCTTAATTAAATAATTAATTAGCTTTTAATTCCATTTAATTTCAAAAGGGTCAAAACCCTCGGACATTCGATTCTAATTTCTTTTCGCGCATTTATTTCTTTTTTCGAATATTATGTAACTGCTCAAGCCATGTAATAGTAACTAGGTTTTACTTTCCGCATCTTTTATAAAACGGGCCTTTGTAATTTGGCGATGTATAGACCCGCACCTTGTAATAACGTAGGATTTATCTTTCCGCATTTAAATTTCCGCACTTTTAAATTCTAATTGCATGAAAGAATGTATGGCCTAATTAAAAATAACTCGTAGCTCACCAATGCCTGATCAAAGATAATTGCTAAACATGAAAACAACACACAAATTCACACACCACTCTTAGGGTACGCCTCATTGTTGCCTTGCCTTCGAAACGTGGTCGTCGAGTATAGGACGTTTTAGTAAGTCCTTATGTCCATGATCCAGTTGCCTCGGAAAAGTTGCCTCGAATTAAAAAAGGATCAATGGCATAAGGGTAGCTTCTAAGGTGTCCTACTGTTGCTCTGGTGACCACCATATCTCTAAACTCGAATTGACCCGAACACCTCCAACGGTGGTGCTACCTACCTCTCAATGGTGGGATGGCACTACCTTAAGGACATTTACACAGCCTAATTCCTTAGGGTAGGTAGATGACTCGTAGATACTTGCTCTATTAAAAAACAAATCAAAAAGACTCTTTTCACACCGACACTTTCAAAAAGCTTTCAAAACAATTTTTCAAACACTCTTGAGGACTGATACAAGAGTTATTCCGAAACTTTCAACGAAACTTTTTCAAACCCACTCACGATTGAAAAGCAAACACTTTTGAAAACACAAATGAGCAAGTATCTAAGAGCCCATGGATAACCATGGATAGAAAGGGTGCTAACACCTTCCCTTTCTATAAATCTACCTCCCGAACCGAGAACTATCTCATAAGGAATTTTGTTGTGCATTTGTCCTGTCCATGTTGGAGAAAATAAAAGACGGTGGCGACTCTTGCTTACCGCGACATTTCGCGAACCAGCTTTAAACAGTCAGTTCTAAATCCACTGATCACAGAACTGGCGACTCTGCTGGGGACACTCTAAAAAAGTGAGGTGTACCTTAGGACTAAGATCACTTGTGTTTTCAATTGTCTGATTTGTTTGCTTTAAATTGTGGGTACTGTCCTGGGAGTTCTATAGATCCTAGCCCGGATCTGGGGGATACCTTCTTAGAAAGTAGCAACAAGACTGTGAGGGAACTGTGTGGGGTATACTGACATGGTTGAAGCAGTCTGCTACGTTGATGTGACACTTTGGTGAGTACCGGTAACCCTTGAGTCCAGTCAAGGAGAGTACGGGGCCGCCGCGTGGTGTTGTGAAGCATCAACTGACCTTAGGAACCTTAATTGAACCATCTTGGCCTCTTTAGGGTAGTGAGATAACTGACTTTGGTGCAGTCCGAGGTTGGTTGATACTCGATACTATACTCAATTGAGGGTTGTTTTCTTGGAATATTTTGGTCGCCAGTTCAGTGGCTAAATCGAAACGATGAACAATGAAAGCAATCCAATGATATTGGGACCCTTAGAACCCGGTTACTTCTGATAGGACAGGTTTTGAGCCCACCAACTTCAAGAGGGTAGTACCCAAAACTTCATGCTGGCCTGAACTCTAAGGGTTGTCTTGTGTGACTTGTGTGCCTTCAAACTTGACTACTTGCATGCTTGTTATCTAACACATGAGTTTCTTGCAGGGTTTGTTTACAGTCCTTAATCTGGACTCATAACAGGGTTTACCTATATTACTCCATGCAAATCATAACATCATACCATTGCATACATCCTGCATAAGGACTAACCCATTTCAAGGATCTCAAGGGCTCGTGATGCAGGTCATGATGAAGCAAAATGTCTAGCAAGGGGCAAAGGGGATTTATTTTCCTCTAGCCGAGGTTGTCAGGGGCCATGACCCACTCGATATGGTGAGCCTTGACTCTTGAAGAAGGATTCTCAATAATATGCAGTTCCTTCAATCAAGCTACCCAAATTCAGATGCTAACAATTTTCTTGTTTACCCCGCGAGATCCTTGAAAACATCGCATGCATACATACATGTTATTGCATTACAGGTACCGCTGTTTACAAGTCACTTACCTTCTTTGCTGTTTATTTCAGCAGTCTCATTATGAATCCTGAATCATCTACTGAGCAATCCATCAAGGCCCTCCAGGCTCAGAACGCCCAGTTCCAGGAGTTGATTAAGAGCCTAGCCCAAGGTCAACAGGATTTGAAGACTCTGCTCTCGAAGAAGAAGAAGAGAACGGTGTTGTTCAACCCGAGATGCAAATCTGGGAATGGATCACTAAACGAGGTTGAGCTGACTACCCCATCTGTGGAAAAAGACAGTCCCCATGAGAGAGAAGCTCCTAGTCCAGTGGTCTCCGACAACGAGACGGAGTTCAACGATGAGCAATACCCTCCAGTTGAGGACAAGTACAAACAATTGGAAGACCGGCTAAGTGCTATAGAGATACAAAAAGTGCCCGGCCTGGACTTCGAAGATCTAGGTCTGTCTTCGGGGGTAGTGATCCCACACAAATTCAAGGCACCTGCCTTTGCAAAGTACGACGGGGCATCCTGTCCTAAGCTGCATCTCAGGTCGTACATAAGGAGGATCCAGCCCTACACGGCTGACAAGAATTTATGGATTCACTTCTTTCAGGACAGTCTATCAGGAACCTAACTCGACTGGTTCTATCAACTGAATGGAACTAACATCCGCAGCTGGGAGGACTTGGCCACTGCATTCTACAAACAGTACCGGTACAATGCCGACCTTGCTCCCACGCGCACTCAGCTTCAGGGAATGTCTATGGGTGCAGGTGAAGGTTTCAAAGAATATGCGCAAAAGTGGAGAGACCTTGCTGGAAGGGTACAACCACCTCTAACTGACCGTGAGCTTGTGGACATGTTCTTGGGGACCCTGTCGGGACCTTTCTTCAACCATCTGATTGGGAATTCTTCTGCTGGGTTTACAGATTTGATCTTGACTGGGGAAAGAATTGAAGCTGGTATCAAGAGTGGGAAGATTCAAGAGGCCACACCTCCTGATACTCACAAAAAGCATCACATGGGGAAGATAAAGTCTAATGCTGCATACAGTCAAAAGAGTTGTCGTGACCAACATGCAGGGGCAGTCATGATCTCTGGTTCTGCACCACGCCGACAACCACAAAAGGGAAATCAGTGAAGGCCGGACGAGCCTAAAAGAAAATTCACCAACATCAACATGCCATGGTCACAAGCATTGCATCATATGTTGAAAATGAATCTGATTGCGGTGATCAACCCTCCTGCAAATCCCAAGACCTCCTCTCCAAACTACAACCCAGAAGTGAGGTGTGCTTATCATTCTGATAGCCCAGGGCACGACACTGAGGATTGTTGGGCGCTAAAATATAAGATCCAGAATATGATCGACGCTAAGGAGATCGAATTCGAGCCTGCTGAGACTCCCAATGTGATCACTGCTCCCTTGCCCAAACATGGCTAGGATTGGAAATTTTTGTGCATTCAAATGTTCAAGTTTTAATTTTCTTTGATTGTTCAAACATTTTATTTCATGTCAAACTTGGTTATTTCATTAATGCATTACACGTGTATGTTGTGAAGTAATTATGTTTACTATGCTTAAAATTGCTTTCATTTTTTGATGTTCAACTCTCGGTTGATAATTCTAAGCCTCTTGAGGGAGGATGACGAAAACGATATCACGATCTTTACAGTATGCTTTTGAACCGACCCCACTGATGAGGTACAGGCATTGTTTCAATTCCTAAACACTGGAGTTATAAGGAAGATAATCCCTCGTCAACCCCTCTGAGCCAAAGAAGTAGGAGTTTTTCTTTTTCGAAATTTAAAACCCTTAATCATAACTTGGGGCAGGGTAGTTCTCTCAGTTGATCCAAGTGCACAACGAATGGCACCAAAGAAGTCCTTCCAAAACAAAAAGACAGTGATGGTTCCGAATAATTAAAGACAGGCAGTCATTACTTCCAAAAATAAAAGCCCGATAAGTCAAAACCTACGAAGGAGACTTACAAAAACCAGGGCATCCCGCTGACTGTAATCACAAAAGAACAGTTCAGGCAAAAAACAGGGATAACAAAATCAAAAACGAAAGAGGTCCTACAGACTCTCAACAAAAAAATGATTTCCTATTCAAAATAAATTGTCAACATCCGAACCATCGCCAGAATATCAGGATAAAGACTCAAACAAGGTATAATGTACGATCAGCTGAGTTTAGGTTTGAAGAACATCACGAAGAGCGGGTGGGTACAAATAATTTGAGCCTTTATCCTTTGTTTCTTAAACCATGAACCAGGCCACGTTATAACCCTCAAAAGTCCTAGTTGAAGCATAGGTTAGTTCGAAAGCATACTGTTATAAAAGGTATCTTGACTCCTTAAGGCTTGCTGTGAAATAACGAGTTGACATCACATTTTACAAAATTCACTGGTTTTACTGAAAATGCATTTTTCTAAAAAAAAAACTTCAAGACAGACATAAGCTTTGCATTTTGAAATAACATTGCTTGCACATGACTATTTGTTTGAACAACATAGAAGTTCGCACGGCGAATGTCTAATGAACAAAAGAACCTCCAATCAAGGGGCATGGCATGATCATTGTCTGTCATATGGGGCAGTTAAGTCAAGATTCAAAGAATCTCTCAAAAGGCCAACCAGCTTGGGGCAAATCTCCATCACTTGGGACATTGGACGATCAAACGAAGATCTTCTGGTGGTATGGCAACACAACAACAGGGGCACCTCCCTACATCCTGAGAGTGTGGACATAGTCAAAAAAATACTACGCATAATCAAAGACCCGCTAGGTTGACACACCTAGGCAAAAATAAGGGCTTCCCAGCGAACCAAAAGGGTTCGGGAAAAAATCAGGGATGAAAACGAAAAATCTGTACACCCGGCAAGTCGAAAACCTGAAAAGGCGGCTTGGGCAAAAATGGGTATCCCGGTGGAATGAAAACCCGAAAGGGCGGTCCATGCAAAAGTTAGGGATCAAAGCGTACGACTATATCCCGTCATCTCGTCACTTGCCTACCAGAAGAAGATTTGTCAAATCGGCAGTCATCAAGCACCTCCACAGGCATCTTCCCCCACAGAAACAGGGGCAATACGAGTTGTCTAAGCAATCTAATTGCTCTGTCCCCCAAGGTACCAAGGTAAGTTCGGCTGAAGAATATAACCAAGATATCTTAATTCCCCAGAGAGTGAGCCAAGATTCAATAATTCTCCTCAAGCAGTTGGTCTCCCAATCAGCCCTACAAGGCACAATATCCCCTAGCAAGTCAACAATACTCTCCCCAAGCAGAGTTAATATACTGTCAGCCATAAGGAAGTCGGATTATCCCCCACAGATCTCAACATTCCTCAACGGAGTACACAATCATTCCTAACAAGCATCCCCGGAAATCTTGATCTAAGATTGTTCCCCGGCGGTATACCAAACATCTAGTGGAGCCACTTCCTCAGTGCAATCTCAAAAGTCTCCCCAGGAGAGTTGATCCGTATCCCCAGCAGGTCTTAAAGCTTATCCCCAGTAGATTCTGGAAAGCTTATCCCCTGCAGAGCATGAACGCATCTCCCCGGCTTTATTCGAGGTTATTCCCCACCAGAGCATATAACTGGGTTATCCTCAGCTAATTACCACGGAAAGATCGTCCCCGACGAAGTCTTCCTATCCCCAGCGAAGTTCATCAAATCTTCCAACGAAACTCAACAACGATATCCCCAGCGGAGTTATCATCAACCTCAACAAAGTACCTCTCTTTCCCCACAGAGTTCACTCCCCGTAGAGTAATCTATTCGCTAGGTTTATTCCCCAGCGGAGCCATCTTCTCCTACCGGTATTCTTGCAACATCAGCCCAGGATTCAACAAACTTCCCGGAATTCGTCAAGGATTTATTTTCCCGGACGAGAATACATTCATAAACATCGCATCTTCATACATTATAGCATGCATACGCATCATACAACACAAATCTCATTTATGCTTGAGAACATCTTAATATCATGCAGTTCATGCATCATGACACTGCATACAAATAACGTTTTGCCTTTTCAGGAAAAGGTCAATCAAAAGATGATTACCATCTACCTCTACAGTTCCAGATCAACATTGGTAACAAGCAAGGAAAAATCAGTGGACGACTGATCGTGGGTTAATATCCGAAACCAAACAGGACAATTATCTACTTGATCATCATCAGGCAACCCTACACCGGTCCCTTCTCAATTTTCAGAAGAAGTCTTACACGGACTTATCACCAAAGTAACCCTACACCGGTTCCTTTTATTTCAGAAGAAGTCTTACACGGACTTATCTCAAGATGACCTTACCCCGGTTCATCCAGAAGTTTTACACGAACTTATCTTGCAGTAACCTTACCCCAGTTTCATCCAGAAGTCTTACACGGACTTATCTCAAGATGACCTTACCCCGGTTCATCAAGAAGTTTTACACGAACTTATCCTACAGCAACCTTACCCCGGTTCCTCCAGAAGTCTTACACGGACTTATCCCGAAGTAACCTTAGCCCGGTTCCTCCAGAAGTTTTACACAAACTTATCTCAAAGAAACCCTACACAGGTTCTCTCTTTCCAAAGATGCAGTTTTACACGGACTCGTCATCAGAAACCCCACCAAGGTTTTATTTCTTCTAGGATGCAGTTTTACACGGACTCGTCATCAGAAACCCTACCCAGGTTTTACCTCTTCCCAAAGATGCAGTTTTACACGGACTCGTCATCAGTAACCTTACACAGGTTTCCTTCTCAACTCCATATGTAGTTTTACACAGACTCGTCATCAAAGAAACCCTACACAGGTTCCTTCTCCCTTTCAAAGATGCAGTTTTACACGGACTCATCATCAGTCAACCCTACACGGGTTTCCTTCCTTCAAAGATGCGGTTTTACACGAGCTCATCATCAGGCAACCCTACATAGGTTCCCTCTTTCAACTTACAAAAATTACCTATCAACTGTCGCAACTCCAGATCCGATTCCTGTATCCTGCCAGGGTGTATCTATTGATGACTATTTCTAGATTCGATTCCTGTATCTAGCTAGGGTGTATCTGTTGACGACTATTTCTGGACTCGATTCCTGTAACCAGCCAGGGCACATCTACATAAAGGGTTTAAAGATTCGATTCCTGTATCCAGCCAGGGCACATCTACACGAAGAGTTTGAAGATCAACTCCTGTAACAGGCCAGGTAAGTATTTTTCTTTCTCAGGTACGCAAGTTCTCGCTAAGGAATCTCTTACGCGATCGACACCTAGATGGCATCTATAAGTCCATCCTCTTATCCACCATATCTCCAAATGGCATCTATAAGCCCATTCCCGCCATCACACTGCTGATACTCTACTATGTGAGTGCAAATTTCTGGGCACTCTAGTGTTCAATCATCTTCCACCTTCGGACTACGAAAGGCACGCCAGCCAATCTACATCCTCAGGTCTAAGAAGATTGAACAGGGGCAACTGTTGTACCCCAAAATTTTCCCTCCCATATTCTCCAAGGATTGGCAAGATCAAGCTTCAAAATCCCTCAAGGGTTGCACAGTCCAATTGCCTCCTAACACAGTCAAAACTAGGGTTTTGGTTCTGAAAAAGAAGTTGAGGTTTCCAAGGGTCGAATCAAGTCCCACATGCCCATATACATTGTCAAGCATCCATATGTCAAGTTTCAAGACTCACATCATCAAATTGCACAGTCAAAAACCCTAATTGCTCTACAGTCAACTGCAGGGGCAAAATGGTCATTTGATAGTCAAAAGTCAAAATTTTTGGTCAACATCTTATTTTGAAGCCACAAACATCATTTGATCAATTGTTGATCATGATTATCCAAGCATGGCTCAAAAGGTCTCAAGATGCAAAAGTTTCTATTTTTGGACAGCTGAAAAGTCAACTGCAAATTGACCAGGGCATAACTTCTTCATGGTTTATCAGAAAAATTCCATCCAAATCTCATTTTGAAGAGAATTACATTTCCTACAACTCATCTTCACACTTCAAGTCCAATAAATTCTCTCACAAAAAGTTATCAATTTCAACATTATAGGTCATTTTCAAAAGTCAACAAAAAGGCACTTTAAGTCAAAGACCATAACTTGAGATTGGTGAATCAAAATGACATGGGACCAAAGGCATTGGTTAGAGGACTTCAAGACCTTTCCAAAATGTCCAAGAACATATTCATAACTTCAAAATTGAGCAAGATATGCCTTGGAGAAGTTAGGAAATTTTTGGGAATTTTGAAAGGTCAACTTTGCTTCAAAAGCTTCAAAATTGCTAATGGGCCTCAAATTCTTCCTTGAATCATTACCCAAAGCATATGCACGACCCATTAATCTCAAAGGGATTTATTTTCTTATTTTTAATTAATTAATTGAGTTTTTATTCTTATTAATTCATTTAATTAAATTTAATTATAAGAAAAATATCAAATAATGGTTTTAAATCTTTTTTGTGCAGCAAATATGTTCATTATATGCAAGAGATTTCGTGCACCATCTCAAGGGGACAATATCATCCATATTTGGCAAGATTTGCATGAAAAAAAGATTGAAAAAGATGTGATAAAATCAAATATTGAAATCATTAATTCAATGGATCTTTGGGCTTGGTTTTGACCTAATTTCAGTCACTTACTTATGCACAACTCAACCCTATTCTAAAGGACACAAAAAACTGCTGAGAAAGGCCATAACCAATTTGCAAAATTTGATCAAAAACTTGGAAACTGAAATCCTAGTTACTGCACAATTCAAAGCTTCAAAAGCATTCCAATACATTGCCAAAACATCCAGGAAGCATTTGCAATCGAGAACGAGTCAAAACCTGTAAAGAACTGAAGAACACATGTTATACGGTTTGCCAAAATTCCTTGAATTCCATATCACGATTCATGCACTTTTAGCCATCTTTCTTGATTGATTTATACTAATATTAACATTCTGAAGCGATTGGTACAACTTAATTGTGATAATATTGCCTAAATCAGAATCCACCATGGTTGAAACTTAGGGTTTCAGAAGCTCTAAATTGGGGCTTTCCTCACATGGTAAAATTGGACATTCAAACTGGTATAGACCAAATCGTGACAACAAGACGAATTCAATGAAACAATCGCGCCTTTTTTATATTTCGTCCTCTTCTAATCGCTATTTTCTGGACTTTGGTTTTGTGGGGGTTTAAAACCCCCGCTATTTGTTTTATAATTGCAGGGAAAACAAGGAAGAAGATGGATGTGGCTTATGATGACTGGAGCGTTTGAAATCTGGCGCGTTTTTCTTGTTGTATATCATTAATTTTTGTTTTGTATTATATTATTTGTGTTCCATTACATAACAAATGCGCGCAAACAGCTCAAGTGGCAAGGTATTCGCTTGGTAAATGCTGGGACCTGGGTTCGATTCCCAGGTCCCCCATATGTTCAATAATTTTTGTCTTAAAGTATTCCTATGCAGCGTTCAAACGAAGGTTCACCATGCACGCACATGCTAAGGCCTGACAAGTGGCTTCAAGGACCAATCTGAAGGCTGCAGGAGGAGGTCCATGGTACACTCAGTCAACCATCCCACACGTGATCCCAAGAAGTCAAAAAAGGCTTTGTTCTGATGGGCCAAAATTGCTTCCAAAAACCTCCACAATGGGCCAGACACCCCCCTTGTTTGTATTCTTTTTAATTTCTCTTTCTTTTCTTTTTTGTTTTAATTTGTTTTAATTGTTTTAATTGTTTTATTTAATTCACCTAAATTAATTTTCATAATAAAAAAATCAGAAACTAAAATATGTTTAATTAATATTTAATTCACTATTAATTTATTTTGTAAATAAACTCTAACCATTAATTTAGTAAATTAGGTTTTAAAAATTTAATCTTTTCTTAATAAATTAAAACAAGTAGAATTAGGGTTTTGACCTTTTCATCTTTTTCTTAAATAAATAATTTTCTCTCATTATTATTATTATTAATTACTAAATATTTTTGTAAATAAACATATAATTTAATTAATTAGTGTAAATTAGGTTAAATTTTAATGTTTTCTTACAAAATTAAAAACAATCTAGAATTAGGATTTCCATTCAATTTCAATTTTCTTTATTTCATAAATACAAAAACCTAAAAAAAACATTTCTTTTCTTAATTAAATAATTAATTAGCTTTTAATTCCATTTAATTTCAAAAGGGTCAAAACCCTCGGACATTCGATTCTAATTTCTTTTCGCGCATTTATTTCTTTTTTCGAATATTATGTAACTGCTCAAGCCATGTAATAGTAACTAGGTTTTACTTTCCGCATCTTTTATAAAACGGGCCTTTGTAATTTGGCGATGTATAGACCCGCGCCTTGTAATAACGTAGGATTTATCTTTTCGCATTTAAATTTCCGCACTTTTAAATTCTAATTGCATGAAAGAATGTATGGCTAATTAAAAATAACTCGTAGCTCACCAATGCCTGATCTAAGATAATTGCTAAACATGAAAACAACACACAAATTCACACACCACACTTAGGGTACGCCTCATTGTTGCCTTGCCTTCGAAACGTGGTCGTTGAGTATAGGATGTTTTAGTAAGTCCTTATGTCCATGATCCAGTTGCCTCGGAAAAGTTGCCTCGAATTAAAAAAGGATCAATGGCATAAGGGTAACTTCTAAGATGTCCTACTGTTGCTCTGGTGACCACCATATCTCTAAACTCGAATTGACCCGAACACCTCCAACGGTGGTGCTACCTACCTCTCAATGGTGGGATGGCACTACCTTAAGGACATTTACACAGCCTAATTCCTTAGGGTAGGTAGATGACTCGTAGATACTTGCTCTATTCAAAAACAAATCAAAAAGACTCTTTTCACACCGACACTTTCAAAAAGCTTTCAAAATAATTTTTCAAACACTCTTGAGGACTGATACAAGAGTTATTCCGAAACTTTCAACGAAACTTTTTCAAACCCACTCACGATTGAAAAGCAAACACTTTTGAAAACACAAATGAGCAAGTATCTAAGAGCCCATGGATAGAAAGGGTGCTAACACCTTCCCTTTCTATAAATCTACCTCCCGAACCGAGAACTATCTCATAAGGAATTTTGTTGTGCTTTTGTCCTGTCCATGTTGGAGAAAATAAAAGACGGTGGCGACTCTTGCTTACCGCGACATTTCGCGAACCAGCTTTAAACAGTCAGTTCTAAATCCACCGATCACAGAAATATTTCAAATTCTTCTTCAAAAATGACCTATAATGTCTTGCATCCAAACATGGCTTTCCACTTGGAATTTGCTCTTGACCAAAAAAGATGGCATGAAGTAGATCTCTTGAATGAAATTTTTAAACTTGAATCATTCAAAATATCCAAAATTTGAAAGAGTTATGAATTGTTAAAGTTGGAAAAAAATCATGAGATGACCTATAATCTTTTGCATTTTTAAGGCAACTTCCATCCATTTTCTCACTTTGCACATAAAAGAAGGCATAAAGTTCACAACTCCAAGATCATTAATTAAAATGAATGGGCTTAAGGTGATAAAAATTGACCAAGTTATGGCCATTTGAAGTCACACATGAAAGATAGGGGATTCATCTGGAGGACTTGTAATCTTTCTTCCTCATCAAGTCTCTTCCTCATGAAAACTCCTTGGAACTTTTGAAATGATTTGTTGATAACCCTTTAAAGAGAAGGATGTATTTGGAATCACTCAAAAATAACAAAATATGAGCAAGATATATTCCTTTGAAGTTCAAAACCCTAGCTCCTTAGATCAAGAGAATGCTTTGAGGAACTTTGACAAGCTTGAACAAACTTCTTATACCAACATTCTTGCTTTGTGAATAGAATTTGTTGAGGATGATAATGAGAACTCTTAGCCACCAAAACCACTTCCATATCTTGAAAATTGAGAGAAATATGCTCTTGTGACCAATAGGAACAAGGCCTTGCCATGACAATTCTTCCAAAACCAATCCAATAGTGAGGTTTGAACTTCTCAAGCTTTATTGACTAGGGCATGGAAATAAACTCATGAACCCATGGGGTAACTTATTAAATCTCATTACCTTTACCTACATGGGTAACAAGCAAGACAAACCATCATTGCATTTTATTAGTTAAAAGAAGAAATCAAGACAAAAAAAATATTCATGATCACAAAAGAACATAAGTCAAGGTGCTTGGTGATTCCTCAAAAAGGGAAAAGCTACATATAGGGAGGGGAACCAAGTATCCTAGTGTGATCTTTTTGTGAATGAATCAACATGGTATGATGAAGGGATCTTAGGGGTAAAAAATTGGGGTACAATAGCTTCCCTTATTTAAGTTTCTTCTATCCGGAGATACGAAGGTTAAAATCTTCGTGTCGACGCGATCGAAAATACTTAAATATAAAACAAACTGTATTTTTGGCCCTAAGATGCCATGTAAATGTTTATGATCATGAATGCATATGAACAAGACCAAAGAGACGCAAAACACCACTGGGGATGTAATAATAATAAAGAAACAAGGGAGCGACCCAACCAGGAAAATAAATCACTGGTGGATCAAAAGACCTGAATCAAATAGGATGGTAGAATGGTCAAAGGATACACCAACTTCTACGGAAGGCAAAGCTACCGATGTTTACTGAAGGCAGAGAGAAAGATAACAAACATCGACGTTCATTGCTGATGTCCTACCAACATTCACTGAAGGTAGGAAGAGAATATGTCATATCACTGCCGTTCACTGACGATGAACTACCAACGTTCACTGAGGGTAGCAAAAAGATAACAAACACCAACTTTCACTGATGGTGATCTACCAACTTTCACTGAAGGTAGAAAGAGAAAATATATCATATCACCACCGTTCACTAACGATGAACTACCAACGTTCACTGAGGGTAGCAAAAAGATAACAAACACTAACTTTCACTGATGGTGATCTACCAACTTTCACTGAAGGTAGAAAGAGAAAATATATCATAGCATCGCCGTTCACTAACGATGAACTACCAACGTTCACTGAGGGTAGCAAAAAGATAACAAACATCGATGTTCACTGTCGATGTCCTACCAACTTTCACTGAAGGTACGAAGAGAATATATCATAGCATCGTCCTTCACTGACGATGAACTACCAACGTTCACTGAGGGTATCAAAAAGATAAGAAACATCGACGTTCACTGTCGATGTCCTACCAACTTTCACTGAATGTAGGAAGAGAATATATCATAGCATCACCGTTCACTGATGATGAACTACCAACATTCACTGAGGGTGTGATACGGTGGAAGAACCGACTGTTTTTACTGGTTTGCATTTTGCGTTTTTTGTTCGCAAAATGTCGCGGTAAGCAAGAGTCGCCACCGAATTTTATTTTATCCAATCAGGAAAAGGAAAAAGAACAGAAAAAACCTTTTTTGAGAATATTTCTGAGTACGGGGGGTAGATTATAGAAAGGGAAGGTGTTAGCACCCTTTCTATCCATGGTTTTCCATGGGCTCTTAGGTACTTGCACATTTTTAAAATTGCTTGTGTGTGCTTGTTTTGAAAAAGTTTACTTCGTGATAACCATTGTATCAGTTCTCAAGGATGTGACGAAGTTGTTTTTAAAAACTATCTTGAAAGGTGTTGGTGTGAAAAGTTTTGTTTGAGCAAGTACTTAAGAGTTTCTACCCACTCGAAAAAAAACTGTTCATTTTCCTTTAGACAACGCTATCCCATTATTAACGAATAGGTAGCACCGTCGTTGGAGTTTTAAGGGATGTTTGAAGGGACAAATACAGTCACAAAAGCAATGTTAGGAGGTGTTAGTAATCATCCTAAAGCCTTAAAGATCTGTTTCCGATGCAACATTCAAATGGGTCATTTGAGATCTTTCGGGGCTAGAGGACGATCGCTAACAAACCCTATACTTCATTACCGCGTAACCGAAGGCAACCGAAGTGGATTAAACCTTAGGAGTGAGCATGTGCGAGTGAGTTTTTTCAGTTAGTTTGTCTTTGCACATTTTGGTTATCTATCATTTTAATTTTCAAGCATTCTTCCTATACAATCCTATTAGCATACATCTAACAGTTTATAATTGCGGAAATTAAAAATGCGGAAATGTAAAACCTAACTATTACATGGCTTTCGCATATATAGAATTATTTAACTGAAAATAAAATGCGGAAATTAAAACCCTAATTAAAATCTATTACAACCTCGAAACAGTCACATAAATAATAATGGTAATTAAAATGCGCGACGAATTAAATGCGAAGAATTAATTAAGAGACCTAAAATCTAATTAAAAAATAATTTGGTTATTTTTTGGAGAAAAATTAATTATTTACAACCCTAATTTCTAATTAGTTTTAATTATGAAAAGGAATTAAATTAACCTAATTTAAAACTAAAATAATTAATTAAAGAAAATAACTATTTTATGAAAAAAAATGATTTTTGGGTGTTTTTGTGATTTTATGATTTTTTTTTGTAGTTAATAAAAAATTGATTAATTTGTGAAAGTAAATAACTAAATAAAACAAAATAAATAAAAGAAATACAAAATTAGATTGGGCCTGTTTGTTGAAGAAATTGGGGGGTGTAGATCTGAATTTTTGAGCCCAAGATGTGCTGAGCCCAAAGCCTTGCGCTGATCCAGTGAGGAGTCCTCCTGATGGTACACCATGGTCCCTGGTAGGTGGAGTCATTGGATCTGTTGATCATGAACGTGTTTAGATCTTGTGGTTGGATGATGGAGGTGCATGGTGAACGTTGGAGATAGCAACACATGGGATCCTGTAAAGAAGAATAAAAACAAGGAAATTGCTGGGACCTGGGATCGAACCCAAGTCCTCTACCCTTTCCAACATGTGTGCTTGCCATCTGTGCTACATGATTTATTTGTTAATAAAATAACAACAAGTCATAATATGTGTTAAAACGTAAGCTAGTGGACAAAACAGAAAAAGCGCGCGTCAGTTTGAATGGCCCAGTGATTGGATGCCACGTTATCACCTTCTTCCTTAGTCCGTCATTTTAGGTATAATACTTAAACCTGCGAATATCTTCCATAGCTACAAACCTGCAACCTTCAAAAATCAACACAACACATGATAAATGAATTCCAATTTCATGGATCAAACCGTCTTGATGCCGCGAGCATCCTAGTACCTTTTTCTGTGGCCAATTTTACCTATATGAGAAAGGCCTAAAATGACCAAATAAAACCTAATAATGGCAAACTTCAGTATATGCGCTAAAACTTCAATTAAACCAATCCAATACGTTACAAACATGATAACAAACACATACATACCATTAAAACATTTTTATGATGCAAGAATCATAGTAATCAAATTTGGAAAGAGAAGAAAACCGTATGAGTTGCAGCACACGATTCTTGATGCTTCAGGCCTTGCAAATGATTGGGACAGCTTCAGTGCACGCCCAAGATGCGATTGCTGGCCTTAAATTGCTTTGAATGGTACCGTGGAGTGAAATCCGATCCCTACTTTTTGACAACTTTTTGTGAGTTTGTTCTTGCTCTTTCAAGACTGCAAAACCTTGTTTTTCCTTGGTTCTTGTTCATTATATATGCTAGAGCGGATTAGGGTTGCAAAAACAGATGATATCTTTGGAATTTTGGAAGATTTGATTAGATTTGATTTTTCATCCATATGCAAACCTTCTATATTGAGCCAAATCATCCCATTTTTGTACCAATCATGCTTGATTCGATTTGGTCTTGATATCTCAACATAATTTGATTGAGATCATGTCAAAAAATCATATCAAAACATATCTTTGCTATTATTTGTCATTTATTTGATTTAATTCAATTTTAATTAATAAAAAATCAAAATAAAAATGAAAAATAAAGCAAATAATGTGTGGGTGAATATTTGGGTCGTGGACCATGCTACAAGTGAGGTGCAATCATGAAATGCTAAGCCCATTTGGTAAAAAATGCACTTTTGAGCATATTTGACTTTTGGCAATTTTGCAAAAAAGGTGAACTTTGACAAGGCACATCTCCTCCAATTTTAACCCTAGAGAGGTGTTCTTGGACTTTTTAGAAAGCTTAGGATGTCCCCTAAGCAACCCTTTTGGTCTCATTTCAATTGGATCTTCCAGGTTCATGTAAGAAGCTTTGACCCAAAAGGTGTTTTTGTTGACTTTTCAGAAGGACCTATAATGTAGAAATTCATATCTTTTGATGAGTGCATATTTTGAACTTGAGGGATGAAGATGAATTGTAAGTAATTGCATCCTCTTTAAAATGAGCTTTGGATGGAAAATTTCTGATAAAGTATGAGGAAGTTATGCTTGGTCAAAGTTTGGTTGACTTTTCCTAAGAAACCCTAATTTAACAACTTTTGGATTTTGATGAATTTAGGGCATTCCTTGAGGAATCATGATCAACACTTGATCAAATGATGGATGTAACTTCAAAATGTTGATGTTGACAAAAAATCTTGAAGTTTGACTGTATATGGGCCACAATTGACTTTTGACCTAATACAGTCGATTCTCAGGCATCTGGCCAATTAACTGAGAAAACTTCTTGTGCAAGGCATGAATCTTGACATGGATGATCTTGAGAACATATTAGGACCATGGAAAGCATTTTGGACTTTGGGGTTCACACATCCTGATGAAAATGGAACCCTAGTTTGAGGTACATTGCCTTAGGAGAGAGTTTGTCTGGTCAACTCTTGGGCATCCTTGAGCAAGTTGAGGATCTCTAGGAGTATGTTTTGAGAAAAATAAGAGGGAAAATTTTGGGGTACAACAGCTGCCCCTGTTCAATCTTCTTAAACCTGAGGATGTAGATTGACCTGTCTGTCTTTCGTAATCTGAAGGTGGAAGATGATTGAACACTAGAGTGCCCAAAAATTTGCACTCGCTTAAATTGACACTTGATTTGTTGATATCGGGAATGGGCTTACAGATGCCATTTGGAAGTTTCTAGAGAATTTCCTGAGATATTCCTTTAATGAGAATTCCTGTTCCTGTTGTTGATGAGGAATCTAATGAGGAATGTTGGTATTTGTCTAGGGAGGAATAGAATCTTAGGAGCTTCAGTTGTCCGTTACTCTACTGGGGAAATAACTCCTGCTTGAGGAAGCGGAAGTGAACTGCATATCAGGTTAGTGTACAGGCTGTGCCATGACTTACTGGAGAAAATGCGAAATCAGTCGTGTTTGATCAGGCCCAGGTCTTGCAGTATTGTGAACTGTTGTCTGGAGATAAGAGAGAAGGGACCTGGATAATAAGGTCATGAGAAGGAACCTGGATAGCAGGGTTGCTTCGAAATGAAAGCCTGGATAGCAGGGCTATGAGAAGGAACCTGGGTCGTAGGGTTACTTCGATATGAAAGCCTGGATAGTAGGGCTGTGAGAAGGAACCTGGATAGTAGGGTTACTTCGATATGAAAGCCTGGATAGTAGGGCTGTGAGAAAGAACCTGGATAGTAGGCTTACTTCGATATGAAAGCCTGGATAGTAGGGCTGTAAGAAGGAACCTGGATAGTAGGGTTACTTCGGTATGAAAGCTTGGATAGTAGGGCTATGAGAAGGAACCTGGGTCGTAGGGTTACTTTGATATGAAAGCTTGGATGTTAGGGTTGTGAGAAGGAAACTGGGTCGTAGGGTTACTTCGATATGAAAGCCTGGATAGTAGGGCTGTGAGAAGGAACCTGGGTCGTAGGGTTACTTCGATATGAAAGCTTGGATAGTAGGGCTGTGAGAAGGAACCTGGGTCGTAGGGTTACTTTGATATGAAAGACTGGATATTAGGGTTGTGAGAAAGAACCTGGGTTATAGGGTTACTTCTATATGAAAGCTTGGATAGTAGGGTTGTGAGAAGGAACCTGGGTCGTAGGTGTGATCGGTGGATCTGGAACTGACTGTTTAACGCTGGTTTCGCGAAATGTCGCGGTAAGCAAGAGTCGCCACCGTCTTTTATTTTCTCCAACATGGACAGGACAAAAGCACAGCAAAATTCCTTATGAGATAGTTTCTCGGTTCGGGAGGTAGATTTATAGAAAGGGAAGGTGTTAGCACCCTTTCTATCCATGGTTATCCATGGGCTCTTAGATACCTGCTCATTTGTGTTTTCAAAATGTTTGCTTTTCAATTGTGAGTGGGTTTGAAAAAAAAGTTTCTTTGAAAGTTTCAGATCGACTCTTGTATCAGTCCTCAAGAGTGTTTGAAAAGTTGTTTTGAAAGCTTTTTTTGAAAAGTGTCGATGTGAAAAGAAGTTTTGATTTGTTTTGAATTAGAGCAAGTATCTACGAGTCACCTACCTACCCTAAGGAATTAGGATGTGTAAATGTCCTTAAAGTAGTGCCATCCCACCATTGAGAGGTAGGTAGCACCACCGTTGGAGGTGTTCGGGTCAATTCGAGTTTGTAGGGACAGTGTGGCCACCAGAGCAACAGTACGACACCTTAGAAGCTACCCTTATGCCATGGGTCATGGACATAAGGACTTACTAAAACGTCCTATACTCGGCGACCACGTTTCGAGGGCAAGGCAACAGCGAGGCGTACTCTAAGAGTGGTGTGTGAATTTGTGTGTTATTTTCAGTTATATTTTATCTTGTCATGCATTATAGTGATCTACGCTTTAATTTTATTTGGGCATGCATTCTTTCATACAAGGTTTAGCAGTTAAGGGGTGCGGAAATTAAAGTACGAAAAATAAAGGTCCTACGCTATTACAAGGCGCGGGTCTATACATCGCCAAATCTTTACAAAGACCCGTTTTAAGTAAATAAGTGCGAAAAATAGAAAAAAACAATAAAAGGTCCTATTTACTATTACATATCCGGAGCAATTACATAATAATCGAACAAATTAAATACGCGCGAATAAAGAAAAGGGAATTAATTTTTTGTCTTTTTTGGTAATTAAATGAAATTGAAAACTAATTAATTATTTTAATTACAAGAAAATATTTTTTTGTTTTTTTAATATATTTTTTATGAAATAAAATAGATATAAAAAGAAACAAAATTAAAGATTAATCTAAATCTATTTTAATCATTAAAATGTTTAAATGGCCTAATTAAAAACTAGTTCAATTATGATTTATTTACAAAATAAAAATAATAATAAAGGTGTTAATTATATTTTTTTGGTTTTTTGGGTCAATTCTGATAATTAAAAGCAAAATAAAAGTCAAATTCATGATTATTTAACAATTAATTAAAATATGCATGCAAAAATATTATTTTTAATGTCAAAAATTAAATAAACATTTTTCTGATTAAAATGCAAAAAGAAAATATTTTTTGTGAATTTTTAAATGCATGAGAAAATTATTTGAATATAAATTAAATTAAGATTAAAAATATAAAACAAGGAAAAACAAAGAAAACAAGTTAATTATGGAAAAGGTGGAAAAAGGCCAGAACCAGGACTTGAACTCGTGCCCTTTGGAGGAATCCACTGATGCGTTGCCAGCTGAGCTGCATATTTTAATTGAAACAATAATAACACATATATATTATATTAGTAAATCAAGTATTCCCTGAAAAAAAGAAAAGCGCGCTGATATTCAAACGGACAAATGAGGAGGGGACGCGTCAGCGTCTTCTTCCTTGGACACTGGTTCTTTTACCTGCGGATTTCTATCCGCAGGAAAGTTCGCAGGCTGCTTCAAAAATGGTCCTCAGGCCATGAAAACACCACCTAAAGCCATGGATGATCTCGTCTTGGTCCCCTGATCACGTTCCTACTCATGGTTCGCTTTGATTTCTCCTGAAAACCAAACGCCTAAAAACAAAATACACAAACCCTAGGCACGGATTTGGTCATACAAGGCATAAAAATGGAATTGAATAATGCTATTAGATCCAGAATCAAACAAACAACATGATTATACCAAAAAATTTGAGAAAAGATGCAGGAATAGAGAGTATGGATTTCGTGCACAGGGGCAAGTTTGAGACAACTTACAGCGTCGTATAGGTGATCTCAGGCTGTGTTTTTGGTCTCTTCAGCTTCAGGGCGTGGCAATGAAGAAGGCTATGTGCTTCTTTTGATCTCAAAGTGCCTGTAACCTAGCTTTCAATCCCTCACTTTTTTGACAAATTTTTGTTTTGGTCCTGGCCGTTTTTTAGCTTTCTAGGTCGTGAAAAAAATTGTGTTGGCTTGCATATCTCTTATGTAATGAGTTTTGATCAAAATTATGGCCAATAATGCAATGCATTCATGCTTAGGATTCTCCATAAACTCCATTGAAGCACTTTCCATTCTTAAGCCAAAATTTGAATTCTTGCTTCTTTTAGCCCCTTGCACGAAATTGGAATGTCAATGATGATGTATCAAAGCAATTCAATATAAGAAATATCCCCTTAATCAACTTTGATTTTATTTGATTTTAAATGATTTAAAATGAATTAAATCAAATAAAATTAAATAAAAATGAAAAATTTTAAATTTTGAAATAATTTGTGGGACACATGGGAATCATGGCCAAGCTGAATCAAGTGGAAAAAGTGGGCCCCTTTTGTCAAAAATGATATTTGAAGGATAAATGATTTTGGCCATTTCACAAATATTTCCCAACTTCTCCAATGCATATCTTGCTCAATTTTGAAGTTATGAACATGTTCTTGGACATTTTGGAAAGGTCTTGAAGTCCTCTAACCAATGTCTTTGGTCCCATGTCATTTTGATTTACCAATCTCAAGTTATGGTCTTTGACTTAAAGTCCCTTTTTGTTGACTTTTGAAAATGACCTATCATGTTGAAATTGATAACTTTTTGTGAGAGCATGTCTTGGACTTGGAATGTGAAGATGAGTTGTAGGAAATGTCTTCCCCTTCAAGATGAGCATTGGATGGGATTTTTCTGATGAACCATGAAAAAGTTATGCCTTGGTCAAGTTACAGTTGACTTTTCAATTGTCCAAAAATAGAAACTTTTGACACCTTGATGATTTTTGAGCCATTCTTGTGAAATCATGATCAAGACTTGATCAAATGATGATTGTGGCTTCAAAATAAGATGTTGACCAAAAATTTTGACTTTTGACTGCCAAATGACCATTTTGCCCCTGCAGTTGACTGTGGAGCAATTAGGGTTTTTGACTGTGCAACTTGACCTTGTGAGCCTTGAAACTTGACATGTAGGTGCTTGACAATGTTTATGAGCATATGGGACTTGATTGAGCCCTTGAAAACTTCAATTTCCTTGCAAGAACCAAAACCCTAATTTGACTGGCTTAGGAGGGTGGTTGACTGTGTAGCCCTTGAGTAGACCTTGAACTAATTGAGGTGGTGCTTGGAAAAACTTTGAAGATTATGGGAGGGAAAATTTTGGGGTATAACAGTTGCCCCTGTTCAATCTTCTTAGACCTGAGGATGTAGATTGGTTTGCGTGCCGTTCGTGATCCGAAGGTGGAAGATGGTTGAACACTAGAGTGCCCAGAAATTTGCACTCACATAGTTGAGTATCAGCAGTGTGACAGCGGGAATGGGCTTACAGATGCCATTTGGAGAGATGGTGGATAGGAGGATGGGCTTATAGATGCCATCTGGAGATGTCGATCGCGTAAGAGATTCCTTAGCGAGAACTTGTGTACCTGAGAAAGAAAATGGTTACCTGGCCTGTTACAGAAGTTGATCTTCAAACTCTTTATGTAGATGTGCCCTGGCTGGATGCAGGAATCGAATCTTCGAACTCTTCAGACGTGCCCTGGCAGGATACAGGAATCGAGTCTGGTAATTTAGTCGTCAACAGATACACCCTGGCAAGATACAGGAATCGGATCTTTGAACTCTTCAGACGTGCCCTGGCAGGATATAGGAATCGAGTCTGGTAATGTAGTCGTCAACAGATACACCCTGGCAAGATACAGGAATTGGATCTTCGAACTCTTCAGACGTGCCCTGGCAGGATACAGGAATCGAGTCTGGTAATGTAGTCGTCAACAGATACACCCTGGCAAGATATAGGAATCGGATCTTCGAACTCTTCAGACGTGCCCTGGAAGGATACAAGAATCGAGTCTGGTAATGTAGTCGTCAATAGATACACCCTGGCAAGATACAGGAATCAGATCTTCGAACTCTTCAGACGTGCCCTGGCAGGATACAGGAATCGAGTCTGGTAATGTAGTCGTCAACAGATACACCCTTGCAAGATACAGGAATCGGATCTTCGAACTCTTCAGACGTGCCCTGGCAGGATACAGGAATCGAGTCTGCTAATGTAGTCGTCAACAGATACATCCTGGAAAGATACAGGAATCGGATCTTCGAACTCTTCAGACGTGCCCTGGCAGGATACAGGAATCGAGTCTGGTACTGTTAGTCGTCAACGGATACACCCTGGCAAGATACAGGAATCGAATCCTCGAACTCTTCAGACGTGCCCTAGCAAGATACAAGAATCGAGTCTGGTACTATTAGTCGTCAATAGATACACCCTGGCAAGATACAGGAATCGGATCTTCAGTTGCGACAGTTGATAGCAATTATCTTTGCATTAACCTTTGTCCTGAAAAGACAAAACGTTAGTTGTGCGTAATGTCATGATGTATGGCATGTGAGATATGATAAGTGTGATTGTATGTTTATGATGCGTATATGCATGCTATAGTGTATGAAGATGTGATGTTCATGAATGCATGTTTTGTCTAGGAAAGTAAATCCTTGACAGGTGCCGAGAAGTCACATCCTGGGCTGATGTTGAAGAATAGAGCTTCGTTGTTTCCGCTGGGGATGATGGTTGTAAGAATACCGGTAGGAGAAGATGACTCTGTTGGGGAATAAACTTGGAGATTACTCTGCGGGGGAAAATTATTCTAGCGACCTTGTTGGGGAACAATACTCTGTGGGAAGATAGGTACTTTGCTGGGATATTTGATGGTAATTCCGCTGGGGATACCGTTGTTAAGTTCTGTTGGAAGATTGGATGAACTCCGCTGGGGATGGGAAGACTTTGCCGACGACGATATTTCTATGGCTTTTGGCTGAGGATAACCCAGTTATATCCTGGTGGGGAAATAACCTTTGAATAAAGCCGGGAGACGCGTTCATGCTCTGCAGGGGACAAGCTTCCAGAATCTACTGGGGATAAGCTTCCTGCTGGGGAGATTGATTCAACTTTCCTGGGGAGACTTTTGGACTGGACTCTCCTGGGGAAATTTTTGAGATGTACTGGGGAAGTGGCTCCACTGAATGTCTATATACCGCCAGGGAACAATCTTAGATCAAGACTGCCGGGGATGCTTGTTAAGAATATTCGTATACTCCGCTGGGGAATGTTGAGATCTGCTTGGAGGATACCCAACTTCCTTAAGGCTGACAGGATAATTCTGCTTGGGGAGAGTGTATTGACTTGCTGGCTCACTTTCTGGGGAATTAAGGTATCTTGGTTACATTCTTCAGCTGAACTTACCTTGGTACCTTGGTGGACAGAGCAATTAGATCGCTTTAGACAACTCATTATTGCCCCTATTTCTAATGTTACCTGTAATTAATCCTTTGTTTCGTATGCAAATATTTATGAGTTAGCAGTTAATGCCAAATGCATATATCACAAATTGAACCTTGGACGTTCTTCGCAAAACAAAACAGGAAAAGGAAAAACAATTGGCAATTTGTCTGAAAAGTGAATTTGTATTGATTTTTGAATTGGCCTGTAAATAGGCGTTTTATGTACAAGAGGCTGACGTCCTAGTAAGAGAGCACCGCCGAATAAGAGAGTTTATACAAATTTGTACAAAGGGAAAACAAAACAGCTATGTGAAGAGAATAATCCCACTGGGTTCCAACTCTGCTATCGCCTTTATATCTTCGAGCGTCTCATCACTTTGCTGCTCAGTTGACGATGAAGCTGATCGATCGATGCCGTTTGAACTTGATGTTGATACCGGATTCTGGATGCAAAGTGATCCAATGAGACATAGTATTACGCTTTATCCCTAACTTTTGCCTGGACCGCCCTTTCGGGTTTTCAGTCCACCGGGATACCTATTTTTGCCCAAGCCGCCTTTTCAGGTTTTCGACTTGCCGGGTGTACAGATTTTTTTCATTTCATCCCTCATTTTGCCCGAACCCTTTTGGTTCGCCGGGAAGCCCTAATTTTTGCCTAGGTATGTCAACCTAGCGGGTCTTTTATCATGCGTAGTATCTTTTTACTATGTCTGCATTGGCGGGGTGAGGAAGGTCGTCACCATCCATGGTGGTTAGGATCATGGCTCCTCCTGAGAACACATGTTTAACCACAAATGGCCCTTCATACGTAGGGGTCCATTTGCCCTTGGGATCACTCTGAGGAAGGATGATGTGTTTGATTACCAGATCCCCAACTTGATACTCTTGTGGTCTGCCTTTCTTGTTAAATGCCCTGATCATCCGTTTTTGGTACGTATGACCATGGCAAATAGCAGTGAGTCTCTTTTCATCAATTAGGTTCAACTGATCAAGTAAGGTCTGGATCCAATCATCTTCGCTCAGATCTGCATCCTTCATTATCCGGAGAGAGGGTATCTGCACTTCAATAGGCAAGACTGCCTCCATGCCGTAGACCAAGGAAAAGGGGGTTGCCCCGGTTGACGTCCTTGCTGAGGTGCGGTACCCATGAAGAGCGAACGGTAACATCTCGTGCTAATCTTTGTAAGTCACTGTCATCTTCTGGACAATTTTCTTGATATTCTTATTTGCTGCTTCTACAGCCTCATTCATCTTCGGCCGGTAAGGAGAAGAGTTGTGGTGCTGTATCTTGAATTGCTCGCAGAGCTCAGTGATCATCTTGTTATTAAGATTGGTACCGTTGTCCGTAATGATCCTTTCCGGGACGCCGTATCGACAGATCAGGTTGTGTCGAATGAACCGTGCCACGACATTCTTGGTTACAGTGGCATAGGAAGCTGATTCAACCCACTTTGTAAAGTAATCGATCGCTACCAGGATGAAGCGATGCCCATTGGATACCGTAGGTTTAATCTCGCCGATCATATCAATGCCCCACATAGCAAAAGGCCAAGGTGCTGTCAGGACGTTCAGAGGAACTGGAGGAACGTGCACCTTGTCTGCGTAAATCTGACATTTATGACATGTTCGAGAATGTTGGTAACAGTCGGCTTCCATTGTGGACCAGTAATATCCTGCCCGAAGGATCTTCTTTGCCATAGTATGTCCACTGGAATGTGTTCCGAATGTACCTTCATGTAGCTCTGCCATGATCCTTTCTGCTTCAGTCTTATCCACACAACACAGTAAGGTCGAATCATGGTTTCGCTTGTACAGGATGCCGTTGCTAAGGAAGAACTTTGCTGCGAACCTTCTCAGAAACTTCTTATCATTAACAGACGCACCTTCAGGGTATTCCTGAGCTTCCAAGTATCTCTTCACCTCATGGTACCAAGGTTTCTCAGTTACTACCTCAGCCTCAAGATCACAACAGTATGCCGGTTCGTCCAGTTTCCAGATAATGACTCGGGGAGCCTCATTGTCCCATTTGACTTTGAACATGGAAGACATCGTAGCTAACGCGTCCGCCAACTGATTCTCCTCTCTTGGGAAGTGTTCAAAAGTTATCTCGGTGAAATGGGGGATCAATGTCAACACACATTCTTTGTAAGGAATAAGGTTCGGATGTTTCGTATCCCACTCGCCTTTGATCTGATTGATCACGAGAGCGGAATCTCTGAAGACACTCAGAAACTTGATCCTTAAGTCGATCGCAGTTTGAAGACCCATGATGCATGCCTCATACTCCACCATGTTGTTGGTGCAGTTGAAACATAGCCGGGCAGTGAGTGGAGTATGAGTGCCTTGAGGAGATATGATCACAGCGCCAATACCGTTAACCAAAGCGTTGGAGGCTCCGTCAAAGTGCATAGACCATCGGGATCCTTCCTCAGGTCCTTCATCCGGTCCAGGTACTTCACAATCAGTCACTATCATGATGCTCTCATCCGGAAACTCGAAGTTCATTGACTGATAGTCGTCTACTGCCTGATGTGCCAAGTGGTTTGCCAATACACTTCCTTTGATAGCTTTCTGAGTCGTGTACTGGATGTCGTATTCTGTCAGGATCATTTGCCATCTTGCTATTCTCCCAGACAGAGCAGGCTTTTCAAATATGTACTTTATTGGATCCATCTTTGAAATCAACAAGGTAGTGTGAGTCAGCATATACTGTCTCAGCCGGCGAGCAGCCCATACCAAAGCGCAACAAGTTTTCTCGAGCAGTGAGTATCGGGTCTCACAGTCGGTAAACTTTTTGCTAAGGTAATAAATGGCATGCTCTTTTCGGCCAGGCTCGTCATGCTGCCCCATCACACACCCCATTGAGTTGTTGAGTACTGTCAGGTATAGTATCAAAGGTCTCCCTTCAACCGGTGGCATAAGAATGGGTGGTTCTTGGAGATACTCTTTGATTCTGTCAAAAGCAGCCTGGCATTCATCATTCCAACGTACTACCTGATCTTTCTTCAGCAGTTTGAAGATTGGCTCACAGGTAGCAGTTAGATGCGAGATGAACCGAGCAATGTAATTTAGGCGTCCTAGAAAGCCTCGGACTTCTTTCTCTGTCTTGGGAACTGGCATCTCTTGAATAGCATTAACCTTGGCAGGGTCCACTTGAATACCCTTGTCACTTACGACGAAGCCTATCAACTTTCCAGATCTCACCCCAAAGGTGCACTTGTTCGGGTTCAATCTCAGCTTGTACAACTTCAGACGGTCAAACAGCTTCTGTAAATGGTCAAGGTGTTCCTCCTCAGTTTGGGACCTTGCAATCATATCGTCAACATACACTTCAATCTCATGATGGATCATATCATGAAATAAAGCAACCATGGCACGTTGGTAGGTTGCCCCAGCATTTTTCAGTCCAAAAGGCATGACCTTGTAGCAGAAGGTGCCCCACTGAGTGACAAAGGTAGTCTTTTCCATGTCTTCAGGTGCCATCTTGATCTGATTATAACCTGAAAAACCATCCATGAAGGAGAAAACCTTGTGCTGAGTAGTGTTGTCAACCAGAACGTCAATGTGAGGTAGGGGGAAGTCATCCTTGGGGCTGGCCCTGTTCAGATCCATGTAATCGACACACATTCTGACCTTACCATCCTTCTTTGGTACCGACACCACATTTGCAACCCACTGAGGGTAAGAAGTCACTGCAAGAAAACCGGCATCGAATTGCTTCATAACCTCAGCTTTGATCTTCTCAGACATCTCTGGACGCATACGGCGGACCTTCTGCTTAACCGGAGGGCAGTCTTCCTTGGTAGGAAAATGATGGACCACAATGTCGGTATCCAACCCAGGCATGTCTTCGTAGGACCAGGCGAAGATTTCCACATAATCATGTAACATCTGAGTCAACCGTTGTTTTACGCTGAGCTCCAGATTGGCGCCAATCTTGACTTCCTTCCTATCTGTCTCAGTACCCATATTTATCGTTTCCACTGGCTCTTCATGTGGTTGAATTGCCCTCTCTTCCTGGAGTAACAGTCTTGCAAGCTCGCCAGGCACTTCGCAATCATCTTCACCTTCGTCTTCGGCTAAGTTGATCGGATTTTCGAAGTCATAACTGGCAGTAGCAGAGTCGTTACCAGTGAGATCCAGAGTGGATTGAAACCTGTATGAGTGAGTGTGTGTAAATACAACTGTTTTGCAATATATAAAGAAAGAAAGAGAGCGCAAGATTTGAAATGTGAAAAACGTCCAATGCTTTTATTCATGATATATGAAAGTGACAAACAAAAGCCCTCACAAATAAAACCACGGTGCCCCGGGTAAGACACCGGGCCTAAAGTTTCAAATTATTGTTTATTACAAATCCAAAACAAAGAAGTTCATTACTGGGTGACAAAAGTAATGGGCATAGAGTCTTTGGCAGTCTAGTTGCTTGGTCCACCGTTGGTCGTCGAGTAAATCCAGCTGTCAAACTCAGATTCTTCCACTTCGTCTTCATCCCCAATAGCATTTACTCCATGGTTAGGCATGGGAGCAGTCACCACATTGGGCTTCTCGGGCGCCTCGAACTGAACCTCTTTAGCATCAATAAGGTCTTGAACCTTATTCCTCAGGGCCCAACAATCATCTGTGTTATGTCCCGGGCTATCAGAGTGATAAGCGCAGCGGGCGTTGGGGTTGTATTTCGGAGATGCTGTGTTTACCATCTTGGGAGCCTCTTTGACAGTTACCAGGCTAGTTGACAGCAGTTGCGGCAGGATCTGAGAGAGAGTCATGCTGAGCCGAGTATACTTCCGCTTGGGCCTCTCAGCTCTGGGTTGGTTGTACTGTTGTGGAGCAGCAGCAGGCTTAGAAATAACCACCGCGTTGACAGCTTGGCGGCGTTCAGGTTTGTCCTGCCTTCTTGGACCATACACAACACTTGCCTCCTTCTTGAAGGGCTTCTTTTCAGCATTGGAGGAGGTACCCTTCTGTATCTTTCCCGATTTTATACCAGCCTCGATCCTCTCACCAGTCAGGATCAGATCGGTAAACCCAGCAGAGGAATTACCAATGAGATGGTTGAAGAATGGACCAGATAGGGTCCCCAAGAACATGTCTACTAGCTCACGATCTGTCAATGGTGGTTGCACCCTGCCAGCCAGGTCTCTCCATTTCTGTGCGTACTCCTTAAAACCTTCAACCGTTCCCAGTGACATACCCTGGAGTAGGGTACGTGTGGGAGCGAGGTCGGAATTATATTGATACTGCTTGTAGAAAGCAGTGGCCAAATCCTCCCAGTTACGAATGTTGGTTCCATCCAGCTGATAGAACCATTCGAGGTGAGTCCCTGAAAGACTCTCCTGGAAGAAGTGGATCCATAAGTTCTTGTCTGCTGTGTAAGGCTGGATCTTCCTTACATAAGAACGGAGGTGCATCTTGGGACAGGAAGCCCCGTCATACTTCACAAAGGCAGGCGCCTTGAACTTGTGCGGGATCACCACCCCAGAAGATAACCCCAAGTCTCTGAAATCCAACCCAGGCACACGTTGAATCTCCATAGCATTTAATCTGTCCTCCAGCTGCTTGTACCGGTCCTCAGCAGGAGGGTACTGTTCGTCGTTGAAGTCTGTCTCAGTGTCAGAGACCACATGACTAGGGACCTCTCTCCCTTGGTGGCTATCTTCCCCCACAGATGGAGTAGTCCTCTCAGCTTCATTTTGCAAAGTATTCCCGAGTCTGCGCCCAGTGTTGAATAGCAAAGTCCTCTTCTTCTTCTTATTCTTCTTCAGGAGCAAAGCCTTCAGCTCTTGTTGTCCCTGGGCCAAGTTCATGACCATCTCCTGAAATTGGGCGTTTTGGGCCTGGAGGGCCTTGATAGCTTGTTCAGTAGTGAGTTCAGGATTCATGATGCTTGAGTGCTGAAATAAACAGCGAAGGAGATTAAGCAACCTGTAGGAAAAGGGTACCTGTAATGCATATGATGAATGAAATGCGTATGAATCATGTTTTCAAAGACAATCGGGAGTCAACTTTGTAAACAAAAGGAACACACTTTATTAGATTCAAACTTGAATTGTTCAACAATCTGCCCTTAGGCGTTACAAGAGTGAAAATACTGAAAAGGAAATAAAGCTGTAAAAGAAACAATCCAGAGCCCATCAGTGCTCCCATGGCCTCCTCTTCTCAGTACGGATATAGTCATTCAGGGCCCGCTCGTTCTCCAGTTGCTTGGTCAGCTTCTGGATCTTCTGTTCCTGTTCGTTGAACTTTTCCCGATAATAATCCCGCTCTTCCTGTAGTTGCGCCCAAGACCTTTTTAGTGTATCAACATCAGTGGGTATCTGAGGAGGGAGAATAGTTGGAGGAATCCCATCTTCATCAGGACTTTCAAGAACGATAGGCCTGACAGCTTCATATGGCATACCTAACTTCTGAGCACGGATGCGGACCCATTTGTGGTAGGCTTCCATAGGTAGAGAAGTCTTCGGTCCCAGCTCTTGTGGGTCGGATTTTTGAATTCTGTCCCAAGCTTTGATGAATCTACGGCGCAGTTCGTCACTATCTTTCTGAATCTCAAAACTGATGTGAGGCACCCGCATCTCCTGAGGCCCTGCTCTTCTGGCTCTTCCAAACTGACGGAGAGCTAGACATGGATTATAAGAGATTCCTCCTTGGGTACCAATTAAAGGAACATTAGGATATTCTCCGCAACGATCAATAACAGCTACTTCATCCAAACCTCTGAGAGTCCAAATGATGTCACTATCAGTGAGAGACATTAACCTATGAGCCCAGCCTCTTCCTTCTTGGTTCTTTAGCACGAACTTGGGGAGGTGCGAAATAAACCACCTCACCAACAAAGGAGTACAACACCACAGAGTTCCTCGTCTTCGGGCAGTACGAGCATAGAGTTGTTGCAGGATATCACCCAAGAGAGTGGGCACAGGGTTCCGAGACATGAAGATCCTTATGGCAGTGACGTTAATGAAGCTATCAGGATTAGGAAACAAGACTAGGCCATAGATTAAGAGAGCCAAAATGTCTTCATACGCCCTAAAGTCCAGGTCATTCCAGAAATTTTTAGCTTTTCCAATCAGAAACTTAGCCAAGAAGCCCTTAACTCCGCTTCTAGTCTCCCAGTTGTCCATCACTTCCTTGTTGGGTCAGGGGGAGAGCTGCAGCAACCTCCTCAAGCCTAAGAGTCTTTTCCCAACCAGTGTAGGGAGTCTGATCCAAGATAGGGATACCAAGCAAATCAGAGAACTCTTCCAGGGTAGGGACCAGCTGGAAGTCTTGAAAGGTGAAGCACTGGTACAGAGGGTCATAGAACTAGGTCAGGACACTCGTCAACTGTTGGTCCCACTTTGCCGTGACTAAACTGAGAAGAGAACCATGCCTCTGGATGAAGGAAGTAGTATTTGGAATTCTGCTAACCAACTCTTCAAGCAACTCAGGTGGGTGAACAAAGTTGAACCGGATAGTATTCCTTCGCATAGGCATCATGATGTCCTACAAAACAGAGCAAAGGTGAAACCTTCTTGTCTTTGAAATGGTCAGTCTTTATGCAGGATGCATGCAATGTTCATGATGGCATGATGTCATGATAAAGCACACCACAAATATTTACAAAGGCAAACATGATAAGGCATACAAGTCACACAAGACAAGCCCTTAGAGTTTAGGCTAGCATGGGGTCTAGGTATTACCCTCTTTCAGTTTTTGGTTCAGACCTGTCCTATCAGAAGTAACCGGGTTCTAGAGGATCCCAATATCACTGACTACCCTCAATCGGTCATAACTCCAGCATCGCAATCTTTTCTTGCAGCCAGAACCATCACGAGAGTTTAGCCTCAACGGGCGTAGCATACTGCTACTGTTCTATTGGCCAAGTTGGGTCATTTAAGGTTCTAAGGTCGGTTGGTGCTTAATGACTCCTCAGAAGACCCATATTCTCCTCGTTGCAACACAAGGGATATCGGTACAGACCAAGGTGTCACACCAACGTAGCCATTGCTTCACCCATGTCGGTCTACGCCGGACAGGTCCCTCACAGCTTATGCTACCTAACAGGGTATCCCCAGATCCGGGTTAGGATCTATGTAACTCCGATGCAACCCACAATAATAAAGCAAACAAAGCACAACAATTGAAAACACAGTTATAAACTATCCTAAGGTACACCTCACTTTATTGGATTCTCCCCAGCAGAGTCGCCAGTTCTGTGATCGGTGGATCTGGAACTGACTGTTTAACGCTGGTTTCGCGAAATGTCACGGTAAGCAAGAGTCGCCACCGTCTTTTATTTTCTCCAACATGGACAGGACAAAAGCACAGCAAAATTCCTTATGAGATAGTTTCTCGGTTCGGGAGGTAGATTTATAGAAAGGGAAGGTGTTAGCACCCTTTCTATCCAAGGTTATCCATGGGCTCTTAGATACTTGCTCATTTGTGTTTTCAAAATGTTTGCTTTTCAATTGTGAGTGGGTTTGAAAAAAAATTTCTTTGAAAGTTTCAGATCGACTCTTGTATCAGTCCTCAAGAGTGTTTGAAAAGTTGTTTTGAAAGCCTTTTTTGAAAAGTGTCGATGTGAAAAGAAGTTTTGATTTGTTTTGAATTAGAGCAAGTATCTACGAGTCATCTACCTACCCTAAGGAATTAGGCTGTGTAAATGTCCTTAAAGTAGTGCCATCCCACCATTGAGAGGTAGGTAGCACCACCGTTGGAGGTGTTCGGGTCAATTCGAGTTTGTAGGGACAGTGTGGCAACCAGAGCAACAGTAGGACACCTTAGAAGCTACCCTTATGCCATGGGTCATGGACATAAGGACTTACTAAAACGTCCTATACTCGGCGACCACGTTTCGAGGGCAAGGCAACAGCGAGGCGTACCCTAAGAGTGGTGTGTGAATTTGTGTGTTATTTTCAGTTATATTTTATCTTGTCATGCATTATAGTGATCTACGCTTTGATTTTATTTGGGCATGCATTCTTTCATACAAGGTTTAGCAGTTAAGGGGTGCGGAAATTAAAGTACGAAAAATAAAGGTCCTACGCTATTACAAGGCGCGAGTCTATACATCGCCAAATCTTTACAAAGACCCGTTTTAAGTAAATAAGTGCGAAAAATAGAAAAAAACAATAAAAGGTCCTATTTACTATTACATATCCGGAGCAATTACATAATAATCGAACAAATTAAATACGCGCGAATAAAGAAAAGGGAATTAATTTTTTGTCTTTTTTGGTAATTAAATGAAATTGAAAACTAATTAATTATTTTAATTACAAGAAAATATTTTTTTGTTTTTTTTATATTTTTTATGAAATAAAATAGAAATAAAAAGAAACAAAGTTAAAGATTAATCTAAATCTAAATCTATTTTAATCATTAAAATGTTTAAATGGCCTAATTAAAAACTAGTTCAATTATGATTTATTTACAAAATAAAAAAAATAATAAAGGTGTTAACTATATTTTTTTGGTTTTTTGGGTCAATTTTGATAATTAAAAGCAAAATAAAAGTCAAATTAATGATTATTTAACAATTAATTAAAATATGCATGCAAAAATATTATTTTTAATGTCAAAAATTAAATAAACATTTTTCTGATTAAAATGCAAAAAGAAAATATTTTTTGTGAATTTTTAAATGCATGAGAAAATTATTTGAATATAAATTAAATTAAGATTAAAAATATAAAACAAGGAAAAACAAAGAAAACAAGTTAATTATGGAAAAGGTGGAAAAAGGCCAGAACCAGGACTTGAACTCGTGCCCTTTGGAGGAATCCACTGATGCGTTGCCAGCTGAGCTGCATGTTTTAATTGAAAAAATAATAACACGTATATATTATATTAGTAAATCAAGTATTCCCTGGAAAAAAGAGAAAAGCGCGCTGATATTCAAACGGACAAATGAGGAGGGGACGCGTCAGCGTCTTCTTCCTTGGACACTGGTTCTTTTACCTGCGGATTTCTATCCGCAGGAAAGTTCGCAGGCTGCTTCAAAAATGGTCCTCAGGCCATGAAAACACCACCTAAAGCCATGGATGATCTCGTCTTGGTCCCCTGATCACGTTCCTACTCATGGTTCGCTTTGATTTCTCCTGAAAACCAAACGCCTAAAAACAAAATACACAAACCCTAGGCACGAATTTGGTCATACAAGGCATAAAAATGGAATTGAATAATGCTATTAGATCCAGAATCAAACAAACAACATGATTATACCAAAAAATTTGAGAAAAGATGCAAGAATAGAGAGTATGGATTTCGTGCACAGGGGTAAGTTTGAGACAACTTACAGCGTCGTATAGGTGATCTCAGGCTGTGTTTTTGGTCTCTTCAGCTTCAGGGCGTGGCAATGAAGAAGGCTATGTGCTTCTTTTGATCTCAAAGTGCCTGTAACCTAGCTTTCAATCCCTCACTTTTTTGACAAATTTTTGTTTTGGTCCTGGCCGTTTTTTAGCTTTCTAGGTCGTGAAAAAAATTGTGTTGGCTTGCATATCTCTTATGTAATGAGTTTTGATCAAAATTATGGCCAATAATGCAATGCATTCATGCTTAGGATTCTCCATAAACTCCATTGAAGCACTTTCCATTCTTAAGCCAAAATTTGAATTCTTGCTTCTTTTAGCCCCTTGCACGAAATTGGAATGTCAATGATGATGTATAAAAGCAATTCAATACAAGAAATATCCCCTTAATTAACTTCTTTGATTTTATTTGATTTTAAATGATTTAAAATGAATTAAATCAAATAAAATTAAATAAAAATGAAAAAATTAATTTTAAATTTTGAAATAATTTGTGGGACACGTGAGAATCATGTCCAAGCTGAATCAAGTGGAAAAAGTGGGCCCCTTTTGTCAAAAATGAAATTTCAAGGATAAATGATTTTGGCCATTTCACAAAAATTTCCCAACTTCTCCAATGCATTTCTTGCTCAATTTTGAAGTTATGAACATGTTCTTGGACATTTTGGAAAGGTCTTGAAGTCCTCTAACCAATGTCTTTGGTCCCATGTCATTTTGATTTACCAATCTCAAGTTATGGTCTTTGACTTAAAGTCCCTTTTTGTTGACTTTTGAAAATGACCTATAATGTTGAAAATGATAACTTTTTGTGAGAGCATTTCTTGGACTTGGAATGTGAAGATGAGTTGTAGGAAATTTCTTCCCCTTCAAGATGAGCATTGGATGGGATTTTTCTGATGAACCATGAAAAAGTTATGCCTTGGTCAAGTTACAATTGACTTTTCAGCTGTCCAAAAATATAAACTTTTGACACCTTGATGATTTTTGAGCCATTCTTGTGAAATCATGATCAAGACTTGATCAAATGATGATTGTGGCTTCAAAATAATATGTTGACCAAAATTTTTGACTTTTGACTGCCAAATGACCATTTTGCCCCTGCAGTTGACTGTGGAGCAATTAGGGTTTTTGACTGTGCAACTTGACCTTGTGAGCCTTGAAACTTGACATGTAGGTGCTTGACAATGTTTATGAGCATATGGGACTTGATTGAGCCCTTGAAAACTTCAATTTCCTTGCAAGAACCAAAACCCTAATTTGACTGGCTTAGGAGGGTGGTTGACTGTGTAGCCCTTGAGTAGACCTTGAACTAATTGAGGTGATGCTTGGAAAAACTTTGAAGATTATGGGAGGGCAAATTTTGGGGTACAACAGTAGGGTTACTTCGATATGAAAGCCTGGATAGTAGGGCTGTGAGAAGGAACCTGGATAGTAGGGTTACTTCGGTATGAAAGCCTGGATAGTAGGGCTATGAGAAGGAACCTGGGTCGTAGGGTTACTTCGATATGTAAGCCTGGATAGTAGGGCTGTGAGAAGGAACCTGGATAATAGGGTTACTTCGATATAAAAGCCTGGATAGTAGGGTTGTGATAAGGAACCCGGGTCATAGGGTTACTTCGATATGAAAGCCTAGATAGTAAGGCTGTGAGAAGGAACCTGGGTCGTAGGGTTACTTCGATATGAAAGCTTGGATTGTAGGGCTGTGAGAAGGAACCTGGGTCGTAGGGTTACTTCGATATGAATGCCTGGATAGTAGGGCTGTGAGAAGGAACCTGGATAGTAGTGTTACTTCGGTATGAAAGCCTGGATAGTAGGGCTATGAGAAGGAACCTGGGTCGTAGGGTTACTTCGATATGTAAGCCTGGATAGTAGGGTTGTGAGAAGGAACCTGGATAGTAGGGTTACTTTGATATAAAAGCCTGGATAGTAGGGTTGTGATAAGGAACCTGGGTCGTAGGGTTACTTCGATATGAAAGCCTAGATAGTAGGGCTGTGAGAAGGAACCTGGGTCGTAGGTTTACTTAGATATGAAAGCTTGGATAGTAGGGCTGTGAGAAGGAACCTGGGTCGTAGGGTTACTTCGATATGAAAGCCTGGATAGTAGGGCTGTGAGAAGGAACCTGGGTCGTAGGGTTACTTCGATATGAAAGCCTGGATAGTAGGGTTGTGAGAAGGAACCTGGGTCGTAGGGTTACTTCGATATGAAAGCTTGGATAGTAGGGCTGTGAGAAGGAACCTGGATAGAAGGGTTACTTCGGTATGAAAGCCTGGATAATATGGCTATGAGAAGGAACCTGGGTCGTAGGGTTACTTCGATATGAAAGCCTGAATAGTAGGGCTGTGAGAAGGCACCTGGATAGCAGGGTTACTTAGACATGAAAGCCTGGATAGTAGGGATGCGAGAAGGAACCTGGATAGTAGGGTTACTTCGATATGAAAGCCTAGATAGTAGGGCAGTGAGAAGGAACCTGGGTCGTAGGGTTACTTTGAAATGAAAGCCTGGATAGTAGGGCTGTAAGAAGGAACCTGGGTTGTCGGGTTACTTCAAAATGAAAGCCTGGATAGTAGGGCTGTGAGAAGGAACCTGGATAGTAGGGTTACTTCGAAATGAAAGCCTGGATAGTAGGGCTTGTGGAAAGAAACCTGGATAGTATGGTTACTTCAAAGTGATAGTGTAGATTAGTCGACCCGTTTTGTTTTGGGAACTGAGTTTCCATTAGTCGTATGCAGACGTGATCTGTATAACTGCTGGATTTGTTGAAGCTAATCATCTTTCTTGAAAAGATAACGAGGTTAGTTATATGCGATGCATGAAATTCAGGGTGAGATGATGTTCTCAAAATAAATGAGATTATTCTGTATATGATATGTATGTGCATGTCATGATGTATGTTTACGAAATTCTATTGGGGTATGCCTGCGTCTGGGAAAATAAATCCCTGACGGTTGCTGGAGATTTGTAAATATTCTGTCGGGAAGAGATGCGGCTTGAGAATGAACTTTGCGGGGAATGAACTTAGGAAGTTAATTCTTGTAGCTGAAGTGATGAACTCTGTCAGGGATTGAGCCTCTGTATCTAGAGAAATAAACTCGGCTTGGGAGAAAACTTTATGACTCGCTTGTGATTATGAAATTCGGTCGGGGAATATAGATGTTGATTCTCTGAAGGAACTTTGCTGGGGAAATAGCTCCTGTTTGGGGAAGCCGATGTCAAAGCTTTAGTTGCCTCTACTCTGTGGGGAGTATAAACATCAAAGGGTCGTATGCTGAGGATATGGTAATGACTTTGCATCAGGACTTTTCTGCCCCTATACCTGCTGGAGAAAGTACCCGCGGAGGCTTTGTGGATGGTTTGAGTGTTATCCCAACTCTTGGAGTCCTTGGTGAATGCAGATCGGGGTAATAAACCTTCTACTGATTAGACAAGTGACGAGATGACAAGACGTAGTCGTACTCTTCAAATCCCTAACTTTTTCCTGGACCTCCCTTTCGGGTTTTCAGTCCACTAGGATACCATTTTTTGCTCAAGCCGCCTTTTCAGGTTTTCGGCTTGCTGGGTGTACATATTTTTTTTTTGTTTTTATCCCTAAGTTTTTCCCGAACCTTTTTTGGTTCGTCGGGATGCCCTTATTTTTCCCTAGGCCAGTCAACCTAGCGGGTCTTTGTTCATGCATAGTATTTTCCGGCTATGTCCATGTTCACCGGGTACAGAGAATTGTCATTGTCCATAGTAGTAAGTGTTGCCACACTGCCAGAAGATGCTCTTTTGATCGTACATGATTCGTTGCTGGAATTCATGTCCAATTCCCCAAGTGATTCAGATGGATATTTGTCCCTGGCTACTTGGCATCTTTGAGAGATTCCTTGAATCTTGACTTGACTGCCCCAGATGATGGACAATGATCCTGCCGTGCCCCTTGGTTGGAAGTGTTTTTCCACTTAAGGTGATCCTTTTCATTGAGAAGGTTTTTGTTTATCGAATATCCGTCGTGTGAATTTCTCTGCTGTTGAACAAATAGTCATATGCAAACAATGGTATTTTAAGAATGCAAAGCTTATGTCTGTCTTGAATTTTTTTTTTGAAAATGCAATTTTTTAGTAAAACAGGTTTTGCAAGAGAGTGATATCAACTCGTGATATATGGAAAACCTTACAGGATTCAGGATACCTTTTGTAACAGTATGCTTTCGAACTACCCCATGCTTCAACTAGGACTTTTAAGGGTTATAACGTGGCCTGGTTCACTGTTCAAGAAACAAAGGATAAAGGCTCAAAATTTATTTGTACCCACCCGCTCTTCGTGATTTTCTTCAGTCATATGCTCAATTAATTACCTGTTTAGAATCCCAGTTGAGTTCTAGAATATTGTCCTTGATGTTCCGGTGATGGTTCAGATACTGACAATTTATTTTGAATAGGCAGTCATCTTTTTTGTCGAGGATTTGTAGGACATCTTTCTTTACTATCCCTGTCTTTTTCCTAAACTGTTTCTTTTTATGGTTACAATCAGCGAGATGCCCCAGTTTTTTCCTTAAGTCTCCTTCATAGGTTTTGACTTAGCGGGCTTTTCTTTTGAACAATAATGACGACCTCTTCTTAATGATTATACGGAACCATCACCATCTTCTAATTTGGAAGGACGTCTTTGATGCCATTCATTATGTATGAAGTAGAATATTGTGACTAAATGTGCATCTGAATTAACTGAGCAAACTACCTTGCCCCAGGTTATGATTAAGGGTTTTAATTTGTGTGGAAAAAAAACTCCTACTTCTTAGGCTCAAAGGGGTTGACTAGGGATTATCTTCCTTATTACTCCACTGTTTAGGATTTGAAACAACGCTTGTACATCGTCAGCAAGGTCTTTTCAAAAGCACACTGTATGGATTATGGTATCGTTTTCGTCAACCTCCCTCTAAAGGCTCAGAGATTTTGATCGAGAGTTGAATATCACAAAAAGGAAAGTAGTTTAAATATAGTGAATACGAATGAATTGATTCAAAACAGACATATGCAATGCATTGATAAAGTAACAAAGTTTGACATGAATAAATGTTCGTACAATCAAAAGAAAATTACAAATTGAAAATTCTGATGAACGAAAAGCCCTCTTGTCAGAACTTGTCACTTCAAATGGTGGGCCTTGGAGGAATGACAGAAATATTCCAGTTGACCATCTTGTGTGAATTCCAATGCTCCGTCATCAATCAGGTCTTGAATTTTGTATTTTAACCTCCAACAGTCGTCAGTATCATGCCCCAGGCTGTTGGAGTGGTATGCACATCTTGCATCAGGATTGTAGTTAGGGGAAGAAGTCTTGGGATTCAGATGAGGTCCTATCAACTTAATCAGATTCATCCTCAACAGGTGTTGTAAAGCTTGAGACATCGACATGTTGAGTTTGGTAAACTGCCTTTTGGGTATATTCGGTTTACTCTGATTAACCCGTTGTTTTTGGCGAGGTTGTTGTTGGACCCGTGATGTGGTAGCAATTTGGAAAAGTCCACTCTTCACAAAACCATCCTCTTGTCTTCTCGGGAGTTGATCAATGAATTGGTCCCCAACCTCAACTGTTTGCTTCATATGGTTGCAGCCGTCTTGATGAAGTTTCTTGATAATGGCTCTCAGCTCTTCTTGTCCCCGGGCTAGGCCTTGGATAAGAGCCATCTGCCCCATCATCTGGGTTCTCATTTCTTCTACCTCAGCTTGCAGTTGTTCCAAACCGTTCGTCCTTATTGTCTTCAGGAATTTTCTTGGCCAGGTCTCTAGCGAGGAGTGCTTTCAACTCTTCCTGCCCCTTGAATAAGTTTAGGAACATTTGCATGAATTGAGCCTCTTGAGTTTGGAGATCTCTATTGTCTTGTTGGAGAGCCATCTTCCTTGCTGAAATAAACAGCGAGAAAATGAGAGACCTGTACTGGAAGACATGTTATGCAAATTACGTGCATGCAATGTTTTCAAGGATCTCGCGGGGTTAATAAGAAAATGTCAAAAGTTGAATTTTGCAGCTTTGATTGAAGAACTTTGTATCGTTAATAGTCCTTCTACAAGAGTCAAGCTCACCATATCAAGTGGGTCATAGCCCCTGACTCAAGTTGTTGAGTTTTGATCTTCTGACGACATTGGCTAGAGGAAAATAAATCCCCTTGCCCCTTGCTAGACGTCTGATTTATCGTAACCTACATCACAAACCCTTGAGATCCTTGAAATGGTTAAGGAAATGCTGTGGCATGATGTTATGATGTGTATGCTATGCATTAAGCGAAAATGCAGGGTAAGAAACAAATTTATTAGATTTGTACAAACAAGGTCCTTCAAGGAACACAAACAAAGCCCTGCAATGAGTTCAAATTGTTAGGAAAAGAAATCAAGCAAGTCACACAAGTAGCCTTAGGTTTAGGCTTGCATGAATTCCATAGGTAAGTAACCTCTTGAAGTTTAGTTGGTTTCAAACCTGTCTTAAAAAGTAAACCAGGTTCTAAGGGATCTCAATATGACTGACCATCCTTTATCGGGCATTGCCTCAGCTCAAGCAATCTTTTCTTGCAGCCGAAATATCCCGAAAGTCTGATCTCAATGAGTGTAGCATCGAGTATCAACCAATCTTCAACTCTATACCGAGGCCGGCTATCTCACTACTTTCTAATGGCCAAGTTTGTTCAACTAAGGTTCTAAGGTCCGTTAGTGCTTTACGACACCACGCGGCGGCCCCGTATTCTCCTCGTTTCTCCACGAAGGATACTGGTATGAACCAAAGTGCCACACCAACACAACCATCGCTTAAACCATATCGGTCTATGTCGTACAGTCTCCACGATCTATTGCTGTTTACCTAATGAGTGCCCCCAGATCCGGGTGTATGATCTATAGTAACCCCATCAATAACCCTTTAAAAATGAAGCAAACAAACAAGAAAGAAATTTTGAAATGACCTAGATCCTAAGGTATACCCCACTTTATTTTAACTCCCCAGCAGAGTCGCCAGTTCTGTGATACGGTGGCAGAATCGACTATTTTTACTAGTTTGCATTTTGTGTTTTTTGTTTGCGAAATGTCACGGTAAGCAAGAGTCGCCACCGAATTTTATTTTATCCAATCAGGAAAAGGAAAAAGAACAGATAAAACCTTTTTCGAGAATATTTCTGAGTACGGGGGGTAGATTATAGAAAGGGAAGGTGTTAGCACCCTTTCTATCCATGGTTTTCCATGGGCTCTTAGGTACTTGCTCATTTTTAAAATTGCTTGTGCGTGCTTGTTTTGAAAAAGTTTACTTCGTGATAACCCTTGTATAAGTCCTCAAGGATGTGACGAAGTTGTTTTTGAAAACTGTCTTGAAAGGTGTTGGTGTGAAAAGTTTTGTTTGAGCAAGTACTTAAGAGTTTCTACCCACTCGAAAAAAGACTGTTCATTTTCCTTTAGACATCGCTATCCCATTATTAAGGAATATGTAGCACCGTCGTTGGAGTTTTAAGGGACGTTCGAAGGGACAGATATGGTCACAAAAGTAATGTTAGGAGGTGTTAGTAATCATCCTAAAGCGTTAAAGATCTGTTTCCGAGGCAACATCCGAATGGGTCATTTGATATCTTTCGGGGCTAGAGGACGACCACTAACAAACTCTATACTTCATGACCGCGTAACCGAAGGCAACCGAAGTGGAGTAAACCCTAGGAGTGGGCATGTGCGAGTGAGCTTTTTTCAGTTAGTTTGTCTTTGCACATTTATGTTATCTACCGTTTTAATTTTCAAGCATTCTTCCCATACAATCCTATTAGCATACATCTAACAGTTTATAATTGCGGAAATTAAAAATGTGGAAATGTAAAACCTAACTATTACATGGCTTTCGCAGATACATAATTATTTAACTGAAAATAAAATTTTGAAATTAAAACCCTAATTAAAATCTATTACAACCTCGAAACAGTCACATAAATAATAATCGAAACTGTAATTAAAACGCACGACAAATTAAATGCCAAGAATTAATTAAGAGACCTAAAATCTAATTAAAAAATAATTTGGTTATTTTTTGGAGAAAAATTAATTATTTACAACCTTAATTTCTAATTAGTTTTAATTATGAAAAGAAATTAAATTAACCTAATTTAAAACTAAAATAATTAATTAAAGAAAATAACTATTTTATGAAAAAAATGATATTTGGGTGTTTTTGTGATTTTATGGTTTTTTTATAGTTAATAAAAAATTAATTAATTTGTGAAAGTAAATAACTAAATAAAACAAAATAAATAAAAGAAATAAAAAATTAGATTGAGCCTGTTTGCTGAAGAAATTGGGGGGTGTAGATCTGAATTTTTGAGCCCAAGATGTGCTGAGCCCAAAGCCTTGCGCTGATCCAGTGAGGAGTCCTCCTGATGGTACACCATGGTCCCTGGGAGGTGGAGTCATTGGATCTGTTGATCATGAACGTGTTTAGATCTTGTGGTTGGACGATGGAGGTGCATGGTGAACGTTGGAGATAGAAACGCATGGGATTCTGTAAAGAAGAATAAAAACAAGGAAATTGCTAGGACCTGGGATCGAACCTAGGTCCTCTACCCTTTCCAACGTGCGTGCTTGCCATCTGTGCGACATGATTTATTTGTTAATAAAATAACAACAAGTCATAATATGTGTTAAAACGTAAGCTAGTGGACAAAATAGAAAAAGCGCGCGCCAGTTTGAATGGCCCAGTGATTGGCTGCCACGTTATCACCTTCTTCCTCAGTTCATCGTTTTAGGTATAATACTTATACCTACAGACATCTTCCATATCTACAAACCCGCAACCTTCAAAATTCAACACAACGCATGATAAATGAATTCGAGTTTCATGGAGCAAACCGTCTTGATGCCACGAGCATCCTAGTACCTTTTTCTGTGGCCAATTTTACCTGTATGAGAAAGCCCTAAAACAACCAAATAAAACCTAACAATGGAAAACCTCAGTATATGCGCTAAAACTTCAATTAAACCAATCCAATACGTTGCAAACATGATAACAAACACATACATACCATTAAAACATGTTTATGATGCAAGAATCATAGTAATCGAATTTGGAAAGAGAAGCAAACCGTTTGAGTTGCAGCGCGTGATTCTTGATGCTTCAGGCCTTGTAAATGATTGAGACAACTTCAGTGCACGCCCAACATGCGATTGTTGGCCTTAAATTACTTTGAAAGGTCCTGTGGAGTGAAATCCGATCCTTACTTTTTGACAACTTTTTTGAGTTTCTTCTTGCTCTTTCACGACTGCAAAACCTTGTTTTATCCTTGGTTCTTGTTCATTATATATGCTAGAGCGAATTAGGGTTGCAAAAACAGATGATATCTTTGGAATTTTGGAAGATTTGATTTAATTTTCCATCCATATGAAAACCTTTTGTGGCAGTAAACCAGCAATTAGGGTTTCTTGCATTTCTAAAAAGAAAATGAGTTCTCAAAGATCCAACTGGCTTTCACAGGTCTTCATGCTTCCTCAAGATTGTACTTATGATTTCTTCAAGCTACAAGATGTTGAGACAATTATGTCTGTTCATGGTCACATGTGATGTTGCTCACAGGTTTATCTTCAAAGAATCAGAAGAAATTTGAGTTTGGAAAACTTTAAAATTATCAAATCATCGCAAGGCATTTGATTGATTTTGAATTTTCTTAAAACATAGTTTACTGAAAAATAATGTTTGTTCTCAGGGCATGATTTGTTTGGGACAAGAGATGGAGGTTAAGACTGTCATTTAAGACAATCATGATTGTGGGATCCAGGTTGAACAGATGATTTACGTCCTTAAAACATTTGTTTGGTTAGGAAATGGAATATACAGTGCGTGTTTGTTTGGAATGCAGTTACAAAATTAGTGGGATTACTTGGAATTTAAGTTACCAGACTGGAGCATTTTGTTTCAAATATCTTGATTGGGAATTTCAAAACTCAATTAGGATGCGAAGAGAAATTAAAAGTTGTTGTTGATAAAGGATTTCAAGTTATTCAAGTGACACCAGAATATTTCATGCTACAATTCAAGATTTTCTCCAATTTCAAACGTTGTTACAAAACAATTTATTCTTTTAAATACTTTATGTTTTACAACTTATTGTATTTAAAGATGAATTGGTACAACTATTGGATACAATACAATACAAGAATGATTTTTTATAAATTACAAAGAAAATCCAAATGTTTGATTGGCCTAGGAGAATTAATCTATGCCTAAGTTTGTCTGAAGATTGAAGTCGTATCAAATTCCTTTGCTTATCTCCAAGACTTCCATGCTTGCCACAGATTTCTTTCCTTCCTTGATTTGTCATATCCAATTGTTCTCACATGAAAACAAAAGAAAGAAAAACATGGTTAGTGCAAATTATTTGGGCATGAACATAAATTTTTTTAAAAAAAAAGGCATTCATCATTAAGGTTTGCAATGTGGAATCAGAGTGTTGTTTAATTCATCACAATTTATTTCCTCTATTTGCAAATCACAAGAAGGTTATCCTTCTTGGTTCACAAAAAGAAAGAAAGAAAGAAATGCTACAAGCTGTCCAAACAAATGTTACAAACTGTCCAAACAAAATGCTACTAGCTGTCCAAACAAATGCTACAAGCTGTCCAAACAAATGCTACAAACTGTCCAAACAAAATGCCACAAACTGAACCAAACAAAATGCTACAAACTGAACCAAACAAAATGCACAAACTGAACCAAATAAAATGCCACAAAATGTCCAAATAGCATCACAAACAGCAGCATTACAATAGGACAAACCAGCAACATCAACAAAAAACGAGGCAGCAATATAGCAAGTAAGAAAATAGCTAAGTCAAACAAAATAGCAAAACTTGTTCAAGAAGCAATATATCATCATTTTCCATGCAAACCTTTCAAAATTAGAAAAAAGGAAAAAGAGAAATTTGCTTTCTTATTGTCATTGAGAGAGAAGAGAGGAAATAAGTCACCTAGGTTATTGGAATTGCCCAAAATGCACAACCTTGCTGCCCTGCCCACAGTCTGTCACAAATTGCATAGAAAATGGAAGAAAACAAAACTGCAACAAAAAAACCATGAGGACAATATACTAAAATATTCAAATTTGTTGGTTTCCCATCATTTTGAATATGGATATAACAGAAGCAGGGTCAATATAACAGGAGGAGGGTAATAGAAAGAAAAAACACATAGGTCTCAAACTGAAAGGATAGAAAAACCAGCATCCAACTCTCAAAAAACCAGCAACAAAAACCTATAACCAAACGAAACCTCAAAAAACCTGAACCAAATCTCAAACACAGTAATCAACCTTAAAAACCCGAACCAAGCTTCAAACACATCAAAACCAAAAACCAGCAACAAATCTCAACACTGTAACCAAGCCAAAAAACCCAAAACCTGTCAACTATCCAAGAGAAATATCAAACTGTTAATCATCAAACCAAAAACCAGGAACAAGCCTAGAAAACTCAAAAACCTGTAACAAAGCCTAAAACAACAAATCTCAACACTGTAACCAAGCCAAAAAACCAAAACCTATCAACCATCACCAAGAAACCACTAGCAAACTTCCAAAATCCCACAACCCATTAACCATCATCAAGAATAGCAAATCATTAACCATAAAAAAATACCCAAACACAGTAGCCAAGCTTCAGACAACAGAAAATCAGTAACAAACTCAAAAAAAAAACAAAAGCATCAAAACTCAAACATAGTAACAAAGCCTCATCAAACAATAACCAGCATCACCATCATTCAAAACACAGAGATAAGAAGAAGTTATCAACAAACCAGTGAAACCATCTCTTCCCCTCGCGCAACTTCTTCCGCCACTGAACACAGTCATCGTCTCGCCTCTCCCTTTTAAATCACAAGAAATCGTAAAGCTCTAGCAGGTATGGATTCTTCATCTTTCTCATAATTCCATAACATATTTCTCTGCATCTAAAATCATGAGGTAGTTAACAGAAAACACTAAGATAAAAAAAATCAATGAAATTTGTAGGCTTTTTTTTAACAGAAACCTTACCCCTTTAAGAAAATCGTTAGAACTTGATTAGGGAGGCGAGAACGACTGTATTCCGGCAAAAGAGAGTTTAGGGAAGGTCATAGATAAACCAATTTCGTTTCTTTTAGGTTTAGATCCGAAACTAGGGTTTCAAAGAGATGCGGATCACGGTGAGATAAGGGATTAGCATGTTAATGGAGAGATCGATTTTGCTCACGAAATGAAATAGGGACGAGTAGTGGGAACATTTAGAGGATTCAACAAGATGAACAAGGATGATACAAAGATGAACGAAGGTGAATTAGCGGCGCCATGAGAGACAAAGAGTTCCAAGAACCCTAATCTTGTTTTGGTCCCTTAATCAATAACTAAGCTGGGTTTATAAGATTGGGCTTGGTTTTTTTTGTTTGATCTTAAAGCCCATGCGTTTTGCTGGATACACCCCCTTCTTGGTTTGTTTTTGTTACAGCAAATAAGCTTTTAATTTCTTTGGGCCTCATTCTCAAATTACCATAAGCCCATGCGTTTTTTTATTTGTTTTCTTCTTATACTTTTTTTTGTTATACAAAATGCTAATTAAACTTAAAATATTTTTTTTATTAATTTGATTTAGGTTTTGTAATTAATTTTTATCATTTTCTTTTTTAAATTTTTGTTTTAGATTTAATTGTCATAATAAAACACCAAAAAATAATAATTTAGTTTGTTTTCTTTCTTTAGATTTTACTTAAATTAATAAAATACAAAAATAAAGAATATAATTTAATCAATTATTTTATTTTTCTAGAATAGGTTTTACTTTTCTCTTTTCAAGTAAATACTTACCATTTCATTTCCATATTTTGTTGATTTTATTTTCATGGATTATCATAGCTTTAATTAAATCGTACAAAGTTCGATTTGGTTGTATTGTTTGCTATTTGGATTTTGCTATCGCGTTTGATTCATCCCCATTTGTAAAAATTGTACCCCCATTCCCGAATATTTTGTAATAGCATTAGAATTTCAATTCCCGCAATTTATTGTTTTCCTTATACTGTATAGTAACTAGGCGTGTATGGCAAGATTCAAAAATCAATTGCTAGATGACCTAATCAAAGAATAAAATAACTTGAAACCAACACACTTTTCCACACGCGCACCTCTAGAGTAACCTCGCTCGTTGCCTCGGAAATATAATCATGTCCCTCGAATATGGGACGCTTTAGCAATGACCCTTCAATAAAAAAGATCGTAGTCCCTCGATGACCCTCAACGTTGCCTTCGATAAAACGATCTCGTCCCTTACAAAAATTGCTAAAGCGTCTTATAAGTTACTTTCGATGATTGTAAAATTGACCCACGCATGTCCCTTCACATCCAACGATGGGGCTTCTTACCAAATCAATGGTAAGATAGCACCATTAAAAGGAGGAAGAAAAGAACAATTTAAGACCTTTCGAGTAGATAAATTCGCTCTTAGTTACTCGCTTGCTCATGATAAAAACTTTTTACACCTACACTTTCATTTCAAAACATTTTGTATACGTTCTTATAGAGACGAGAACCATTGCAAAACATCTTTTCAAAACACTTTCCGAAACACGATTCACAAACACATCTTTGAACTACTTTTCGAAACAAAACTTTGTACGCGTTCTTATAGAGACGAGAACCATTACAAAGAGATTTTTCAAAATACTTTCAAAGCCCACACCACAAGCACATTGTCAAATGAAAGCAAGTGATCTAAACGAATAACTAAGAGCCCATGGAAAACCATGGATGAAAAGGGTGCTAATACCTTCCCTTTTCATAATCTATCCCCGAACCCGAGAAATAAATCTCGAAAGGTCTTTCTTGTGCTTTATTACCTTTCCTTTTGGATAAAAGAAAAGTCGGTGGCGACTCTTGCTATCCGCACAAGTGCGATCGAAATGCAAAAACATCAATTCAGTTCTCCCACCGTATCACAGAACTGGCGACTCTGCTGGGGAATAATAAAAAAAGTGGGGTTACCTTAGGGATAGATCACTTTTACTCGCTTTCATTATTTGATTTGTGTGCTTTATATTTAGTTCTTTGTATTGGGCTTGCTTTGATCCTCCACCCGAATTTGGGGCACCTTTTTAGGTAAATAGCAATAGATTGTGGAGACTGTACGGCGTAGACCGATATGGTTGAGACAATGGCTATGTTAGTGTGACTCATTTGTGGGTACCGGTATGCCTTGCGGTGAATCAAGGAGAATACAAGGCCGCTGAGTGGCATCGTGAAGCACTAATTAACCTTAGAACCCTAATTAAACAAACTTGGCCATTAGGACATAGTGAGGTTACCGGTTTCGGTGTAAAGCTGAAAATTGGTTGACACTCGATACTACACTCATTGAGGCTAGAGTTTTGGGATATCTTGGCCGCAAGAAAAGATTGTTGTGCTGAGACAATGCCTAAGAGAAAGGTCGGTGATATTGAGATCCTTTAGAACCCGATCATTATTTCTAGGACATGTTGAGCCAACTAAAACTTCAAGAGGGTACTTACCTACAAAACTCATGCAAGCCTAAAACATAGGGATCTGTTTATTGTGTGTGTATATGTCTGCTTGTACATAAACATCATCAACATCATATGCATGCTCACTAACCATTTCAAGGATTTAGAAATTTATCTTTGTTTTTGTTTTGTAGGATATGAATTCTCTCCAAAGAAACACCATCCGAATCAGCTTTGTAAAAGCACATCCTCAACTTCAAGAGCTAGCTTCAAGAGTTCCTGGGGATTCTCCTTTTGCCAAGAAGTATGGTCGACTCCTCAGTTTGGCTACATCCAACTTCCAAGAAGAGATGATGTGTGTACTATTCCAATTCTTTGATCCCGTACATCATTGTTTCACTTTTCCGGACTATCAGTTGGTACCTACATTGGAAGAGTTCTCTCTACTCTTAGGGGTGCCCGTGCTTAATCAGATACCGTTCACCTGTCTAGAAGGGATTCGAAAACCTGAAGTCATCGCCGAAGCTTTACATGTGAAGAGGGACGACGTCATAGCCAATTGGGAGACAAGAAGTGGGGTTAAAGGTTTTTTAGCTAAGTTTCTGTTGGAAAAAGCTCGTTCATTCTGGGATGACACGGATTTACAAGCCTTCGAAGACGTGCTAGCTCTCCTCATTTATGGTTTGGTCCTGTTTCCTAATTCGTACCAATTCATAGACATTAATGCCATCAAAGTCTTTCTCTCCCGCAATCCTATACCCACCTTGCTAGGAGACATCTTGCATTGCCTTATACCCGTACCATGAAGAAAAGAGGTACCCTTTTGTGTTGTATCCCCTTACTCGCTAAGTGGTTCACTTCACACCTGCCTCAGTCAACATTGAAGAACGAGCAAAGATTGACTTGGTCTCAAAGGATGATGTCTCTCACCCACTCTGATATCCGTTGGTGCTCGAGATCCTTAGAAGATATCTCTATCATTGACCGCTGTAGAGAGTTCCCTAATGTACCTCTGCTTGGTATTAGGGGAGGTATCACCTACAACCCATGTTTAGCTCTTCGGCAATTTGGGTATGCCCGAAGAGACGGCCCTCATGAGATGCTCGTCCAGGGTCTGTTTTTCGACTACGACAAAGAAGATCAAGGTTATCACCAGAGGTTTGCACGCGATTGGGGAATGGTGAACAAGGTGGACAGTAGGACTTTGGGACATAAAAACTCTATCCCTCTCGAGCCTTACCTTAAGTGGGTACGGGCTCGTGTCCAGAATCTCTTGATGCCTTACCCTTCCATCCTTCCTGTCATCATTGAGCCTGTTATTGAAGGAGACGTCCCATACACCGTTCTTCATCCGGACATGCCTACCTCTCTTGAAGACCTGCAGAAAGCTTGGATTCAGTTGAAGGAAGAAAGAGACACCTTTGAAACCCAGTACTACGCCAGTGAGAAGAAGGTTCTGAAGCTCACCAAACTGCTTCATGAAGAGAAAAATCTGAATACCTACATTGCTCCAAAAAGGATACGCTCGGTCTTTTTGTCTTAAGAATTTTTGCTGTATTTTGTTTCTTTCTTTGTAAGCCCAAAGAGGCCCGATGTATTCAACTTGGTTTTATTTAATATGACGTGTATTCTTTTTGGTTTGGTCAAATTTAAATCTTCTAAATTTCCTTGAAATCATTTGCATATTGCATCTTCATTCATCATAACATCATACAGGTTTCTCATAACAGGTCGCCTTATCCTTCTACTGTTTATTTCAGTGAGATGGATGTTGAACAGACTGTGAAAGATCTTCAGGCGCAGAATGCCCAGTTTCAACAAATGCTCATGCCTCTAACAAAAGGGCAAGAGGAGTTGAAGACTCTGCTAGCCAAAGAGAAGAAAAAGAAAACGAAGAAACCAACCGGGGTTGTGATCATGGGAAGAAGGTTTAAAGGACAGACCAGGCGGACCTTGGACATTGCAACATCATCGGGTGAATGAGATAACCAAGGGTTCGAGACCCAGGAAGTGAACGACGACCCAACATCTGAAGGAGAGGAAGATCTTGATTACTCTGAGGAGCAATATCCTTCTGTTGATGATAAATACAAACAGCTAGAGGATCGTTTGAATGCCATGGAGATTCAGAGAGTGCCCAGTTTGGACTTTGAAGATTTAGGACTCATCTCGGGGGTTGTTGTTGTACCCCAGATTTTCCCTCCCATAATCTTCAAAGTTTTGACAAGAATCATCCACAATTGGTTCAAGTTTACTCAAGGGCCACACAGTCAAACCATCCTCCTAAGGCAGTCAAACTAGGGTTTTGGTTCTTGCAAGGAAGTTGAAGTTTTCAAGAGCTCAATCAAGTCTCCTATGCCTATAAACATTGTCAAGCACCTACATGTCAAGTTTCAAGGCTCACAAGGTCAAGTTGCACAGTCAAAAACCCTAATTGCTCAACAGTCAACTGTAGGGGCAAAATGGTAATTTGGCAGTCAAAAGTCAAAAAATTTGGTCAACATCTTATTTTGAGGCCACACACATCATTTGATCAATGCTTGATCATGATTCTCAAAAGTTTGGCTCAAAAAGTCTCAAGATGCAAAAGTTTCTATTTTTGGACAGCTGAAAAGTCAACTGTAACTTGACCAAGGCATAACTTTTTCATGGTTCATCAGAAAAATTCCATCCAATGCTCATCTTGAAGGGGGAGACATTTCCTACAACTAATCTTCACACTCCAAGTCCAAGAAATGCTCTCACAAAAAGTTATCAATTTCAACATTATAGGTCATTTTCAAAAGTCAACAAAAAGGGACTTTAATTCAAAGACCATAACTTGAGATTGGTAAATCAAAATGACATGGGACCAAAGACATTGATTAGAGGACTTCAAGACCTTTCTAAAATTTCCAATAACATGATCAAAGCTTAAAAATTGAGCAAGATGTGCATTGGAGAAGTTGGGAAATTTTTGTGAAATGGCCAAAATCATTTATCCTTGAAATTTCATTTTTTGACAAAAGGGCCCCACTTTTTCCACTTGAATTAGCTTGGCCATGCTTCCCACGTGTCCCACCTTTTATTTCAAATTTTTAAATTAATTTTTTCATTTTTAATTGATTTTATTGGATTTAATTAATTTTAAATCTTTTAAAATCAAAGGAAAATAAAAAAGTTTAATTAAAGAGGATATTTGACTTTGATGAACCTTGAATCACCATTATGCATGTTCCAAATTCGTGCTAGAAGCCAAATGGAGCAAGAATTCAAAAAATGGTTCAAAAGAGGAAGGTTTGTTAATGGAGTTATGTCAAAATCTTGAACTTGAATGCCTTGCATTATGAGGCCATAATTCCTCTCAATACATGTTACATAATACCTATGCAAGTGATCACACAAAAGATTGAGACCTAAGCTGCGCCCAAAGCACATAAGCAAACTCACATTTTTTGCCAAAATTTTGAAAACTGAAAACTGCCTTAGAGCATTTGTTGAGTCCCCATTCTGATCCAAACACCTTCCTGAGGTCCCAAGGAAACTCTAGCAATCAAAACCACATTCAAACGTGCAAAGAACCAGTCTCACAAAGCTACACGGTTTGTTCTTTTTTTCCAGAAATGCATAGCACGATTCATCCATTTTCATTGATTTTTATTGCTTGATTTGTACTAATAAGAGTTCTCTGAAGCTTTTGGTGCCTTCCAATTGAGTTATAGGCATCTAAATCCAAATCTACCATGAACAAAAACTAGGGTTCCTGAAACTTAAAATTGGGGCTTTAGATATATGGTAAAATTGGACCCTAAAACCAGTATGAACAAGATCGTGGCAACATGAGGATTCCAAATCAATGGTCGCGCCCAATTTATGATTGAATATGGCCTATTTGCTATTTTCATAAAGCTTGCGTTTTGGGGGGGTTCAAAACCCCCGCTATCCCTTTTTTACAGGTCCATTCGGAGAAGACGACTGCGTGGCACGGCGTGAGTGGCTGGTTTGAATCCAGCGCCTTTTTTTTTAATTTTATAACACTAATGTCCGTTTTATTTTATATCATTTGTTTCTTATCCCATGTACAAAACGCGCTGATAGCTCACTTAGAAAAGCATTTCATTGGTAAACACTGGGACCTGGGTTCGAATCCCAGGTCCCCTAACATCATTTCTATTATTTTGTTTAATTCATTCCCATGCAGTTTCCACCCAGGGAGCCATCATACACCCCAGCATTGGCGCTTGCCATGTGTCTCAAATGGGCCATCCAATGGCTACTATCTGCCATCCACCATAGGCGTCAGTCAAAGGTGCTCCACATGATCCAAAAAGTCAACAAGGGGCCTCATTCAAATGGGCCTGATTCATCAAATCCACCTCCTCATTTGGGGTCAACACCCCCCACAGTTTGCTTTTTTTATTTCCTTTCTTTTTATTCTTTTTTTATTTTGTTTTAATTATTTCTAATTAATCAATCAAAACAATTTTCATAAAACCAAAAAATCAGAAAAATCAGAAAAATAAAAATATGTTTTATTTTAATTTAATTCATCAACATTTTTTGTAAATAAATTCAATAATTAATCTAGTTTTAATTTTAGGTTGTTAACTTTAATTCTTTTTTTCTTTCTCAATAACCAAATATAAAAAAAAATAGGTCTTTAGCACTTTTTATCCTTTTTTAATCAAACATTTTTATTTTCTTATTATAATTATTATTAACCATTAATTAATTTTGTAAATACTTGTAATTAATCAATTAGGTTTAAATTAAGTTTAACTTAGACAATTTTCTTTAATAAATTTAAAAACAATTAGAACTAGAATTATTTGACTTTTAATTCCTATTTAATTTTCTTTAATTCCATAAATCCAAAAAAACATCAAAAATAAATTCTTGCTTTATTTAATAATTAAATTAATTTTCAATTTCAATTCATTTCCTTTAAAGGGTCCAACGCCCTTGCATTCGATTATATTTTCTTTTCGCGCGTTTATTTTATTTCTTTTGTAAATATAATGTATTTGCTCCAAAGCCCTGTAATAGTTAATTAGGAATTTACTTTATGCACTTTATTTTAAATCGGGTCTTGGTTTAATTTGGCGATGTAGACCCGTGCCTTGTAATAGCGTAGGACCTTTATTTTTCTGCATTTTAATTTCCGCACCCTTTAAACTGTTAATCACATGAAAGAATGTATGCTCAAATAAAATCAAGCGTAGCTCACCCAATGCATGACAAGACAAATAATAACTGAAAATGACACACAATTCACACACCACTCTTAGGGTACGCCTCACTGTTGCCTTGCCCCTCGAAACGTGGTCGTCGAGTACAGGACGTCTTAGTAAGTCCTTATGTCCATGAACATGGCATAAGAGTAGCTTCTAAGGTGTCCTACCGTTGCTCTGGTGATCACACTGTTGCCTTGCCCCTCGAAACGTGGTCGTCAAGTATAGGACGTCTTAGTGAGTCCTTATGTTCCATTGATCTAGTTGCCTCGAAACGGTTGCCTCGAAACAAGTTGCCTCGGAACGGTTGCCTCGGAATAAAAGATCAATGGCATAAGGGTAGCTTCTAAGGTATCTTACTATTTCTCGGTGACCACACTGTCCCTAACCCTCGAATTGACCCGAACACCTCCAACGGTGGCGCTACCTACCTCTCAATGGTGGGATGGCACTACTTAAAGGACATTTACACAACATAATTCCTTAGGGTAGGTAGATGACTCGTAGATACTTGCTCTAATTCAAAACAAATCAAAAAACTTCTTTTCACACCGACACTTTTCAAAAAGCTTTCAAAAACAACTTTTCAAACACTCTTGAGGACTGATACAAGAGTCGATCTGAAACTTTAAACGAAACTTTTTCAAACCCACTCACGATTGAAAAGCAAGAAAATATTTTGAAAACACAAATGAGCAAGTATCTAAGAGCCCATGGATAACCATGGATAGAAAGGGTGCTAACACCTTCCCTTTCTATAAATCTACCTCCCGAACCGAGAACTAATCTCAATAAGGAATTTTTCTGTGCTTTTGTCCTTTCCATATTGGAGAAAATAAAAGACGGTGGCGACTCTTGCTTCCGCGACATTTCGCGAACCAGCTTTAAACAGTCAGTTCCAGATCCACCGATCACAGAACTGGCGACTCTGCTGGGGACATTTTTTAAAGTGAGGTGTACCTTAGGACTAAGATCACTGTGTTTTCAATTGCTTTGACTTGTGTGCTTTAAATTGTGGGACTGTCTTGGGAGTTCTATAGATCCTAACTCGGATCTGGGGACACCTTCTTAGAAAGTAGCAACAAGGCTGTGAGGGAACTGTGCGGGGTATACCGACATGGTTGAAGCAGTCTGCTACATTGATGTGGCACTTTGGTGTGTACCGGTAACCCTTGAGTCAATCAAGGAGAGTACGGGGCCTCCGCGTGGTGTCGTGAAGCATCAACAAACCTTAGGAACCTTAATTGAACCATCTTGGCCTCTTTAGGGTAGTGAGATAACTACTTTGGTGTACTCCGAAGTCGGTTGATACTCGATACTACACTCAGTTGAGGGTTGTTTTCTTGGGATATTTTGATCGCCAGTCAGTGGCTAAATCGAAATGATGAACAATGAAAGCAATCCAATGATATTGAGATCCTTAGAACCCGGTTACTTTGATAGGACAGGTTTGAGCCCACCAACTTCAAGAGGGTAATACCCAAACCCCATGCTGGCCTAAACTCTAAGGGCTTGTCTTGTGTGACTTGTGTGCCTTACATGTTTGCCTTTGTAAATATTTGTGGTGTGTTTAATCATAGCATCATAACATCATACAACATCATATGCATCCACTAACCGTTTCAGGGGTTCGAATCTTCATCTTTGTTCTTGTTTTGTAGGACATGGAAACTATCCGCAGAAAGACAATTCAGATCAACCTTGTAAGGGTCCCTCCTCAGCTTAAGGAGCTTACATCCAGGATTCCCGAGAGCTCGTCATTCAGTGAAAGGCATGGTAGACTCATCAGCCTGGTCAATACCAATATTGAGGAAGAGATGGTAAAGGTCCTCTTCCAGTTCTTTGACCCTCTGCATCACTGTTTTACTTTCCCGGATTATCAGCTGGTGCCTACTTTAGAAGAGTTTTCCCAGCTTCTGAAGATTCCCATTCTCAATCAACTACCCTACAACGGTACGGAAAGGGAACCAAAACTTGAAGAAGTAGCTAAAGCATTATGCCTACAACCATCTGACATCAAGGGGCATTGGGAAGCCAGAAATGGTATCAAAGGGTTCTTGGCAAAATTTCTGTTGGAGAAGGCCCAAGAGTGTTGGAATTCCCTTGACCTACAAGCCTTTGAAGAAGTTGTAGCCCTCCTTGTCTATGGGTTGGTGCTGTTCCCTAAGCCAGATCAGCTTATAGATATCAGTGCTGTCAAGGTCTTCATGTCCAGGAATCCTATACCTACGTTACTGGGGGACATCCTTCACTCATGTTACACTCGAACCATGAGAAAAAGGGGTGTTCTTATGTGCTGCACTCCCCTCCTGGGAAGGTGGTTTATTCCGCACCTCCCACAATCAGTTTTGAAGAACGAGCGGGGTTTGAGGTGGTCACAACGATTGATGACTCTTACACATGCAGATATACATTGGTGCTCTCGATCCAGAGAGGATGTCACTATCATTGATCATTGTGGGGAGTACCCTAATGTTCCTTTACTTGGAATCAGAGGAGGTATTACTTACAACCCGTGCCTGGCTTGGAGACAGTTTGGTTATGCTCGGAGGGACGGCCCACATGACATGTTAATTCCTGACATAGTTTTTGACTTCGACAACGATGCACAAGGACTTCTCCAGAAATTTATCAGAGCTTGGAGGATGCCCAGCAAGATAGACAGCAAGACCCTGGGGCACAGGAACTCCATCCCATTGGAGCCTTATCTCAAGTGGGTACGAGCCCGCTCCCAGAAGCTGGTGATGCCATATCCTCATGTTCTCCCCGTGATCAAAGAGCCAGACTTGGAAGGAGAGGTGTCCTACACCATTCAACATCCTGACATGCCCACATCCTGGGAAGAGATGCAGAAGAGCTGGATCCAGCTTAAGGAAGAACGTAATTCTCTGGAGAGCAGTCTACATGCCAGTGAGAAGAAGGTCCTGGAGCTTACCCGCCTACTGCACGAGGAAAGGAGTCTCAATACCTATATTGCTCCGAAGAGGATGCGTAGTGTCTTTTGGGATTGATCTGCTTTGTAATGTTTGCCCATGAGGCTTTGATGTATCCAACAATTATTTCCTTAATGATAACGTGTGTTCCTTTTTGTCTACAACAAATTTGAATTTTCGAACCCTTGAATGCATTGCATAAACACATATCATTCATCATGTGCATCACATGTACTCTTCTTTTCAGGTTGCTTACTGTTCTTCGCTGTTTATTTCAGCATCATGAACCCTGAATCATCTACCGAGCTGACTATCAAGGCCCTTCAGGCGCAGAACGCACAATTTCAGGAGCTGATCATGGGTTTGGCTCAAGGTCAAAAGGAGCTGAAGGCTATGATCCTGAAGAAGAATAAGAAGAAGAAGAGGACTGTGCTATTTAACACTGGGCGCAGACTCGGGAACACTTTGCAAAATGAAGCTGAGAGGAATACTCCATCTGTGGGGGAAGGTAGTCACCAAGAAAGGGAGGTCCCTACTCTTGTGGTCTCTGATACTGAAACAGACTTCAACGACGAACAGTATCCTCCTGCTGAGGACCGGTACAAGTAGCTGGAGGACAGGTTAAATGCTATGGAAATTCAGCGTGTGCCTGGACTGGATTTCGGAGACTTGGGGTTATCTACTGGGGTGGTGATTCCGCACAAGTTCAAGGCACCTGCCTTTGTGAAGTATGACGGGGCTTCCTGTCCCAAGATGCATCTCCGTTCTTATGTAAGGAAGATCCAGCCTTACACAGCAGACAGGAACTTATGGATCCACTTCTTCCAGGAGAGTCTTTCAGGGACTCACCTCGAATGGTTCTATCAGCTGGATGGAACCAACATTCGTAACTGGGAGGATCTGGCCACTGCTTTTTACAAGCAGTATCAATATAATTCCGACCTCGCTCCTACGCGTACCCAACTCCAGGGTATGTCGTTAGGATCGGGTGAAGGTTTTAAGGAGTACGCACAGAAATGGAGAGATCTGTCTGGCAGGGTGCAGCCACCATTGACGGACCGGGAGCTGGTGGATATGTTTTTGGGGACCCTATCTGGTCCATTTTTCAATCATCTCATTGGTAATTCCTCTGCTGGGTTTACTGATCTGATCCTGACTGGTGAGAGGATCGAGGCTGGTATAAAATTGGGGAAGATACAGAAGGTTGCCTCCTCCAATGCTGAAAAGAAGCCCTTCAAGAAAGAGGCAAGTGCTGTGTATGGTCCAAGAAGGCAAGACAAACCTGAATGCCGCCAAGCTGTCAACGCGGTGGTAATCTCTAAGCCTGCTACTGCTCCACAACAGTACAACCTACCCAGAGCTGAGAGGCCCAAACGGCAGTATACTCGACTCAGCATGACTCTCTCTCAGATCCTTCCGCAACTGTTATCAGCCAGCTTGGTGACTGTTAGAGAGGCCCCGAAGGTTGTGAATACTACATCCCCCAGGTTCAACCCCAACGCCCGTTGCGCTTATCACTCTGATAGCCCGGGGCATAACACAGATGACTGTTGGGCCCTAAAGAATAAGGTTCAGGACCTTATTGATGCAAAGGAGATACAGTTTGAGGCACCCGAGAGGCCAAATGTTGTTACCGCTCCCATGCCCCAGCATGGAGTGAATGCCGTTGAGGAGGATTTGTATGTAGCTTCGGTGGATGATGTTGCTACTCCACTGCTGACGGTCAAGAAGAACCTGTTGCTAGCCGGTTTATTTCCGGGATGCAGCAAAGGTTGCCCTCTATGTGTTGCTTCCCCTGCTGGTTGTTCTTTGCTGAAATCAGGCGTCCAAAACCTGATGGATAGTAAAGAGATTTTGTTCAGAAAGACTATTGTTCCCGCTGCCCCTGTTGAAGAAGTTTCAATTGTTACCATTTTCAACAACCCTTCCAAGGCTCGTTCAAAGAAGCCTGTCCGAATTTTGCCTGTTCACAAGATTGCTCCCATCACCATTACTGTTCCAGGGCCCATCCCCTACAAGTCTGATAAGGTTGTCCCATGGCACTATGGGGCAGATGTTTATGTTCTGGGTGTGAAACAAGAGTTCAACACTGATACTGGTGTCACCAACATCACTGGGCCTGCTAAGGTCACTCGTAGTGGAAGACTGTTCTCACCAGACATTGCTCCTCCGGTAATTCAGAGGCCTTTGATCATCACACCTGCCAGTGTGTTTGTCTCTTCCCCTGACCAAGTTTCCACTCCTGCTGCCGAGTCATCTGATACTCGGGGTAAGGGGATTGCTGCTGATGTGCCTGCCCGGGCGGAGGCACCAAAGACCATTGTTGAGGCTTCCAAGCAGGAGATGGAAGAAATCCTCAAAATTATAAAGAAAAGTGATTTCAACGTTGTCGAACAGCTGGGGCACACCCCCTCCAAAATCTCCATGCTGTCACTGCTGCTGTGTTCAGAGGCCCATGCCAAGGCCCTGATTGCTTTCTTAAAGACGGCCCACGTACCCCAAGAAACGTCTGCTGATCAGTTCACCGACTGTGTGGCCAACCTAACTGCTGACAATGGTCTGGGTTTCTCTGATGCTGATCTGACGGCCAAAGGGAAGAACCATAATGATGCCCTGCATGTCTCCATTGAATGCAGGGGCACTACTCTTGCTCATGTGCTAGTTGACACTGGTTCTTCATTAAACGTGCTACCCAAGAAGGCTCTGGACAGGCTGGACTGTGAGGGTCTAGAGCTCAAACCAAGTAACATTATTGTCCGGGCCTTTGACGGGTCCAAAAGGATGGTACATGGTGAGGTTGACATCCCAATCAGGGTTGGGTCACAGGTCTTTGATTCAAAATTCTATGTGATGGACATCCGCCCATCCTATTCTTGTTTGATGGGTCGCCCGTGGATCCACAAGGCTGGAGCTGTGACCTCCACGTTGCATCAGAAGCTCAAGTACCCAGTCAGGGGGAAGATTGTAACAGTGCAAGGGGAAGAGGAATACATGGTCAGCCACCTCAACTCCTTCAGGTACGTGGAAATGGATGGGGAGTTCATTGAGACCCCCTTTCAACATTTTGAGGAGGTGCCACAAACTTTGGCAGCAGCAGAAGCAATGTGTGAAGAGGTTTCTCCTTTGAAGATGGCCTCCTTAAAGGACGCCCGGGCTGTGATTGAAAGAGGTGAATGTGCAAACTGGGGCAAGCTCCCTGATTTTACTCCTAAGACTAACAAGTTTGGGCTGGGTTTCACTGCAGAGGCTCAGAAGGCTGTGCGCAAGGCGAGAATTGGAAGACCTCCCGTGCTCATCACCCACCCAGGAGTGAATGCTATTGGAGAGGAAGAAGAAGTGGAAGAGTCAGAGTTTCATAGCTGGATCTACCCGACGACTGATGGTGGATTGACCAATTGGACTGCTAAAGACTTTACACCCATAACTTTTGTCACCCAGTAATGAACTTCTTTGTTTTGGATTTGTAATAAACAATAATTTGAAACTGTATGGCCCAGTGTCTTACCCAGGGCACCGTGGTTTTATTTATGAGGGATTTTGTTTGTCACTGTCATATATCATAAATAAAAGCATTTGACGTTTTTCACATTTCAAATCTTGCGCTCCTTTTCTTTCTTTCTTTATATATATTGCAAAACAGTTGTATTTACACACACTCACTCGTACAGGTTTCAATCCACTCTGGATCTCACTGGTAACGACTCTGCTACTACCAGTTGTGACTTCGAAAATCCGATCAACTTAGCCGAAGACGAAGGTGAAGATGACTGCGAAGTGCCTGGCGAACTTGCAAGACTGTTACAACAGGAAGAGAGGGCAATTCAACCACATGAAGAGCCAGTGGAAACAATAAATCTGGGTACTGAGACAGACAGAAAGGAAGTTAAGATTGGTGCCAACCTAGAGCTCAGCGTGAAGCAACGGTTGACTCAGATGTTACAGGATTATGTGGAGATCTTCGCCTGGTCCTACGAAGACATGCCCGGGTTGGATATCGACATTGTGGTCCATCATTTGCCTACCAAGGAAGACTGCCCTCCGGTTAAGCAAAAGGTCCGCCGTATGCGTCCAGAGATGTCTGAGAAGATCAAAGCCGAGGTTATGAAACAGTTCGACGCCGGGTTTCTTGCAGTGACTTCTTACCCTCAGTGGGTTGCTAATGTGGTGCCGGTACCAAAGAAAAACGGTAAGGTCAGAATGTGTGTCGATTACAGGGATCTGAACAGGGCCAGCCCCAAGGATGACTTTCCCCTACCTCACATTGATGTCCTTGTTGACAATACAACTCAGCATAAGGTGTTCTCCTTCATGGATGGCTTCTTAGGTTACAATCAGATCAAGATGGCTCCTGAAGACATGGAAAAGACTACCTTTGTTACTCAGTGGGGCACCTTCTGCTACAAGGTCATGCCTTTTGGACTGAAAAATGCTGGGGCAACCTACCAACGTGCCATGGTTGCTTTGTTCCATGACATGATCCATCATGAGATTTAAGTGTATGTTGACGACATGATTGCAAGGTCCCAAACTGAGGAAGAACACCTTGATCATCTGCAGAAACTGTTTGACCGTCTGAAACTGTACAAGCTGAGGTTGAACCCGAACAAGTGCACCTTCGGGGTAAGATCTGGAAAGCTACTAGGCTTCGTCGTAAGTGATAAGGGTATTCAAGTGGACCCTGACAAGGTCAAATCTATTCAAGAGATGCCAGCTCCTAAGACAGAGAAAGAGGTCAGAGGCTTTCTAGGACGCCTGAATTAGATTGCTCGATTCATCTCGCACCTAACTGCTACCTGTGAGCCAATCTTCAAGCTGCTGAAGAAAGATCAGGTAGTACGTTGGAATGATGAATGTCAGGCCGCTTTTGACAGAATCAAAGAGTATCTCCAAGAACCACCCATCCTTATACCACCGGTTGAAGGGAAACCTCTAATACTATACCTGACAGTACTTGACAACTCAATGGGGTGTGTGCTGGGGCAGCATGACGAGTCTGGCCGAAAAGAGCACGCCATTTATTACCTTAGCAAAAAGTTTACCGACTGTGAGACCCGATACTCACTGCTTGAGAAAACTTGTTACGCTTTGGTATGGGCTGCTCGCCGGCTGAGATAGTATATGCTGACTCACACTACCTTATTAATCTCAAAGATGGATCCGATAAAGTACATATTTGAAAAGCCTGCTCTGTCTGGGAGAATAGCGAGATGGCAAATGATCTTGACAGAATACGACATCCAGTAGACGACTCAGAAAGCTATCAAGGGAAGTGTATTGGCAGACCACCTGGCACACCAGGCAGTAGACGACTATCAGTCAATGAACTTTGAATTTCCTGACGAGAGTATCATGATAGTGACTGATTGTGAAGTACCTGGACCTGATGAAGGACCTGAGGAAGGGTCCCGATGGTCTATGCACTTTGACGGAGCCTCCAATGCTTTGGGTAACGGTATCGGCGCTGTGATCATATCCCCTCAAGGCACTCATAATCCACTCACTGACCGGCTATGTTTCAACTGCACCAACAACATGGCGGAGTATGAGGCGTGCATCATGGGACTCAAAGCTGCAATTGACTTAAGGATCAAGTTTCCGAGTGTCTTCGGAGATTCCGCTCTCGTGATCAATCAGATCAAAGGCGAGTGGGATACGAAACATCCGAATCTTATTCCTTACAGAGAATGTGTGTTGACCTTGATCCCCCACTTCACCGAGATAACCTTTGAACATTTCCCAAGGGAGGAGAATCAGTTAGCGGACGCGTTAGCTACGATGTCTTCCATGTTCAAAGTCAAATGGGACAATGAGGCTCCCCGGATCATCATCTGGAAACTGGACGAACCGGCATACTGTTGCGATCTTGAGACTGAGTTGGTGACTGAGAAACCATGGTACCATGAGGTGAAGAGATTTTTGGAAGCTCAAGAGTATCCTGAAGGTGCATCTGTCAACGATAAGAAGTTTCTGAGAAGGTTCGCAGCGAAGTTCTTCCTTAGCAACGGCATTTTGTACAAGCGAAACCATTATTCGACCTTACTGCGTTGTGTGGATAAGACTGAAGCAGAAAGGATCATGGAAGAGCTACATGAAGGGACCTTCGGAACACATTCCAGTGGACACACTATGGCTAAGAAGATCCTTCAGGCAGGGTATTTCTGGTCCACAATGGAAGCTGATTGTTACCAACATTCTCGGACGTGTCACTAGTGCCAGATTTATGCAGACAAGGTGCATGTTCCTCCAGTTCCTCTGAATGTCTTGACAGCGCCTTGGCCGTTCGCAATGTGGGGCATAGATATGATCGGCGAGATCAGACCTACGGCATCCAACGGACATCGCTTCATCCTTGTAGCGATTCATTACTTTACAAAGTGGGTTGAAGCGGCTTCCTACGCTACGGTAACCAAGACTGTTGTGGCACGGTTCATTCGGAATAATCTGATCTGTCGATACGGCATCCCAGAAAGGATCATTACGGACAACGGTACCAATCTCAATAACAAGATGATCACTGAGCTCTGCGAGCAGTTCAAAATACAGCACCACAACTCTTCTCCTTATCGACCGAAGATGAATGGGGCTGTAGAAGCAGCGAATAAGAATATCAAGAAGATTGTGCAGAAGATGACAGTGACTTATAAAGATTGGCACGAGATGTTACCGTTCGCTCTTCATGGGTACCGTACCTCAGCAAGGACATCAACCAGGGCAACTCCTTTCTCCCTGGTCTACGGTATGGAGGCAGTCTTACCGATCGAAGTGCAGATACCCTCTCTCCGGATAATGAAGGATGCAGATCTGAGTGAAGATGATTGGATCCAGACACGACTAGATCAGCTAAACCTAATTGACGAAAAGAGACTTGCTGCTATTTGTCATGGTCAGACGTATCAAAAGCGGATGATCAGGGCATTTAACAAAAAGGTCAGACCACAAGAATATCAAGTTGGGGATCTGGTAATCAAGCGCATCATTCTCCCTCAGAGTGATCCAAGGGGCAAATGGACCCCTACATACGAAGGGCCATTTGTGGTTAAACATGTGTTCTCAGGAGGAGCCATGATTCTGACCACCATAGATGGTGACGACCTTCCTCACCCCGCCAATGCAGACATAGTAAAAAGTTACTACGCATGAAAAAGACCCGCTAGGTTGACATACCTAGGCAAAAATTAGGGCTTCCCGGCGAACCAAAAGGGTTCGGGCAAAATGAAGGGATGAAATAAAAAAAAAATATGTACACCCGGCAAGTCGAAAACCTGAAAAGGCGGCTTGGGCAAAAATGGGTATCCCGGTGGACTGAAAACCCGAAAGGGCGGTCCAGGCAAAAGTTAGGGATAAAACGTAATACTATGTCTCATTGGATCACTCTGCATCTAGAATCCGGTATCTACAGCAAATTCAGACGGCACTGATCAATCAGCTTCATCTGCAACTAAGGTCATCAAGTGATGAGACGCTCAAAGATATAAAGACGATAGCAGAGTTGGAACCCAGTGGGATTGTTCTTTTCACATAGCTGTTTTGTTTTCTTTGTACAAATTGTATAAACTCTTTTGTTCGGCGGCGTTCTCTTACTAGGACGTCAGCCTCTTGTACATAAACGCCTATTTACAGGCAATTCAAAAATAAATACAAATACACTTTTCAGTTAAAATTGCCAATTATTTTCCTTTTCTGTTTTGTTTTGTGAAGGACGTCCAAGGTTCAATTTGTGATATATGCATTTGACAATAACTGCTAACTCATAAATATTTGCATACGAAACAAAGGATTAATTACAGGTAACATTAGAAACAGGGGCAATGATGAGTGGTCTAAGCGATCTAATTGTTCTGTCCACCAAGGTATCAAGGTAGGTTCAGCCAAAGAACATAACCAATATACCTTAATTCCCCAGAGAGTAAACCAGCAAGTCAATGCACTCCCCCCAAGCAGAGCTACAGTCAGCCTTAAGGAAATTGGGTATCCTCCAGCAGATCTCAACATTCCTCAGTGCAATATACGAACATTCTTAACAAGCATCCCCGACAGTCTTGGTCTAAGATTGTTCCCCGACGGTATACAGACATTCAGCGGAGTCACTTCCCCAATATGGTTCAAAATTTCCCCAGGAGAGTCCAATCCAGTTTCCCCAGGGAAGTTGGAATCCATCTCCCCAAGCAGTAAGCTTATCCCCAGTAGATTCTGGAAGCTTATCCCCGCAGAGCACGAACGCGTCCCCCGGCTTTATTCAAAGGTTATGCTCCACCAGAGCTTATAACTAGGTTATCCTCAGCCAAAAGCCACGGAAAGATCGTCCTCGGCAAAGTCTTCTTATCCCCAGCGGAGTCTATTAAAACTTCCAATATAACGACGGTATCCCCAACGAAGTTACTACCAGCATATCAAACAAGAGTACCTCTCTCCCCACAGAGTATTGTTCTCCAGCCAGATCGCTAGAATGATTTTCTCCCTACAGAGTAATCTGTTAGCTAAGTTTATCCCCCAACGGAGTCATCTTCTCCTACCGGTATCCTTGCAGCCATCACTCCCCAGTGGAAACAGAGAATGCTATTCACATCAGCCCAGGATTTGAATTCTCGACATCCGTCAAGGATTTATTTTCCTAAGACAAAAACATACATTCATAAACAACACATCTTCATACATTATAGCATGCATATATGCATCATGAACATACCATCTCATTCATTCTGAAAGCATCTCGCACGTCATACATCATGACATCACATTCAACTAATGTTTTGTCTTTTCAGGACAAAAGTTAATGCAAAGATAATTGCTATCAACTGTCGTGATTCCAGATCCGATTCCTGTATCTTTCCAGGGAGTATCTGTTGACGACTACAGTACCAGACTCGATTCCTGTATCTTGACAGGGCACGTCTGAAGAGTTCGAAGATCCGATTCCTGAATCTTGCCAGGGAGTATCTGTTGACGACTACAGTACCAGACTTGATTCCTGTATCTTGACAGGGCACGTCTGAAGAGTTTGAAGATCCGATTCCTGTATCTTGCCAGGGAGTATCTGTTGACGACTACAGTACCAGACTCGATTCCTGTATCTTGACAGGGCACGTCTGAAGAGTTCGAAGACCCGATTCCTGAATCTTGCCAGGGAGTATCTGTTGACGACTACAGTACCAGACTCGATTCCTGTATCTTGACAGGGCACGTCTGAAGAGTTCGAAGATCCGATTCCTGAATCTTGCCAGGGAGTATCTGTTGACGACTACAGTACCAGACTCGATTCCTGTATCTTGATAGGGCACGTCTGAAGAGTTCGAAGATCCGATTCCTGTATCTTGCCAGGGAGTATCTATTGACGACTACAGTACCAGACTCGATTCCTATATCTTAACAGGGCACATATGAAGAGTTCGAAGATCCGATTCCTGTATCTTGCCAGGGAGTATCTATTGACGACTACAGTACCAGACTCGATTCCTGTATCTTGACAGGGCATGTCTGAAGAGTTCGAAGATCCGATTCCTGTATCTTGACAGGGCACGTCTGAAGAGTTCGAAGATCTGATTCCTGTATCTTGCCAGGGAGTATCCGTTGACGACTACAGTTCCAGACTCGAGTCCTGTATCCTGACAGGGCACGTCTGAAGAGTTTAAAGATTCGATTCCTGTATCCAGCCAGGGCACGTCTACATAAAGAGTTTGAAAGTCAACTCCTGTAACAGACCAGGTAATTTTCTTTCTTTCTCAGGTACGCAAGTTCTCGCTAAGGAATCTCTTACGCGATCGACACCTCCAGATGGCATCTATAAGCCCATCCTCCTATCCACCACCTCTCCAAATGGCATCTGTAAGCCCATTCCCGCTATCACACTGCTGATACTCTACTATGTGAGTGCAAATTTCTGGGCACTCTAGTGTTCAATCATCTTCCACCCTCGGATCACGAAAGGCACACAAGCCAATCTACATCCTCAGGTCCAAGAAGATTGAACAGGGGCAACTGTTGTACCCCAAAATTTGCCCTCCCATAATCTTCAAAGTTTTGACAAGAATCATCCACAATTGGTTCAAGTTTACTCAAGGGCCACACAGTCAAACCATCCTCCTAAGCCAGTCAAACTAGGGTTTTGGTTCTTGCAAGGAAGTTGAAGTTTTCAAGAGCTCAATCAAGTCTCCTATGCCTATAAACATTGTCAAGCACCTACATGTCAAGTTTCAAGGCTCACAAGGTCAAGTTGCACAGTCAAAAACCCTAATTGCTCAACAGTCAACTGTAGGGGCAAAATGGTCATTTGGCAGTCAAAAGTCAAAATTTTTGGTCAACATCTTATTTTGAGGCCACAAACATCATTTGATCAATTCTTGATCATGATTCTCAAAAGTTTGGCTCAAAAAGTCTCAAGATGCAAAAGTTTCTATTTTTGGACAGCTCAAAAGTCAACTGTAACTTGACCAAGGCATAATGTTTTCATGGTTCATCAGAAAAATTCCATCCAATGCTCATCTTGAAGGGGGATACATTTCCTACAACTCATCTTCACACTCCAAGTCCAAGAAATGCTCTCACAAAAAGTTATCAATTTCAACATTATAGGTCATTTTCAAAAGTCAACAAAAAAGGACTTTAAGTCAAAGACCATAACTTGCGATTGGTAAATCAAAATGACATGGGACCAACGACATTGATTAGAGGACTTCAAGACCTTTCTAAAATGTCAAAGAACATGATCAAAGCTTAAAAATTGAGCAAGATGTACATTGGAGAAGTTGGGAAATTTTTGTGAAATGGCCAAAATCATTTATCCTTGAAATTTCATTTTTTGACAAAAGGGCCCCACTTTTTCCACTTGAATTAGCTTGGCCATGCTTCCCACGTGTCCCACCTTTTATTTCAAATTTTTAAATTAATTTTTTCATTTTTAATTGATTTTATTGGATTTAATTAATTTTAAATCTTTTAAAATCAAAGGAAAATCAAAAAGTTTAATTAAAGAGGATATTTGACTTTGATGAACCTTGAATCACCATTATGCATGTTCCAAATTCGTGCTAGAAGCCAAATGGAGCAAGAATTCAAAAAATGGTTCAAAAGAGGAAGGTTTGTTAATGGAGTTATGTCAAAATCTTGAACTTGAATGCCTTGCATTATGAGGCCATAATTCCTCTCAATACATGTTACATAATACCTATGCAAGTGATCACACAAAATATTGAGACCTAAGCTGCGCCCAAAGCACATAAGCAAACTCACATTTTTTGCCAAAATTTTGAAAACTGAAAACTGCCTTAGAGCATTTGTTGAGTCCCCATTCTGATCCAAACACCTTCCTGAGGTCCCAAGGAAACTCTAGCAATCAAAACCATATTCAAATGTGCAAAGAACCAGTCTCACAAAGCTACACGGTTTGTTCTTTTTTTCAGAAATGCATAGCACGATTCATCCATTTTCATTGATTTTTATTGCTTGATTTGTACTAATAAGAGTTCTCTGAAGCTTTTGGTGCCTTCCAATTGAGTTATAGGCATCTAAATCCGAATCTACCATGAACAAAAACTAGGGTTCCTGAAACTTAAAATTGGGGCTTTAGATATATGGTAAAATTGGACCCTAAAACCAGTATGAACAAGATCGTGGCAACATGAGGATTCCAAATCAATGGTCGCGCCCAATTTATGATTGAATATGGCCTATTCGCTATTTTCATAAAGCTTGCGTTTTGGGGGGGTTCAAAACCCCAGCTATCCCTTTTTTACAGGTCCATTCGGAGAAGACGACTGCGTGGCACGGTGTGAGTGGCTGGTTTGAATCCAGCGCCTTTTTTATTTTATTTTATAACACTAATGTCCGTTTTATTTTATATCATTTGTTTCTTATCCCATGTACAAAACGCGCTGATAGCTCACTTGGCAAAGCATTTCATTGGTAAACACTGGGACCTGGGTTCGAATCCCAGGTCCCCTAACATCATTTCTATTATTTTGTTTAATTCATTCCCATGCAGTTTCCACCCAGGGAGCCATCATACACCCCAGCATTGGCGCTTGCCATGTGTCTCAAATGGGCCATCCAATGGCTACTATCTGCCATCCACCATAGGCGTCAGTCAAAGGTGCTCCACATGATCCAAAAAGTCAACAAGTGGCCTCATTCAAATGGGCCTGATTCATCAAATCCACCTCCTCATTTAGGGTCAACACCCCCCACAGTTTGCTTTTTTTATTTCCTTTCTTTTTATTCTTTTTTTATTTTGTTTTAATTATTTCTAATTAATTAATCAAAACAATTTTCATAAAACCAAAAAATCAGAAAAAATCAGAAAAATAAAAATATGTTTTATTTTAATTTAATTCATCAACATTTTTTGTAAATAAATTCAATAATTAATCTAGTTTTAATTTTAGGTTGTTAACTTTAATTCTTTTTTTCTTTCTCAATAACCAAATATAAAAAAAAATTAGGTCTTTAGCACTTTTTATCCTTTTTTAATCAAACATTTTTATTTTCTTATTATAATTATTATTAACCATTAATTAATTTTGTAAATACTTGTAATTAATCAATTAGGTTTAAATTAGGTTTAACTTAGACAATTTTCTTTAATAAATTTAAAAACAATTAGAACTAGAATTATTTGACTTTTAATTCCAATTTAATTTTCTTTAATTCCATAAATCCAAAAAAAAATCAAAAATAAATTCTTGCTTTATTTAATAATTAAATTAATTTTCAATTTCAATTCATTTCCTTTAAAGGGTCCAACGCCCTTGCATTCGATTATATTTTCTTTTCGCGCGTTTATTTTATTTCTTTTGTAAATATAATGTATTTGCTCCAAAGCCCTGTAATAGTTAATTAGGCATTTACTTTCTGCACTTTATTTTAAATCGGGTCTTGGTTTAATTTGGCGATGTAGACCCGCGCCTTGTAATAGCGTAGGACCTTTATTTTTCCGCATTTTAATTTCCGCACCCTTTAAACTGTTAATCACATGAAAGAATGTATGCTCAAATAAAATCAAGCGTAGCTCACCCAATGCATGACAAGACAAATAATAACTGAAAATGACACACAATTCACACACCACTCTTAGGGTACGCCTCACTGTTGCCTTGCCCCTCGAAACGTGGTCGTCGAGTACAGGACGTCTTAGTAAGTCCTTATGTCCATGAACATGGCATAAGGGTAGCTTCTAAGGTGTCCTACCGTTGCTCTCGTGATCACACGGTTGCCTTGCCCCTCGAAACGTGGTCGTCAAGTATAGGACGTCTTAGTGAGTCCTTATGTTCCATTGATCTAGTTGCCTCGAAACGGTTGCCTCGAAACAAGTTGCCTCGGAACGGTTGCCTCGGAATAAAAAATCAATGCCATAAGGGTAGCTTCTAAGGTATCTTACTATTTCTCGGTGACCACACTGTCCCTAACCCTCGAATTGACCCGAACACCTCCAACGGTGGCGCTACCTACCTCTCAATGGTGGGATGGCACTACTTAAAGGACATTTACACATCATAATTCCTTAGGGTAGGTAGATGACTCGTAGATACTTGCTCTAATTCAAAACAAATCAAAAAACTTCTTTTCACACCGACACTTTTCAAAAAGCTTTCAAAAACAACTTTTCAAACACTCTTGAGGACTGATACAAGAGTCGATCTGAAACTTTAAACGAAACTTTTTCAAACCCACTCACGATTGAAAAGCAAGCAAATATTTTGAAAACACAAATGAGCAAGTATCTAAGAGCCCATGGATAACCATGGATAGAAAGGGTGCTAACACCTTCCCTTTCTATAAATCTACCTCCCGAACCGAGAACTAATCTCAATAAGGAATTTTTCTGTGCTTTTGTCCTTTCCATATTGGAGAAAATAAAAGACGGTGGCGACTCTTGCTTCCGCGACATTTCGCGAACCAGCTTTAAATAGTCAGTTCCAGATCCACCGATCACAGTTGTCATCCCACAGAAATTCAAGGTCCCAACCTTCGCCAAGTATGATGGTATCTCTTGCCCAAAACTACATCTGAGGTCATATGTCAGAAAGATTTAGCCCCACACGGCAGACAAAAATCTATGGGTGCATTTCTTCCAGGAGAGCTTATCTGGGACTCAGTTGGATTGGTTCTACCAATTAGAAGGGTCTAATGTCCGTAACTGGGAAGAGTTAGATGCCGATTTCTACAAACAGTATCAGTACAATGCTGATTTGGCTCCGACTAGGACGCAGTTACAAAGTATGTCTACGGAAACAAATGAGGGTTTCAAAACCTATGCTCAAAAATGGATGGATCTCGCAGGCAGAGTCCATCCCCCTCTATCCGACAGAGAATTAATGGATATGTTCCTTGACACCTTGTCAGGACCATTTTTCAATCACCTGATTGGGAGTTCTTCATCTGGGTTTACCGAATTAATCATTACTGGTGAGAGGGTCGAAGCCGGTATAAAAAGCGGCAAAAGTCAGTGCTGTGTATGATTATAGGAATCAAAACAAAACCGACGTCGTCCGACAGTAGGGGCTGTCATGATCTCTAATACTGTGCCAAATTAGCAGCAAAATTATCAGCGCAAACCAGAAGCGCCCATGAGACGATTTACCCGGATTAACATGACCATGTCTCAAGTGTTACCACACCTTCTAAGGACCAATCTGGAAATCTTAAAGGAAGCTCCCAAGAACCCCAATACTGCTTCTCCCCGCTACAACCCGAACGCACGATGTGCCTATCATTCTGGAAGCCCAGGGCACGATACAAATGACTGTTGGGCCTTAAAGAATAAGTTACAAGACCTTATCGATGCGAAGCTGCTTAAATTTGAGTCCCCAGAAACAACTAATGTAATAACAACACCAATGCCCAGACATGGCCAAGGTATCAACGCCATTGATGATGATCGTTTTGTGTCCTCCGTGAATGACTTGGTTACTCCTATGTTGACTGTTAAACAAAATCTACTGCAAGCCGACTTGCTCCCAGGTTGCGATGAAAATTGCCACCTTTGCAAATCTCTGCCAAACGGTTGTTTGTTACTAAAGATAGGCGTCCAGCGCCTGATGACTAGTAAAGAAATCCTATTTGAAAAACTACCCCTTATCAAGAGTTATTATCAAGATGTTTCGATAATCACCATTTTCGACAATCCTCCTAGGGCCTCCACCAAAAGACCCGTCAGGATTACACCTGCTCCTAGAACTGCACCGTTGATCATCACCATGCCAAGACCAATACCATACTCCTTAAATAAAGTTGTTCCCTGGAGTTATGAGGCTGAAGTTTACTACTACGGCGTCAAGCAAGATCAGTTGGCTGTCACAAATGAAGTTGCGAGAGATATTGATCCTGATATCGGTAACATCACTGGAACCAGCAAAATAACAAGAAGTGGAAGAGTCTTCTCACCTGAGATTTCTTCAAAGACTGTTGCTACTCCTGTGATCATCACTACTGCCACTCCTACCGACACCGCCAGTGATACTCCCGTTGTTGTCCCTACTGCCGATACCAGGGGAAAAGAGGCTTTGGTTGAGCCTGCCCAAGCAAGAGAACGTCCCGAAGTCATCCTTGAAGCTTCTAGAAAAGAAATAGAAGAAATCCTGAAGATAATCAAAAAAAGTGATTACAACATTGTAGAACAATTGGGGTAGACCCCCTCAAAGATATCATTGTTGTCCTTATTTTTGTAATCTGAAACTCACACCAAAGCCTTGGTAAAGTTTCTTAAGACCGCTCACGTGCCCCAGGAGACCTCCATCGACCAATTTAAAGACTGTGTGGCCAGTCTAACTGCTGATAACAGATTGGGCTTTTCCGATGCTAATTTAACCTCTAAGGGAAGGAAGCACAACGATGCCTTGCATATTTCCATTGAATGCAGGGGCGCCACACTTGCCCATGTTTTTGTGGATACCGGTTCATCATTGAATGTCTTACCCAAAAATGCTTTCGACCGACTGGATTATGAGGGGCTCGTCTTGAAACCTAGCAACATCACAGTAAGGGCCTTTGATGGTTCCAAGAGGACAGTGCACGGAGAAGTTAGTATCCCCATAAAAATTGGGTCTCAGACCTTTGACTCAATTTTCTATGTGATGGACATCCGCCCTTCGTACTCTTGTCTGTTGGGTAAACCCTGGATCCATGGTGCTGGTGCCGTCACTTCCACCCTACACCAAATGCTAAAATACCCGATCAGAGGGAAGATTGTCACAGTTCACGGAGAAGAGGAATACATGGTTAGCCATTTGAACTCTTTCAGGTATGTTGAAATGGATGGTGAATTCATAGAGACTCCCTGTCAGAACTTTGAGGAGGTTCCAACAACGACCACAGCAACCAAGTCTACTCCAAAGGTCCCAGAGATTACCAGACCTCCGCTAAAAATGGCTTCATTGAAAGACGCTCGAGCAGTAGTTGAAGAGGAAGGATGTACTATCTGGGGTCAGCTTCCAGATATTCCCTACAAGTCCGACAAATTTGGGTTGGGGTTCACTTCAGAGGCTCAGAAAATTGTCCGACGTTCTCGCGCAGGGGGACCACCTCTGCATATCAGCAATCAAGGAGTCAACACCTTAGAAGATAATGATGGCAGCTGTGACATGGATGGATGGATTTTTCCAACTATCAGCGGAGGGCTTAATAATTGGGAGGCGAAGGATTTCATTCCTATTACTTTTATTCAAGAGTAATTATCTTTTAATATTTTCAGGCTTGTAATATTTAAACAATTCAGATTTTTTTTCTAAACCTCGTGTCTTACCCGAAGCACAATGGTCCATCTGTAAGGGTTGTCACTTCATTCTCATATGTCATTAATGAATCATGGACGTTTTTACATCAAATTTTGTTTTCTTTGTCTTTTCTTTCTTGCATTTTATTTCTTTCAAAGGTAGCTGTGCTCTTACACACACTCACATATTGAAAATGCAGATCTACGTCCACTCAGGATCCCAGGGGTAACAGTTCTGCTATGGCCATGAAAATCCGATCTACCAAGCCGATGACGAAGGTGAGGAAGATTTTGAAGTGCCAGGAGAGTTGGCCAGGTTGTTGCAACAAGAAGACAAAGCTATTCGGCCTCATGAGGAACCATAGGATACAATCAACTTGGGTACCGAGGAAGATAAAAAGGAAATCAAGTTGGGTGCCAATTTAGATCCGAGTGTCAAGGAACATCTGATTCAGCTGTTGCAGGATTATGTTGAGATCTTCGCCTGGTCATACGAAGACATGCCAGGACTGGATGCAGACATTGTGGTACATCGTCTGCCTACAAAGGAAGATTGTCCCCCAGTAAAGCAAAAGGTTCGTCGTATGAGACCCGATATGTCGGAAAAGATCAAAGCAGAAGTTATGAAGCAGTTCAATGCTGGATTTTTGGCTGTCACCTCTTACCCCCAATGGGTGGCCAATGTTGTCCCTGTACCCAAGAAAGATGGTAAAGTGCGGATGTGTGTGGACTACAGAGACTTAAACAGGGCAAGCCCCAAAGATGATTTCCCACTTCCCCATATCGACATCCTGGTTGACAATACGATGCAACACAAAGTGTTTTCCTTCATGGATGGCTTCTCGGGCTATAACCAAATCAAAATGGCGCCTGAGGATATGGAGAAAATGACTTTTGTTACACAGTGGGGTACGTTCTGCTACAAAGTGATGCCAATCGGATTGAAGAATGCTGGGGCAACCTCTCAACGCGCTATGGTAGCTTTATTTCATGACATGATACACCGTGAGATAGAGGTCTACGTAGACGATATGATAGCCATATCGCAGACGAAAGAAGAACACCTTGATCACTTGCAAAAGCTATTTGTCAGGTTGAAGGAGTATAAGCTAAGATTGAACCCAAACAAGTGCACATTCGGAGTTCGGTCCGGTAAACTCTTAGGTTTCATTGTCAGCAACAAAGGCATCGAGGTTGACCCTGCCAAAGTCAAAGCGATACAAGAAATGCCTGCTCCTCGCACTGAGAAGGAAGTCAGAGGTTTTTTGGGACGCCTGAACTACATTTCTAGGTTCATTTCTCACCTAACATCTACTTGTGAACCAATCTTCAAGCTGTTGAAGAAAGATCAGGTAGTTAGATGGAATGATGACTGTCAGATTGCTTTCGATAAAATCAAGGAGTATTTGCTAGAGCCTCCTGTCTTGATGCCACCAGTCGAAGGAAGACCGCTAATCATGTATCTGACCGTCTTAGAGAACTCAATGGGGTGCGTATTGGGGCAGCATGACGAGTCTGGCCGAAAAGAGCATGCTATTTATTACCTGAGCAAAAATTTTACCGACTGTGAAACCAGATATTCATTGCTCGAGAAAACTTGTTGCGCTCTGGTATGGGCTGCTCGCCGGCTAAGACAGTATATGTTGACTCATACCACTTTGCTGATATCTAAAATGGATCTGATAGACTACATCTTCGAGAAGCCTGCTTTGTCTGGGAGGGTAGCTAGATGGCAGATGATCCTAACAGAATATGACATATAGTACACAAACCAAAAAGCTATAAAGGGCAGTGTGCTAGCTGATCATCTGGCTCATCAAGCTGTAGAAGATTATCAATCCATGATGTTTGACTTCCCTGACGAAGACATCATGACATTGGACAATGTTGAAGAATTCAGGCCATATGACGAACCTGAACAAGGATCCCGATGGACCCTGTACTTTGATGGGGCATCCAATGCACTTGGAAATGGTATCGGCTCCGTACTCATATCTCCAGAAGGATGTCATACTCCCTTTACTTCCAGACTTTGCTTCAACTGTACAAACAACATGGCAGAATACGAAGCATGCATCTTTGGTCTCAAGGCCGCCATAGACTTGGGGATGAAACACTTGGATGTATTTGGAGATTCAACCTTGGTCATCAGTCAAGTCAAAGGGGAATGGGACACCAAACACCCCAACCTTATCCCTTATAAAGAACATGTGTTGACATTGTTGCCGCATTTCGAGAAGATTACCTTCGAGCATTTCCCGCGAGAAGAAAATCAGCTAGCAAACGCATTAGCTACAATGTCATCTATGTTTAAACTTAATTGGGATAATGAGGCTCCTCAAATCTCCATTGAGCGGATGAATGAACCAGCCTATTGTCATGAGATTAATACCGAAGAAGTAGTGGACCAGCCTTGGTTTCATGAAGTCAAGAGGTATCTCGAGTCTCGGGAATATCTAGAAGGAGCTTCAGTGAATAACAAGAAATTCCTGAGAAGGTTCTCGGCTAAATTCTTCCTTAGTAATGACATTCTGTACAAACGCAGTCATGACTCTGTATTGCTTCGGTGCATAGACAAGGCTGAGGCTGAAAGGATCATGGGTGAGCTACACGAAGGCACTTTTGGTACACATTCCAGTGGGCATACAATGGCAAAGAAAATCCTACGGGAAGGCTATTATTGGTCTACCATGGAAGCGGATTGCTATCAACACTCTCGGACTTGCCATAAGTGCCAAATCTATGCTGACAAAGTGCATGTACCTCTAGTTCCTCTGAACATCTTGACGAATCCTTGGCCCTTTGCTATGTGGGGATCAATATGATTCGGGAAATCAATCCAACGACCTCCAATGGACACCGCTTTATCTTAGTGGCCATCGACTATTTTACAAAGTAGGTTGAGGCAACTTCCTTTTCTTCCGTTACTAAGAATGTGGTCGCCCGATTCATCAAACAGAATCTCATCTGTCGGTACGGTATCCCAGAGAGAATCATCACTAATAATGGTACAAATCTGAATAATACTATGATCACCGCTTTGTGTGAGCAATTCAAGATTCAACATCACAATTCTTCCCCTTACCGGCCAAAGTTGAATGGTGCTGTAGAAGCTGCTAACAAAAACATAAAGAAGATCATACAGAAAATGATAGTCACATACAAAGACTGGCATGAGATACTACCGTTCGCTCTCCATGGGTATCGTACCACAACTCGCACATCAACTGGGGAAAGACCTTATTCTCTCGTATACGGCATGGAAGCTGTCTTGCCTATTGAGGTCCAGATCCCCTCTTTGAGAATCATGAAGGATGCTGGTTTGAATGAAGAGGATTGGATTCAGACTCGGTTTGACCAACTAAACTTGATTGATGAGAAGAGGCTTACAGCTATCTGTCACGGTCAGATGTACCAAAAACGCATGATCAAAGCTTTTAATAAAAAGGTCAAGCGTCAGGTATATCGGGTCGGTGACCTGGTAATCAAGCGTATCATTTTGCCACAAAGTGATCCCAGGGGCAAATGGACCCCTACATATGAAGGGCCATTTGTAATCAAAAGCATTTTCTCTGGTGGAGCAATGATCTTGACTACTATGGATGGCGACGACCTCCTGCACCCGGTAAATACGAACATAGTTAAAAGATACTACGCATGATCAAAGACCCGCTAGGTCGACTGGCCTAGGAAAAAATAAGGGCTTCCCGGCGAACCAAAAGGGTTTGGGCAAAAATAAGGGATGAAAATATAAAAAAAATCTGTACACCCGGCAAGTCGAAAACCCGAAAGGGCGGCTTGGGCAAAAAAGGGTATCCCGGTGGACTGAAAACCCGAGAGGGCGGTCCAGGCAAAAGTTAGGGATTAAAAGCGTATGACTATGTCCCGTTGGATCATCTGGCAAATAATCTTCAGCAACAACCAATCAACTCAATTGGCTCTAAATCAATGCAATCGACTTCGCCAAGGCGACCAGCGGACAAGACTTTCAGAGACATGAAGGCTATAGTAGAACGGGAACCCCTTGGGATTATACCACATAGCTATCTTTTCTTTTGTATAAATTTTCATTTTTTTACGACGACATTCTCTTGCCAGAATGCTTTGTCTCATTGTACAAAAAAACACTTGTTCAAGTTAATACAAAGATATCCCTTTTGAAAGTGCAAAACCATCTGTTTTTCTTTACTTACAAAAACGTCCAATGATTTATTTTTGAACATATGCATTTGAACGTGATTACTATTGACTTTAAGGAATATAATGATATCTGTGAGCCATTCCATAAAACCCCCGCAGGTACTTTCTCTAGCCAGAGCAAAAATTTCAACCACTGGTCCAAAGTGTCCCCAGCAAGTTGCCCAACTTCTCAGATTTCCCAGCAGGATATCACAAGCAATGTCTGGCTTTTCCCTTCCGCAACAGAGTTTTTACTTGGAAACTTACCCATCAGTGCTTCAAAAGGGATTTATTTTCTCCACTTCCAACAACCCTACGGCACAAACAATCTTTTACTTCTCATACATTCACATACATACGTCATAACATTGGCAACTCAAGTGCATACAGTGCAATCTCATTTATTTTGAGAAGCAAACATCACGCCATGCATCGCATACATCATAGCATTGCATACAATTAACTCTTCACCTTTTTACAGGAAAGAAACATTTGACAGTTATTATCAACAAATTTCCGACAGATACAAATCTTCAACAAGTCAAATACAGATCAGTTTTCGAGAAAAGGCTGAATTTTACTGATTCAGATAAATCTCTCAACGGTTTATTCTGATTCATTTCCAGATTTTTACTGGTTCAGATAAATCTCTCAACGGTTTATTCTGATTCATTTCCAAATTTTACTGTTTCAGATAAATCTCTCAATGGTTTATTCTGATTCATTTCCAGATTTTACTGTTTCAAATAAATCTCTCAACGGTTTATTCTGATTCGTCTCCAGATTTTTACTGGTTCAGATAAATCTCTCAACGGTTTATTCCGATTCATTCCCAAATTCTTATTGGTTCAGTTAAATCTCTCAGCGGTTTATTCTGATTCATCTCCAGATTTTTACTGGTTCAGTTAAATCTCTCAACGGTTTATTCTGATTCATCTCCAGATTCTTACTGGTTCAGTTAAATCTCTCAACAGTTTATTCTGATTCATCTCCAGATTTTTACTGGTTCAGATAAATCTCTCAACGGTTTATTCTGATTCATTCCCAGATTCTTACTGGTTCAGTTAAATCTCTCAACGATTTATTCTGATTCATCTCTGGATTCTTACTGGTTCAGTTAAATCTCTCAACGGTTTATTCTGATTCATCTCCAGATTTTTACTGGTTCAGTTAAATCTCTCAACAGTTTATTCTGATTCGTCTCCAGATTTTTACTGGTTCAGATAAATCTCTCAATGGTCTATTCTGATTCATTCCCAGATTTTATTGTTTCAGATAAATCTCTCAACGGTTTATTCTGATTCATTTCCAGATTTTATTGTTTCAGATAAATCTCTCAACGGTTTATTCTGATTCATTTCCAGATTTTACTGTTTCAGATAAATCTCTCAACGGTTTATTCTGATTCATATCCAGATTTTACTGTTTCAGATAAATCTCTCAATGGTTTATTCTGATTCGTCTCCAGATTTTTACTGGTTCAGATAAATCTCTCAACAGTTTATTCTGATTCATTTCCAGATTTTACTGTTTCAGATAAATCTCTCAACGGTTTATTCTGATTCATTTCCAGATTTTACTGTTTCAGATAAATCTCTCAACGGTTTATTATGATTCATTTCCAGATTTTACTGTTTCAGATAAATCTCTCAACGGTTTATTCTGATTCGTCTCTAGATTTTTACTAGTTCAGATAAATCTCTCAACGGTTTATTATGATTCATTTCCAGATTTTACTGTTTCAGATAAATCTCTCAACGGTTTATTCTGATTCGTTCTCTGTTCAGATCCAATTCAAACTTTCCGCCAACGATTACCTTTGGATGGCATCTATAAGCCCATCTCCAACAATTCTCCTCTATTTCTCCAAATGGCATCTTTAAGCCCATTTCCATACACAATCAAATCAGTGCGTCATCAAGTGCAAATTTCTGGGCACTCTAGTGTTCAATTATCTTCTACTTTCAAGCCACAAATGACAAGCCTGTCGATCTCGCTTTTCAAGTTTAAGAAAATTGAACAGGGGCAGCTGTTGTACCCCAAAATTTTCCCTCCCATTTTTCATAGGAGACACAACCCTAGGGTTTCTCGGATATTCAAGATGGCTCAGAAATAGACCAGACATATTCTCTTCTGTGGCAGTAAACCGACAATTAGGGTTTCTTGCATTTCTAAAAAGAAAATGAGTTCTCAAAGATCCAATTGGCTTTCACAGGTCTTCATGCTTCCTCAAGATTGTACTTATGATTTCTTCAAGCTACAAGATTTTGAGACAATTATGTCTGTTCATGGTCACATGTGATGTCGCTCACGGGTTTATCTTCAAAGAATCGGAAGAAATTTGAGTTTGGAAAACTTTAAAATTATCAAATCATCGCAAGGCATTTGATTTATTTTGAATTTTCTTAAAACACAGTTTACTGAAAAAATAATGTTTGTTCTCAGGGCATGATTTGTTTGGGACAAGAGATGGAGGTTAAGACTGTCCTTTAAGACAATCATGATTGTGGGATCCAGGTTGACCAGATGATTTACTTCCTTAAAACATTTGTTTGGTTAGGAAATGGAATATACAGTGCGTGTTTGTTTGGAATGCAATTACAAAATTAGTGGGATTACTTGGAATTTAAGTTACCAGACAGGAGCATTTTGTTTCAAATATCTTGATTGGGAATTTAAAAAGTCAATTAGGATGCGAAGAGAAATTACAAGTTGTTGTTGATAAAGGATTTCAAGTTATTCAAGTGACACCAGAATATTTCATGCTACAATTCAAGATTTTCTCCAATTTCAAACATTGTTACAAAACAATTTATTCTTTTAAATACTTTATGTTTTACAACTTATTGTATTTAAAGATGAATTGGTACAACTATTGGATACAATACAATACAAGAATTATTTTTTCTAAATTACAAAGAAAATCCAAATGTTTGATTGGCCTAGGAGAATTAATCTATACCTAAGTTTGTCTGAAGATTGAAGTCGTATCAAATTCCTTTGCTTATCTCTAAGACTTCCATGCTTGCCACATATTTCTTGCCTTCCTTTCTTTGTCATATCCAATTGTGCTCACATGAAAACAAAAGAAAGAAAAACATGGTAAGTGCAAATTATTTGGGCATGAACAGAAATTTTTCCAAAAAAAAAGGCATTCATCATTAAGGTTTGCAATGTGGAATCAGAGTGTTGTTTAATTCATCACAATTTATTTCCTCTATTTGCAAATCACAAGAAGGATATCCTTCTTGGTTCACAAAAAGAAATAAAGAAATGCTACAAGCTGTCCAAACAAATGCTACAAACTGTCCAAACAAAATGCTACAAGCTGTCCAAACAAATGCTACAAGCTGTCCAAACAAATGCTACAAACTGTCCAAACAAAATGCCACAAACTGAACCAAACAAAATGCTACAAACTGAACCAAACAAAATGAACAAACTGAACCAAACAAAATGCCACAAAATGTCCAAATAGCATCACAAACAGCAATATTACAACAGGACAAACCAGCAACATTAACAAAAAAACGAGGAAGCAATATAGCAAGTAAGCAAATAGCTAAGTCAAACAAAATAGCAAAACTTGCTCAAGAAGCAATATATCATCATTTTCCATGCAAACCTTTCAGAATTAGAAAAAAAGGAAAAAGAGCAATTTGCTTTCTTATTGTCATTGAGAGAGAAGAGAGGAAAGAAGTCACCTAGGTTATTGGAATTGCCCAAAATGCACAGCCTTGCTGCCCTGCCCACAGTCTGTCACAAATTGCATAGAAAATGGAAGAAAACAAAACTGCAACAAAAAAGCCATGAGTACAATATACTAAATATTCAAATTTGTTGGTTTCCCACCATTTTTAATATGGATATAACAGAAGAAGGGTCAATATAACAGGAGGAGGACATTAGAAAGAAAAAACACACAGGTCTCAAATTGAAAGGATAGAAAAACCAACATCCAACTCTCAAAAAACCAGCAACAAAAACCTGTAACCAAGCCAAACCTCAAAAAACCTGAACCAAATCTCAAACACAGTAATCAACCTCAAAAACCTGAACTAAGCTTCAAACACATGAAAACCAAAAACCAGCAACAAATCTCAACACTATAACCAAGCCAAAAAACCCAAAACCTGTCAACTATCCAAGAGAAATCTCAAACTGTTAATCATTAAACCAAAAACTAGGAAAAAGCCTAGAAAACTCAAAAACCTGTAACAAAGCCTAAAACAACAAATCTCAACACTGTAACCAAGCCAAAAAACCAAAACCTATCAACCATCACCAAGAAAACTCATCAAACTATGAACAAGCCTCAAGCAACAAACCAGTAGCAAACATCCAAAATCCCACAACCCATTAATCATCATCAAGAATAGCAAATCATTAACCATCAAAAAATCCCCAAATACAGTAGCCAAGCTTCAGACAATAGAAAATCAGTAACAAACTCAAAAAAACAACAAAAGCATCAAAACTCAAACATAGTAACAAAGCCTCATCAAATAATAACCAGCATCACCATCATTCAAAACACAGAGATAAGAAGAAGTTATCAACAAACTAGTGAAACCATCTCTTCCCCTCGCGCAACTTCTTCCGCCACTAAACACAGTCACCGTCTCGCCTCTCCCTTTCTAAATCACAAGAAATCGTAAAGCTCCAACAGGTATGGATTCTTTATCTTTCTCATAATTCTATAACATATTTCTCTGCATCTAAAATCATGAGGTAGTTAACAGAAAACACTAAGATAAAAAAAATCAATGAATTTTGTAGGCTTTTTTTTAATAGAAACCTTACCCCTTTAAGAAAATCGTTAGAACTTGATTAGGGAGGCGAGAACGACTGTATTCCGGCAACGGAGAGTTTAGGGAAGGTCACAGATAAACCAATTTCGTTCCTTTTAGGTTTAGATCCGAAACTAGGGTTTTAAAAAGATGAGAATCACGATGAGATAAGGGATTAGCATGTTAATATAGAGTGATTTTGCTCGCGAAATGAAACAGGGACGAGTAGTGGGAACATTTAGAGGATTCAGCAAGATGAACAAGGATGATACAAAGATGAATGAAGGTGAATTAGCGGCACCATGAGAGACAAAGAGTTCCAAGAACCCTAATCTTGTTTTGGTCCCTTAATCAATAACTAAGCTGGGTTTAGAAGATTGGGCTTGGTTTTTTTGTTTGATCTTAAAGCCCATGCGTTTTGCTGGATACACCCTGTTGTACCCCAAAATTTTCCCTCCCATATTCTTCAAGATTTGCAAAGAGCATGCTTCAAAATCTCCCAAAGATTGCACAGTTCAATGGCCTCCTAAACAGTCAAAAACTAGGGTTTTGGTTCTGGCAAAGAAATTGAAGTTTTCAAGGGTCCAATCAAGTCCCACATGCCTATAAACATGGTCAAGCATCCATATGCTAAGTTTCAAGACTCACAACACAAAATTGCACAGTCAAAAACCCTAATTGCTCAGCAGTCAACTACAGGGGCAAAATGGTCATTTGACAGTCAAAAGTTCAAATTTTTGGTCAACATCTTATTTTGAAGCCACAAGCATCATTTGATCAATTCTTGATCATGATTTTCAAGGCATGGCTCAAAAAGTCTCAAGATGCAAAAGTTTCCATATTTGGACAGTTGAAAAAGTCAACTGTAACTTGACCAAGGCATAACTTCCACATGGTTCATCAGAAAAATTCCATCCAAAGATCATTTTGAAGAGAATGACATTTCCTACAACTCCTCTTCACACTTCAAGTCCAATAAATTCTCTCACAAAAAGTTATCAATCTCAACATTATAGGTCATTTTCAAAAGTCAACAAAAAGGCACTTTAAGTCAAAGACCATAACTTGCGATTGGTAAATCAAAATTACATGGGACCAAATGCATTGATTAGAGGACTTCAAGACCTTTCCAAAATGTCCAAGAACATGATCAAAGCTTAAAAATTGAGCAAGATATGCCTTGTGGAAGTTGGGAAATTTTTGGGAATTTTGAAAAGTCAACTTTGCTTCAAATTCCTCAAAATTGCTAATGGGCCACAATTTCTTCCAAGAATCATTATCCAAAAGTTATGCACGACCCATTGACCCAAAGGGGAGTTATTTCATCATTTTTTATTATTTATTTGAATTTTTATCACCATTAATTCATTTAATTAAATAAAATATGACAAAAATACTCAAGCATGCATTTTAAATCTTTTTATGCAGCTAATAGGTCTATCATAACTCCAAGATTTCGTGCACACTCAATATGGAAAGATTTGGCCATGATTGGTATCAAAAGACATGAAAAAGATTGAAAAAGATTATGCAAGATCACAAAATTCAAAAGCATTGATTACAAGGATTTTGGACCTGTTTTGTTACCCTAATCCATTGGCATACATAAGCAAACCTAAACCTAATGCAAAAGACCTGGAAGCTGCGCCCAAACCTGAATACACACTTTGCATTTTTGTCAAAAACTTCAAAACTGAAAACACAGTTCCAGCATAATTCAAAGCAAAATAACCATTCCAATAGCTTGCCAAGGCATCCAGGAAGCTACTCCAATCAAAATCAACTCTCCAAGCGCAAAGAATTGGTAGATAGGAGTCTAACTTTTCTGTAAAATTTTGATAATCGTGTTTGCATTTTCATATGTTATTCATGACTTTTGATATGTGATTTATACTAACATGATGTTTCTAAAGCCATTGGTACCATTCAATTGAGTTTTGGACGCCTGTATGCAAAATTGCCATGAACACGCATTAGGGTTTCAGAAGCTTAAAAAGAGGGCTTCATTCATATGGAAAAATTGAACCATAAGACCTATGCCATTGGACTCAGGACCTCAAAACGAATCAAACTCACTAGTCGCGCCCTATTTATATTTGCATATGAGCTATTCGTTATTTTCCACGTTTGAGTTAGTGGGGGTTTAAAACCCCCACTATTTGATGTTATTTTTTCAGGCAAAATAAAGAACAAGTGGAGAAGACGATGCATGGAGGAGTGTGATTGGTGCGTTCAAATCGTTGGCGCGTTTTTTTGTTAATTCCAGAATAATTGCATGTTTCTCTTATATTATTTGTGTCCTATATTAATAACAAAGAGCATAAGCAGCGCAGCTGGCAAAGCATTGGCACGGTAAGCGTTGGGACCTGGGTTCGATTCCCAGGTCCCCCATATTTCCTTCTATTTTTTCTCACAATATGATCAGGTACAATGACTCTCCTATAGCTTACCAAACGTCCAGCGCTAGTGCTTGCCACCTGCCCCCTGAGATCAATCCAAGAGCCAAGATATGAGTTCCATCATGCACCTCAGTCCAGGGGTCTACACGTGACCATCAAAAGTCAACCAGGCCTGATTCAGTGGGCCAAAATTGCTTGGACAATACCTCCAAAAGGGACAACAAACCCCCCATGTTTTCCTTCTTTTCTCTATTTTTATTCTTTTCTATTATTTATTTTAATTATATTCTTTGTTTTATTTAATTCCATAAAATTGATCTTTTAATATAAAAATACCAAAAAAAAAATCAGGAAGTCAAAAAATAAAAATATATTTTATTTAATAGTTTTTGTAAATAAATTTCATTAATTAATTTAGTTCTAATCTTAGGTTTAATTTTAATGTTTTTTTAATAAACTAAAAAATGTAGAAATTAGGGTTTCTAGCTTTTTATTCTTTTTTCAATAATTAAAATTTCTTAATATTATTAATAATTAATTATTTTTATAAATAAATGGGCCATGTAAATAATTAATGTAAATTAGATTACAACTTAAACTTCTTTTTAACAAATTAAAAATAGTTTAGAATTAGGTTTTTTAATTCCATTAATTTTCTTAATTTCATAAAGTACAAAAAATATCAAAAATAAGTCTTTTTCCTTTATTTAATTTAATTAATTTCATAATTTCAATTTAATTTCCTTAAAAGGGTCCAACGCCCTCGCATTCCCGATTTCATTTCTTTTCGCATTTACTTTTATTTCCTTTTTTGAATTTCATGTACTTGCCCCAAAGCCTTGTAATAGATTAATTAGGATATTTATCTTTCCGCATTCTTATTTTATTCAAATCGGGTCTTGGATTAATTTGGCGATGTAGACCCACGCCTTTATAATAGCGTAGGACTTTTAAATTCCGCACCTTTTAACTGTTAATAACTTGCATGAAAGAATGAATGCCAAAAATAAAAACAAAGCGTAGATCACCAATGCATGACAAGATAAACATAAATGACACACCAATCACACACCACCCCTAGGGTACGTCTCACTGTTGCCTTGCCCCTCGAAAAGTGGTCGTCGAGTAGATGACGTTTTAGTAAGTCCTCATGTCCATGAACATGGCATGAGGGTAGCTTCTAAGGTGTCTTCCTATTGCTCTGGTGACCACAATGTCCCTAACCCTCGAATTGACCCGAACACCTCCAACGGTGGTGCTACCTATCTCTCAATGGTGGGATGGCACTACCTTAAGGACATTTACACAGATTAATTCCTTAGGGTAGGTAGATGACTCGTAGATGCTTGCTATAATTCAAAACAAATCAAAAAACTTCTTTTCACACCGACACTTTGCAAAAAGATTTCAAAAACAACTTTTCAAACACTCTTGAGGACTGATACAAGAGTCGAACTGAAATTTTAAACGGAACTTTTTCAAACCCACTCACCTTGAAAAGCAAACAACCAATTTTGAAAACACAAATGAGCAAGTATCTAAGAGCCCATGGATAACCATGGATAGAAAGGGTGCTAACACCTTCCCTTTCTATAAATCTACCTCCCGAACCGAGAACTAATCTCAATAAGGAATTTTTCTGTGCTTTTGTCCTTTCCATATTGGAGAAAATAAAAGACGATGGCGACTCTTGCTTCCGCGACATTTCGCGAACCAGCGTTAAACAGTCAGTTCCAGATCCACCGATCACAGAACTGGCGACTTTGCTGGGGATACTTATAAAGTGAGGTGTACCTTAGGACTAAGATCACTGTGTTTTCAATTGCTTTGATTGGTTTGCTTTAAATTGTGGGTTGCATCGGAGTTACATAGATCCTAACCCGGATCTGGGGATACCCTGTTTAGGTAGCATAAGCTGTGAGGGACCTGTCCGGCGTAGACCGACACGGGTGAAACAGTGGCTACGTTGGTGTGGCACCTTGGTCTGTACCGATATCCCTTGTGTCGCAACGAGGAGAATATGGGTCTTCTGAGGAGTCATTAAGCACCAACCGACCTTAGAACCTTAAATGACACAACTTGGCCATTAGAACAGTAGCAGTATGCTACGCCCATTGAGGCTAAACTCTTGTGATGGTTCTGGCCGCAAGAAAAGATTGCGATGCTGGAGTTATGACCGATTGAGGGTAGTCAATGATATTGGGATCCTCTAAGAACCCGGTTACTTTTGATAAGACAGGTATAAACCAACAAACTGAAAGAGGGTAATACCTAGACCTCATGCTGGCTTAAACTTTAAGGGCTTGCCTTGTGTGACTTGTGTGCCTTACATGTGTGCCTTTGTAAATATTTGTGGTGTGCTTTATCATAACATCATAACATCATGAGCATTGCATGCATCCTGCATCAGGACTGACCATTTCAAAGACAAGAGGGTTTCACCTTTGCTCTATTTTGTAGGACATCATGATGCCTGTGCAAAGGAATACTATCCGGTTCAACTTTGTTCACCCACCTGAGTTGCTTGAAGAGTTAGTTAGCAGGATTCCAAATACCACTTCCTTCATCCAGAGGCATGGTTCTCTTCTCAGTTTAGTCACTGCAAAGCGGGATCAACAGTTGATGAGTGTCCTGGCCCAGTTCTATGACCCTCTGTACCAGTGCTTCACCTTTCAAGACTTCCAGCTGGTCCCTACCCTGGAAGAGTTCTCTGATTTGCTTGGCATCCCTATCTTGGATCAGACTCCTTACAATGGTTGGGAAAAGACTCTCAGGCTTGAGGAGGTTGCTGCAGCTCTTCCTTTGACCCATCAAGAAGTAATGGATAACTGGGTGACTAGAAGCGGAGTTAAGGGTTTCTTGGCCAAGTTTCTGGTTGGTAAAGCTAACAGTTTCTGGAATGACTTGGACTTTAGGGCATACGAAGACATCTTGGCTCTCTTAATCTATGGGTTAGTCTTGTTTCATAATCCTGACAACTTCATCAATGTCACTGCCATAAGGATCTTCATGTCTCAGAATCCTGTGCCCACTCTCTTGGGTGACATCCTGCAACAACTTTATGCTCGTACTGCCCGAAGACGAGGAACTCTATGGTGTTGTATCCCTTTGCTGGTGAGGTGGTTTATTTCGCACCTCCCTAAGTTCGTACTGAAGAACCAAGAAGGAAGAGGTTGGGCTCATAGGTTAATGTCTCTCACCGACAAGGACATCATTTGGACTTTCAGAGGTTTGGATGAGATAGCTGTTAATGATCGTTGCGGAGAATACCCTAATGTTCCTTTGATTGGGACCCAAGGAGGAATCTCTTACAATCCATGTCTAGCGCTCCGTCAGTTTGGAAGGGCCAGAAGAGCAGGGCCTCATGAGATGTTGGTGCCTCACCTCAGTTTTGAGTTTCAGGTGGATAGTGACGAGCTGCGTCGTAGGTTCACCAAGGCTTGGGACATAGTTCATAAAGCTGACCCACAAGAGTTGGGGCCAAAGACTCCTCTACCTATGGAAGCCTACTACAAATGGGTTCGCATCCGTGCTCAGAAGTTAGGTATGCCATACGAAGCTGTCAGACCCGTCATTCTTGAGTATCCTGACAAAGATGGGGCTCCTCCAACTGTCCTCCCTCCTCAGATACCTACTGATTATGAGACATTAAAGTGGTCTTGGTCGCAACTGCGAGAAGAGCGGGATTCTTACCGGGACAAGTTCAATGAGCAGGAATTGAAGATCCATAAGCTGACAAAGCAGTTGGAGAATGAGCGAGCTCTGAATGACTACATCCGCACTGAGAAGAGGAGACCATGGGATCAATAAGGAGCTCTGGATGTTCTTTTACAGTTTTATTCCCCTTTTCAGTATTTCCATCTTTTATGTAACGCCTAAGGGCAATCTGTTGAACAAATTAAATTTCAAAGTTGAATCTAATGAAGTGTGTTCCTTTTTGTTTACAAAGTTGATTCCCGATTGTCTTTGAAAACATAAATCATACGCATTCCATTCATCATGTGCATAGCAGGTATTCTTCTTTTCAGGTTACTTACTGTTCTTCGATGTTTATTTCAGCATCATGAACCCTGATTCATCATCAACCGAGATGTCTATCAAGGCCCTTCAGGCGCAGAACGCGCAATTTCAGGAGCTGATCATGGGTTTGGCTCAAGGCCAAGAAGAGCTGAAGGCTTTACTCCTGAAGAAGGGGAAGAAGAAGAAGAGAACTGTTCTTTTCAACTCGGGCCGAAGGTTTGGCAACACTCTGCAGAATGAAGAAGCTGGTTCTTCTGTAGGCAAAGGCAGTCCCCAGGGGGGAAAGGCTTCAAGTCCAGTAGTCTCTGACAACGAGACTGACTTTAATGAGGAACAGTATCCTCCTGCTGAAGACCGGTATAAGCAGTTGGAAGACAGACTAAAAGCAATGGAGATCCAACAAGTGCCTGGGCTGGATTTCGGAGACTTAGGCTTATCTACTGGTGTGATTATTCCTCACAAGTTTAAGGCACCATCTTTTACCAAGTATGACGGGGCGTCTTGTCCCAAGCTACACCTCAGATCTTATATGCGGAAGATTCAACCGTACACAGTGGACAAGAACTTGTGGATCCACTTCTTCCAAGAGAGTCTTTCAGGGACTCATCTCGAATGGTTCTATCAACTGGATGGGACCAAGGTTCATAACTGCGAGGAGTTGGCTACTGCTTTTTACAAGCAGTATCAATATAATGCCGACCTTGCTCCTACACGTACCCAACTCCAGGGTATGTCGCTAGGATCAAGCGAAGGTTTTAAAGAGTATGCACAGAAGTGGAGGGATCTGGCTGGTAGGGTGCAGCCTCCGTTAACAGACCGTGAGCTAGTGGATATGTTCTTGGGGACCCTATCTGGGCCATTTTTCAATCATCTTATCGGTAACTTATCTGCAGGGTTCACTGACCTTATTCTGACTGGGGAGAGAATAGAGGCTGGAATGAAGTCCGGAAAAATTCAGAAGGGTGCATCTTCAAGTTCTGAGAAGAAACCCTTTAAGAAGGAGGCCAGTGCTGTGTATGGGCCTAGGAGGCAAGAGAAACCAGAGCGCCGCCAATCTGTCAACGCGGTGATGATTGCAAAGCCTGCTGCCGCTCCTCGGCAAACCAATCCACCCAGGGCTGAAAGACCCATAAGAGAGTTTACCCGGCTGAGTATGACCCTGTCGCAAATCTTGCCGTAGTTGCTATCCACCAATCTAGTGACTGTCAGGGAGGCCCCGAAGGTTGTGAATACTGCCTCTCCCAAGTATAACCCGAATGCCCGCTGTGCTTATCACTCTGATAGCCCGGGGCATTCCACTGATGACTGTTGGGCCTTAAGGAATAAGGTGCAAGACCTTATTGATGCGAAGGAGATACAATTTGAGGCGCCTGAGAGGCCAAATGTGGTGACTGCTCCTATGCCCCAGCATGGAGTGAATGCCATTGATGAAGATGTGTATGCCATTTATGTGAATGATGTAGCTACTCCTCTGATGACTGTTAAGAGGAACCTACTGCTGGCCGGTTTATTTCCGGGTTGTAGTGAAGGTTTCCTTTTCTGTGCTGTTTCCCTTTCTGGTTGTCCTTTGCTGAAGTTGGGCATCCAAAGCCTGATGGACAGCAAAGAGATTCTGTTCAAGAAGACTGCTGTTCAGTTTGTTCCGGTGGAAGAAGTATCTGTTGTTACCATTTTCAATAATCCGATCAAGGCTCTCCCAAGGAAGCCGGTTAAAATCATGACTGTCGCACCCATTGTGATTACTGTTCCGGGGCCTCTCCCCTATGAATCCGATAAGGCTGTCACATGGCACTATGGGGCAGATGTATATGTACATGGAATAAAGCAAGAGTTCAACACTGGTACCAGCGTCAGCAATATCACTGGTCCAGCCAAGGTAACCCACAGTGGCAGGCTCTTCTCGCCTGACATTGCGCCACCCGCTATTCGAAGACCCCTCACTATAACACCTGCAAGTGTACCCGTTCCCGTGTCTGATCAAGTTGCTTCCCCTACTGCCGAGTCATCTAATGCTCGGGGCAAAGGGATTGAAGATGAGCCTGCCCAGATGGAGGCACCAAAATCTGCGAATGCTGAGGCCTCCCAACAAGAGATGGAGGAAATTCTGAAGATAATCAAGAAGAGCGATTTTAATGTTGTTGAACAGCTAGGGCATACCCCCTCCAAGATCTCTATGCTCTCCTTGCTGTTGTGCTCAGAGGCCCATGCTAAGGCCCTGATTTCATTTCTGAAGACGGCCCATGTGCCACAGGAGACATCTGCAGTCCAGTTTACTGATTGCGTAGCCAATTTGACAGCTGACAATGGTTTGGGTTTCTCGGATGCTGACCTTACTGCTAAGGGAAAGGACCACAATGACGCCCTGCATGTCTCTATTGAATGCAGGGGCACTAATCTTGCGCACATGTTGGTGGACACTGGTTCTTCCCTGAATGTGCTACCCAAAAAGGCCTTAGACCGGTTGGATTGTGAGGGCCTGGAGCTGAAACCCAACAACATCATTGTCAGAGCCTCTGACGGTTCTAAGAGGATGGTTCATGGAGAGGTAGACATTCCTATTCGTGTGGGTTCTCAGGTATTCGACTCTACTTTCTATGTGATGGATATCCGTCCATCTTATTCTTGTTTACTGGGTCGACCTTGGATTCACAAAGCTGGGGCAGTGACTTCTACCCTACACCAGAAGCTCAAGTACCCTGTCAGAGGGAAGATTGTCACTGTGCAGGGAGAGGAGGAGTATATGGTTAGTCACTTGAATTCCTTCCGATATATTGAGATGGATGGGGAGTTTATTGAAACCCCCTTTCAGCATTTTGAAGAGGTACCTCCAACATTGGCAGCAGCAGAAACAGTGGTCGAAGAGGACTTTCCTTTGAAGATGGCTTCCCTAAAGGATGCCCGGGCCGTGATTGAGAAAGAGGCTCAGAAGGCTGTGCGCAAGGCAAAGACCAGAAGACCTCCTGTGCTCATTACCAATCCAGGAGTGAATGCTATTGGGGATGAAGATGAGGTAGAAGAGTCAGAGTTCGATAGCTGGATCTACCCGACGACTGATGGTGGACTGACTAATTGGATTGCTAAAGATCATACTCTTGTTACTTTTGTTACGCAGTAATAAACTCCTTTGTTTTGTTATTTGTAATAAACAATGAATTAAAACTCTATGGCCCGGTGTCTTACCCGGGGCACCGTGGCTTCATTTGTGAGGGTATATTAATTGTCATTTCATATATCATGAATAAAGACCTTGGACGTTTTCTCGCATTTCAAATCTTATGCTCCTGTTCTTTCTTTCCTTTCTTTATATATTGCAAAACAGCTGTATTTACACACACTCACCCATACAGGTTTCAATCCACTCTGGATCTCACTGGTAACGACTCTGCTACTGCCAGTTATGACTTCGAAAATCCGATCAACTTAGCCGAAGACGAAGGTGAAGATGATTGCGAAGTGCCTGGCGAGCTTGCAAGACTGTTACTCCAGGAAGAGAGGAAAATTCAACCACATGAAGAGCCGGTGGAAACAATAAATCTGGGTACTGAGGCAGACAGAAAGGAGGTTAAGATTAGTGCCAACCTATAGCTCAACGTTAAGCAACGGTTGACTCAGATGCTACATGATTATGTGGAGATCTTTGCCTGGTCCTGCAAAGACATGCCTGGTTTGGATACTGATATTGTGGTCCATCATTTGCCTACCAAGGAAGAATGCCCTCCGGTTAAGCAAAAGGTCCGCCGTATGCGTCCAGAGATGTCTGAGAAGATCAAAGCCGAGGTTATGAAACAGTTTGATGCCGGGTTTCTTGCAGTGACTTCTTACCCTCAGTGGGTTGCTAATGTAGTGCCAGTACCAAAGAAAGATGGAAAGGTCAGAATGTGTGTCGACTACAGGGATCTGAACAGGGCCAGCCCCAAGGATGATTTCCCCTACCTCACATTGATGTCCTTGTTGACAATACGGCTCAGCACAAGGTGTTCTCTTTCATGGATGGTTTTTCAGGCTATAATCAGATCAAGATGGCACCTGAAGACATGGAAAAGACTACCTTTGTTACTCAGTGGGGCACCTTCTGCTACAGGGTCATGCCATTCGGGTTGAAAAATGCTGGGGCAACCTACCAACGTGCCATGGTTGCTTTATTTCATGACATGATCCATCATGAGATAGAAGTGTATGTTGACGACATGATTGCAAGGTCCCAAACTGAGGAAGAACACCTGGATCATCTGCAGAAATTGTTTGACCGGCTGAAGTTATACAAGCTGAGGTTGAACCCGAACAAGTGCACCTTCGGGGTAAGATCTGGGAAGTTATTAGGCTTCGTCGTAAGTGATAAGGGTATTCAAGTGGACCCTGCCAAGGTTAAAGCTATTCAAGAGATGCCTGTTCCTAAGACAGAGAAAGAGGTCAGAGGCTTTCTAGGACGCCTGAATTACATTGCCCGATTCATCTCCCACCTAACTGCTACCTGTGAACCAATCTTCAAGCTGCTGAAGAAAGATCAGGTAGTACGTTGGAACGATGAATGTCAGGCCGCTTTTGACAGAATCAAGGAGTATCTCTAAGAACCACCCATCCTTATGCCACCGGTTGAGGGGAGACCTATGATACTATACTTGACAGTACTTGACAACTCAATGGGGTGTGTGTTGGGGCAGCATGACGAGTCTGGCCGAAAAGAGCATGCCATTTATTACCTTAGCAAAAAGTTTACCGACTGTGAGACCCGATACTCACTGCTTGAGAAAACTTGCTGCGCTTTGGTATGGGATGCTCGCCGGCTGAGACAGTATATGCTGACTCACACTACCTTGTTGATCTCAAAGATGGATCCTATAAAGTACATATTTGAAAAGCCTGCTCTGTCTGGGAGAATAGAAAGATGGCAAATGATCTTGACAGAATACGACATCTAGTACACGACTCAGAAAGCCATCAAAGGAAGTGTATTGGCAGACCACTTGGCACATCAGGCATAGACGACTATCAGTCAATGAACTTCGAGTTTCCTGACGAGAGCATCATGATTTTGACTGATTGTGAAGTACCTGGACCGAATAAAGGACCTGAGGAAGGATCCCGATGGTCTATACACTTTGATGGAGCCTCCAATGCTTTGGGTAACGGTATCAGCGCTGTGATAATATCTCCTCAAGGCACTCATACTCCACTCACTGCCCGACTATGTTTCAACTGCACCAACAACATGGCGGAGTATGAGGCATGCATCATGGGTCTCCAAGATGCGATCGACTTAAGGATCAAGTTTCTGAGTGTCTTCGGAGATTCCACTCTCGTGATCAATCAGATCAAAGGGGAGTGGGATACGAAACATCCGAATCTTATTCCTTACAGAGAATGTGTATTGACATTGATCCCCCACTTCACAGAGATAACCTTTGAAAACTTTCTGAGAGAGTAGAATCAGTTGGCGGACGCGTTAGCTACGATGTCTTCTATGTTCAAGGTCAAATGGGACAATGAGGCTCCCCGGATCATCATCTGGAAACTGGACGAACCGGCATACTGTTGTGATCTCGAGACTGAATTGGTAACTGAGAAGCCTTGGTACCATGAGGTGAAGAGATACTTGGAAGCTCAGGAATACCTTGAAGGTGCATCTGTCAATGATAAGAAGTTTCTGAGAAGGTTCGCAGCGAAGTTCTTCCTTAGCAACGACATCCTGTATAAGCGAAACCATGATTCGACCTTACTGCGTTGTGTGGATAAAACAGAAGCAGAAAGGATCATGGAAGAGCTACATGAAGGGACCTTCGGAACACATTCCAGTGGACACACTATGGCAAAGAAGATCCTTCGGGCAGGGTATTTCTGGTCCACAATGGAAGCCGACTGTTACCAACATTATCGGACATGCCATAAATGCCAAATATATGCAGACAAGGTGCATGTTCCTCCAGTTCCTCTAAATGTTCTGACTGCGCCTTGGCCTTTTGCAATGTGGGGCATAGATATGATCGGTGAGATTAAACCTACAGCTTCCAACGGGCATCCCTTCATCCTGGTAGCGATTGATTACTTCACGAAGTGGGTTGAAGCAGCTTCCTACGCTACAGTAACCAAGAACGTTATGGCACGATTCATTCGGCATAACCTGATCTGTCGATACGGCGTCCCTGAAAGGATCATTACTGACAACGGTACCAATCTCAATAATAAGATGATCACTGAGCTCTGCGAGCAATTTAAGATACATCACCACAACTCTTCTCCTTACCGGCCGAAGATGAATGGGGCTGTAGAAGCAGCGAATAAGAACATCAAGAAAATTGTGCAGAAGATGACAGTGACTTATAAAGATTGGCACGAGATGTTACCGTTTGCTCTACATGGGTACCGTACCTCAGCAAGGACGTCAACCGGGGCAACTCCCTTCTCCTTGGTCTACGGTATGGAGGCAGTCTTACCAATCGAAGTGCAAATACCCTCTCTCCGGATAATGAAGGATGCAGATCTAAGCGAAGATGATTGGATCCAGACAAGACTTGATCAGCTAAACCTTATTGATGAAAAAAGACTTGTTGCTATCTGTCATGGTCAGACGTATCAGAAACGGATGATCAGGGCATTTAACAAAAAGGTCAGACCACAAGAATATCAAGTTGGGGATCTGGTAATCAAGCGTATCATCCTTCCTCAGAGTGATCCAAGGGGCAAATGGACCCCTACGTACGAAGGGCCATTTGTGGTTAAACATGTGTTCTCAGGAGGAGCCATGATTCTAACCAACATGGATGGTGACGACCTTCCTCACCCCGCCAATGCAGACATAGTAAAAGGATACTACGCATAATAAAGACCCGCTAGGTTGACATACCTAGGCAAAAATTAGGGCTTCCCGGCGAACCAAAAGGGTTCGGGCAAAATGAAGGGATGAAATGAAAAAAAATCTGTACACCCGGCAAGTCGAAAACCTGAAAAGGCGGCTTGGGCAAAAATGGGTATCCCGGTGGACTGAAAACCCGAAAGGGCGGTCCAGGCAAAAGTTAGGGATGAAGCGTAATACTATGTCTCATTGGATCACTTTGCATCCAGAATCCGGTATCAGCATCAAATTCAGACGGCATTGATCAATCAACTTCATCTTCAACTAGGTCATCAAGTGATGAGACGCTCGAAGATATAAAGGCGATATCAGAGTTGGGACCCAGTGGGATTATTCTTTTCACACGGCTGTTTTATTTTCCATTTGTACAATTTGTATAAACTCTTTTGTTCGGCGGCGTTCTCTTACTAGGACGTCAGCCTCTTGTACATAAACGCCTATTTACAGGCAATTCAAAAATCAATATAAAATCACTTTTCAGTTAAAATTGCCAATCGTTTTCCTTTTCTGTTTTGTTTTGCGAAGAACGTCTAAGGTTCAATTTGTGATATATGCATTGACACTAATTGCTAACTCATAAATATTTGCATACGAGACAAAAGATTAATTACAGGTAACATTAGAAACAGGGGCAATGATGAGTTGTCTAAACGATCTAATTGCTCTATCCACCAAGGTACCAAGGTAAGTTCGGCTGAAGAACATAACCAAGATATCTTAATTCCCCAGAGAGTGAGTCAGCAAGTCAATGCACTCTCCCCAAGCAAAGCTATTATCAACCTTAAGGAAGTTGGGTATCCCCCGCAGATCTCAACATTCCCCAACACAGCATACAGATATTCTTAAACAAGCATCCCCGGCAGTCTTGACCTAAAGATTGTTCCCCGGCGGTATATCAAACATTCAATGGAGTCACTTCCCCAATATAACTCAAAATTTCCCCAGGAGAGTCCAATCCAGTTTCCCCAGGAAAGTTGGAACCCATCTCCCTAAGCAGTAAGCTTATCCCCAGTAGATTCTGGAAGCTTATCCCCGTAGAGCACGAACGCGTCCCCTGGCTTTATTCAAAGGTCATTTCCCTACCAGGATATAACTGGGTTATCCTCAGCCAAAAGCCACGGAAAGATCGTCCCCAACGAAGTCTTCTTATTCCCAGCGAAGTCTATCAAAACTTCCAACATAACAACGGTATCCCCAGCGAAGTTACCATCGACATCTCAGCATACCTCTCTCCCCACAGAGTATTGTTCCCCAGCAAGATCGCTAGAGTATTTTCTCCCCGTAGAGTAATCCATTCGCCAAGTTTATCCCCCAACGGAGTTATCTTCTCCCACCAGTATTCTTGCAACTATCTTCCCCAGCGGAAACAACAAAGCACTATTCTCCAACATCAGCCCAGGATGTGACTTCCCGGCACCCGTCAAGGATTTACTTTCCTAGACAAAAACATACATTTAAAAACATCACATACATCATGATACATGCATAAACGCATCATACCTTACAATCTCATTTATATTGAGAACATCATTGCTCGATCCATATCACGCATTGCATATAACTGACCTTTAATTTTCAGGAAAGATCCAGTTAAGTTTTCAGCTATATTCCAAGACTTTAGCCTGGTTCAGTTAAATCGACCCTAAGATTTTTCTGATTCTTATCCAGTCAAAGGCCTTCTCTGGTTCAGTCAGATCGACCCTAAGATCTCCCTGATTCTTATCCAGTTGAAGATTTCAAGACCTTGCCCGGTTCAGTTAAATCGACCCTAAGATTTTCCTGATTCTTATCCAGTCAAAGGCCTTCTCTGGTTCAGTCAGATCGACCCTAAGATCTCCCTGATTCTTATCCAGTTGAAGTTATTCCAAGACCTTGCCCGGTTCAGTTAAATCGACCCTAAGATTTTCCTGATTCTTATCCAGTCAAAGGCCTTCTCTGGTTCAGTCAGATCGACCCTAAGATCTCCCTGATTCTTATCCAGTTGAAGATTCCAAGACCTTGCCCGGTTCAGTTAAATCGACCCCAAGATTTTCCTGATTCTTATCCAGTCAAAGGCCTTCTCCGGTTCAGTCAGATCGACCCTAAGATCTCCCTGATTCTTATCCCAGTAGAAGACATCCAAGATTCTCTCAGCGTTCCTGTTGAGGTAGTAATTGCCCGAGGTTCTCTCAGCGTTCCTGTTGAGGTAGTAATCACCCAAGATTCTCTCAGCGTTCCTGTTGAGGTAGTAATCGTCCAAGGTTCTCTCAGCGTTCCTGTTGAGGTAGTAATCGTCCAAGGTTCTCTCACCGTCCCGTTGAGGTAGTAACCATCCCGAGTTCATTCATCACCTTTTGAAGCTCCAGATTCAATTCCTGTAACCAGTCAGGGCGCATCTATACAAAGAGTTTGAAGACCAGCTCCTGTAACAGGCTAGGTAATTATCTTTTCTTTTTCAGGTATGCAAGTTCTCGCTAAGGAATCTCTTACGCGATCGACACCCAGATGGCATCTATAAGCCCATCCACCTATCCATCATCTCTCAACATGGAATTTGTAAGCCCATCTTCCTATCCATCAATCTCCAAATGGCATCTGTAAGCCCATTCCCATCATCACACTACCATGTGAGCGCAAATTTCTGGGCACTCTAGTGTTCAATCATCTTCCACCTTCGGATTACGAAAGGCACGTCAGCCAATCTACATCCTCAGGTCTAAGAAGATTGAACAGGGGCAACTGTTGTACCCCAAAATTTTCCCTCCCATATTCTTCAAGATTTGCAAAGAGCATGCTTCAAAATCTCCCAAAGATTGCACAGTTCAATGGCCTCCTAAACAGTCAAAAACTAGGGTTTTGGTTCTGGCAAAGAAATTGAAGTTTTCAAGGGTCCAATCAAGTCCCACATGCCTATAAACATGGTCAAGCATCCATATGCTAAGTTTCAAGACTCACAACACAAAATTGCACAGTCAAAAACCCTAATTGCTCAGCAGTCAACTGCAGGGGCAAAATGGTCATTTGACAGTCAAAAGTTCAAATTTTTGGTCAACATATTATTTTGAAGCCACAAGCATCATTTGATCAATTCTTGATCATGATTTTCAAGGCATGGCTCAAAAAGTCTCAAGATGCAAAAGTTTCCATATTTGGACAGTTAAAAAAGTCAACTGTAACTTGACCAAGGCATAACTTACACATGGTTCATCATAAAAATTCCATCCAAAGCTCATTTTGAAGAGAATGACATTTCCTACAACTCCTCTTCACACTTCAAGTCCAAGAAATGCTCTCACAAAAAGTTATCAATCTCAACATTATAGGTCATTTTCAAAAGTCAACAAAAAGGCACTTTAAGTAAAAGACCATAACTTGAGATTGGTAAATCAAAATGACATGGGACAAAAGGCATTGGTTAGAGGACTTCAAGACCTTTCCAAAATGTCCAAGAACATGATAAAAGCTTAACAACTGAGCAAGATATGCCTTGTGGAAGTTGGGAAATTTTTGGGAATTTTGAAAAGTCAACTTTGCTTCAAATGCCTCAAAATTGCTAATGGGCCACAATTTCTTCCAAGAATCATTATCCAAAAGTTATGCACGACCCATTGACCCAAAGGGGAGTTATTTCATCATTTTTTATTATTTATTTGAATTTTTATCACCATTAATTCATTTAATTAAATAAAATATGACAAAAATACTCAAGCATGCATTTTAAATCTTTTTATGCAGCTAATAGGTCTATCATAACTCCAAGATTTCGTGCACACTCAATATGGAAAGATTTGGCCATGATTGGTATCAAAAGACATGAAAAAGATTGAAAAAGATTATGCAAGATCACAAAATTCAAAAGCATTGATTCCAAGGATTTTGGACCTGTTTTGTTACCCTAATCCATTGGCATACATAAGCAAACCTAAACCTAATGCAAAAGACCTGGAAGCTGCGCCCAAACCTGAATACACACTTTGCATTTTTGTCAAAAACTTCAAAACTGAAAACACAGTTCCAGCGCAATTCAAAGCAAAATAACCATTCCAATAGCTTGCCAAGGCATCCAGGAAGCTACTCCAATCAAAATCAACTCTCCAAGCGCAAAGAATTGGTAGATAGGAGTCTAACTTTTCTGTAAAATTTTGATAATCGTGTTTGCATTTTCATATGTTATTCATGACTTTTGATATGTGATTTATACTAACATGATGTTTCTAAAGCCATTGGTACCATTCAATTGAGTTTTGGACGCCTGTATGCAAAATTGCCATGAACACGCATTAGGGTTTCAGAAGCTTAAAAAGAGGGCTTCATTCATATGGAAAAATTGAACCATAAGACCTATGCCATTGGACTCAGGACCTCAAAACAAATCAAACTCATTAGTCGCGCCCTATTTATATTTGCATATGAGCTATTCGTTATTTTCCAGGTTTGAGTTAGTGGGGGTTTAAAACCCCCGCTATTTGATGTTATTTTTTCAGGCAAAATAAAGAATAAGTGGAGAAGACGATGCGTGGAGGAGTGTGATTGGTGCGTTCAAATCGTTGGCGCGTTTTTTTGTTAATTCCAGAATAATTGCATGTTTCTCTTATATTATTTGTGTCCTATATTAATAACAAAGAGCATAAGCAGCGCAGCTGGCAAAGCATTGGCACGGTAAGCGTTGGGACTTGGGTTCGATTCCCAGGTCCCCCATATTTCCTTCTATTTTTTCTCACAATATGATCAGGTACAATGACTCTCCTATAGCTTACCAAACGTCCAGCGCTAGTGCTTGCCACCTGCCCCCTGAGATCAATCCAAGAGCCAAGATATGAGTTCCATCATGCACCTCAGTCCAGGGGTCTACACGTGACCATCAAAAGTCAACCAGGCCTGATTCAGTGGGCCAAAATTGCTTGGACAATACCTCGAAAAGGGACAACAAACCCCCCATGTTTGCCTTCTTTTCTCTATTTTTATTCTTTTCTATTATTTATTTTAATTATATTCTTTGTTTTATTTAATTCCATAAAATTGATCTTTTAATATAAAAATACCAAAAAAAAATCAGGAAGTCAAAAAATAAAAATATATTTTATTTAATAGTTTTTGTAAATAAATTTTATTAATTAATTTAGTTCCAATCTTAGGTTTAATTTTAATGTTTTTTTAATAAACTAAAAATGTAGAAATTAGGGTTTCTAGCTTTTTATTCTTTTTTCAATAATTAAAATTTCTTCTTAATATTATTAATAATTAATTATTTTTATAAATAAATGGGCCATGTAAATAATTAATGTAAATTAGATTACAACTTAAACTTCTTTTTAACAAATTAAAAATAGTTTAGAATTAGGTTTTTTAATTCCATTAATTTTCTTAATTTCATAAAGTACAAAAAATATCAAAAAAATAAGTCTTTTTCCTTTATTTAATTTAATTAATTTCATAATTTCAATTTAATTTCCTTAAAAGGGTCCAACGCCCTCGCATTCCTGATTTCATTTCTTTTCGCATTTACTTTTATTTCCTTTTTTGAATTTCATGTACTTGCCCCAAAGCCTTGTAATAGATTAATTAGGATATTTATCTTTCCGCATTCTTATTTTATTCAAATCGGGTCTTGGATTAATTTGGCGATGTAGACCCGCGCCTTTGTAATAGCGTAGGACTTTTAAATTCCGCACCTTTTAACTGTTAATAACTTGCATGAAAGAATGAATGCCAAAAATAAAAACAAAGCGTAGATCACCAATGCATGACAAAATAAACATAAATGACACACCAATCACACACCACCCCTAGGGTACGTCTCACTGTTGCCTTGCCCCTCGAAAAGTGGTCGTCGAGTAGAGGACGTTTTAGTAAGTCCTCATGTCCATGAACATGGCATGAGGGTAGCTTCTAAGGTGTCTTCCTATTGCTCTGGTGACCACAATGTCCCTAACCCTCGAATTGACCCGAACACCTCCAACGGTGGTGCTACCTATCTCTCAATGGTGGGATGGCACTACCTTAAGGACATTTACACAGATTAATTCCTTAGGGTAGGTAGATGACTCGTAGATGCTTGATCTAATTCAAAACAAATCAAAAAACTTCTTTTTACACCGACACTTTGCAAAAAGATTTCAAAAACAACTTTTCAAACACTCTTGAGGACTGATATAAGAGTCGAACTGAAATTTTAAACGGAACTTTTTCAAACCCACTCACCTTGAAAAGCAAACAACCAATTTTGAAAACACAAATGAGCAAGTATCTAAGAGCCCATGGATAACCATGGATAGAAAGGGTGCTAACACCTTCCCTTTCTATAAATCTACCTCCCGAACCGAGAACTAATCTCAATAAGGAATTTTTCTGTGCTTTTGTCCTTTCCATATTCGAGAAAATAAAAGACGGTGGCGACTCTTGCTTCCGCGACATTTCGTGAACCAGCGTTAAACAGTCAGTTCCAGATCCACCGATCACACACCCCTTTCTTGGTTTGTTTTTGTTACAACAAATAAGCTTTTAATTTCTTTGGGCCTCATTCTCAAATCACCATAAGCCCATGCGTTTTATTTTATTTGTTTTCTTCTTATACTTTTTTTGTTATACAAAATGCTAATTAAACTTAAAATATTTTTTTTATTAATTTGATTTAGGTTTTGTAATTAATTTTTATCATTTTCTTTTTAAAATTTTTGTTTTAGATTTAATTGACATGATAAAACACCAAAAAATAATAATTTAGTTTGTTTTCTTTCTTTAGATTTTACTTAAATTAATAAAATACAAAAATAAAGAATATAATTTAATCAATTATTTTATTTTTCTAGAATAGGTTTTACTTTTCTCTTTTCAAGTAAATACTTAACATTTCATTTCCGTATTTTGTTGATTTTATTTTCATGGATTATCATAGCTTTAATTAAATCGTACAAAGTTCGATTTGGTTGTATTGTTTGCTATTTGGATTTTGCTATCGCATTTGATTCATCCCCATTTGTAAAAATTGTACCCCCATTCCTGAATATTTTATAATAGCGTTAGAATTTCAATTCCCGCAATTTATTGTTTTCCTTATACTGTATAGTAACTAGGCGTGTATGGAAAGATTCAAAAATCAATCGCTAGATGACCTAATCAAAGAATAAAATAACTTGAAACCAACACACTTTTTCCACACGCGCACCTCTAGGGTAACCTCGCTCGTTGCCTCGGAAATACAATCATGTCCCTCGAATATGGGACGCTTTAGCAATGACCCTTCGATAAAAAAGATCGTAGTCCCTCGATGACCCTCGACGTTGCCTTTGATAAGACGATCTCATCCCTTACAAAAATTGCTAAAGCGTCTTATAAGTTGCTTTCGATGATTATAAAATTGACCCACGCCTGTCCCTTCACATCCAACGGTGGGGCTTCTTATCAAATCAATGGTAAGATAGAACCATTAAAAGTAGGAAGAAAATAACAATTTAAGACCTTTCGAGTAGATAGATTCGCTCTTAGTTACTCGCTTGCTCACGATAAAAACTTTTTACACCTACACTTTCATTTCAAAACATTTTGTATACGTTCTTATAGAGACGAGAACCATTGCAAAACATCCTTTCAAAACACTTTTCGAAACACGATTCACAAACACATCTTTGAACCACTTTTCGAAACAAAACTTTCTACACGTTCTTATAGAGACGAGAACCATTACAAAGAGATTTTTCAAAATACTTTCAAAGCCCACACCACAAGCACATTGTCAAATGAAAGCAAGTGATCTAAACGAATAACTAAGAGCCCATGGAAAACAATGGATGAAAAGGGTGCTAATACATTCCCTTTTCATAATCTACCCCCCAAACCTGAGAAATAAATCTCGAAAGGTCTTTCCTGTGCTTTTTTACCTTTCCTTTTGGAGAAAAGAAAAGTCGGTGGCGACTCTTGCTATCCGCACAAGTGCGATCGAAATGCAAAAACATCAAGTAAGTTTTCCCACCGTATCACACATCCCATTTTTGTACCAATCATGCTTGATTCTATTTGGTCTTGATATCTCAGCATAATTTGATTGAGATCCTGTCAAAAAATCATATCAAAACATATATTTGCTATTATTTGTCATTTATTTGATTTAATTCAATTTTTAATTAATAAAAAATCAAAATCAAAATGAAGAAAATAATGTGTGGGTGAATATTTGGATCGTGGACCATGCTACAAGTGAGGTGAAATCATGAAATGTTAAGCCCATTTGGTAAAAAATGCACTTTTGAGCATATTTGACTTTTGGCAATTTTGCAAAAAAAGGTCAACTTTGACAAGGCACATCTCCTCTAATTTTAACCCTAGAGAGGTGTTCTTGGACTTTTTAGAAAGCTTAGGATGTCCCCTAAGCAACCCTTTTGATCTCATTTCAATTGGGTCTTTCATGTTCACGTAAGAAGCTTTGTCCCAAAAGGTGTTTTTGTTGACTTTTCAAAAGGACCTATAATATAGAAATTCATATCTTTTGATGAGTGCATATTTTGAACTTCAGGTATGAAGATGAATTGTAGGGAATTGCATCCTCTTCAAAATGAGATTTGGATGGAAAATTTCTGATAAAGTATGAGGAAGTTATGCTTGGTCAATGTTTGGTTGACTTTTCCTGAGAAACCCTAATTTAACAACTTTTGAGTTTTAATGAGTTTAGGGCATTCCTTAAGGAATCATGATCAACCCTTGATCAAATGATGGATATAACTTCAAAATGTTGATGTTGACCAAAAATCTTGAAGTTTGACTGTATATGGGCCACAGTTGACTATTGACCTAATATAGTCGATTCTCAGGCATCTGGGCAATTGACTGAGAAAACTTCTTGTGCAAGGCATGAATCTTGACATGGATGATCTTGAGAACATATTAGGACCATGGAAATCATTTGGGACCTTTGGGGTTCACACATCTTGATGAAAATGGAAACCCTAGTTTGAGGTACATTGCCTTAGGAGAGAGTTTGTTTGGTCAACTCTTGGGCATCCTTGAGCAAGTTGAGGATCTCTAGGAGTATGTTTTAAGAAAAATGAGAGGGCAAATTTTGGGGTACAACAAGTAGCAAAAAGATAACAAACATCGACGTTCACTGCCGATGTCTTACCAACATTCAGTGAAGGTAGGAAGAGAATATATCATAGTATCGTCGTTCACTGACGATGAACTACCAACATTCATTGAGGGTAGTAAAAAGATAACAAACATCGACATTCACTGCCGATGTCCTACCAACTTTCACTGAAGGTAGGAAGAGAATATATCATAGCATCATCGTTCACTGACGATGAACTTCCAACATTCACTGAGGGTAGCAAAAAGATAACAAGCATCAACGTTCACTGCCGATGCCCTACCAACTTTCACTGAAGGTAGGAAGAGAATATATCATAGCATCGCCGTTCACTGACGATGAACTACCAACGTTCACTGAGGGTAGCAAAATGATAACAAGTTTTCCTCAAAATTATAGCATTTTACCTATAATGAGTCTCAACTTCTTCTTTAACCAAGGCACTTCGCCTGGAAAGGATAGTATATAAGCTGTCTCAAATAAAGAGAGTTCCACTTGCAAAGATTTCTCAACGAGCTGTTTCTGTGATATTGAAAGTCTTGCCCTCCGTTGGCGTGATTTGACGACAAACTGTGAACTATTCACTCATAGATGAGATAGAAAAAAGTTACGTCGACTTTTATAGGGAAGTTCAAGTTGCTCAAATAAAGAGTCCTTCTACTTATTGTTATCATGGAGGATTGCAAAAAGAAACGACTTTCTGGGGATAGAAATACGATTTCCCGGGGAAAGAGGTATGACTTCCTAGGGAGATGCCATGATATTCTTGCTGAGGATATAAAGTCTTCTTGTGCAAAATAAATGAAAGAACCAAAACTCGAAGCTTTCAGAAATCCAAAGTAAATAATATTTCCGTGGAACCGCAGATTCAAACCAGAAATAAACTGGAATGAAACAGTCAACCCGAATACATCCTTTGAGAAATAAACTCAAGAGGGGAAACTAAATCCATCCAAACAAGGAGTTGTACCAGAAGGATAAAGATAAAATCTTCCATGAGGGACAACTTAGTGGGGGAAGTTGAAAGAATATACACTTTCTGTTTAAGGCCAACACTCTATCGAAGAGAGGACAACGTAACTCTGCAAAACAGGGTAATATGCCAACAAAAATATTAACACATGTTGATGAATAATGATTTTCCAATTTTACCTATGCATGATATATGTATGAATATATGAGTGTTATCATGTGTATGCTGACAAAATAGATACACAACATGGGGAACAACCAGGCAAAGCCACCTCAGGCACTAACAACACTCAGCTAAACTTCATCCAAGATGATCATTCCAAGAAAAGTAAATGACAGCTGAGGAAACAAAACCTACTGCCTGCTTTAACCTTACTGGGGAGAAACAAAAACCCGGAGGTAGAAAAATCAAAGTGATAAAATAGTACAGATACAGGAATAGAACATCCTTTTTCAGGCTTCACCGGGGAAACAAGTGTTTTTCAAAAGTAACATTCCTACTGGAGATTGCAAGACCAATCTCAAGTAAAGCAGACTGACACCAAAAGATCAAAACATTCACTGGGGAATTCATGCCTACTTCATTGGGGAGGTTACCACCACCTCCACAATACACCCTTCACTTAGAGAAACCAGGGACTTGCATTCTTCAAGAGTGGTTATGATACCAACTTCTTTGGAACAAGAACTTCTATTAGGCCAAACGAAAACTTCACTGGAGAAAACTCGGATTGAAACCTCACATCATGAAATATCAGAAAAGAGGAGAAATGAATCCAAACTTGACCGAGGGTACCAGAATCATAGATCCAACACGGCGAAAACATCCCGAGGGGAACAAAAACTTCTCGATACAACTGGATTTTGTCATTCCTGGGATCACCATTTTTGTTGTCATTGTTTTATCATAAATCTCAAAGTAAGAGCAGATTGTAAATTTTTTTTTTTTGAAAAATCAATTTTGTTATTTAATCTTTTTTTGCTTTGAAAGTTATTATCAATAATAAATGGAGTCTTTGCAAGCTAAACAAAAAAAGAGATACAAAGAATTGGGTAAAAGCTCAAATTTCATTAATAGAATGGTAGTCTGTGAATGGCGAGACTCCATAGATGATTACAAAATTTGGAAAATGGTAATATATATAATGGGAAAGATACATTGAGATGCAATGACCATTATCCCCTCTAACAACTTTTGAAATCCTGAGAAGCAGCTTCTGTTAAAGTATGGTGAGGATCCGAGAAGATTGTTGCTTCAACGATCAAGTCTTGTCTGACGTAGTTACTTGCCAAGAAAATCCCTAACTTTTGCCTAAGTTGCCCTTGCGGGTTTTCAACTTAGCGGGAAATCTATTCTGTTTAGGCATCTAATTTTTTTCCTAGACCTCCCTTTCGGGTTTTCGGCCTATCGAGACGCTCCTTTTTTGCCTAAACCTCCCTTTCGGGTTTTCAACTTAGCGAGTTGTTCTTTTATTTATATAGGCGAAGTATTTCTTGACTGCATCAGCATTCATGGGACGTGGGAACTCCTCGCCTTCCATAGTTTCAAGAATTAATGCACCACCAGAGAAGGCTTTCTTAACAACATATGGGCCTTCAAAATTGGGAGTCTACTTGCCCCTAGAATCAGTGTTAAAAGACATGATCTTCCTGAGCACGAGGTCGCCTTCTCTGAATTCACGAGGTTTGACCTTTTTATAAAAAGCTTTCTTCATTCTTTTCTGATATAACTACCCATGACATAAAGCTGTCATCCTCTTCTCCTTAATCAAATTCAATTGGTAAAAACTGTTCTGGATCCATTCAGCCTCTTTCAACTTGGTTTCCATTATCACACGCAACGAGGGAATCTCTACCTCGACTGGGAGTACAGCTTCCATCCCATACACTAGGGAGAACGGGGTGGCTCCTGTTGAAGTGCGGTATTCGATATCATATTCATATAACAAGATCTGCCAGCGGGAAATTCTCCCAGTAAGAGCAGGCTTTTCAAAAATGTACTTTATTGGATCCATTTTGGAGATCAACCAAGTAGTGTGATTCAACATATACTTCCGTAAACGCTTTTCCGCCCAGGCCAAAGCACAACATGTCTTTTCTAGCATGGAATACCGCGAATCACAATCAGTGAATTTTTTACTGAGATAATAAATGGTGAACTCCTTCTTCCTTGTTTCATCATGTTGTCCCAGAATACAACCCATGGATTTATCTAACACTGTCAAATACATAATCAACGGTCTTCCTTCTACAGGAGGAAGCAAGATAGTAGGTTCAAGCAAATACTCTTTAATACTTTCAAATGCCCTTTTGCAGTCATCCATCCACACACAACCTTGATCTTTCTTTAACAACTTAAAGATCGGTTCACATGTTACAGTCATGTGGGAATTGAATCTGGAAATATAATTCAAACGCCCGAGGAAACCTCAGACTTGCTTTTCAGTTCTTGGTGCTGGCATTTCTTGAATTGCTTTGACTTTATCAGGGTCAACTTCAATTCCTTTCTGGCTAACAATGAAACCCAACAATTTCCCTAATCGAACACCGAAGGTGCATTTATTTGGATTCAAGCGGAGACGATACTTCCTCAAACGCTGAAACAACTTTAACAAATCTTCTATGTGCCCTTCTTCAGTCTAGGATTTGGCGATCATATCATCAACATATACCTCAATTTCCTTGTGCATCAGATCATGGAATAGGGTTTTCATAGCCCTCTAGTACGTTGCACTAGCGTTCTTCAACCCAAAGGGCATCACTCTGTAACAAAATGTTCCCCAGGGTGTGATAAACGTTGTTTTTTCCATGTCCTCTGGAGCCATTATTATTTGATTATACCCGGAAAATCCATCCATGAACGAGAATACTTTGAATTTTTCTGTGCTATCCACTAACATATCAATGTGTGGCAATGGAAAATAATCTTTTGGACTAGCTTTATTTAGATCTCTATAATCTACGCACATGCGGACTTTTCCGTCTTTTTTCGGTACTGGGACAATATTGGCAATCCATTGAGGATACACTGATGTCACAAGAAAACCAGCATTAATCTGCTTTAGAACCTCCTCTTTGATTTTTACTGCCATATCTGGGCGAGTTCTTCTCAACTTCTGTTTAATTGGCAGACACTCTGGCTTCAACGGCACACGGTGCTCTATGATATTTGTGTCTAGACCAGGCATATCTTGGTAAGACCAAGCAAAAATATCCACATACTCTTTCAACAGCTCAATCAACCTGCTCTTCACATCACGATGCAACAATGCTCTAATCTTGACTTCCTTCGGATCTTCTTCTGAACCTAAATTGATCACTTCCAATGGCTCTTTATATGGCTGAATGGTATTTTCCTCGTTCTCAAGCAAACGTGAGACCTCTTCTGGAATATCATCATAATCTTCTTCTTCAGCCCCATATATAAGACATTCAAAGTTGTGAGAGGGTGCAGGGTCATTGTACTCAACGGGTTTTTTAAGTAATCGGCACATATGTTTTGTTATTGCATTTAGAAATTGACACATACAACAAGTGATCATGCAGATTGAATTTAAGTTATTATTTATTTTGAAAGGTATTTTCTGATTACCATTTTCCAAGAAAAAGCAGAAAAAAAGTTATAATTCGGGAAGCAAAGACAACTTTTATTATTGATTTTAAATGTTACAACAAACAGATAAGCCCTACAACATTAATACTTCCACCTTGGGCAGAGTGAAAGCTTTTTCAAATAGATTAACAAATCAAATTACTTTGAAACATGTATGCAAGAGGGAACATCAATGGTGATCCAGTTCTGAACCCTGACTCCGTGCGTCACATAATTCGGCATTTCCTACTCTACTTCATCTTCCACAGTGGCGTTAATCCTAGAAACAGTCGGATGAAGATAGCCCCCGCTACAAAAAATGTCTTGATATCTGCCCGCAGTAGACTTCGGCTTCATGCCCTTGCCTTTGTCATTCTTCAAAGAGAATCCCAAGCCAGTTCTATTCTTATTCACAGGTGGTTCCACAACCTGTCTCCATACCTCACTATGACCATTACGCACAACCTGATGTGCAACCTTCAGCGAGACCATGGAATTCTCATTTCCTCTTATGTTGTCAATGGACAAGGCTTGGAACTGGGTTCCAATAGCAGCTTCATCCACTTCTACAATGATGAAAGAGGAAAAATGAGATATCAACAAAGCCTATTCCCCATTTATGATCACTACTTTCCCTTCACGTATAAACTTTAGCTTCTGGTGTAAAGTTGAAGGGCCAGCCCCTGCCTCATGAATCCACGGCCGTCCTAGCAAACAACTATAAGCAGGAACAATGTCCATGACCTGGAAAGTTATCTGAAACAAATGTGGTCCTATATGAATAGGAAAGTCCACTTCACCGATGATAGATTTCCTTGACCCATCAAACGCTTTCACAATGATACCACTAGGGCGCATAGGCGTTCCTTGATATTTCAACTTCATAAAGGTACTCCTCGGTATAACATTCAACGCGGATCCATTATCAATCAGCACATTGGATAGTGAATCGTTCTTGCAGTTCATAGAGATGTGGAGGGCCAGGTTGTGATTCCTTCCTTCATCTGGTAATTCATCATTGCAGAAACTCAAGTTATTACATGAAGTAATGTTTCCTATTACGCTGTTGAATTGATCTATTGGTATATCACTCTCCACAAAAGCTTGGTCCAGTACCCTCATCAAGGATTCTCTATGAGCAGAGGAGTTCATCAATAAAGCTAAGATAGATATTTTTGAAGGAGTCTGCAGTAGCTGATCTACAATTCTGTATTCTCCTATCTTAATTATCTTCAAAATATCATCCACTTATTTCTCTAACGTAGCTCCACTAGTCTCACCCGTAGCCTTCTTAGGTTCATCATCCTCAGCAATTTTCTTTCCAGCACCAACATCACTTCGGACAACCGGCACAAACACATGACTGTTACGGGTCACCCTGCTATTTTCAGCTATATTTCCAACATCAGGCATTGGTTGGATGGGAACTTCCACTTCATCCTCTAAAATTGTAGCATTGTATTTGTAAGGCACAGCCTTATCTGACTTGTAGGAGATAAGACCCAGCAAACTAATCACCAATGGGGTAACAACTGGCTTGCTATGATACTCAACTTCAAAGTGAGCGGGTGAACCAAAACAAGGCACAATGATGTTTACCCCTTCTTCAACACAATCAGTCATTAATAAGTCATTTCTGGAAAACAAATCTTCGTCTGAAGAGAAATACTCATCTGCGGAGGCATACTCTTCATCTGACTCTTCTTCAGTCAAACAAACTTCAACCATATCAACTTCATGGTAATCATCCCTCTGACCAGTAATATTGATGGTTCCATTGTCTAACAACAACTGAACACCCTTCTTCATGAGTGAACATCCTCGGGGGTCTCGACAGTAAACTCGGCAAGATTCATATTGGTGTTCCACTTGACCAGCCATATGGCAGAAGGTAGCATGCAACTGCACGAGGTCCTCATTCATATACTCTACATCAAAAATTCTGAATTCTCCAGGACATCCATAAACCATGTTCACTTCCTCTTCATACTCTGCCCTAGGCTTGATTATGTGGATGAGGCCCTCATCCACCATCTCCTGTAAATCAGCCTTTATCTTATCGCAACCCTGTATGTCTGTACTGCAAATAGCACAACCGGAATGGTCATGCGTATAGTAGCTAAATTCACAAAGGTCTGTATGCATTTTCACCAAATCTCCTCTAACCTGATTAACATCAAAAATCCGAAGTTGCCTGGACAACCGGCCACCATATTCACAACATTTACTCCCCCGTGCTTGGGCAGAGGATTATCTTTCACATTAGGTCCCACGTCCTTGAAAGATAAAACACATGACCTTACCAATTTTTGTACATTAGTCTTCAAAGGATAACAATTCTCAAAATTATGCCCTGGTGCTCCCTGATGAAAAGCACATGTTTGGTCTGTCTTGTAATACCAAGGCAATGGTGACGGTATGGCAGGAGGTGGTCGGGTTTGAACCAACTTCTTCTGAATCAATTCCGGTAGTAACTTTGTATAGCTCATGGGAATATGGTCATAACTCTCCCTTCTCTGATTATACACTTGATTCCCCTGTTGGGACGGTCTCTGATAAGCAACGGCAGTTGGAGCGGCATTCATAACAGGAGTAACTGAGGCGACTTATTGATGACGCTGATAATTCCTTCTAGGAGTGTTTACCCTCCTCTCTTGTATAATAACATTTGCATCTCCTTATTTCTTCTTGGTGAACCCGTAAGATGGCTTCTTCACACCTCTGAATCCTTCACTCTTCGTCAAACGACCTTCTGTTATAGCCTTCTCTAAGCGGATAACTATTCCTACCATTTCAGTAAAGTCACTTGGCGCACTTGCTACCATCCTCTCGTAGTAGAAAGCACCCAACATCTTCAAGAAAATCTTAGTCATCTCCCTCTCTTCCTTTGGTGGAATCACCTGGGCGGCTACCTCACGCCATCTCTGTGCATATTCTTTGAATGATTCCCTGTCTTTCTGAACCATGGCCCTGAGTTGACGACGGCCAGGCGCCATGTCCATGTTGTACTTGTATTGTTTGATGAATGCTTCTCCCAAATCATTAAAAGTATGGATATTGGCGCTGTCAAAACTCATATACCACTTCAGCGCAACACCGGTCAAACTATCCTGAAAAAATTGAATCAGCAGACGCTGAACATCAGTATGGGTAGACATTCTCCTCGCGTACATCACCAGATGAGCACGAGGGCAAGTGTTTCCATTATACTTCTCAAACTCCGGGACCTTAAACTTATCAGGTATCTTAACATTCGGGACCAAACATAGCTCATTCACATTCTGCCCAAATAGATATTTTCCCATGAAGGCCTTCATCTCTCTTTGCATCTTGCCAAACTGCTCTTGAAAATCATCCATTCTGTCATAAAGACCCAAGTCTTCACTCGATGGAGGGAAAGAACGACACACATTATCATTAACAAACGGAACCATATTTATCGAAGGAGGTGCAATAGGAACAACATGCACCATAGGAGGTGCCAGAGTAATAATAGTCTGACCAATCGGAGTATCTTGAGGACCAAGATTGAAACCTTCAGGTGCAAAATTCTCTGGCATTCCCCATGGATAACCTTGAGGCATGCGATATGCATAACAAATGCAAGAAATATGTGCAATATGATGCATGATATGCAATGCACATGATTATTTTTACTTTGTTATTTAATATTTCAAGTGATTTATAGATTTATAGACATATTGAAAACATCAATGTAATAACACATTTGAAATACTGAATTTTTTATTATAATAACTCTAAAATGGATTACAAGTTTCAATGATCCCAAGTACAAGATGAAAATAAAATCTGAAACCCTGAGAAATAGAACTGATGGAGATCACTTTGTACACTGGCGCTTCCCCGTGAGCCTGGCAATCTGAGCCTTCAACCTTTGGTTTTCTTCCGCATGTCTGACGGCAACCTCCTTCCAATCATCTGAATCAGGAAGTGAGTGATCAGTACCTGACTGAGGTTTAGGAGAAAATAAATCCCCTTGCCTCTCCATAGACTCTACCTCTCGACTCTCAAGGATCTCAATAAAGTCGTCTTTCTCCTTGAGGTCTGCTCTGTAGGAACTCTCTAAAGTTTGGAACTTGTTCTTCCAAGCATCCCTTTCCTATTGCATCCTAACCAAAGCAAGTTGCAGCTCTTCCAGATCATATAATAAGGGAGGAGTGGCCTTCACAAATAGATCAGGCATGGGTGTCTCTCGAGTATACATCATCTTTAACTGAATGGCTCTCAATCGGACCCACTGAAGATATGGCTCCAAAGACACAACACCCCTAGGTTCCAAATCCATCCTACTCTTCTTATGAATGTAACACCAGGTGTGATACGGTGGGAGAACTGACTTGAGGTTTTGCGTTTGTGTACGCACTTGTGCGATTTAGCAAGAGTCGCCACCGACTTTTTATTTTATCCAAAGGAAAGGTCAAAAAGCACAGGAAAGACCTTTGAGATGTTTTCTTGGGTTCGGGGGGTAGATTATGAGAAGGGAAGGTGCTAGCACCCTTTTCATCCATGGTTTTCCATCGGCTCTTAGTTACTTGTTTAGATCACTTGCTTTTTCTTTTCAATTATTTGAAATGGTGCTTTGTGTGTGGTTTTGAAAATATTTTGAAAAGAGGCCTTGTCTAGGCAACCTTTGTAATGATTCTTGTTTGAATATATACAAAGGTGTTTGTCTTTTGAAAAGATGTTTCAATGTTTTTGAAAGTTTGTTTTGGGAAATGTTTTGAAATTTTGTTGTGATGTGTTTTTGAAATTAGCAAGGATGTTTGCAAGAGATCAAGTAACTAGGAGTTGTCTACCCTAACTCAAAGATCTTTCCTACACGTTTTTAACCCTTTTGACAGCGTTGTTTTACCATTGCATTTGGTAAACAACCTTGTATTCGGATGTTAAACGGGACAGGCGCGGGTTATCGTATACAATCATTGAAAGCTACTTGTGAGACGCTCTAGAAATTTTGTAAGGGACGAGATCGTTTTATTGAAGGCAACATTGAGGGTCATCGAGGGACTACGATCTTTGTTTATCGGAGGGTCATTTGCTAGAGTGTCGCACATTTGAGGGACATGATTGTTTTTCCGAGGCAACAAGCGAGGTTACCCTAGAGGTGCACGTGTGAGAAGTGTGTTGATTTTAAGTTATTTATTCTTGGATTAGGTCATCTAGCAATTGATTTTTTTGAATCTTGCCATACATGCCTAATTACTATATAGTATATCGAAAACAATAAATTGCAGGAATTAAAAGTCTAAGCTATTACAAAAGTATCCGGGAGTGGGGGGTACAATTATTACAAATGGGGATGAATCACATAAGAATAACAATGTCGAAATATTACAACCAAATCGAATTGTTGTATGATTTAATACCAAGCTATGACAAATTATGAAATAAAGAAATCAATAAAGTATGAAATGCATGTATTTACTTGAAAATAAAATTTATTCTAAAAAGAAATGATTTAAACTAAAAAAGATCTTTATTATTACTCTTTTGCATTTTTTTAAATAATTAGTTAAAAAAGTTTAAAGAAAGCAAACTAATTAAATTAAATTTTTTGATGTATTCATTATGTGTAACAAATTAAAAGTAGAAAAAGAAAATTAATTTCAAGATTAATTTAGTTTGATGAAAAAAAAAGTATTGAGTTTTTTTATGAAATTGCTAACAAAGAGAAGTAAATAAAAAAAAGTAAAAATGGGCTTTAGGGAAGATCAAAGATGCTAGGCCCAAAATATAAAAGGAATAAGGCAAGGATGGAGGGGGGTGCGAGCCAGCAGGCGCATGGGCTTTTGGTTGTTTGAAATAGAGTGGCCCAAAACAAACTTAAGCTTTCTGATTTGGGTTTTGTGAAAAAAAATTAGGGTTCGTGTTCTGCGCTTTTACAGCGGCGCCGTTGTCCTTTGTTCTCTCTTCATCTCTTTCTCACTCGATCGCTCGTCCCTCTCTGATCTTCCCTTCACTCTCAAGTTGCCGGAGCGTCTCTCCTCTCACTTCCTAAACAGATGTTAATGGTTTCGTTTTTTTGGGAGGTAAGATTCGGTTCTTGGACTTAACAGTTTCATTGTTTATGTTTTGTTCATGTTCTGTTTGTTAATCCATTTTATTGCTTATTGAGGTGCAGAAAAGGGTTTGAAAGGAGACGTACCGTTGGGGTTTTTGCAAACTGGAAAAGGACAGTGAGATTTGAGCTGGGTGTTCCTTGGCGTTCGGAAGCAGGAAGGGGAGAAATGAAGATGGTGAGGCGCGAGCTTTGGTAACTTCTCTTTGTCTATCCTGTTTTCTGAATAAAGATGATGTTGTTTCTGACTTTGATGATGATTATTGCTTCTGAAACTTTGAATACTGATTTTTTATTCTGAAACTTTGATGATGATTATTGCTTATGAAACTTTGATGATGATTTTTGATTCTGAAACTTTATTGATGATTATTGCTTCTCTTCTGACTTGGTTGGATAATGATTTGTTGTTTTTTGAAACTTTGCTTTGTTGTTGGTTAATGATGATGATTGCTGAAACTTTGTTTTGGTAGTTTGGTATGATTTTGTGGTTATGGTGATTGGAGATTAATGGCCCTGTTTCTTGTTGTTTGAGTTATTCAAGGTTGTTGGCTTTGAAATGAGATACAGGTTTTGGAAACTGTTTTTCTTGGTTAGTTTGCAGGCCTTGTTTAGTTTGGGAACTGAGTTTGAAATGTTTGGAAGTTGTTACAGTTGTGGCTTTTGCAAGTTTGGGGTATTATGCAGGTTTTGCTGTTTGTTGGTTCATAGGTTTTGTGTATTTGTTGTGGTTGGAACTGTTGTTACAGTTGTGGCTTGTTTTGTTGCTTGAACTTGCAGTTTTCAGGACTGAGTTTTTTTTAACTGTTTGAAGGTTTTGTGATTTTTTGTGGCTGGAACTTGCTATGCAGGTTTTTGGCTTTGGTTAACAGGTTGGGAATTATTGCTAACTTGTTGGCTTTTCAGGTTTTACTTGTTTGTTCTTGATAACAGGTTTTTTGGTCGTTTGAAGGTTGTTGGCTTATTGTTAACAGGTTGGGAGATTGTTGTGGTTTTTTGAGTTGTTGGCTTCTTTGAAACTGGTTTAACAGGTTTTGGAAGTTTTTTCTTGCAGTTTAGTTCTGCAGGTTTTAAATGTTTTTGCAGCTTGGTGGACTTTTTGAAAGGAGTTGCAAATTTTTGAATGTTTGACAAACTGTCTTTTTTTCTTCTTGCAGTTTGATGGTATTATATCCTTTTTTCTCTTGTTTTGTAACTTGTGACAGTTTTGTGGGCCTTGGTAGCGAAACTGTACAATTCCAACAAGATAGGTGATACCTTTTCTCTCTCTCCTTTCTCAATGATAAAGCAATTTGCTTTTCCATTTTTTCTGAAAAGTTTGTCCCAAATTTCTGGAAAATGATGAAAGGCTATGAAACAAGCCCTTTTCTTGTTATTTGGTTTACCTTACTGCTTTGTACTTTTTGCCTGTTGTTTGTACTTGTCCTGCTGCATTGTACTTGTCCTAGCTTTGCTTGTATGCTGCATTGTTTAGTTGCCTTGTAATGCTTGCGTCCAGTTTGGTTGCTTTGTAATGCTTGCATCCAGTTTGGTTGCTTTGTAATGCTTGCATCCAGTTTGGCGCCTTATTTGTGCTGTTTGGACAGCATGCTGCAGTTTGGCTGTTATGTTTTCATTTGGACCATTTGCTTTTGCTCGCCTGTTGTGTTACTTGCTTGTTTGGCCTTGTTGCATTCAGTTTGGCCTTATTGCATTCTTTAGCTTGCATTTTTCTTTTTTTCTCTTTGTGAACCAAGAAGAGCAATCTTCTTGTGATTTGCAAAGAGAAAAATAAAAACGTGATGAAAATAGCCCTCTGATTCCAAACGGAAAATTTTAATGATGAACATTTTTCTTTCTTCTTTTTTTTTCTTGAAATTTTTATTTATGTTCAGTTAACTGTATTAATCTTTTCTTTTCTGTCTTTCTTTCATTTGAGTGCAAATTGCATGGTGACAAAGCAGAGAAAGCAGGAGACTTTGTGGCAAGCACGGGAGTAATGGAAACTTAGGCTTAGATTTGTAACTTAGAGAGATTTTCCATCAGTTGTAATAATTTATTTTTCAAGTACTATAAGCTGTAAAACCTACAACATTTGAGTAATAAATTGTTTTTTGTATAAACATCTGAAATAAATGAAAAATTCTTTGTGAGATAATCTGATATCCAATAAAAATCTTCTACTGTCAATAACTTGCAATTTTCCTTTCGCATTTCGCTAATTCTTTAAGATTCTTGATTAAGATAATTGAAACTGTATTCCAATAATTCCAACCAAGATAACTTAAATTCCAATGATCATGCAATCTCGCCACTGTATTCCAAATAAACACGCATTGTGTATTCCATAAACGAATGTTCATTCCATAAACCAGCAAAAGTCTCATTCCATTAACAAGCAAATGTCTTAACAGACGCACGTTATCTGGTTAACCTGGATCAGACAAACACTGCCTTTTTCCAGTAAATTTGAGAGAGCCTGAAAATATGTGACAACCAATTGACTTTATGAGGATTCAGTTTCTTCTGAGAAATGCGAGAAAAACCCTAATTCTTGATTTACTGCCATAGGAGAAAACCTGTCTGATCGATTCCTGAACCATTCTTGAATACCTGAGAAACCCTAGGGTTGTGATTTTCTGTAAAAGAGGGAGGGCAAATTTTGGGGTACAACACCAGGCCTTTTCAATCTGCTCCCTAGCTTCCCTATGGTCTTCTCCTTCCTTCAAAAAGAAACTACTCAAATGAATACTATTCGATTTATCCCTAATCGGATAACCAAGTTGTCGTCGTGCAAGAACAGGGTTCTAGTTAATTCCCCCCTTTGTACCAAGAAGAGGTACATTGGGGAAACTACCACAACTGTCAATAATCTCTATATCTTGGTAAGCTCGATGATACCAATCAATATCCGAGTGAGTACATTCCATGATCTTAGGAGCCCAACAGGGTTCCTTCTTGACATCCCAAAAAGCATCAGACTGAGGCATATGAGAGATAAACCACCGGTACAACAGAGGCGTGCAACAGATAATCATTCCCCCATGATAAGAATTCCAAATATGAGTAGAGTAATAAGCATCACCCAACAATGTAGGAATCTAGTTTCCCATCATGAAGATCCTGATAGTGTTAATGTCAACAAACTTGTCCATATTAGGAAATAAGAACAGCCCGTAAGCAAGTAGAGCAAAGATGGGCTCAAAAGCAACTGTACTCTTTATTCTGGAAAAGTAACGAGCTTTCTCCAATAAAAACTGAGCTGGTAATCCTCTAATCCCTCCTTTAGTAGTCATATGAGCTTCCACCTCAGATTTCCCCAGATGAATCAAAGCAGTAATCTCATGTGGTTTTGGCTCACCCTCCAAACCAGTAAAAGGAACACGATTGGTAACAGGTAAGTCCAATAGATAAGAATACTCCTCCAGTGTGGGCATCAACTGATAGTCAGGAAAAGTAAAGCAATGATACATCAGATCATAGAACTGGGCCAAGGTCGAGAGGATACCCTCCTTCATCTTCAGCTTCATGAGAGGAATAATGGATCCATACTTCTTCTGAAAGTCTGCAGAACACTCGATCTCGGGAATTAGACTGGTCAACTCATCTGTCTTGGGATCCTTGAAACTGTATTTCCCGGTCTTCCTCTTTCCAGAATCCATGGTTAGAAAGTACCTGAGATATTCACAAATGGTCAACCTTTAAATCCCTTGAAATATGGTTTCTTCAAAAGATGCTTATGAGTGCATGGATGCATGATGCAACACTCACACACAAGATCACACATATAGGGTTCATAGGTTAAACGTCATGAGCATGAGGTCGAAGGTACTACCCATAAGGTTTTGGTCTAAAAGTTATCACCTCCCAAACAAGGTTCTAGAGGTTCCCAAAGTCTACATCCTTCCTTCAGATATTACCAACTTCCCGATTAACTCGGTAATTAGTAATATTCTCAAGAAAGACTCATCCGAGCGTAGTATCGCCTGACAACTATTTCCGGATTACTCCGTCATAGCTTCCGCACTACACCTAAAAGGCCAAGATGGGTTTGTTATTCTACGGTCCTCAGTTTCAGCAGGCTCCCAAGTCAAAAGTAGTACGTCTTCCCGATTACTCGGTAAACGACACTACAGTCAAAGGGCCTCCATTGAGTGTGGGATCTCATGCCTCCTTTTTTGGGATTACTCCCTCAAAGTTAACATGACTATACCGCCCGTCCTATCTTAAAGTTTTCCCAAGTCCGGGTATAAGACTTATGAGTAATCACCAAGCACCCTGAAAACCAGGAAAATCCAGACAAACATATATACAACATATAACACAAAAACAAATAATAACATATATACAGATATAAACAAAGATAGGCTTAACCCACTTAGGGATGGACCAGCAAGAGGTCAATCTTTCCCAAGTGAAGACGCCATTTTTCTATAGCGGTAGAAATGTTTAAGACTAAGCCATTGGGTTGACTAGACTTTATACAAATCAAAATAAGAATCGCCACCACGCTTTATTGTTTCCAAAGGAATGGGAAAAGAGCGAATAACCCAAAAAGAGGGGGAAAGATTCAAGGTAAGGGGGTTGGTTATGCAAAGGGAAGGTATTATCACCCTAAACATCTGCGGTACTCCGCAAGAGCCTCTTTGTAAAATCTGTATATTTTGGTTATGAAAAATGTTGTATATAAAAAAATGGATGGTGGAGGTAAGAAAAGAAATATATTTGTTTTATAATTTTTGCACCCTCCGCGGTTGCGAACCTTTAGTGCCTACGTACCAACTTTTCGTGCAATAGGGGATCAGGGTACACGTAGTTCCACTTTTAAAAATATTTTGAAACATAGGTATGTTAATTGATTTTATAAGATAAGACATCATCGTCATTGTCCGTGTGGAAAAACATACTTACTACCCACAATCATGAGAAAGGAGAATTTGCATCATCTAAAAGTGGAGGATATGGCTTGGATTTTAAAATCAACAATGCCTCACTCATCACCCAAGTGGAAAATATATCTATTCACTACATATTGTAGAAGTATAGTTGTTTGCATCACTACAAGGATTGAAAAAGTCTAATCTTTTGAGAAAGGTTTTAAAATATAAATCCATAGTGGAAAATGGTTTGGAATGAGATTGATTGACTTTTAGTCTTATCACAAAAAAAATTTAAAAGTATTATTAAGTTTATTGAAGTTTATTTACAAAAAGGTTTTGAAAATGCATGGACATAAGTCCATGTTTGTTGTGAAAGTGGTTCAAGTTTAAAAAAAAAGAAGAGTTTTCAAAAGGGGGAAGAAGATTTTTGAAATTAAAGAAGATGGGAGGAGAAGAAGGGACTATCCTAAAGCATAAGGTAAAAGCTAGGGATAAGAACCATCTAACCAATAAGAAGCCAATACTTGTCATTATGATCCAAGATAGAATTTCCATTCCTTAGATTGAAACCAATCAAGCAAAGAAATACTAGACCTCTTGAGAGAATAAAACTTCAAGTGTATTAAGTCTTCATAAAAATTGGGCAGAGTAACGGTTGTATACGGGTAAATTCCAGATTACAAACAAAGAGTGTAATCACAAAAACCCACACACAAAAACAAACAAGCAACCCAATGTCTTGAGGTAAACCTCAAGAACTCCAGACAAAATAATCAGATAATATCACAAGGTCTCCAAGATAGGCCAAGGTTTCTAATCCTAAGTCCAAGAAAATGGCATGAAATGTAAATGCTAAAAGTAAATGGTACATAAAGCATAAAAAAGAATGAAATCATAAAGTAAGACAAGTCAACAGTTAGTGGTTAGTTAGATGACCATCTTGAAGCTTGCATTTGGAACTCATTAGAGGATTGGTAGAACCAAAGCCTCCACACAACAAGTTGCATTTGCTTTTTGTCAAGTATATCATCCATTTGGAATTCTCACAAGTGCCATTTAATGATCAACGATGTTTAAGTGATCCGCATTGACCAAAGGTGTTGTAGATCTATTAGAGGATTGGTAGAACCAAAGCCTCCACACAATGAATCTCAAGGTTATTGGATCAAAGAGATAAAATTAACATAATTGGGCTTGCAATCATAAGTTCGGGCCACGAATGGTCATTTATTTGAATCGGGACAAAATTTAGCGCTATGTTAAACAATTGTAAGTGGACTTATATAGAAGTCACACCTATTTTGAGGCCGGTCAATAGCAATCTATGCACCATTTGTTTTGAGACATGATATAGAGGTCATGCTCCAACAACATTTAGTGCAATAAGAAATGGATGAGACGAAGAGGGAATGGGAAAAATATACAAACCACATTTGAATTAAATTTTAATCAAACTATTATTAAAATCATTCATCCATTTTTGTGGAGTTAAACTCAACACCATGGATCCAATGTTGTTAATAAAGTTCATGATCCAAAATCTAACCCAAGATCAACCAGAAAATAGTCACAAAATAATATCACATTTTAATATATACAAAAGGGTTAAAAAATAATGTTTAAAAATAGAAAATAAAGAGAAAAATATCAACTATGTTCAAATTAATCAAGAAATAAAAAGTAAGACCATAGAAAAATCAGAAAAAGGCTCAAATAATTTTACAAATTTATTGGTAATTTTGTAAAGTCAGAAACCATTTTTAAAATTAAAATAAATGGGTAAAATAAACCAAAAATGATAAAAATAGTAAAGTCAGAAACAAAAATAAAATAAGGTCACCAATATTTGTCACAATAACATTGGATCATTCCATAATTTTTTCAGAATTTAAAAATGTACAAAAGTATTTATAAACATTTAAAACAAATCAAATAAAGTATAAATTTATAAAAAATACCAAAACACAAAATTAAATTGTGAAAAAATAAAAATCAGAGAGAATAATCAAAAATATTTTTCATAATATTTTTCAGATTTTTTGGACTAAAAATGAATTTTCTATGATTTTTTGAAATTTAAAACAATTAAAATATAAAAATCTGAAAAAGAAAATAAAAGTAAAATATGTGGACCATTGGATGAGAGTCAAAATGCGTTAGTAATCAAATCCAAGGAATCTGGCACGGTGTGCATATCATGGTCATTAGTGAATAATGTACAAAATCATTAATTAAATCAGATTTTTAAAAAAAAACAGATGGCGCGCCTTCATTGGTTGGAAGATGACACGTTGGTCATCCTCAACCTCCAGCCATCATGAATTGCAGGTCTCTCAAACTGTAAAATCAGAAGTTTAGACCTATGCCATTCGCTTCGTCTCTTCAAGACGAAGACAAACAAACCCTCGCTCCAAATTTATATAAATCGTAGCTCAAGCAATTTGGAAGGAAAGTTTTGAAAAGATATTTGAAATTTCATGGTCAAAATGTGTTTCCAGTAAAAGGTGAGTGTTGCGACTAGAACAAGGGAAATGAGAGCAACACAATGATATCAGAGTTTTGAAGAATTGATGAAGAAATCTACCTATTGAAGTTGAGTTGCAGAGCTCTGAAACTGGACTTCTATGGAGCAGTATAGGGCACGATTCTTGAATGTAATTATGTGGTTAGCTTCAGGGAAGATCAAGGAAGGTGAACTGATGGAAAAATAGGATTGAAAAAGGCTCGAGAATGGATTTTGAAGTTACTGAATTCTGAATTATGAGACAAGTTTGGCAGGGTGATTCTGGCTATCCAAGCTTGAGAAAATGAATGAGATAGTTCATGTATTTATAGGAGAAGCCAATGGGATCAAAAGGAAGAGTGAATGATGCGTTTTGGAGGGAATTCGTGCAAACCTGATGCACGAGTGAAGTGTGATCTAAACTTCACCAAAACTCATCCAATTCTTGTATTTTGATGCACTAATCCACTTGGGAAAGTTGGCTAATCATGTTTAGACCCAAAATGCATGCTAATTTGAGGTTTAGAGGTTGTAACATGAAATTCAAATTCTGACTTGCAATGAAACTTCAATTCCAAGTTACCACTTTTGAAACAATGGCATTCTCAGCTCAAGGGGTTTTAAGGCAAGATTCTTGATGCTTTAGAAAGATAAGGTTACAAGCTTTGCAATGGAAAAAGAATGGAGTTAAATGGATGTTTGAGCTGAAAGTTGTGTTGAGTCAAAGTTGGAGAAAAATGTTGACTTTCCATACTTAGAAATATTTCAAATTCTTCTTCAAAAGCCAACTATCTCAATAAGCGTAGCCTTGAGTATCAACCAACTTCGGGCTGAACCAAAGCCAACTATCTCACTACTTTCTAATGGGCAGGATGGGTCAATTATGGTTCTAAATGTAAGTTAGTGTTTAACGACACCACGTCGAAGCCTAATGTTATCCTTGACTTACTCAAGGAACATCAGTATAAACCAAAGTGTCACACTAACTGTAGCTATCATGTTAGCCATATCGGTACACGCCATACAGTCTTTATAATCTATTGCTACTTACCTAAGGAATCGCTAGATCCGGGTGTAGGATCTCTCACACAAGCAATAATACCCAAGCATGAACCCTTAAAGTAAATCAGACAAAGCATACAATAAAAGCAAGTAAAGTGATCTAACTCTTAAGGTAACCCCTCTTTTAGATTTATCCCCAACAAAGTTGCCAGTTCTGTAATACGGTGGAAGAACTGACTTTTTTTGGTTTTATCGCAAATATTGCAGTTAGCAATAGTCGCCACCAACTTTTATTTTTTCAAATATTTAAGAAAGGTGAAAAGAACAGGAAAGACCTTTTATATACTTTGAGTTCGAGGGGTAACTTATGAAAAGGGAAGGTTTTAGAACCCTTTTCATCTGTAGTTATCTACGGGTTCTTAATTGCTTAGCTCACTTTTAAAAACTGCTTTGTGTGTGTGATTTGTTTGAAAATATTTTGAAATACCAATGTAAGGCTAACTTTGTAATAATCCTTGTGCCGGTCCTCAAGAATGTATGCAAAGTGTTTTTTGAAAATATCTTGTTTGAAAGTGTAGTGTGGAAAATTTTTTGTTTGTGAGCAAGCATTCAAGAGTCCTACCCACTAAGTATGGTATTTCTTATTCCTTTCCATCTCTTTTGGAGATAGTATTATCCATACCATTAGTTGGTAGATAATCCTATCTATTAGATGTGAAGGGACAGACGTATAGTCATCGTATGGTCATCGAACGCAACATGTAAGGATACTTTAGCAATTGTATCAAAGGGATTATCATTATTTTGCTCGTAGGGTCATCGAAGGGACTAGATCATTTTGTAGGAAACTCAGAGGGTCATCGAGGGATTATGATCTTTATTCGAAAGGGACCGTGATGATATTGTTGAATCGAGGTTCTTTTGCTAAAGCATCCCTACTTTCGATATGACCAATAGCATTGTAAGGCAACAAAGAGAGGTTACCCTAGAGGTGCAAAGTGTATTAGTTTCATTTATTTAGTCTTGAATTAGGGTTTATATGTCCAATTATTAGTCTTTCCGTGCAAATCCTAATTACTAACAGTTAAAAATATAATGTGCAGAATGTAAAATGCGGAAAATTAAACCTAAGCTATTACATCATGTGAGCAGTTACATAATTAGAAGAAAGGCGAAAAGATAAATCCAAGCTATTACATCGATAGTTGCGACCTACACAATTGTCTCAGAATTTAAATAACAGCAAAAAAATAAGAAAATATGTTATAAAAATGTTTTAATGTTTTTGTGTTTTTAGAAAATGATTTAGGGTTAGGGATGATAATTAAAACCTAATAACTAATTAATTAAGTTAATTAAAAAACCTAAAACCCTAATTAGAAACCCTAATGTCTAATTAATTAAGAAGAATTATTTGGCTAAAACCCTAAAACTAATTAATTTTAATTAAAACCTAAGGTATAATTAATTAATTAATTAAAAGCCAAACCCTAATTCTAGTTAATTAAAAAACCTAAGCCTAATTTGGTAAAGGGTTAATGTTTAATGATTTAATGTTAATTAGTTAAAAATAATAAGTTAAATGGAGTGAAAAACCAAGGTAACAAACATATGAAAACCAAAATGTTAGGGTTGGGACTTGAACCCACGCCCTTAGCCTCAAAGATATGCCCTTCTATCCACTACACCATGGCATTGTTTGTGTTTAAGAATAAGAACCAATCTATCTATTATAAACCTGCGTGTTATCTTGAAAAAAACAAAATTATTTGACAAGAGGAGGGATCGAACCCACGCCTCTCATGTCACAGGTCTCCGTGTCCAACCATCTGAGCTACGTTGTTTTTGTGTTATTCAAACACAAATCAAACATTATATAATAAAACAGTTAAACCTCACAAGTAATACGTCAAAATAGTTACACACATAAATATGAACATGAATGTATGCATGGAAGTAATTTAAATGGCATGAATTAAAAGTTTTAATTCAAGGAAGTTTGTCAAACCGGTGTTACCTGGTTGGTGAGTTCTGATGTGCTTCAAGTTTGAGTAATGGTTGATATGAACTCCTGGGACCTTCACGAGATTAGTGTGATGCTTGAAATTGATTGAGAACAAATGTAGATAAGGGTTTGACCGTGCCCTAGTTTTGAGAAAGTTTGTGAGCTTTAGGGTTGTTTCTTGGAGGCAGCATGCATGTCCTTTGCCATATAAAATTGTTGTGTATTTATAGGAGAATGTTTAGGTCAACATTTGTGAGATGAATCTTTGTATTTCATGGTGAAGATATTTGATCTGAATTTTGCATAAAAACTTCTATTTTAGGCCAAATCAAATATACACGATCCCACACGGTTTCTCCAGCATAATCATGTGATTTTGGACTTATGATTTGATTTAAAAACAGATCCACACGCCTTGTATCATTTATTTGGTATTTTATTTGATTTATTTTGCTTTTAATTGAATAAAATCAAAATAAAAAGAAATAAAAATCACAAAAATACATGAATGGGTTTAGGAGTCCCTTATAAGGTCATGCTCATGTTTAGACATTAAAAGATAGGTCCACTAACCCAAAAATTCAAGTTTGCTCAATTTGAACTTCATGCATTTTCTCAAAATTACTCAACTTGTGCAACTCATAACTTTCTCAATTCTTGTCATATGTAGGTGATATTTGACGTTTTTGGAAACCTCAAGATGTCTCCTACAACTTTCATGTTGATTATCTTTTTCATTTGAAGTCTTTATCTTTTTGTAAATTGCTTTGACAAAAGATGTGTTTTTGTTGACTTCCAAAATGACCTGTAAAGTTTTGGCTCATATCTCTAAAATGAAGCATTTTGGCCTTGACTTTAGAGAGACAAAGTTGTATAGAATTTAATTCCTTCAAAATGGGATTTGGTTGAGAAATTTCTGATGAAGTATGTGAAACTTATGCTTGGTCAAAGTTCAGTTGACTTCTCCTTAAGAAAACCCTAATTTAGTAACTTTTGACTTTTGATGAATCTTGAGTTTTCTTGATGAATCATGATCAACCCTTGATCAAATGATGAATGTGACTTCAAAATATTGATGTTGACAAAAAATCTAAAAATTTGACTATCAATTGGTCAAAGTCGACTTTTTGTTCAATACAACTACTTTTCTATCATCTGATCAATTGACTGAGCAAATTTGCACTGCAAGGCTTCAAATTTGGCATGAGGATAGTTTGAGACATATGAGAAACTCAATTTCCTTTGAGAAAAGCAAAACCCTAGTTGTAGTTTGGTTGCTTAGGAGGAGAGTCCATCTGATCAACCCTTAATAAGTTTTGAGTGTTTGAGACCTTCCTGAGCATGAGGAGGTATCTTGAATTAATTTATCTTGAAAATATGAGGGAAAATTTTGGGGTACAACAGTAAACATGTGAGTTGGATGGGATAATGTGTATACATTATTATTTGAAGTGTGATAAATTCAATTGATGAATGTATGTTATGCATTACTTATTATTATATATTTCTATAATGATATGAATTCTCACCCTTCTGTTGAAATGATGTTTTATACGACATTGTTTGGGTATCGAAGATAGTGGTGCTTCTTGCAAGGAATTGTCGGAGGAGTTAGTTTTTTGTTTATCTGTATTTTAGATAGGGAGTCATGCGCTGGTTATGTAACACAGGGAAACATTTGAACTCATGTTGTTTTAAGAGATGTTTGATATAGTCTCTTTTATTTATGTTTTATTGAGATTATGTGATGAGTTACCTTTGGTGCCTAATGTTTTAATACATTGTATCTATTTAAGAGATTCAATTATTGGTATTGTTTTGAAAAAAAAATTATTCCGCTGCGAAATACATATGTGTTAGTATACGGAACATGATTTTTAATGCGTGTTATGAGCATGACCGGTGTATTTGTGTTGGTTTTGAAGTACATGTGACACCATCTTTTAATATGCATGATAACTTTTACTCTAGTTATGCCATATTATTCCGCGGGGGATTAAGGGGTGTTACATGGAGAAAGAGAGATTAAAGTAATGAAGGAGATCAATGAATAAGCCTACAAGCACATGATGAGTACCCCTCCAAGATTTTGGAGTAGATCATACTTCAAGACACATAACAAATGTGTTGTTGTTCTCAATAATATATCTGAAGCCTTCAATAGTGTCATCTTAGAGTCTAGGGCCAAGCCATTGATAACCATGGTGGAATAAATAAGGACATACATGATGGAGAGATGGGCTACAGATAGGTTGAGGTTTGAAAAATTGGCAGATGTTGAAGTGTTACAAAACATTAAAAGGAAAATTGAGAAAACAAGCTCATACACAAACATGTGGCTTGTCAAGTAAGTGCCTTTAATTACAGTACCTTTAAAATTTTAACTTTGTTTGTTAATTGATCATACATTTTGGAATGTTTTTTCTGTGTTGGGATGTCTAATGAACATATCTTTAAAGCGAGGCACCTAGAAAACTCAGCTGAAAAATTTACAGTCAACTTAAAGGATCAAAATTTTTCATGCAAAATATGGGAGCTGACATGCCTACCTTGTGTTCATTCATTTTCAGCCATAAAAAGTAAGAACCATAAGGTTGATGACTACATCTATGACCATTACAGGAAATCAAGATATATGGAAGTTTATAAACCTGTAATTTTTCCTGTTAATGGCTCAATCCTTTGGGAAAGAATTGAGTATCTAGATGTTCTGCCCCCAAAATTTAGGAAAATGCCTCGAAGGCCAAAAAGAGGAGGAATTTAGAGCAAGGTGAGATTATGACTCTGATAAAAATATAAGAAGAACTGGATTCCTTGTCAAGTGTAGTAGATGTAAGAAACCAGGTCACAACAAGCTTACTTGCAAGGTACCATCTACTAGTCAAGCATCCCTACAAGCTCCTACTCAAGCATCCCATAAAGCTCATACTCAAGCATCCCAACAAGCTCCTAATCGAGCATCCCAACAAGCTCTTACTCAAGCATCCCAACAGGTTGCTAGTCAACCATCCCAACAGGTTGCTAGTCAATTATCCCAACAGATGGCTAGTCAATCATCCCAACATGCATCCAAGAAAATGAATCTAAAATACAAGAAGTTACCATTCATAAGGCTAAATACACCTTTTATACGACTAGTTCAAAAACTAGGTTGAATGCAAGTAGAACTGCTGTAGGTCCAACAACAAGAAGGACGACACCTACTAAGAGATCCACACCAAAATGAAAACTTTAGTTTAATGTTAGAGATGTTGTTATGCTAAGTTATGTTAAGTTTAACTAAGTTATGTTTTGAACCTGTAATGTTGTTAGCTTGAAAATGTGTTTTTTCTGAACCTGTTATGTTGTTAGCTTGAACATGTGTTTTTCCTGAATATTGGCGGTTCACACCACATTATAATGAAATGTTGTTGTTAGATTTGTTAAATTGATTGTCTATATGTTTGAGTATAAACCAACAAATTAATAATGGTATAAACCAACTGTAAATGAAAGAAAACATATTTAATTGAAAACACACATATTAGTTCAAACTGTTACAACTTAATTCATAACAAATATATTCAACTGGAAACACATTATTTCATAATAAAATGTTACAACTTACACAAACTAATTCAAACTAGTACAATAGTTACAACATTCTACATATGACCACAACTAAAACAATACAAAACAACCTCTTCCAATTTTTTCCGAATTCATCGTATTCTTTATTTGAATTTGTATGTCCCTTATCTTTTATTTCAGTCCATCATTTGTTGACTTTAAAGACTCCAACTCCAATTTTACTGCATCAAGTTCATTTTAAAGCTTCTCCAACCTACTCTTTTGTTTCTTCATAAACTAGTATTTCTCATCCACCACATCATCATAGAACCATTGAAAATAACCACAACCAGCTTATGTTTCACCCTGTGTAATTCACATTTAGCATATATAAGAACAAACAAATATATAAAAGCAATTTAATTTCTTCTTTACCTTATAATGACGAAATCCCCACAATTGTTTCCCAAAATTCGTGACAGCTGAAGCCTTTCGAAGAAGAGCCATGTCTCCACAACCACATATGGGTTTCCATCACAAATCGGCATCCAAACAAGCACCACTCTTCACAGTCGAGTCGTATGAAAATCGCCTTGAGTTCATTGATGCTGATGTCTTCATTTTCCTCAAGCAATTTCAGTTTTGAAAGGGAAGAAAAATTATGAACCCTAGAATTTGGGGGTTTTCTGGGTTGAAGAGAATAGAATGGAATGATGGAAGGAAGAAGATGTATATGTAATCCATGTCACCTGCCATATAGACAAAACAAACATCTGTTTAACCCAAATTAACGGAAAGGAATACTATGAATCTTTTTGAGCAATTAAAGAACCAATTTGGAACTTTTTAAACTTAAGGGATCAAAATAGACCCAGAGGTAAACTTAAGGGACCAAAAAGGGTATTTTTCCTTAAATTAAATATAATATAATAAGACTGATAATGCACATCCTGATGAAGGCTATGGTAGAGGGAAGCATGTTCATTGGGTACAAAATGGGAACTGGTTATGGGTTTCCTATTACTCATTTACAATTTGCGGATGATACTTTGTTGATGATGTCCAAGATTTGGGATAATGTTAGGGCTCTTAAAGAGTAGTGTTATTGTTGTTTAAATCCATTTCGGGCTTAAGAGTTAACTTTCATAAGAGTCTTCTTGTGGGTCTGAACATTTCCGCTGCTTAGTTGAGGGAGGCTGGGAACATCATAGGAAAATATCGTGGATTAATTGGGATACCATTTGTTCATGAAAGGATAATGGTGGGCTGGGGGTAAGAAGTTTGAGGGAGTTTAATGAGGAATTATTGGGGGAAATGGTGTTGGAGGGTGTTGGAAGAGAGGGAAAAATTTTGGTACAAGGTTTTAGTTCATAGTTATGATGAGGAAAGGGGGTGGTTGAGGGTTGGTGGAGTAGGAGGGTCTGATTGGTGGCATAATGTGAATAGGATCTTTCGAGGGGGTGGGATGATTGAGAGTACGTGTCTTCTCGATAATATTGAGAGATCGGTAGGCAATAGGGCAAATTCTTTATTTTGGAGGGATCCTTGGTTGGAGGAAGAGGTGCTTATGTCTAGATTCTAAAGGCTTTATGATCTATCTGAGTATAAGGAAACTACAATAGCTGAGATGTTCGCTTTAGGGTGGGGGCAAATGGAGAGGCTTGGAGATGGCGTAGGGGTTGTTTGCATGGGAGGAGGATTTGGTTTGGGAGTGTATTCGTTTGTTGGGTTCTTTTGTTTTGCATGATGCGGTTGATGAATCTTAGGGGTGGAAATTACATTCCTCTAATCGATATAATGTTAGTAGTGCTTACCAAATTTTGACGAGTTTGAAGGCCACTCATCATTCTGGTGATCCTCTTGCGTGGGGGTTGAAAGTCGTGCCGCTTAAGGTTAATCTTTTTGTTTGGAAGTTATATATTAATAGGCTTCTGACGAAGGATAATTTGGTTAAGCGTCTTATTATTATATCTACGAAGCATAACTGTACAATAGTTTATGGTCAGTAAGAGGATATGGATCATATTTTTGTTTAGTGTGACTTTTATGGTCAAATTTGGCCTTTGGTGTCTGGTTGGTTAGGTTTCTCGTTGGCTTTTCAGGGTCACTTTCGGGAGCATCATGATCACTTTGTGGCGTTGGGCGGTTGGACAAACTCAGGTCGTACTGCTTTACACATCATTTGGGTGGCTTTTGTGTGGATCATTTGGAAATATAGGAATCAACGGGGTATTCAGAATATTAGTCTATCTTTGACTTCTATCAGTGAAAAGGTAAAACTTCAATCCTTTTGGTGGTTTAAAGCTCATTTTCAGTCATTCATTGAAACTAGTGTCTTTTAGCTTTCATTTTTTGTTTTTGGGACTTTCGCCTAGTTCTTGTTGATTTGTGTATTCATACTCTGGTAGTCTTTCTAGCCCTCTTTGTGCTTGAAGGCCTTTTTGTTGGTTAATATATCATTTTAGTTTCTTCAAAAAATAACAACATAATGAATAACGTGATGATGATTCAATATGATTGAAAAGAAAAAAAAAGTGATAAAATTTAAAAATTTGTATAATTCTAGCGGTAGAAATATTTAAGACTAAGCCATGGGATTGACTAGACTTGTACAAATCAAAATAAAATCGCCACCGCACTTTATTGTTTCCAAAGGAATGGGAAAAGAGAGAATAACCCAAAAAGAGGGGGAATTATTAAGGTAAGGGGGTTGGTTATGAAAAGGGAGGGTATTATCACCCTAAACATCTATGGTACTCCGCAGGAACCTCTTTGTAAAATCTGTATATTTTGACTATAAAAATGTTGTATAAAAATAGACGGTGGAGGTGAGAAAAGAAGTATTTTTTAGGATTTTTTCACCTGCCGCGGTTGCGAACTTTTAGTGTCTACGTACCACCTTCCGTGCAATAGGGGATCAGGGTACACGTAGTTCCTCTTTTAAAAAATTTAAAATGTAAGTTTGTTGGTTTAATTTTTATGAGATAAAACATCATCGTCATTGTCCGTGTGGAAAACATACCTACTACCCACAATCATGAGAAAGTAGAATTTGCAACATCTCAAAGTGGAGGATATGGCTTGGATTTTAAAATCAACAATGCCTCACTCAACACCTAAGTGGAAAATATCTCTCTTCACTATATATTGTAGAAGTATAGTTGTTTGCATCACTACAAAGATAGACAAGAGTCAATCTTTTTTGAGAAAAGTTTAAAGATAAAAGCTAAAGTGGAAAAATGGTTTGAAATGAGATTGATTGACTTTTAGTCTTCTCACAAAAAATGTCAAAGTATTATTAAGTTTATTAAAGTTTATTTATGAAAATGTTTTGAAAATGCATGGACCTAAGTCCAAGTGTATTATGAAAGTGGTTCAAGTTAAGGAAAAAAAAGAAGAGTTTTTCAAAAGGAGAGAGAAGATTTTTGAAATTAAAGAAGATGGGAAGAGAAGAAGGGACTATCCTAAAGCATAAGGTAAAAGCTAGGGATAATAACCATCTAACAACCAAGAAGCCAATACTTGACATTATGAGTCAAGATAGAATTCCCATTCTTTGGATTGAAACCAAGCAAGCAAAGATATTAGACCTCTTGAGAGAACCAAACTTCAAGTGTATTAAGTCTTCACAAAAATTGGGCAGAGTAACGACTGTATATGGGTGAATTCCATATTACAAACAAAGAGTGTAATCACAATTACCTGCACACAAAATAAACGAATAACACAATGCCTTGAGGTAAACCTCAAGAGCTCTAGAAAAAATAATCAGATAAGGTCACAAGGTCTTCAATCATAGGCCAAGGTTTCTAATCCTAAGTCCAAAAAGTCCAATGCTCCATAATGCCAAGGATAGTAACCAAATATTCCAAGTATCATTAAAGATTTTTAGGGTTTATGTTGATTATTAGGTGTTTTGAAAAAGAAAAGTAAAGCTCAAGTGAGCAAAAATAAAAATGACAAGAAAGTAAATACTCTAATGAGCAAAGATGAAAATGACATGAAATGTAAATGCTAAAAGTAAATAGTGCATACAAATAAAAGGGGGCATATAATAAAAATAAAGGATAAAGTCCACTATTAGTGATTAGTGGTTAGTTGGATGATCATCTTGAAACTTGCATTTGGAACTCATTAGAGGATTGGTAGAACAAAAACCTCCATACAACAAGTTGCATTTTGTTTTTGTCAAGTATATCATCCATTTGGAATCCTCATGAGTACCATTTAATGATCAACGATGTTTAAGTGATCCGCATTGACCAAAGGTGTTGTAGATCCATTAGAGGGTGGTTAGAACCGAAGCCTCCACATAATGAATCTCAAGGTTATTGGATCAAAGGGATCAAATTAACATACTTGGGCTTGTAAACATAAGTTTGGGTCACGAATAATCATTTATTCGAATCAGGATAAAATTTAGCGTTATGTTAAGCAATCGTAAGTGGACTTATATAGAAGTCGCACCTATTTTGAGGTCGACCAATAGCAATCTATGCAGCATTTGTTTTGAGACATGATATATAGATCATGCTCCAATAACACTTAGTGCAATAAGAAAGGGATGAGATGAAAAGGGGTGGGAGAGAATATACAAAGCACTTTTGAATTCAATTTAATCAAACTATTATTAAAATCATTCATCCATTTTTGTGGAGTTAGACTCAACACCATGAATCCAATGATGTTAATAAAGTTCATGATCAAAAATTTAACCCAAGATCAGCCAGAAAAAAGTCACAAAATAATATTACATTTAATATATACAAAAAAGGCTTAAAAATGTTTTAAAATAGAAATAAAAAAGAAAAATATCAACTATGTTCAAATTAATCAAAAAATAAAAGTAAGACCATAGAAAAATCAGAAAAGGACTCAAATGATTTTATAAATTTTTTGGTAATTTTTTAAAGTCAGAAACTATTTTTAAAATTAAAAGAAATGAGTAAAATAAACTAAAAATGATGAAAAATACCAAAGTCAGAAATACAAAATAAGTGAGGTCACCAATATTTGTCACAATATTATTGGATCATTCCATAATTTTCCAGAATTTAAAAATGCATAAAAGTATTTTTAAACATTTAAAATAATTCAAATAAAGTGAAAATTTAAAAAAAAATACCAAAACACAAAATTAAATTGTGAAAAAATAAAAATCAGAAGGAGAAATATCAAAAATATTTTTCATAATTTTTTCAGATATTTTGGACAAAAAATGACTTTTCTATGATTTTTTTGAAATTTAAAACAATTAAATATAAAAATCAGAAAAGAAAATAAAAACCAAAAAAATATGGGCCATCTGATCAATGTTAAAACGCGTTACTAAACAGATCAAGTGGACCTAGCGCGCTGTGCATGTTATGGTTGGAAGATGACACGTTGGTCATCTTCAACCTCCAGCCAACGTGAATTGCAGGTCTCTCAAACTGTAAAATCAGAAGCTCAGACATATGCCATTCACTTCGTCTCTTCAAGACGAAGACAACCACACCTTCGCGACAAATTTATATAAACTATAGCTCAAGCAATTTGGAAGGAAAGTTTTGAAAATGGATTTGAAATTTCATGGTCAAAACGTGTTTCCAGTAAAAACAAGTGTTGCAACTAGAACCAGGGCAATGAGAGCATCACAATGATATCAAAGTTTTGAAGAATTGATGAAGGAATCTACCTATTGAAATTGAGTTGCAGAGCTCTGAAACTGGACTTCTATGGAGAAATATAGGGCACGATTCTTGAATATAATTATATGGTTAACTTCAGGGAAGATCAAGGAAGGTGAATTGATGGAAAAATTGAATTGAAAAAGGCTTGAGAATGGATTTCAATGTTGCTGAATTTTGAGTTATGGAACAAGTTTGGCATAGTGATTCTGGCTATCCAAGCTTGAGGAAATGAATGGGGAATGACTCTCTATTTATAGGGAATCAAATGGAATGTCCAAGCGTGTGAAATGGTGAAGTTTGGAGGGAAATCGTGTGAAGTTGCAAACAAGAAAAGTGTGACATCTAATTTTATCAAAACTCATCCAAAACGCGCGTTTTGCTATGCTAATCACTTCTGGAAGTTCACTAAACATGTTCAGAAGCAAAAACGCGCAGAAACAATGTGTTTAGAAGCCAAATCAAGGATTTCAAACTTCTGACTTGGTGAAAAATTCAGTTTCAAATTGCCAACTTCTGACCAATAGCATTCTCAGCTCAAGGGGTCTTAGGGCATGATTCTTGATGCTTTAGAAAGATGAGGCTACAAGCTTTGTAATGTGAAAATAATGGAGACAAATGGATGCTTGGGCTGAAAGTTGTAACGAGTCAAAGTTGGAGAAAAGGGTTGACTTTCCATACTTAGAAATATTTCAAATTTTTCTTCAAAAGGGACCTATAATGTTTTGCATCCAAACATAGCCTTCCACTTGGAATTTTCTCTTGACCAAAAAAAGATGGCATGAAGTAGATCTCTTGCATGAAATTTTGGGACTTGAACCATTTAAAATATCCAAAAATTGAGAGAGTTATGAATTGTTGAAGTTGGCAAAAAATCATGAAATGACCTATAATCTTTTGTATCCTTAAAGTAACTTCCATCCATTTTCTCACTTTGAACATGAAAGAAGGCATAAAGTTCACATCCTCAAGATCATTGTGGAAAAAGAATTGGCTCAAGGTGATTAAATTGACCAAGTTATGATCATTTGAAGTCACACATGGAAAATTGGGGATTCATCTTGAGGACTTGTAATCTTTCTTCTTCATCAAGTTTCTTCCACATGAAAACTCCTTGGAACTTTTGAAGTTATTTGTTTATAACGCTTTGAAGAGAAGGATGTATTTGGAATCACTCAAAAATACCAAAAGATGAGCAAGATATGCTTCTTTGAAGTTCAAAACCCTAGCTCCTAGATCAAGAAAATGCTTTGAGGAACTTTGATAATTTTGAACAAACTTCTTTTACCAACACAAATTCTTTGTAAATATAAGTTGTTGGGAATGATAATGAGAACTCATAGAAACCACAACCACTTCCGTATCTTGACAATTGAGAGAAATATGCATTTGTGACCAATTTGAACAAAGCCTTGTCCAAGCATGACAACTTCTCCAATCAACCCCTTGTGCTTTTGATCCAAATTTGATAACCTTGAAATGTGGTGAACCAAAATAACCTTGCCATGCCATTTCTTCCAAAACAAATCCAATGGTGAGGTTTGAACTTCTCAAGAATTGTTGACTAGGGCATGGAAATAAACTCATGAACCCATGGAGCAACTTGTTAAATATAATTTCCTTTACCTATATTAGTAACAAGCAAGACAAACCAACATTGAATTTTATTAATTAAGAGAAGAAATCAAGCCAAAAATATTCATGATCACAAAAGAACACAAGTCAAGGTGCTTAGTGATTCCTCAAAGAGCAAAGCTAAATATAAGGAGGGGAACCGAGAATCCTAGTGTGTTCTTATTGTGAACGAATCAACATGGTATGATGAAGGGATCTTAGGGGCGAAAATTGGGGTACAACAGATAGTAATAGAAATAATATTTTTAATGAATAATATTTTAATTTTTGATGTGGTCGGATTAATTTTTTTTAAATGGCCAGTTGCATTTTTTGGATAAGTTATTTCATAAAACCGACACTCTCATTTTTTTGTTCGAACAATTTTAGATAATTTAATATGGTTTTTTCATATTTTAATGTATTTTTATTGGAGAAGATTGGAAATGAGTTAGTTAAAGTAATTAAAAAAGTAGTTAGTATAGTTAGGAAGTTAGTTAGGGTGTTGTAACTAACTTCTACATGAACTAAATCTACCAAAGTGATACTACTAGTATAAGTATAAGATCACATTCACTATGTAAAGGTTAACACACGATAATAACAAATAGTGAAAAAGAAAATCTTCAACAAGAATATCTTGCTATCAATTCTTCATATCTATCTATCTCTCAATGAAAAATTGTTCAAACTGTAACATGATATCAATCGCCAAGAGAGATCTGATTTCCACTACACATTAATCTTCAACAACACACTAATCATAACCATTGTTGATGATACAAGATTTATAAAAGCTGAACCGAATCATGAAAATTTTAGAGAAACATGTGTTTTTCAATTCTTTATAGCTAAGTTTTTTTTCTGTGATTGGAAATTCCAGAGAAACATCAATGGCACTCCTAGAACAATCATCGAATTTTTGAGTGAAATCATTTCCTCAAGGTGTTCAAACATCACAAATCACTACATCTCAACTTTCATTTTCAAGATCTTTGAACGCATTTGCGCCAAGCTTGTCCATAAAACTGCAACATAGAAACTTCTTGTTGTGGAATCAACAAGTAGAAGACACCGTTCTTTCATACAAACTTCATAAGATTGTAGTGAATCCTCAAATCCCACTGATGTTCAAAATTGAGCATGATTGAATTTCCAACATAATCTTTGAAAGTTATGGGTATTGGATCGTGCAAGATCAAGCTCGTCTTACATGGTTACTTTCAACAACCTCAGAAGGAGTTTTACCTTGTGTGTTATCCTGCAAACATGCCTTTGAGGTATGAGATAAAGTTCACAAACACTATCATTCATAGATGAAGGATCGTGTTCATCAACCAAGTTCAGATCTAAAGACGAGTAAGAAATGTAATAGATCAATATCTGAGTATGTGCTTCGCATTCGTATGTTTGAAGATTCACTTCTTTCCACATCTGATCAAATTTCAGAGCGATATCAAGTTGATTATATTCATCTAGGATTACTTGAATAATACAACCCATTTATCATGATAATATATAACAAGGGGGAGCCTATAGATATATATGATGTGGAGGCACTCTTGTATGTGCAAGAATCTCACCAGACAAGTACATGCAAGAACTTGTTAACCCTAGTGCAACTGTAAATGTAGCTCAAGGAATGTTTCAATTAAATGATGCTTGAAATGCAAGCTCTAATGGAGGTTATCATAGTTACACTCGGGGTAGAGGAAGAAATACACATGGAAGAGGATGTGGTGGAAGATAAAGTTACACCATAAGAAATCAACCAACATGTCAATTATGCAATAAGTATGGTCATTCAATTCTTGAGTGTTGGCATCGCTTTGATGAAAACTTTGAACCTTCTCCAGCTAAGTCTCAAGCTCAAGGATTTTCAACTACTAACACAAATGATGCTCAAAGATCAAAACACCAAGATGCTACTACACCTTAAGCATCAACATATATTACACACCATGAAAAGTTGAAGATCCGTCGAGAACTTAAAGCACAAGTATGGTTTGCAGAATCAGGTGTTTCTCACCATATTATATCTCATAATTTGAATTTACAAAATATTTAATCGTGTGCAGGTCCAAAATAAAGTTATAATTTGGTAATGGGTAAAACGTAGAGGTCAAATCTGTAGGTTTCTTAAAGTTTTCTTCTACTCTTGCGTCAAATCACATGTTAAAACTTAACGACTTGCTATATGTACCCTACATAAGTATATATTTGATTTCAGTCTCCGAATTTACTAAGGACAATAGTGTCGACTTTGAATTCCACTGTAACAAGTGCTTTGTTAAATCTCAGACATCTAATTTGGTGCTTCTTTAAGGCTTAATAGATGAAAGTAGCTTGTATTTCTTCACCAATATTGATTTGGAGTCTTCAAGAATTGTCTTGAGTCATAAGTCACATAGCTTAAGTCCAATAATTAACACTACTTTAGCTACAAATCTACATACTATATGTTAGTCACCATATAAGAGTGTAGACACTAGTTTTATTTCCTTATGGAATTCTAGGTTGGGCCATGCCAATCCTAGAGCTATTCAAATTGTATTTTAATTGTGTAATCTTCATGTCAAAAATAAAAGCTTTACTGGTTTTTGTGATTCATGTTGTCTTGGCAAGTCACATAATTTGTATGCCCCTTTGTCCAATACTAAGTCCAACAACTTTTTTGAGCTAGTTTACACTGATTTATGGACACCATCACCCTCCCCATCAAGTAATGGTTACAACTACTACCTATAATTTTGAATGCATATTTAAGGTACACTTGGATTTACTTACTCAAAATGAGTGATGTTATCTCATCATTCATATTATTTCAAAAGTACGTTGAGACACAATTTTAGGATAAGATCAAATTCATTTGGTCTAATTTTTGAGGTGAGTTCAGACTCTTTACTCGGTTACTTAATAAACAAGGCATTACACATAGACTCACATGTCCACATACTTCAAATAAAAATGACAGAGTCTAAAGAAGCACAAACAAATTATGGAGATGTGCTTAACCTTGTTAGCACATGCAACCATGCCACTTATATACTAGGATCATATCTTCATTACTGGAGTATACTTGATGAACATGTTACCTGCAAGTGCCTTACCTGACTTCATATCACCGTTGTGCCTGTTATCCTCACTTAAGGCCATACAACCAACACAAGTTGGACTTGAGGAGTTTTAAATGTGTATATCTGGGGGCATCACCAACACACAAATGACATAAATGCCTGAATATAGTATCCAAGAAATTTATCTCCAGAGATGGTATCTTAAAAGAAGAGGAGTTTCCATTCAAGACTGACTTCAAAATGGAGAATCAAGCTTCAGATTCACAAAGCTCTCAAGGTCTTATCTCTCTCATACTTAAAACAAATATGAAAACCATCATGCTTCCAAGGTCTATTTTCCCAAGAAGGTTGAAACAATAGGCTGAACAAATCATCGAGATGAAATAAATGAAGTTGCTATTGAATGTTTTTTATCCCACGGGAAGGGAAAGGTAAACATCAAGTAAACTTGGGAAGGGTGAAATCAAGGTCAAACGACTGAGATATACATGTAAGAGAGTCAATTACATAAGGGGAAGGTATTAGAACCTCACACGTCAGCAGTGCTCTACGTGATCCACTTTTGTTATTCTAATCAAATGGTGTGTTAAAATCTAATGCTTACGAGATAAAAGGAAAAATGCAAAGAGAGAATGCATGCAAAAGAAAACATGGGGAAAAGAAGGAAATATTTACAAAGTTTCGCTCGACTGAGCCCCACGACCAGATGCCTACGTATCCTTTTTAAGGAATCAGAGCGCTGTAGTTCGACTCACATGTTTCAATTTGTTGTATGTTTTTTATGAAAAATATTAATTTCGCTTTCTGCCACAACTCTACCTTTGGAGAATCACGCATCAACACATAAATGAATTAACATATTCTTTTGAAAGTTTTAAATAAAGGGCCCAAAGGCGGTAAAAAGAGTTTGCATTGGTTAATTTTTTTTACCTTGAAAAAGGATTTGAAAGTTGTTAGATGTTTTATGAATTTTCCAATAAAAGAGTTTTAGTTTTAAGGATGCAAAAAGAAAGAAAAACATCTAAGGGAGACTATCTAACTCTATCCCTAGTGTTATCATGAAATGATAGTCCTAAGGTTAAGTTTGAAAGGGAAATCTCTACCTATGTTAGCATGCATGGTTACAATCCTAATTTCTAACTTGCATCGGAAACGAAACAAGCGAATCCTAAGGGAGCATAAAAAGGTTCAAGACCTAAGGGAACATGACATATACAAGGCTGAAAAGCAAACAAGCAATCAACAAGCTCAAGAAAGCACACACATGTCATGAGCAGTGCACACTAGCTCAAATCAAAAGGCCTAACCAAGATATCGAATCATCAAGGTAGGTAAAAGGGGGAAGTTCCTGACTATAGATATCTCATATAGGAAAGAAGGGGTCATGAAAACTACTCTTAGCCAATGTATCATGTCAACAAGGCAAGAAGTATAGAATGTGGGAAGTGAATGTCCAAGGAGACTAAGCACCTAACCAAGATATCAAAGACTGAGGTAGGAGATAGAAGTCAATATGAACAAACACAGAGCCTCAATGTCGCTTGGAGTGAGATAAATACAAAACATGGGGAATTGCTTACAGATCCTTGTATTCCACTTGACTGACTCGATAACAAGAGTAGCACGATTCGAAGCATCAACGCACTATGCAAGCTACGAATGACACACACTAGAAATGTTTGGGTCGATTGCGGACCCTCTGCTCGCCTTGCCTCCTTTTATGGACTTATCAATGGGGAATGGGAATGGGATTCCTATTTGAGGTCTTTAGCACATATATAAATATGCAGAATGCCTACTTTGAGGTAGGTCTTTCAACAACCATAAACACAATTGGCAAACAAGTGCGGAGTTCCTTCTAAAGGACTTTAAACAGCGACTTAGAGCACACACTCTTTATTATACTACTTATCATGATATCTAGAAAGAGGTAAAGCATACTTTTGTACCCCAAAATTTTACCTCCCATTTTTTTAAGGCATTCTTTCAAGGCTCTTCAAATGGTCAAGGCACCCAAGGGTTGACTAGTCAAGATACACCTCCTACACCAAAAGCCTATAACTAGGGTTTGGAGTTTCTCAAGAAAATTTGGTCTGAAAAAGTCTCAAGTGGCTCCCATGTTTCTTAATAGGTCCTCAATAAGGCTCATGTAAAGTTTCAAGTCTTACATCACAAGTTTGCTCAATCAATGGCTCAGATGCTTGAAAATCAACTATATTGATCAAAAAGTCAACTATGGTCAACATATTGTCAAACTTCAAGATTTTTGGTAAACATCAACATTTTGAACTGATATTCATCATTTTATCAAGGTTTGATCATGATTCCTCAAGGAAAGTCCTCAGATCATCAAAAGTCAAGAATTGCCAAATTAGGGTTTCCTTAGGAGAAGTCAACTGAACTTTGACCATGCATAACTTTCACATACTTCATCAACTTTTCCCCAACCAAAGCCCATTTTGAATAACATTAAATTCTATACAACTTTGCTTTTATGCTCAAGTCCAAAAGATGCTTCATTTGGAAGATATGATCTAATACATTATAGGTCATTTTCAAAAAGTCAACAAAAGACAATTTTTGTCAAGGAAACTTACATCAAGATAATATCTCCAAAAGCAAAAATTGTCAATATAGAGATTGTAGATTACATCTTGGGATTTACCAAAAGTCCAAGATCATCTCAAAAAGATAAAAATTGAGTAAGTTATGAGGTGAACAAATTGGGCAATTTTCAAATAAATACATGGAATCTTAATTGAGCAATTTGTGATTTTTGATTATTGGGCTTAATCTTTTGGACTTCAAACATGTCCATGACCATGCCAAGGACTCATGAACTCTCTCTTACCTTGATTTTCATTTTTCTTTTATTTTATTCATATTTATTTTGGTTTTTATTCAAATAAATACAAAATAAATTGCATAAAATAATAGATAATAGGTTTTTACATATGAGATGATGATTTGGGTCAATATAAGGCCCATAATTTCGTGAAAATCATGTAGAAAAGGACCATATTCAATGTATGACAAGAAGGGCAAGAAATCACCAAAACATGACAACTTTTCAAATTTGTGATTTTGCTTTCAAAACCATGATCAATGTGTGGATTCTTCTCATGTTTATTCACCATTCCAATCCTTCTCTAAATATAAAAGCTAACCACAAGATAAGGGCACAAAATTCCTCTTCAAAAAGCTCTCCAAAAGCTCTTCACAAAGCTTTACCAAATTCTCAAAATTCCTCAAAATAGCCAAAATCTACAACTGCTTTTTCCGGCGCAATCTATCCAAACCAGTGATCAAACCTTACTCCCGAGATCCCCAGGGGTCTCCCCAAATCCAAGAACACATCCAACCGTGCTTAGAAGGTCATTCACAAACTCACAAGTGGTGAATTTTTTGTTTATTTTTGTATAATCGGCTGCATATCTATTTAACTTTTTTTTGTGATACAATTGCATTCATATTAGAGAACAAGATATGAACAAGTGATCGCATGGTATTTTTGACGTTAGAATCACACTCGTAATGCACTCTCACATCAACATTCAGATCTAGATCCAGCAATCCAGGTCTGAGCACCCACGATAAGCCTCGTGAGAGAGATGCACAGGATCCTGAAGATTTTTCCTCCAGCGTCTGGGCCAATGTTGTTGGGCCAATTGATTTCTAATTCTCACACCCCCTAATTACTTGTTTTGCAGCTTGGCCCAATTTATTTATTTGTCTTTTTATTTTATTATTTGTTTTCTTTTACTTCAATTATTTCTTCTTTATAACAAAAAATAAAAAGAAATCATAAAATCACAAAATCATAAAATCACAAAAAATATTAGACTTAGATTTTTATTAATTAAAATTAGTTTTAATTAATTATTTAATCATCTTTTTTAATTAATTAAATTAATTAGAATTAGATTTTCATTAATTTAATTATTACTTTTCCTAAACAAAAAAACAATAAAAACATTTCTTTCTTTTTATCATTTAGATTTTTTAGGTTCTCTTTATATCTTTCTCTTTTCACCCTCGCGCGTTTATTTTTATTCATTATTTTAACAACTATGTAATTATAAATGAGATGTAATAGCTTAATTTAGGACCCTTTACTCTTTTCTTTCCCCGTTTTGGTTTGTAATTCCCCCCACCCCGAAGCCTTGTAATAGCGTAGATTTAAATTCCCGCATTTTTATTTTCGTACTGATATTAACTGTTAGATGAATGCTAATAGGATTATATCATAAGATTAAAAGCAAACACTAGCAAAACTAACATCCGAAGATAAATAACTGAAATACAACACACTTGCACATGCGTACCTCTAAGATACCTCCAGTTGTTGCCTTCGAAAAATAGTCATGTTCCTCGAACGTGGGACACTTTAGCAAAGACCCTCGATTAAAAAGATCGTAGTCCCTCGATGAGCCTCCGATGCCGCCCTCAGTAAACGATCTAGTCCCTTACAATAAAATTTCTAAAGTGCTCTATGAGTTACCTTTATGATTGTACGATGACCCTTGCCCATCCCTCAAACATCCAACGATAAGGATACCTACTCACTAATAGTAGGATAACACTGTCTAAAGGAAAAGAGGAAAATGGAAAACCCTTCGAGTAGGTAAATAACTCCTAGTTGCTTGCTCATAAAAACAATAAAAAAACAATTTTTTTCACACATACACAAACTCTTTTCTAAATATTTTCAAAGACAAAAAACACTTTGTATACGTTCTCGCCGAAACGAGAAATATTACAAAGTTCGTCGCACTAAGGCGTCTTTTCAAAATATCTTCAAAACACACTTACACAAAAAAGAATTTTCAAAGTGAGCTAGCAACTAAGAGCCCGTAGATAACTACGGATGGAAAGGGTGCTAACACCTTCCCTTTCCATAACCTACCCCCCTTACTCAGAAAATAATCTCGAAAGGTCTTTCCTGTTCTTTTCACCCTTTTCTTTGTTGGATAAAAGAAAAGTAAGTGGCGACTCTTGCTAACTGCAACATTGCGATAAAATGAAAAACTAGTAAAGTCAATTCTCCCACCGTATTACACATACATTTATATTCCTACTTATCATGGCATCGGAAAATGGTAAAATACAGAAAGATAAACCTGAATTAGTGTATCACCAAATGGATAAAATTTCGGTTATACAGCAAGCGAGCAAAGTTAAAATACTCCAGAATAATTCGAGCAAGCTAGCATCAACAAATGAAATGGTCAGAAATTGTGCGCTCGACATAAGCATCAAAGTATATCATATAGCATGTGCGTCGAACATATCGTCACATCAAACAGAACACCTGCACAAAGTACATATCCAAACAAAAACAAGCAATGCATATTTCTTATAACAATAAGAGTCAACAGATAAACGCATCAGAAACGTATATGATCCACAAAGTGGCATATCAATTTACCAAGATTAGGTAACTGATAAAAAGTATCCTCAATGTACCTTGCAAAAGCTACGAAAAATGTTAGCAAATTAATAAGACAACATAAACCAAACCAATGAGACGCAAGCCAAAGAAAAAAATGGATTTTGCATGCGAGTGATTGACCTGAGGCACTGAGGGGGGTCGACCTGAGCTGACCCGAGGGGGATAAAAAAATCCTTCAAGTATTAGTCGATCGGAGGGTCGATGCAAGGCTTCCCGAGTGTGGCATAAAATTATTTTCTTAGCAAGAGTCGACCGGAAGGCAGGGTGAGTCAACACAAAGAGGCTTGATTTGCAAAAATGCTTATGTCAAGAATTCAATTCTCACAATATCCAATTCACGTGAAAAATCAATTAATGTAAAAAGCAATTAAATCAATTGCATTAAAAAATTTAATTCTAACCAACAATTAATTCATGCTTATATCACAAAAAACCAAATCAACTCAAGAATCAAGCCTTAACCATAAATTCAAGAATTTAACTCACGAAGCATCACAAAAATCAATCAATTCAAGAATTATAACATAACCTCAAGAATTCATATAATGTTTAACTCATCAAAAAATATCATATTGAATTCTAAGGATTAACAACAATTCAATGACTGTTCAACCAATTCCTCACTTTAATATCATCACAAAATAAAATGTAAACTCCTAAATTTATCAAGTTTTACCTCTTAGGAATTTTATCAAACACATAAACTACATCAATACATTCAACTCATGCTTCAAAGTTTCAACAATCAAAACTAACACATGAATTCACATAACCTTCAATGTATTCCTGTTCTCAATGTAATTGAAATCAACATTCCAGAATCATATTAATTCACAATTATTGAAATCAAATAATTCTACAATTCAAATTTCAAACTCAATTCACAATTCAATTCAAGATTATGGAGAATCAAGAGTACTGAATTACCGAAAGTAGTGAAGACCGCGATCATGGTTTTATGACAGAGGGAGGCGGCTTCAGCCGGCGTCACGGTAGGCGGAGGTAGGCTGGAATCGGTCACCGGTGGTGGTGGCTAGCGGATCAGAGAAGGAAGAGTGAAGATATTTAAAGTTTTTGTGAGTTTTTTTTTTTTGAAATTATTGAAGATTGTTGGTGTTCTTGAGTAAAATTGAAGAAAAGTGGAGTTTGATCCTTGAGAGAATAGAGAGATATTTGGGAGGTGTTTTTGGGAGTGAGAGAAGTTATGAGAGAAATTCTAATTTTTTGAATATTATCTCCATTTGGGCCTTAGATTTGAATTTGGGTTGGGCCTTGTTTTGACAGTGTCAGCAAATTTAATGCACAACGCGATAAGATAATGCCACGCCATCATCAGTGCGAAATCTCAACTCGAGCTCAACATCAAAATTGAAGATTTTGAAATTTGTGACGAGATGCTGAAAGAACAGACTCAATCAGATAAACTACGAGAAAGTTATGAATTTTTGAAAATCCATAGACACAATATCTTTAATCATGCGTAGTATATTTTCACTATGTCCGCATTGACAGGGTGAGGAAGGTGGTCACCGTCCATGGTGGTCAGAATCATGGCTCCACCCGAGAAAATGTTTTTGATCACAAATGGCCCTTCGTATGTGGGAGTCCATTTTCCCCTGGGATCACCTTGCGGAAGTATGATGCGCTTGATCACTAGATCCCTGACTTGATACTCTTGGCGTCTGACTTTTTTGTTGAAAGCCTTAATCATCCATTTTTGATACATTTGACCATGATAGATAGCAGTAAGTCTCTTCTCATCGATCAGATTCAGTTGATCAAGTCGAGTCTGGATCCAGTCGTCTTCGTTCAAATCCGCATCCTTCATGATCCTTAAAGAAGGGATCTGGACCTCAATAGGCAGGACAACCTCCATACCATATACCAAAGAGTAGGGTGTTGCCCTGTTGACGTCCGTGCTGAGGTATGACACCCATGAAGAGCAAATGATAACATCTCATACCAGTCTTTGTATGTCATTGTCATCTTTTGTATGATATTTTTGATGTTCTTGTTAGCAGCTTCGACAATGCCATTCATCTTCGGCCGGTAGGGAGATGAGTTTTGATGTTGTATCTTTAATTGCTTACAGAGTTTTGTGATCATTGTGTTATTGATATTCGTACCATTGTCCGTGATGATTCTCTCTGGCATACTGTACCGATAAACCAGGTTATGCTTGATAAACCGCACCATAACATTCTTGGTAACTGTAGTAAATGAGGCAGCTTCAACCCACTTCGTGAAGTAATCAATGGCCACCAGTATGAAACAATTCCCATTGGAAGCGGTATGTCTAATCTTTATGGTTATGTCAATGCCCCACATTGCAAATGGCCAAGGAGCCGTCAAGACATTCAAAGGAACAGGAGGCACATGTACCTTGTCAATATAGATCTGGAATTTATGACAAGTTCGGGAGTGCTGATAACAATCTGCTTCCATAGTGGACCAATGGTATTGTTGTACCCCAAAATTTTCCCTCCCATATTTCTCAAAACATTGCAAGAAAAATCTCCAAGTTGCTCAAGGTTGCTCAAGGATTAACCAGACAAGCTATCTCCTAAGGCAGTCTATTCCAAATTAGGGTTTTGCATTGCATCAAGATCCTTGAGTCCAAGTGACCTAAAATTCTAACCATTGTCCTAATATGTTCTCAAGGTCATCCATGTAAAGTTCCAAGCCTTGCAGAGGAAGTTTGCTCAGTCAATTGCTCAAAGGTCCAAAAATCGACTATGCTAGGGAAAAAGTCAACTGTGACCTATATACAGTCAAACTTCAAGATTTTTTGTCAAAATTCTCATTTTGAAGTGTATTTCATCATTTGATCAAGGGTTGATCATGATTCATCAAGGATTGCTCACAATCCATCAAGATTCAAAAGTTGCTAAGTTAGGGTTTTGTAGGAAAAGTCAACTCAACTTTGACCAAGCATAACTTTCTCATACTTTATGATAAATGACCCATCCAAAGCTAATTTTGAAGAGGATGAAATTCCCTACAATCCATCTTCATACCCCAAGATCAAAAAATGCACTCACAAGAAGTTATGAATTTGGACATTGTAGGTCATTTTTGAAAGTCAACAAAAACACTTTTTTTGTCAAAGCTAACTTGAGCATGGAATATAAAAATGAGATGAGACCAAAATATTTGGTTAGAGGACATCTCAAGCTTTCTAAAAAGTCCAAGAACACGTCCAAAAGTTGAAAATTGAGGAAGTTATGCATTGTTGAAGTTGGACTTTTTTGCAAAATTGCCAAAAGTCAACTATCTCCAAAACTTCAAATTTTGCCAAATGGGCCCATTCTTTTTCACTTGTTTTGAGTTTGCCTTATTTCCCACGTGCTCTAGCCTTGGCCATGTGTCCATATCATATTTTTATTATTTAATTTGACTTTTATTTGAATTAATTCATTTTAAATCAAATAAAATCACATAAAATCAAAACATTGGAAACTAAAGATCTTGTGATCATTTCAGGACTTGTTACACAGCTAGCACTGCAATCAAACTTGTATCAAGGTCATTATTCACAAGGAGATTGGATTTAGGCCAAATTTGGAAAGCTTTGAAAGAGAATAAAATAAAATCTCAAAATCATCAATGGAGGAAGATTTGGACAAAATTTTTTACCCTAATACATTGTGCATTACATAAGGAAGCGAAACATACAGAAAAAAGGGTTGGAAAACAGTTCTAGAGGCAGAACGAAATTTGCAAAAAACAAGAAAAAACTTGAGATCGAAATCAATCATATAGGCATCCTCAGGGCTTGGCAAGTGTCTCAATCTCTTCCTGGCCATCTCCACAAGCGAAACCAATCCAAACCAGGCATTCTCAGACCCTCATACACGCTGCAAGTCATTCGTAACATGGGCCTGTTCTTGATTTCGTATTTCGCAATTTAAGCATGGTTGATATGAATTGATAGCATATTCTGAATCTACACATCATTTGCAAACTTTTTGTAATAACCAATTCCATTTATCTGACCTGTAGCGAGATCCACCATAGTTAGGGTTTCTTGGAGTTTTTTGGGGTTTTCTGTTTCAGGTACAATTGGTCTACATGATGGACATGGTTGTGATCAGTAGTTTGAGACGAATCCAACCATGGTCTTAGAGTCCATTTTTCTGGCCTGTGCGAGATTTTGAAGGTGGACAAGCTTATAGCGACGAACCTTTTTCCGTTGGTATAGGTGTTTTGTTTTGGCCATAAAGAGAGGAAGAAGAAGCACTCGTGTCATCCATCCATAGGCCGGTTCAAATAAAACGCGTGCTTTTTCTTTTTCTGACCATTGAATTTTGTTTCTTTATATTATTATTAATTTGCGTTGAATTAACAAATGAAGCAGCATGGTTTGGTGGTAGCCACGTAAGCCTTAAAGGACCCAAAGGCTGGAGGTCAGGGGTTCGATCTATGCCTCCAGCAATTTGCATTTTCTCACTTGTTTTCAGGAAATCCGGTGTATACTCAAGCTTGAGACCCATCATAGATGCTCACCAATCAACGTGTCAGATGGCCAGATCTGGTGGTCAGCATCAAAGGTGTACCATAAGCCAGTCAACACGCGTGTATGGGATCCCAAAAAGTTAATTGGATCAGCATATTTGGGCCAAATTCTTGCTATTTACACCCTCCAATACCAGGCCCATTCTCACTCTTTTTATTTTGTTTATTTAATTTAATTAATTTATTTTATTTAATTAATTTACTAACCAATAAACAAATTTTCTTTTTTGATCAAAAATCACAAAAATACTTTTTATCCAATTTAATTCAGAATTTTTTATTTTTTTTATTAATAAATTCTAACTAATTTAATTAGGATATTAATTAGGTAACATTAATTTATTTTGTAAATAAATAAAATCAATTAGAAATCATTAGGTTTTAATTCATTTAATTATTTTATTTTCTTTTTTAAATAATCAAAACTTAAAAAACATGTCATTAATTATTTTTTTCATTTAATTAATTTAATACTTAATTTAATATTTAATTTAGGACTTAATTTCTTTCCTTAAAATAAAAACAAAAAAAACATTGTCTTTAATCAAAAGGGTCAAAACCCTAAAACTCGCATTCGATTCAATTTCACTCGCGCTTTATTTTTCTTTATCCAATTAATGTATCTGCTCCCGGCTTGTAATAGTTTTAAATAGGACATTTATTATTTTTACCGCTTTATTTTATTTTCAAAGGGTTGCTTTTGGCGATGTAAATACCCGACGCCTTGTAATAGTTAGTTAAATTTCCGTATTTTAATTCCGCAAACTATACAACTGCTAGATGTTTGATAATAGGGTTTGCATGACAAGAATGAATGCTTAATCTTAAAATCAAATTAGATCACCCTTAACATGTGCAAAGATAAAAATAACTGAACTCAACACACTCGCACATGCGCACTCTTAGGGTACACCCCACTTGGTTGCCTTCGTACACAGTCATTGAGTATAGGTCGCTTTAGAGGTCGCTCTCTTGTCTAAAAGATCATAGTCGCCTTGAAATGGTTGCCTCAGATATTGTTGCCTCAAACAAATGATCTAAGACATTAGGGTTACCGCTAAGGCGTCCTAACATTGCTTTGGTGACCGTATGTCCCTCATTCGAATTGACCCTCAAACTCCAACGATGATGCTACCTACTCACTAATAGTAGGATAGCATTATCTAAAGGAAATTAGCATAGAACGATTCCTTTTTCGAGTAGGTAGATTAGCTCTTAGATACTTGCTCTTTCAAAACAAAACTCTTCACACTTACACTTTTACAAACAAGTTTTCAAAAACACTTCATTACACTCTTGAGGACAGAAGCAAGAGTTAAATCGAAGTATCATACAAAAACTTTTTTTTCAAACCCACAAACACAAAGAAAACAATTTTGAAAACAATTGAGCAAGTACCTAAGAGCCCGTGGATAACCACGGATAACCACGGATAGAAAGGGTACTCAGAAATATCTCGAAAAAGGAATTTTTCTGTGCTTTTTTCCTTTCCTTGTTGGATAAAATAAAAGTCGGTGGCGAATCTTGCTTACCGCGACATTTTGCAAAAACAAAAAACGCAAAATGCAAACCAGCATTCCAAAAAACAGTCAGTTTTTCCCACCGTATCACAGGTATCCTTCCCGTAGGATCTTCTTAGCCATGGTATGTCCACTGGAGTGGGTTCCGAAGGTACCTTCATATAGATCTGTCATAATCCTTTCTGCTTCGCTCTTGTCTACGCACCATAGTAAGGTAGAGTCATGGTTGTGCTTATAGAGGATTCCATTACTGAGGAAGAATTTCACGGCGAACCTTCTCAGAAACTTCTTATCATTGACAGATGCCCCCTCGAGATACTCTTGAGCCTCCATATACCTTTTTACTTCGTGAAACCAAGGTTTATCTACTACCTCTTCCGTATCAATTTCACAGCAATATGCTGGTTCATCCAACCTCTCGATAATAATTCGGGGAGCTTCATTGTCCCACCTGACCATGAACATAGAAGACATGGTAGCTAGCGCGTCCACTAACTGATTCTCCTCTTGCGGGAAATGTTCAAAGGTTACCTCCTCAAAGTGTGGGAGCAATGTCAGCACGTGCTCTTTATATGGGATGAGATTCAGATGCTTCGTATCCCACTCTCCTTTGATCTGACTTATCACCAAGGTTGAATCCCCGAAGACGCTCAAGAATTTGATCCTCAGGTCGATAGCAGCTTTGAGACCCATGATACAGGTTTCATACTCCGCCATGTTGTTGGTACAATTGAAGAATAGTCGGGAAGTGAAAGGAGTATGACAGCCCTCAGGAGATATGATTATAATGCCAATTTCATTACCGAGTGCATTCGAAGCTCCGTCAAAAAGCATAGTCCATCGGGATCCTTCTTCAGGCCCTTCATCCAGTCTAGGTTCTTCATAGTCGGTCACTAGTATAATATTCTCGGCCAGGAACTCAAAATTCATAAACTGGTAGTCATCCACGGCCTGATGACCCAAATGATCAGCTAATACACTTCCCATGATTTCTTTCTGGGTTGAATATTAGATATCGTATTCGGTTAAGATCATCTGCCATCTTGCTATTCTTTTGGAGAGAGCGGGCTTCTCGAAGATGTACTTGATTGGATCCATCTTAGATATCAACAAAGTAGTGTGGGTCAACATATACTGTCTCGATCGGCGAGCAGCCCATGCCAAAGTGCAGCAAGTTTTCTCAAGCAGTGAGTATCTTGTCTCACAGTCGATAAACTTTTTGCTAAGGTAGTATATTGCGTGCTCTTTTTGACCAGACTCGTCATGCTGCCCCAGCACACACCCCATTGAATTGTCTAATACTGTTAAGTACATTATCAAAGGTCTTCCTTCAATTGGAGGCACCAGAATTGGTGGTTCTTGAAGGTATTCCTTGATTCTTTCGAAAGCGGTCTGGCATTCGTCATTCTATTTTACTACTTGATCTTTATTCAGGAGTTTGAAGATCGGCTCACAAGTAGCAGTCAGATGTGAAATGAACCTGGCGATATAATTTAGGCATCCCAAGAAACCTCTAACTTCCTTCTCAGTGCGGGGAGCCGACATATCTTGGGTGGATCTTCCTCGGTTTGAGACCTGGATATCATGTAATCAACATAAACCTCTATCTCATGGTGAATCATATCGTGGAACAAAGCTACCATGACTCGCTGATAAGTTTCCCCAGCATTCTTCAACCCAAAGGCATCACCTTGTAACAGAAAGTTCCCCACTGTGTGATGAAGGTTGTCTTCTCCATGTCTTCGGGTGCCATCTTGATCTGATTTTAGCCAGAGAAACCATCCATGAAAGAAAAGATTTTGTGTTGCGCGATGTTGTAAACCAGAACATCAATGTGGGGAAGCGGGAAGTTATCCTTGGGGCTTTCTCTGTTCAGGTCTCTGTAGTCCACACACATCCGTACCTTACCATCCTTCTTAGGTACCGAAAAGACGTTAGCAACCCACTGCGGATAGGAGGTGACAACTAAGAACCCATCATTGAACTGTTTCATAACCTCTTCTTTGATCTTCTCTGACATTTCAGGGCGCATACGGTGGACCTTTTGCTTAACCGGAGGGCAGTCTTCTTTAGTCGGAAGATGATGTACCACAATATCAGTGTCTAAACCAGACATGTCTTCATATGACCAGGCGAAGATCTCAACATAATCGTGCAACATCTGAACCAACTGTTGTTTGACATTAATCTCCAGATTTGCGCCGATCTTGACTTCTTTTCTGTCTACTTCTGTGCCCAAGTTTATCGTCTCAACTGGATCTTCATGAGGTTGTATAGCCCTCTCTTCCTACTGTAACAGTCTAGCAAGTTCTCCAGGTACCTCACAATCTTCCTCACCTTCGTCCTCGGCTTGGTTGATCAGATTTTCGAAGTTATAACTGGCAATAGCAGAACTGTTATCAATGGGATCCAGAGTGGATATGGACCTGTAGTTTGAGATGTGAGTGTGTGTAAGATCATAACTGTATTGATAAAGTGAAAAGTAGAAAAGAAAAACAGAGAGCGCAAAATTTGTATGCAAGAAACGTCCAATGTTTTATTGATTACATATGCAAATGACATATAATAACCCTCACAAATAAACCATTGTGCCTCGGGTAAGACACAAGGCCATAGATTTTATATTGTTTATTACAAATTTGTAAAACAAGTAAGATAATTACTGTTGAACAAAAGAAATCGGCACAAAATCTTTGACCATCCAGTTACTAGGTCCACCATTGGTAGTAGGGTAGATCCAGTTGTCAATATCAGAATCCTCATTATCAGCATCTTCCGTAGCAGAGACAACCTCAATAACATTGATTCATGAGCCATGTTTGGGAATAGGTGCAATTATGACGTTGGGAGTCTTAGAGGGATCAAATTCAATCTCCTTTGCCTCGATTAGATCCTGCACCTTGTTATTCAGAGCTCAGCAGTTGTTGGTAACATGGCCTAGACTTTCAGAATGGTAAGCGCACTGAGCGTTTGGATTGTAGTGAGGAGATGTGGTATTGGGGTTCTTTGGAGCCTCCTTCAAGGTTACCAGATTTGTCTTCATTAACTGTGGTAAGATTTTAGACAAAGTCATGTTTATCCGGGTGTATTGTCTTACCGGCCTTTCTGTCCTCGGTTGATTGTTCCTTTGTTGGGTAGGTTCAGACTTCGAGATCATGACAACCCCTACCGTTGGATGGTGCTTGGTCCTATTCTGACTTCTGGGATTATAGATAGCATTGACCCCCTTCTTACCCGTGAATGGCTTCTTCACTGTACTTGAAGAGGTGTCTTTCTGGATCTGGCCACTCCGAATCCCAACTTCTACCCTTTCTCCAGTCAATATCAGCTCGGTGAAGCCAATTGAGGAGCTACCAATTAAGTGATTGAAGAACAAACCAGACAGCGTACCAAGAAACATGTCCACCAACTCCCTATCAGACAAAGGGGGTTGGACTCTCCCTGCCAGATCTCTCCACTTCTGCGCATAGTACTTAAAACCTTCGCTTGCACCAATGGACATACTCTGGAGTTGAGTACATGTAGGAGCAAGGTCAGCGTTATATTGATACTTCTTATAAAAATCAGCAGCCAGATCTTCCCAGTTGCGGACATTGGTTCCCTCCAGTTGATAGAACCAATCGAGCTGAGTCTCTGACAGACTGTCCTGAAAGAAATGGACCCACAAGTTCCTATCAGCAGTGTGAGGCTGGATCTTCCTCACATAAGAACAGAGATGAAGCTTGGGACAAGAAACCCCATCATACTTTGCAAATACCGGAGCCTTGAACTTCGGTGGGATGATAACCCCAGATACCAAACCCAGCTCTTCAAAATTCAGCCCTGGTACTCTTTGGATCTCCATTGCGCTCAGACGATCCTCTAACTGTTTGTATCTATCCTCAGTGGGAGGATACTGTTCATCATTGTAATCAGTGTCAAAATCAGAAACGTTAGGGCTAGGGTCCTCCTCCCTTGTCTCTCCCTCTTGATTCTCCCTTTCTTTGGATGAGGAGGTCAGATCAACCGGTTGCTTCAACGGTCCCTTGAATCTTCTACCCAGATTCAAGACACCAGCAGTCTTCTTTGTCTTCTTCTTTTTCTCTTTCAGAATAAGGGCCTTCAGATCTTCCTTCTCTTTAGCAAAAGCTACGAACATTTGCTGAAATTGGGCATTTTATGCCTAGAGATCCTTGATACTTTGTTCAGAAGACATTATTATTGAAATAAATAGCGAAGAAGTTGATAAACCTGTTATGAAACCTGTTTATGCAATGTCATGGATGATATGCGTATGCAATGATTTCAAGGATTCTTAAAGGCTCAAATTTGTTTAACCAAAAGAAACACACGTTAATTGTATTAATAAGTTCGAATTGTTACAAAGGGTTCCCTTTAGGCTTACAGTCAAACAAAACAAAACTTAAAGCAAAAATAAAATTAGGTTTCCCATTAGCGCATCCTCTTTGGTGCAATGTAGGCATTTATATTCCTATCTTCATGAAGTAGCCTAGTGAGTTCCAGGACCTTCTTCTCGCTGGCGTAGAATTGAGCTTCAAACGTATCCCGCTCCTCCTTAAGTTGAACCCAGGATTTTTGTAACTCCTCATGATCAGCTGGCATGTCTGGATGGAAAACAAGATAAGAAGTGTCTCCTTTAGCAACCGGTTCCACAATCGTTGGTAGGACAGCAGGGTAAGACATCATAATACTTTGAGCATGGGCTCGTACCCATTTGAGATAAGGCTCAAGAGGGATTGAGTTCTTGTGCCCCGGTGTCTTGCTATCAACTCTATGTGCCATGCCCCAAGCTCGCATGAACCTTTTACGATAACCTGGGCATCATTCTCATAGTCGAAGGTGATTCCTTGGATTAGTGTATCATAAGGACCATTCCTTCTCGCATATCCAAACCGTCCTAGTGATAAACAAGGATTATAAGTGATTCCTCCTCTAATGCCTAAGAGAGGGACATTAGGGAATTCTCTGTATCGATCAATGATGGTAACATTCTCTGAGGATCGAGGACACCAATGAATACCTGAATGTGTAAGAGTCATTAGCCTATGAGACCATCTCAAACCTTATTCATTCTTCAAGAAGGATCGGGGTAGCTGCGAAATAAACCACCCAGCCAAAAGAGGAGTGCAACACAGAAGGGTCTCTCTTCTCTTTATAGTGCGAGTATGCAGAGAATGTAGGATATCACCAAGCAAAGTAGGTACCAGATTGCGTGACAGGAAAACCTTAATTGCATTCACATCTATGAGCTGGTTCGGATTAGGAAACAATACCAACCCATAGATGAGAAGGGCTAACACCTTTTCAAAAGCTTGTAAGTCTAGGGTGTCCCAAAAATGATGAGCTTTCTCAAACAAGGACTTAGCCAAAAAAACCCTTGACACCTCTCCTGGTTTCCCAATTTTCCACTACGTCAGACCGTTGTAAGGATAGAGCTTTAGCAATATCTTCAGGTTTAGGGTCTCTTTCCATTCCATTGAAAGGTACCTTGTTAAGGATAGGCACCCCCAGTAACAGATAAAACTCCTCCATAGTTGGCACTAACTGGTAATCCGTAAAAGTGAAGAAGTGATGTAGAGGGTCGAAGAACTGAAAGAGCACTTTTAACATTTCTTCATCAGGGCTTGAGGTGACCAAACTGAGAATTCTACCATGTCTTTCAGTGAAGGGAGAGTGTTGTACCCCAAAATTTTCCCTCGCATATTTCTCAAAACATTTCAAGAAAAATTCACAAGTCCAACCCGGCGCGTCATATTCAGGTGTTCTTTCGCCAAGATATCTCTGATAACATATTCTCAAATTCAGGTTCGGCTCAAGAGTCAATTCTTTAAAGAAGGTATCTGAATGTGTGAGTTTCCTCGAAGAAATATGGTGAAGAAGTGTGCTGAAAGTGCAGTTTTTACGCGCTAAAAAAATTCATAACTTGAAGATCGTGGCTCATTTTGAACCCGTTCCAGTGGCCAAAATCCCATCTTGACATTATCTACGTTTTCATCTCTCACGGCTGGAAGCCAATTTCGATCAGAAGGTCTTCAAAAGTGTGGATTTATCAAGTATTTTCGTACAGAAAATTTGTGACAGAAGTTTATTTGCGTCATGTTCAGAAAATCATAACTTGGTCGATTTTCATCGTATCAAGCTGGTTCCGGCGCCAAAATTTCACAAATTGAGTTGACTACATTTTCACAGAAGGTATTGAGTTCAAACGGTATTCAAAAGGCCTTCGTTTTTTGCTCAGAGTGCGTGACACGCTGAAAATCCTGAATGCTGAATATTATTTCATCTGGGCCGAAACTTCGAAAATTCATAACTCGGTCAATTTTTATCGGATTGGGCTCATATTTTTACACAAAGTCACTGACTCATAGGTCTATAATTTTGCTTCAAAAGTCGAGACCGGATTATAATCCGATCAATACCAGTTTTTTATTGAAGAACGTGTCAGAGTCGACACTGGAGCCCAAAATAAGTTTGTCTGAGCTGAAACTTCATAAATTCATAACTAATTCACCGTTTATCCGATTGAGCCGATTTTCGGACAGGAGTTAGTTCTCGATGTCGGCTACATTTTGTTTTCATATTTCAACTTCAAAAATTGCACTTAAGTCCCTGCGATTTAGCCTGGAAAGTGACGAACTTAAGTGAACATTGGAGGCCCAATTGCACATTCAAAGCCCATTTTCTTTACCCTAATTTCCATTATATAATCACCTTCTTTTCACACAAACCAGAGAGGAGAAAAAAGAGAGAAAAAAACTTGCCACAACACTGTTAGAATATCAAATTCTTTCAAGAACCCTAAAACCTTGAAATCCTTATTACAAATCCCTCTCTCACTACAAACAAGCCATCACAGTTACAAACCAACACCTCACTACTTCTTCAGTAAGGGTAAGGCTGGCTTGATCTCCATGATCCAAAAGGCATAAAAGCATTCATGTCACTAATTTTCCAGTAAGGGTAAGATTGAGTTGATCTCCATGATCAAAAGGGTATAATCATTCATACATGCCATATTGTGCCTAAACATTAAATTTCTTCATATATTGGATTTATTTGCATTTTATGATTTTATTTAATGTGTTCATGAGATTCAACACTGCAGATTTAGACAGGATCTCATGCAGGAAGATTAAGGAATGTTGAGGCCAAAACACAAATAGCCAAAAGCCAAAAGCTAAATGGCCAAAGTAGAACAACTTATGCATGACACCAATACATGGCGAGACAGACATCCTGAGAAGATTAAGGAACGTTGAGGCCAGAACACAAATGGCCATGAAACCAAATCCAATGGCGAAAGAATGCAGACCACAGTACTCAGGAGTCAATGAACACGTACGTGATGCCATAAAGTCAAACAAGGCTTTTTGTCTAATGGGGCAGAATACTTCAAAAAAACCTCCCCTTGGGCCTGAAACCCCCCTTGGTTTGCATCCTTTTTAATTTTATTTTCTTTTATTTTCTAATTCTTTTTTAATTGTTTTAATTGTTTTTTTCACCATAAAATAATTTTCTATAATAAAAACAGAAAAATCAAAAAATACAAATATATTTAATTTCTTCACTAATTAATTTTTGTAAATAAACTCTAACAATTAACTTAGTTAATCTAGGTTTTAATTTTAACACTTTTTCTTAATAAATAAAAAATATGTAGAATTAGGTTTTGACATTTTCATCTTTTTCTTAAATAAATTATTAATCATCATTATTTATCATTATTATTAATTATCATTAATTTTGTAAATAAACATGTAAATAAATTAATTAACTAGTAAATTAGGTTAACTTTAATATTTTCATTAATAATTAAAATAATCTAGATTTAGGGTTTCCTTTTAATTCTTTTTCTTTATTTTTCATAAATATAAAAAACATAAAAAACACTTTCTTTTCTTTCTTTAAATAATTATTAGGCTTTAATTTAATTTCAAGCAAATGGTCAAAACCCTCGGACGTCCTAACTTTTATTCTTTCGCACGTTATTCTTTTTTCTTTTCGAATATTATGTAACCGCTTTCCGGATGTAATAGTAATTAGGTCTTTTTACTTTCCGCATTTTATCAAAAACGGGTCTTTGTATTTTGGCGATGTATAGACCCGCGCCTTGTAATAGCGTAGCTTTTATCTTTCCGCATTTAAGTTTCCGCACTCTTAAATTCTAAATTGCATGAAAGAATGAATGGTTAATTAAAAACAAGCGTAGCTCACAATGATGCCTGATCAAAGATAACTGTTAAACAACACACAAATTCACACACCACTTCTAGGGTACGCCTCACCTGTTGCCTTGCCTTCGAAACGTGGTCGTCAAGTATGGGATGTCTTAGTAAGTCCTTATTTCCATGATCCAGTTGCCTCGAAACAAGTTGCCTCGAAACGGTTGCCTCGGAATAGTTTCCTCGAAACGGTTGCCTCGGAATTAAAAAAGGATCAAGGACATAAGGGTAGCTTCTAAGGTGTCCTACTGTTGCTTCGGTGACCACACTGTCCCTAAACTCGAATTGACCCGAACACCTCCAACAATGGTGCTACCTACCTCTCAGTGGTGGGATGGCACTACCTTAAGGACTTCTACACAGCTTAATTCCTTAGGGTAGGTAGATGACTCGTAGATACTTGCTCTCTCAAAAACAAACAAAACAACTTTTTCACACTGACACTTTCAAAAAGCTTTCAAAGTAAATTTTTCAAACACTCTTGAGGATAGATACAAGAGTCATTCTGAAATCTTTCAAAGAAACTTTTTTTCGAACCCACTCACATTTTGAAAAGAAAACATTTTGAAAACACAATGAGCAAGTGTCTAAGAGCCCATGGATAACCATGGATAGAAAGGGTGCTAACACCTTCCCTTTCTATAAATCTACCTCCCGAACCGAGAAACAATCTCATAAGGAATTTTGCTGTGCTTTTGTCCTGTCCATATTGGAGAAAATAAAAGACGGTGGCGACTCTTGCTTCCGCGACATTTCGCGAACCATCGTTAAACATTCAGTTCTAAATCCACCGATCACAGAACTGGCGACTCTGCTGGGGACACTTTAAAGTGAGGTGTACCTTAGGATAGCTCATACTTATGTTTTCAATTGTCTGATTTGTGTGCTTTAATATTATTGGTACTGTCTTGGGAGTTCTATAGATCCTAACCCGGATCTGGGGATACCTTCTTAGAAAGTAGCAACAAGACTGTGAGGGAACTGTGCGGGGTATACCGACACGGTTGAAGCAGTCTGCTACATTGATGTGGCACTTTGGTGAGTACCGGTAACCCTTGAGTTCAGTCAAGGAGAGTACGGGGCCTCCGCGTGGTGTCGTGAAGCATCAACTGACCTTAGGAACCTTAATTGAACCATCTTGGCCTCTTTAGGGTAGTGAGATAACTAACTTTGGTGCAGTCCGAAGTTGGTTGATACTCGATACTACACTCAGTTGAGGGTTGTTTTCTTGGAATATTTCGATCGCCAGTTCAGTGGCTAAATCGAAACGATGAACACAGAAAGCAATCCAATGATATTGAGACCCTTAGAACCCGATTACTTCTGATAGGACAGGTTTTGAGCCCACCAACTTCAAGAGGGTAGTACCCCAAACTTCATGTTGGCCTAAACTCTAAGGGCTCTTTGTGTGACTTATGTGCTTTCAAACTTGACTACTTGCATACTTGTTATCTGACACTTGAGTTTCTTGCAGGTTTTGTTTACAGTCCTTAATCTGGACTCATAATAGAGTTTACCTACATTACTCCATGCATAGCATAACATCATACCATTGCATGCATCCTACATAAGGACTAACCCATTTCAAGGATCTCAAGGGCTTGTGATGCAGGTCATGATGAACCAACTGTCCAGCAAGGGGCAAAGGGGATTTATTTTCCTCTAGACAAGGTTGTCAGGGGCTATGACCCACTCGATATGGTGAGCCTTGACTCTTGAAGAAGGCCTCTCAACAATACGCAGTGCCTTTCATCAAGCTACAAAATGCAGATTCTAACAAAGTTTCTTGTTTATCCCGCGAGGTCCTTGAAAACATTGCATGCATATCATACATATCATTGCATAACAGGTACCCTTTTGACAGGTCACTTACCTTCTTCGCTGTTTATTTCAGCAATGGCTTCCCAACAAGATAACCAGGGTCTTCATGCTCAAGAAACTCAGTTCAGGGAGATCTTCCTAAGCCTATCCAAGGGGCAGGAAGAGCTGAGGGCACTCCTCATGGGGAATTTGGCCAAGAAAAGTCCTGAAGATGACAAGGACGAACGGCTGAAACATCTACAAGCTGAGGTGGACGCAATGAGAACCCAAATGCTGGGGCAAATGGCTCTCATCCAAGGCTTAACTCAGGAGCAAGAAGAGTTGAGGACCATGATCAGTCAGCTTCATCAAGACATGAAGCAACCAGTCCAAGTCAGGGACCAAGTCATTAATCAGCCTCCAAGAAGTCAAATGTTTGGTTCAATGAATAGACCTCTCCAAGCTGCTACTACTTCACAGGTCCAACCACAACCCCGCCCAGAGCAACAGGTTGATCAGAGTAAGCCTAGCAGGTCCAGGAGGCAATTCACCCAGCTCAACGTGTCGCTGTTTCAAGCTTTACAACACCTGTTGAGTTTGAATCTGATTACACTAAGGGCTCCTCCCCGGAATCCCAACATCTCTGCTCCTAATTATCATCCCAACAAAAAATGTGCATACCACTCCGATAGTCCTGGACATGACACTGCTGACTGCTAGGCTCTGAAGAACAAGGTCCAGGACCTGATTAATGAAGGAGCATGGGATTTCACCCAAGTGGGTCAGGCTGAGTGCTTCTACCATCCCTACAGGATTCACCATTTGAAGTAATAAGTCCTGAGATGAGAAGACTTTTTGTCCATTAGAATTTTCAAGTTGTAATTTTCTTTTGATTGTTCAAACGATTATCATGTCAAACGCTGTTATTGCATTAATGCATCGCATATGTCTGTTTTGAATCAATATATTCGCATTCGCTATATTCAAACTGCTTCCATTTTTTTTATGTCAACTCTCAATTAATAATTCTGAGCCTCTTGAGGGAGGATGACGAAAACGATACCACGATCTTTATAGTATGCTTTTGAACAGACCCCGCTGATGAGGTACATGCATTGTTTCAATTCCTAAACACTGGAGTTATAAGGAAGATAATCCGTCGTCAACCCCTTTGAGCCAAAGACGTTGGAGTTTTTCTTTTCGAAAATTAAAACCCTTAATCATAACCTGGGGCAGGGTAGTTCTCTCAGTTGATCCAAGTGCATAACGAATGGCACCAAAGAGGTCCTTACAAAACAAAAGACAATGATGGTTCCGAATAATCATAAAAACAGGCAGTCATTACCAAAAAAAAAAAAACTAAAGCCCAATAAGTCAAAACCTATGAAGGAGACTTACAAAACTGGGGCATCCCGCTGACTGTAATTCCAAAAGAAACAGTTCAGGCAAAAAACAGGGATAATGAAATAAAAAAGAAAGAGGTCCAACAAATCCTCAACAAAAGGAAAGGACTGCCTATTCAAATGAATTGTCAACATCCGAACCATCATTGGAATATCAGGACAAAGACCCAAACAAGGTCAAACGCACGATCAGCTGAGTTTAGGTTTGAAGAACATTATGAAGAGCGGGTGGGTACAAATAAAATTTGAGCCTTTACCCTTTGTTTCTTAAACCGTGAACCTGGCCACGTTATAACCCTTAAAAGTCCTAGCTGAAGCATGGGTTAGTTCGAAAGCATACTGTTACAAAGGTATCCTGACTCCTTAAGGCTTGCTGTAAAATACTGAGTTGACATCACAGTTTACAAAAAATTCACTTGTTTTTATGAAAAAATGCATTTTCAAAAAACTTCAAGACAGACATAAGCTTTGCATTCTTGATATAATACTGTTTGCGTATGACTATTTATTCGAACAGCATAGAAATTCGCATGAAGAATATCTAATGAACAAAAGCACTCCCAACCAAGGGGCATGGCATGATCATTGTCCATCATCTGGGGCAGTTAAGTCAAGATTCGGAGAATCTCTCAAAAGGCCAACCATCTTGGGGCAAATCTCCATCTGGATCACTTGGGGCATTGGACGATCAAACGAAGATCTTCTGGTGGTATGACAACACAACACTACTGACAGTGATAACTCCCTACATTCTGAGAGCGTGGACATAGTCGGAAAAAAAAACTACACATAATCAAAGACCCGCTAGGTTGACACACCTAGGCAAATAAGGGCTTCCCGGCGAACCAAAAGGGTTCGGGCAAAAATAAGGGATGAAATGAAAAAATCTGTACACCCGACAAGTCGAAAGCCTGAAAAGGCGGCTTGGGCAAAAATGGGTATCCCGGTGGACTGAAAACCCGAAAGGGAGGTCCAGGCAAAAGTTAGGGATCACAGCGTACGACTATGTCCCGGCATCTCGTCACTTGCCTACCAGAAGAAGATTTGTCAATCGGAAGGTATCAAGCACCTCATATGCCTTCTTCTCCCGCAGAAGCTGGGGCAATAAGAATTGTCCGAACGGTACAAGCTGCTCTGTCCTCCAGGTACAAGGTAGATTCAGCTGAAGAACGACCAGGTTACCTTCACTTCCCGCAGAGTAGGGCAAGAGTCAACAAGGATCTCTCCAAGCAGAGTTGGTCTCCCATCAGCCCCGAAAAGGCACAACATCCCTAGCAAGTCAGCGATACTCTCCCCAAGCAGAGTTAGTCTACTGTCAGCCTTAAGGAAGTTGGGTACCCCCAGAAGATCTCAATATTCCCCAGCGGAGTATAAAGATATTCCTCAGTAAGTGTCCCCGGCAGTCCTAATATAAGATTGTTCCCCGGCGGAATACCAGACACCCCGTGGAGTCCATCCCCCAGTACAGTTCCAAAAGTCTCCCCAGGAGAGTTGAATCAATCTCCCCAGTAGATTCTGGAAGCTTATCCCCAGTAGATTCTGGAAGCTTGTCCCCTGCAGAGTACCAACGTATCTCTCCCTGACCATGTTCAGAAGTTATTCCCCACCAGAGCTTCTAACTGGGTTATCCTCAGCTAATTACCATGGAAAGATCGTCCTCGGCGAAGTTCTTCCTATCCTCCAGCGGAGTTCATCAATCTTCCAACATAACATAACAATGGTATCCCCAGCGGAGTTATCATCAACCTCAGCAAAGTAGCTCTCTTCCCACAGAGTTCACTCCCCGCAGAGTAATCTATTCGCCAAGTTTATTCCCCAACGGAGTCATCTTCTCCTACCGGTATTCTTGCAACCATCATCCCCAGCGGAAGCGAAGCTCTACTCTTCCACATCAGCCCAGGATTCAACTTCCCGGCACCCGTCAAGAATTTATTTTCCTAGACGACAATACATTCATAAACATATCACATTTCATACACCCCGCTTACATACACAATGCATGCACATACGCATCATGAACATACAATCTCATTTATGTTGAGAACATCACGCATGTCACACATCATGACATTACATACAACTAACGTTTTGTCTTTTCAGGACAAAGGTCAGTACAAAGATAATTACTATCAGCTGTCGCAACTAAAGATCCGATACCTGTATCTTGCCAGGGTGTATCTGTTGACGACAATTCCATACTCGATTCCTGTATCCTTCCAGGGCACGTCTGAAGATTTTGAAGATCTGATTCCTGTATCTTGACAGGGTGTATCTGCTGACGACTATTTTCCAGACTCGATTCCTGTATCCTGCCAGGGCACGTCTGAAGAGTTTGAAGATCCGATTCCTGTATCTTGCCAGGGTGTATCTGTTGACAACTAATTCCAGACTCGATTCCTGTATCCTGCCAAGGCACGTCTGAAGAGTTTGAAGATCCGATTCTTGTATCTTGCCAGGGTGTATCTGTTGACGACTATATTCCAGACTCGATTCCTGTATCCTGTCAGGGCACGTCTAAAGAGTTTGAAGATCCGATTCCTGTATCTTGCCAGGGTGTATCTGTGAGCGACTATTTTCCGGACTCGATTCCTGTATCTTGCCAGGGCACGTCTGAAGAGTTTGAAGATCCGATTCTTGTATCTTGCCAGGGTGTATCTGTTGACGACTAATGCCAGACTCGATTCCTGTATCCTGCTAGGGCACGTCTGAAGAGTTTGAAGATCCGATTCATGTATCTTGCCAGGGTGTATCTGTTGACGACTATTTTTCGGACTCGATTCCTGTATCCTGCCAGGGCACGTCTGAAGAGTTTGAAGATCCGATTCCTGTATCTTGTCAGGGTGTATCTGTGGACGACTATATTCCAGACTCGATTCCTGTATCCTGCCAGGGCACGTCTGAAGAGTTCGAAGATCCGATTCCTGTATCTTGCCAGGGTGTATCTGTTGAAAACTATATTCCAGACTCGATTCCTGTATCTTGCCAGGGCAGGTCTGAAAAGTTTAGAGATTCGATACCTGTATCCAGCCAGGGCACGTTTGTAAGCAACCTTTTGAAGTTCCAGATTCGATTCCTGTATCTAGCCAGGGCATATCTGTGGGCGATTGATTGTAGATTCGACACCTGTATCCAGCCAGGGCATGTCTGCATGAAAAGTTTAGAGATTCGATACCTGTATCCAGTCAGGGCATGTCTGTAAGCAACCTTTTGAAGTTCCAGATTCGATTCCTGTATCTAGCCAGGGCATATCTGTGAGCGATTGATTGTGGATTTGATACCTGTATCTAGCCAGGGCATATCTACATGAAGAGTTTGAAGATCAACCCCTGTAACAGGCCATGTAATTATCTTTCTTTCTCAGGTACGCAAATTCTCGCTAAGGAATCTCTTACGCGATCGACATTTCCAAATGGCATCTATAAGCCCATTCCCGACAAGGTTCTGTCACATCTCCAGATGGCATCTATAAGCCCATCCTCCTATCCATCATATTTCCAAATGGCATCTGTAAGCCCATTCCCGACATCACATTGCTGATAACACACTATGCGAGTGCAAATTTTTGGGCACTCTAGTGTTCAATCATCTTCCACCTTCGGATCACGAAAGGCACGCAAGCCAATCTACATCCTCAGGTTTAAGAAGATTGAACAGGGGCAACTGTTGTACCCCAAAATTTGCCCTCCCATATTTCTCAAAACATTTCAAGAAAAATTCACAAGTCCAACCCGGCGTGTCATATTCAGGTGTTCTTTCGCCAAGATATCTCTGATAACGTATTCTCAAATTCAGGTTCGGCTCAAGAGTCAATTCTTTAAAGAAGGTATCTGAATGTGTGAGTTTCCTCGAAGAAATATGGTGAAGAAGTGTGCTGAAAGTGCAGTTTTTACGCGCTAAAAAAATTCATAACTTGAAGATCGTGGCTCGTTTTGAACCCGTTCCGGTGGCCAAAATCCCGTCTTGATATTATCTACGTTTTCATCTCTCACGGCTGGAAGCCAATTTCGATCAGAAGGTCTTCAAAAATGTGGATTTATCAAGTATTTTCGTACAGAAAATTTGTGACAGAAGTTTATTTGCGTCATGTTCCGAAAATCATAACTTGGTCGATTTTCATCGTATCGAGCTGGTTCCGACGCCAAAATTTCAAAAATTGAGTTGACTACATTTTCCCAGAAGGTATTGAGTTCAAACGGTATTCAAAAGGCCTTCGTTTTTTTGCTCAGAGTGCGTGATATGCTGAAAATCCTGAATGCTGAATATTATTTCATCTGGGCCGAAACTTCGAAAATTCATAACTCGGTCAATTTTTATCAGATTGGGCTCATATTTTTACACAAAGTCACTGACTCATAGATCTACAACTTTGCTTCAAAAGTCGAGACCGGATTATGCTCTGATCAATACCAGTTTTTTATTGAAGAACGTGTCAGAGTCGACACTGGAGCCCAAAATAAGTTTGTCTGAGCTGAAACTTCAAAAATTCATAACTAATTCACCGTTTATCCGATTGAGCCGATTTTCAGACAGGAGTTAGTTCTCGATGTCGGCTACATTTTGTTTTCACATTTCAACTTCAAAAATTGCACTTAAGTCCCTGCGATTTAGCCTGGAAAGTGACGAACTCAAGTGAACATTGGAGGCACAATTGCACATTCAAAGCCCATTTTCTTTACCCTAATTTCCATTATATAATCACCTTCTTTTCACACAAACCAGAGAGGAGAAAAAAGAGAGAAAAAACCTTGCCACAACACTGTTAGAATATCAAATTCTTTCAAGAACCCTAAAACCTTGAAATCCTTATTACAAATCTCTCTCACTACAAACAAGTCATCACAGTTACAAACCAACACCTCACTAATTCTTCAGTAAGGGTAAGGCTGACTTGATCTCCATGATCCAAAAGGCATAAAAGCATTCATGTCACTAATTTTCCAGTAAGGGTAAGATTGAGTTGATCTCCATGATCAAAAGGGTATAATCATTCATACATATCATATTGTGCCTAAACATTAAATTTCTTCATATATTGGCTTTATTTGCATTTTATGATTTTATTTAATGTGTTCATGAGATTCAACACTGCAGATTTAGACAGGATCCCGTGCAGGAAGATTAAGGAACGTTGAGGCCAAAACACAAATGGCCAAAAGCCAAAAGCCAAATGGCCAAAGTAGAACAACTTATGCATGACACCAATACATGGCGAGACAGACATCCTGAGAAGATTAAGGAACGTTAAGGCCAGAACACAAATGGCCAACGGCCAGAACACAAATGGCCAACAGCCAGAACACAAATGGCCATGAAACCCAATCCAATGGCCAAAGAATGCAGACCATGGTACTCAGGAGTCAATGAACACGCACGTGATGCCAGAAAGTCAAACAAGGCTTTTTGTCTAATGGGCCAGAATACTTCAAAAAAACCTCCCCTTGGGCCTGAAACCCCCCTTGGTTTGCATCCTTTTTAATTTTATTTTCTTTTCTTTTCTAATTCTTTTTTAATTGTTTTAATTGTTTTTTTCACCATAAAATAATTTTCTATAATAAAAACAGAAAAATCAAAAAATACAAATATATTTAATTTCTTCACTAATTAATTTTTGTAAATAAACTCTAACAATTAACTTAGTTAATCTAGGTTTTAATTTTAACACTTTTTCTTTATAAATAAAAAATATGTAGAATTAGGTTTTGACATTTTCATCTTTTTCTTAAATAAATTATTAATCATCATTATTTATCATTATTATTAATTATCATTAATTTTGTAAATAAACATGTAAATAAATTAATTAACTAGTAAATTAGGTTAACTTTAATATTTTCATTAATAATTAAAATAATCTAGATTTAGGGTTTCCTTTTAATTCTTTTTCTTTATTTTTCATAAATACAAAAAACATAAAAAACACTTTCTTTTCTTTCTTTAAATAATTATTAGGCTTTAATTTAATTTCAAGCAAATGGTCAAAACCCTCGGACGTCCTAACTTTTATTCTTTCGCACGTTATTCTTTTTTCTTTTCGAATATTATGTAACTGCTTTCCGGATGTAATAGTAATTAGGTCTTTTTACTTTCCGCATTTTATCAAAAACGGGTCTTTGTATTTTGGCGATGTATAGACCCGCGCCTTGTAATAGCGTAGCTTTTATCTTTCCGCATTTAAGTTTCCGCACTCTTAAATTCTAAATTGCATGAAAGAATGAATGGTTAATTAAAAACAAGCGTAGCTCACAATGATGCCTGATCAAAGATAACTGTTAAACAACACACAAATTCACACACCACTTCTAGGGTACGCCTCACCTGTTGCCTTGCCTTCGAAACGTGGTCGTCAAGTATGGGATGTCTTAGTAAGTCCTTATGTCCATGATCCAGTTGCCTCGAAACAAGTTGCCTCGAAACGGTTTCCTCGGAATAGTTGCCTCGAAACGGCTGCCTCGGAATTAAAAAAGGATCAAGGACATAAGGGTAGCTTCTAAGGTGTCCTACTGTTGCTTCGGTGACCACACTGTCCCTAAACTCGAATTGACCCGAACACCTCAAACAGTGGTGCTACCTACCTCTCAGTAGTAGGATGGCACTAACTTAAGGACTTCTACACAGCTTAATTCCTTAGGGTAGGTAGATGACACGTAGATACTTGCTCTCTCAAAAACAAACAAAACAACTTTTTCACACTGACACTTTCAAAAAGCTTTCAAAGCAAATTTTTCAAACACTCTTGAGGACAGATACAAGAGTCATTCTGAAATCTTTCAAAGAAACTTTTTTTCGAACCCACACACATTTTGAAAAGCAAACATTTTGAAAACACAATGAGCAAGTGTCTAAGAGACCATGGATAACCATGGATAGAAAGGGTGCTAACACCTTCCCTTTCTATAAATCTACCTCCCGAACCGAGAAACAATCTCATAAGGAATTTTGCTGTGCTTTTGTCCTGTCCATATTGGAGAAAATAAAAGACGGTGGCGACTCTTGCTTCCGCGACATTTCGCGAACCAGCATTAAACAGTCAGTTCTAAATCCACCGATCACAGAGAGCTTTCAGGAACCCTTGATACCAAATCCTTAAGCTGAGAAGGTGCCTTTACCAGACTGACTTGGATAGTGAATCTGCGGGCGAGGGCCATGTCCTACAAAACAAGACAAAAGTAAACCCTAAGAATCCTTGAAATGGTTAGTATGATATGCTATGTTATGATGTCATGATTATGCTCGGATATAGCAGATATAGCAAACACAAGAAAGTCACATAGAGACCTTAGGTTTAAGGCTTGCATGGGTTTTAAGGTATACCCTCGTGAAGTTGGATTGGTTCAACCTGTCCTAAATATAGTAACTGGGTTCTAAGGGATCTCAATATCACTGATCTTTCCCCTAAGTTTCGTTCCGATAGACAATTGACTTGCCACCAAACAAAACTCAAGAGTCAAACCTCAATGAGTGTAGCATCTAGTATCAACCAACTTTGGGTTTACACCAAATACGTCCTAAAAGCCAAGTTGGTCAATTAAGGTGCTAAGGTCAGTTGACGCTTTATGATACCACGCATCGGCCCCGTATTCTCCTTGGTTACTCAAGGGATACTGGTACACACCAAAGTATTGCATCAACATAGCTACTGTTTCAATCGTATCGATATACCCCGCACAACTCCCTCACAGTTTATTGCTACTTACCTAAAAGGAATTCCCCGATCCGGGTTTAGGATCCAAACAACCCAAACAGAATACCCTTAAAATCAAATCAAACAAGATAAACCAAAGAAGCAATTAAGAATGACCTAGATCCTAAGATAAACCCCACTTTATTATTTTCCCCAGTAGAGTCGCCAGTTCTATGATACAGTGGCATAACCGACTATTTTTGAGTTACTACTGGTTTTGCGTTTTTTGTTCACAAATGTACGGTAAGCAAGAGTCTCCATCGACTTTTATTTCATCCAACAAAGGAAAAGGGAAAAGAATAGAAAAAACCTTTTTCGAGATATTTCTGAGTACGGGGGGTAGATTATAGAAAGGGAAGGTGTTAGCACCCTTTCTATCCATGGTTCTCCATGGGCTCTTAGGTACTTGCTCATTTTTGAAATTGCTTTCGTGTTTGTGTGTTTGAAAAAGTTTTGAAAATGCCTTAGTGCAGCGTTTCACTTTATGGTAACCCTTATATCAGTCCTCAAGGGTGTGATAAAGTATTTTTGAAAACTTTAGTTTGAAAAGTTTGAAAGTGTAAGTGTAACAAAATGTTATTTTGAGCAAGTACCTAAAAGTTTCTACCTACTCGAAAAAAGTCTGTTCATTTTCTTACTTCCTTTAAACAATGATATCCTACTATTAAGGAGTAGGTAGCTCCATCGTTGGAGTTTAAGGGACAATCGAAAGGGACGAAAGGGACAATTACGATCACTAAAGCAATGGTTAGGAAACCTTAGTAATTACCCTAAAGTCTTAAAGATCTTTCTGAGGCAACATTTGAATGGGTCATTTTTGATCTTTTGGGACTAGAGGGCAACCAATAAAACTCCTTATACTTCATGACCGTTTACCTAAGGCAACCGAAGTGGGGAAAACCCTATGAGTGAGCATGTACAAGTGTTTATTTTTCAGTCAATTTAGTCTTTGCACATTTAGGGTTTTCTACTGTTTTAAATTATGGATTTATATTTCACATACAATCCTATTATCAATCATCTAACAGTTATAAAGACGGAAGATAGAATGCGAGAAATTTAAACCTAGCTATTACAAGGCCTTGGGGAGGGGGATTACATAATCAAAAACTGGGGGAAAACAATAAATGAAAATAGCAATAATCCTAAGTTAAACTATTACAAACTCGGAGCAATTACATTAATTGGAAAAATAATGAAATAAATACGCGCGATGAAATTAAATATGGAATTAAAATTAAATTCAAAGATATTTAATTGGTAAATAAAGAAAAATATTTTTTTTTGAATTTTTTTGAGAAAAAATAATTAATTTTGCAAATTAACCTAATTTCTAATTAATTTTAATTATGAAAAAAAAAGAATTTAAGTTATCCTAGTTAATCTAATAAATTAATGTAATTAAATATTTTAAATAAAAAACCTAATTATAATTTTTTTTGTGATTTTAAGATTTAAAAAAGGATATTTAAAACAATTAAAAATAGATAGACACAATAAAAAAGGAAATTTAAAAACAAAAAAGAATTGAGATGGGCCTGAAGAAAAGTAATTATGGGGGTGTGAGGAGTTGAATTTTCCAGGCCCAATCCTGCTGGTGGCCCAAGGCTGCGCCTAATTCAGTGTCATTGGCCTTTGGAGGGTTCACCATGTGCTACGCCTGTGGTGTGCTAGATCTGGACTGATGATGGATCTAATGACTGAGATGTTGAGGTGCATGGTGAGCGCTTGGTTGTGAGGCGCATGGAATCTGCATTAAACAACTTAGAAAACAAGAAAATGTTGAAACCTGGGATCGAACCTAGGTCCTCCCTCTCAAATGCCTTGTCCTTTGCCATCTATGCTGGAGAGCTTGTTTATACAAATAACAACATAATAATATTATATATGAAAATAAGATTAATATCTGGAAATTAAAAAAACGCGCGGCAGATTCATACTGGCCAGTGATGGGCTGCCACCTAGTCGTCTTCTCCAAAGAACCGTCATTTTAGATGCTTGATCAATGTATTTTGATTCATATTCTTCCATGATTATAATTATGTATTTCCATAGTTTGTTTATCTTATTTTTGTATTTTATAATGTTTTTCTATTTTAGTTTATTTCTACTCTTATTTAATTTTCGCACTTTATTTTCAGCATCAACAGTCTTCACAAATAAATTTATAACTTAAGCTACAGGAGTCAGAATGAGGCGTGCTACCAATCGTTTGAAAGCTAAGAGAAATAGCTACGGTTTTCATTCAGAAGTCGAGAGATGAATCAGATTGTAGCAGGGCCATAAAATTCGTTGAAGTTGCAGCATTTTATATTTAAGTTTTGGGTCATTTGTTTTGGGCCTTGGTTATGTTTTTGACCCAGTTGGGTTATGAACTGAATCCTTGTCCTTGCTATATCTAGCAGCCGCTATAGTAAATTTTTTTTTACCTTTTAATTATTAAAAAAATACATTTTGCTTTTACAATTGTGATGAGGAACTAAACATCCAGAGTTGATCTACTGTAATCGCGTTCCGATGCTTTGAGATTTTTAATTTATCAATTCAATTTTGTTTCTCTTTCAATTCTATTTTATGAAATTGCATTTTCTTAATCTGTTATTTCATGGAATGTCTTGATTAAATTCGTATGATTGTATTCCTAATCTTTAATCGTTGTTTACGTTGCTTAGTCGTTAAATCGCGTTATATATCGTGTTTGCTTTATTCACGATTGTATTAATGTGTTTGCTTAATTCGGAATGAGAATTCAATCTATTTTATATCTATTGCGCTTTCCAATTGGTATTGAAAGAATAGAGGTCGAAGCCGCTTAGGGAATTGGTAAGGTAAAAACCAATGATTAGTAGGAACCTGAAAACAGTAGATCGACTTATTTTTATAATCACTTATTTTCTCAGCTCTTTAAAAATTGATTCTGAATTAAATTCCCCATAATCACTTCTGTTGGTTAATAACAATACAAGAATCCTCGCGATACGATACTCGAGTCATTGCCGCTAACTACATATTTTAAAATAACTCGTTTTTGATCCACCCGCGACAGCGAATCAATGCTGGACTTTTACCTACGGACAACTTCCGTAGCTATAACTCCTGCATTTTCAAAAATTCAGCACAAGCAATATACATCCCAGATAAGGCCATGGGTCGATTGCTCGTGATCTCCTAAACACGAATTGACCCTTGATTGGACCTAATTTAACCTATACATGGAGTCCCCAATTTGGGACCTTCGGAACACTAGCTATGGTGAATACGATTCATGCGCCTAAACTCCAATTAAACCAACCAGAATCATTGCAAATATGACGCTGAATATGAATATATAGCTAAAATGTGCTTGTGATGCCAGAATTAAAGGAATCGAAATCAAGAATATATGCAAACCATGATAATGGCTGTGCATGATTCTGGGCTTGTTGAGACTTGGTGATGATCCAAACAGCTCCCAAACCCTTCCAAGAATGAGTTGTTGGCCTTGAATCTCCTTGTTGAAGGAAATCTGATTACTTTTTTTTTGTTCAAAATTTGAGTTTGTTCTTGCTTTTAGAGAGGCAGGACGCTCATGAATTCCTTTTTTAGGGTTCACCAAGCTTCTCTATAAGTAGTGAATCAGATTAGGTCAATACAATTAGCAAAGATCCAAAGATGTAATGGCCTTGAAGTTTGATTCAAATATTTCCAGAATTGGAGATTTTCTCTTGTTTTTAGAGCTTGCACGATTTGTTTTGGCCATTGATAGCATATGAGATCTATAATTCAATGCAAAACAATTCTCATTCCACAAATTTGATTTAATTTGATTTTATTTGAATTTATTTGACTTTTAAATGAATAAAAATCAAAATAAATTAAATAAACAAAAACAAAAAGGCATGGATGGTTCCATAGGTCGTGGACCACGCTAGGACTGAGATTCAATCTTGAAAAGATGGGCCCATGTGGAAAAAATGCAATTTTTGGCATTGTTGACTTTGTGCAAATTTCCCCAAAATGGCCAACTTTGACAATGTATATCTCTCTCAATTTTGACCCTAAGATGGTTTTCTAGGACTTTTTAAAAAGCTTAGGATATCCCCTAAGCAACCTATTTGGTTTCATATCAATTGGATCTTCCACGTTCTTGTAAGGAGCTTTGACCCAAAAGGTGTTTTTGTTGACTTTTGAAAAGGACCTATAATGTTTGAATTTATATCTTTTCAGGAGTGCATTTCTTGAACTTTAGGGATGAAGATGCATTGTAGGGAATTGAATTCTCTTCAAAATGAGCCTTGGATGAGCAATTTCTGATAAATTATGAGAAAGTTATGCCTAGTCAAAGTTTGATTGACTTTTCCTATAGAAACCCTAATTTAGCAACTTTTGAGTTTTGATGAATTTGGGACATTCCTTAAGGAATCATGACCAACCCTGGATCAAATGATGGATATTACTTCAAAATGTTTATGTTGACCAAAATTTTTGAGCTTTGACTGTATGTGGGCCACAGTTGACTTTTGACCTAATATAGTTGATTTTCATGCATCTGAGCAGTTGACTGAGCAAACTTCTTGTGCAGTCTTGATCCTTCTTATTTATTGGAATCTTCATACCATGAAAAATAGAACTATAGGTTTCAGTTAGAATAATAGGGTCGGTATCGATGGTTCTTTTCTTTGATATGATATCTTTCATGAACTTGGCATAAGTAGGCATTTGCTCGAGTGCCTCCAAGACAGGAATGTTGAGTTCAAGCTTTTTGAACATCTCTAAAAAAATTTCAAAGTTTTTCTCATGCTGCCCCTTATTCTTGTTTCTTATGGGGAAAGGGAGTTTAATTGCTGGTTTCGGTTCAATGACTTTTTCTTGTGGTTTTTATTTGACCAAACTTTCATGTATAGCGACTTCTTCACTTTCAACCTCATTTTCTTTAATATCTAAATCAACTTCAAGCAATAGGTCTTCTTCATAATTTTTCTCATGTGCATCTTTTGACTTACCTCTCCTAGTGATCACAGCATTCACGTGATGTTTGTCTCTTGGATTAGTAACTGTGGCACTTGGCAAAGCGCCTTGTGGTTACGAACTCGCAAATTGTTGTGCGACATGACTCATATGTATTTCCAGATTCTTAATGGAAGCACCCGTGTTCTTTATATTACTTCGGGTCTCTTCTTGAAATTGAGAACTTTGAGTGGCCATCTTTTCAATGGCAATCTCCCAATCAGCTTTCCTTGTCCCCTGTTGTTGAAATTGTTGCTGAGGTTGGTTGTATGGTTGCTGCTACTGTGGTCGGTTTTGGGAATTTCCTTGTTGATCCTTCCACGAGAAATTAGGATTACTTTTCCAACCTGGATTATAAGTATTTGAATAAGGTTTGTTCTGCCTTAGAAATTTTATCCCCTCAATTGTTGCGTAGTAACAACGCAATGTACAGTAAGATGAGGTCCTCCATAAATTTCGCAATTACTCGCTTGCGTAGGTTGAACCGGTTGGACTTGTGCTACAGTTTGTATATCAATAGCCATCTTCTTCAATCTTCTCTCTACTTCAGCTGTAATTTGGTCTTCCATCTTAACAACTTGATTAGCTAATTTCAAATCAATTATTCCTTCAGGTTGGGACACACTCCGGTCATACAACTCTAAATGCTCATTTGCTGCAATAGCTTCAATTATCTTTTTAATACCGGTGGTTGTCATAAAGTTAGTTGAGCCACCGACAGCTGTGTTGATGAGTTTCTTCGTCTTCATCCTTAGGCCATTTACAAAATTTTGTATTTGTTCAGTGGCATCCATGTTGTGAGTGGGACATGCAACCAACAGTCGTTTAAACCTCTTATACGCATCTCCCAGTGATTCTCCTTCCTTCTATTTAAAGTTCACTATGTCATATCTCTTACGGATGTACACAGAAGCAGGAAAACATTCATTGAGAAAGGTAGTCTCCATCTGTTGCCAAGTTGTAATGCTTCCAGCAGCTAAAGAGTAAAACCATTCTTCAGCATCTTGTGACAATGTAAAAGGGAACATTACTAATTTTTTATCTTCTTCAGAATGCCCCTCAATTTTAAGTGATGTGGTCATGGTGAGAAACCTTTGCAGATGTTTATTTGCATCTTCAATAATTTTTCTAGAAAACGGTCTCCTTTTAAGTTGCCTAATTGTTGAGGGGTGCAACTGAAAGTGATCAACATTTACCGATTGATTAACGATCGTCATTCGAACCAGGGGGAATTTTCTCCTCCATAGTCGCCTAGAAGTCTTTCCACAAGAGGTGGATCAATAGCCATCGATTCAGAATTTGAATCTAATTGCTCGAAAGGAATTGATTGTGCTTCTTCTCTTCCCTTCCGACTTTCTTGCCTAGCTTTTCAGATTCTCTCTCAATGATCTTTCTGGTTCTTTATCAAAAATAAATTCAGCTGAGGCCTTACCTCGCATAAAAAGATTAGACGATTATTAGTTGTGAGCGAATACAAACAAAAATTACAGTAAATAAAATATTGGTTCCATAGCAACAAAATTCTAATTGAGTAATTAAACACATAAAATTTGGCAGTCCCCGACAACGGCGCCAAAAACTTGATCGATAAACTAGCAAGTGTACTATTTTTAACAATGTAGTAATAAAAGGAAATTATCCCGTGTATCGATCTTGAGGACTGCATTGGAATTATCAGTGTTGAAAGTGATTCAATTAGACAAAAAGGGAATTGGTGTGGTTGGAAGAAAGGTAATAAAATTTGCTATGTGAATCTTAAAACAAAAAGTAAAGAGTGATAACACAAAATGATGAAGCATGCTAGGGATAAGATGTATGAATTTCTCCGTAATGAACTGGACCTCTATTTATACTATCTATGTTTATGTGACCCAATACTGATTCTCAAGAGTTACTTCCCCTAATTCCTTAGCCGGAAACCATTGACATAACATTTTAAATTCTAATTCCCTAGTTATTCAAACATATGTCAAGCACGTGTAATAAATCAAGAATTTATGGTCATCACTATTAGATCCTTATTCCTATGAGAAACTAGAGACGGTATTATACAATTAGCGATAAAGTGATCGGTAAAACCTACTTTACCCATAGATCAATACCCTATTTTCCAAAAGGACAAGCAGTGAGAAATTGCATAATATAGTGAATACATAAAACCATAGATATTATAAAAGTATAACAATTTGGTTCATCACAAAAGCAATTCAGAGACACCCCCTAGAATTGGGGGGTTTAGCTTCTCATAATATTCAAAGAAAATACTAAATCAAAGTTAAACATTACAAAATAATGGAATTGCTCCGATCTTCAATTGCTTCTGCTCTTGTTGATCTTCGTTATCCAAACCCTTGATCATTCTTATCCTCTTCTCTAATATCTTTCTTCTTTTCTAATCCCAAAAAAAGGTGTCTCTGTACTCTCAAAAACTAGGTCTAAATAGTGTCAGATCACCCCACAGCTCAGCAGAAAGTCCAAAATATCCTCCAAGAATTCAAATAAAGTGATTTCAAAAAATCAATTTTCTGTCCCGCACCTGCCAACACGGGCCGTGTCAGATGATACGGGCACCCGTGTTGGGTACTAAAACCTCATAAAAAAATCAGCTTGCCAGGCATTCTGACACGGGCGCCCGTGTCAGCTACTATAGTCCTCCTCTATCCTCATCCGTGCTAGCATTTTCTGACACAGGCCATGTCAGGTGACACGGGCGCCCGTGTCAGCCACTGGATTTCCGAAGGAAAAGCTTCGGAACTTGTCAGCTTCACCTCTATTCTTGTGCAATTTCATGTGGACCTGAAAACACAAAAACCAACAGACCAAGACTTCAAAAGTATCTAATTTAAACAAAATTTGAACTAACTTAATGCAAATAAACAAAAATGTGAAAATTAAAATACGTGGCGAAAACAGTAGAGAAACTAAGCAAGGTGTTACCAAAGATGCGTTTTTGTGTCGGATAATAGATAGACAACCAGACAGAAATGTGACCGATCACAACCCCAAACTTATCTCATTGATTGTCCTCAAGCAAAGCTTAAGTCTGTAATATAGGTTACCTCCGAATTTCAACAAACCACGTACAATTAAGATTATTCGCAATTCCCTTACTTTCTTCTAGGCCTTCCATTCTTACCCGACTTACGACAATAAACTACACTTTCATAATTCAGCACCTCTTCCTCTGTTAGTTTTTCACACTCTCTCCAGATCTCTCAGGTTTAAGTGTTTATACTCTCATTGTCAAGGTATGCACCATCATCTACTGAGCTTGTACAACATCTGTAAACATAACACAAACACACAAAACATGCACTATACGAGGACTTTTTAGGTTGTAACGGGGCTAAGGGACAAGGTGGGATACACAAAAAAAGGGAAAACAAAGGGTTAAATGGCTCAGATTCGGTGTTATCTATCTCGTAGTTGTGTACTTATTATTCTGCAACTCAAAGGGTAGGACACATAATATTCGAGATCTTTCAGTTTCTTCTCCTCAAATGGATACTGGAGGAACTATGATACACTCTCTTTTTTTTCATTCGGAATCTCGGTGACGAGTGCATTTTCGCAACATTTATTTTTCAAGATTTTGTAATTCTATCTATACATTTATCTCTTTTTTTAATCTCTTTGATATTTTTCGAATGCACTCATTTACTCTTCTTGCAAGTGTCACAACCCTAAACTTAGAGTATTTACACAAACCACAAAATTTATAACATCTATCTGAGCAAGGAAGGAAAATGTTTGGGCTAAAGGTTTTATAAAATGCAGTTTAAAAACAAGAATGGGGATAAAGCTCAAACTGGGGTAACAAAGGATAATGTATAGGGGTAGGCTCAACAGGCTTAGGGCTACAAAAAAACAAGTGTCTCAGTGCATGTGTGTGTGCAGTATATATTCCACAGATAAATTATGCAAACAAAAAGAGACTAAGTACATACCTGACACTCTCTTGGTGCATTTGTGTTTGGCTATTTCTGATCCTCACCATGTTGGGTATACTGACAGTTTCAAAGGTGCCTTCTGTGTCATGTGGTGTCATGTAGCTTCGGGTATGTTATATTCCGGTCTAGTTCCAGTGTTAGGAATTGCGTCCAATTTTCTTTTTCTTTTTAGTCATACCAACATTCAGAGGTTTCCTAGAGTTCAATGTCAGGATTGATCACTCTCATCCACTTCTCTCGGGTTGTCCAACTATTTCGGCATAGTCACCACACATCTGAAACACATAAAACATAAAGAAACAAAAGATTTAAACTGAAATAACAAGCAATAAATGAAAACACACAAAAAACTAAACGATAAAAGACCCCCCCCCCCCCCCCTCACACTTGGACCAAACATTGACCTCAATGTTTCAGAACCAAGGATGCAAGGAGGGACTTACAGATCTCACTGCGATGGAGGAGGGGGAGGAAACTACAACATCAAATGTTGCATCATTCGATGTATGTCATCCAACATCTCCCCTTGCTGAGCCTGTTCATGTCCTTGATGGAACATCTCGACTCCTTGGCGTGTTTGTTCAGCTCGGAGATCTGCACACTCTGCCTGCAGCCAAACCCACTCCTCCTAAGTTAACGATGAGGACCGACCATCCATTTGGGTAGGCATTTCAGGGGGATTTTCTACCGGATCTCTAGCATCATCATCCATGAGGTGTTCCTCAGCAGGATTATTCCTTTCATTCTCAACCTGAAAAGCATCATTAAAAATACCAAATTCCTAATTCTGAAGCATGGGTTTTGAATCCGAGATGCCTTGGCGCTCTTCGCCTCATAACCACCACAACCAGTGATTTCTCCCCAAAATCCCGCTGGATTGAAAGATTCTAGAGTCGCTCTCAGTCCAAAGACGGGAAGGTGGAGAATCCCACCCAATTCCTCCAGGTTCAGCTGACGTTCCATATTGAACAGTCTGAAAGTTAAAGTACCTGTGTGTATTTGAGTGCTCCTATCCCAAGTTGGCATCGACTTACACTCAACAGAGCTCAGAAATTCGAGTGTTATGCGCTCAAAAGCGGGTGTTTCATGCTGCATAAATTCTAGTATTCCCAAAACATGTAACATTCTATTTATTTCATCGGACAAACCCAATTGAGACAAAGTTTGGGAACACATGTACCTTGTGGGCGTCAACTTACGCCGAATATGATGCGAGTAACGCACCTCATGAGCAGGATTATCAAAGAAGATGTCATTAGCATTAGGTTCCACCATTTGATCACGGCTTCTCCTTGGTCTCGTCCTTGATGGTTCACCTGCTGGCTGCTTACCTCTTGCATTACGCTTTGGGGGCATTTTTGGTAAACCTGAAAAATCACACCAAAATGAAACAGAGAGTTAGAGGAAAAAGCTACCGTAGAAAGGTAGAGGGAGGAATTTGGAACACTTTTTGTGAGGGCGACAAGGTGGGAGCACGATATCTATGGAGAAAGAAAGGAGCTTTATGGAGATAATGGCTATGGAGTTTTAGAGAGAGAGAGGTAGAAGAAGAGAAAAAAAAAGGTCTGATGATGAATGACTAGGTTTTTTTTTAATAATGACTAATGTGAGTGGGGGAGAGGTTATAAGAGGGTGGGGTCCTTGAAAAAAAAACTCCCAAAATTAAATAAGAAATTGAAACGCCTGACACGACTGTGTCACATGACACAGGAAACCGTGTCAGGGCCTGCCCAAGGTCCGGCCTTCATGTTCCAGGTTTTCTGACACAGGCGTGTCACATGACATGGGCACCCGTGTCAGAGGCTGATAAAAAAAAACTTCCACATTCATTTGGATGACACGGTCGTGTCACTTGACACGGGCGACCGTGTCATCCCCTGTATTTTCCAATTTCATCTTTCATATTTTCTCAAGTCATATTTCGTCACCCTGCTCAAAACTCCATTCCTCAATCTCCTCCAGATAAGAGACCCTGTAGGAAAACCTTTCAACAAAATAAAAGAAATCATAAGAAATAAAACACGTGGGTTGCCTCCCACGATGCACTTCGTTTTTCGTCGCATGGCTCGACGGTTGTTAATCTCACCCTATAAGATGAACAACATGAATCTGACCACCTTCTTGCCCTGCATAATAGGGTTTTAACCTTTGCCCATTCACTTTAAAAATGTCACCATTAGCTTGCTTTTTAACTTCAATTGCCCCATGAGAAAACACTTTGTGCACTACGAAAGGTCTTGACCCATTTGGATCTCAGTTTCCCAGGAAATAGCTTCAACCTACAAGAGGACCAGTTTTCCTTCATGAAGCTCTTTCCTCACAATCCTTTTATCATGCCACTTCTTCGTTTGGTCTTTGTAAACCTTTGCATTTTCATAGGCGCGGTTCTGGAATTCCTCCAACTCATGAAGTTGAAGGATCTGTGAACTACCTGACTTAGACATATCCTTATTCAAAGGTTTTGATGCCCAGAATGCCTTGTGCTCCAACTCCAAAGGCAAATTGCATGCTTTTCCATAAACTAGTTGATATGGTGACATACCAATTTGCGTTTTGAAAGCCGTTCGGTAAGCCCACAAAGCATCATCCAACTTAGCCGCCTAATCTTTCCAAGAAGAACTTACTGTTTTCTCAAGAATTTGTTTGAGTTGCCTATTTGAAACTTCTACTTGGCCACTAGTTTGAGGATGATACGGAGTGGAAACCTTATGCTTAACATTGTACTCCTGGAGTAACCTTTCCATGAGGTGATTCAGAAAATGTGTTCCTTCATCACTTATGAGTGCTCTCGGCACTCGAAATCTGGAAAAAATGTTTTCTCTCAAGAATCTCACCACCACTTTCGCATCATTAGTTGGTAAAGCCACAACCTCAACCCATTTCGACACATAATCAACCACCACTAGGATGTAGTTCTTCCCGAAAGATGGTGGAAAAGGACCCATGAAATCTATTCTCCAAACATCAAATAACTCAACCTCCAACATATAATTCTGAGGCATCTGGTTTCTCTTAGAGATATTCCCAGTTCTTTGACATTTGTCACACTCTTTTACCATCTCTTGGGCATCCTTAAACAACGATGGCCAATACAAACCTGATTGGAGGACATAAGCTACAGTTCTATCACCACTAAAATTTCCTCCATATTCTGAGGCATGGAATGCTTTCAATATGTCTTCCTGCTCTTGCTCAGGCACACATCTTCTTATAAGTCCATCCACTCCTCTTTTATATAAAAAGGGATCATCCCCCAAGTAAAACCTGTAATCATGAACAAACTTTTTTTCTGTTAGAATCAAAGTCATCAGGGATGATACCTCCTACTATATAGTTTTCATAATGTGCGAACCATGGTACACCAATAACAGCAAGGATGTGTTCATCGACAAACTCGTCCTTTATTGGTCGCTTAACCTCTGTTTCTTCAATAGGTGACATACGAGAGAGGTGATCAGTAACAATGTTTTCACAACCTCTCTTGTCACGAATCTCCTTATCAAACTCCTGAAGGAGTAAAATCCATCTCATAAGTCTTGGGTTAGAATCATGTTTAGCGAATAAATACTTCAAATCAGCATGGTCAATATAAATAATGACTTTAGAACCCAACAGATATTTCCTGAACTTATCAAATTCGTAAACCACAGCTAACAACTCCTTTTCAATAGTTGCATAGTTCATCAGTGCAGGGTTCAACACATGACTTGCATAGTAAATGACATGTAGTAGTTTTTCTCTATGTTGACCCATAACTGCCCCTACTGCAATATCACTAGCATCACACATGATCTCGAAAGTGAGAGACCAATCATGGGCTACTACAATTGGTGCCGACACCAATTTACTTTTTATGGTTTCAAAAGCCACGACACACTCTTTATCAAACACAAAAGTCCTATCCTTAACCAAAAGGGTCGTTAAGGGTTTTGCTACTTTAGAAAAATCTCTTATGAATCTACGGAAAAAACCTGCATGCCCTAAGAAACTTCTAATACATTTTTCATTCGTCGGTGGGTGAAGCTTTGATATTAATTCAATCTTTGCTTGGCCCACTTCTATTCCCTTGTAGGAAATTTTATGACCCAAGACTATGCCTTCGCGCACCATGAAGTGACATTTCTCCCAGTTAAGGATTAGATTGGTCTGCTGGCATCATTCTAAGACAAGAGCAAGGTTATTTAAACAATTATCAAAAGATTTACCAAAAACTGAGAAGTCATCCATGAAGACTTCTATATATTTTTCAAGCATATCCGTAAAAATCGATTTCATGCATCTTTGAAAGGTAGCAGGTGCATTACATAACCCAAATGGCAACCTTCTGTAGGCAAAGATACCAAAAGGGCATGTAAATGTTGTCTTCTCTTGATCTTCTGGTACAACGGCTATCTGATTATACCCCTAGTAACCATCGAGGAAACAATAGTACTCATGATCGGACAACCTTTCCAACATCTGGTCAATAAATGGTAACGGAAAGTGATCATTTCTTGTAGCGAGGTTCAATCTTCTATAATCGATACAGACTCGCCATCTGTTAATTGTCCTTGTAGGGATCAACTCATTCTTTTCATTCTTGATCATAGTCATTCCTCCTTTCTTTGGCACGACATGTATAGGACTCACCCAAGAACTGTCATATATTGGATAAATCATCCCAACATCTAACAGTTTCACCACTTCTCTTCTGACTACCTCTTTCATTGTGGGATTTAGTCTTCTTTGGGGTTGGACAACCGGTTTATGATCATCTTCCATAAGAATTTTATGCATGCAAATTGTAGGACTAATCCCCTTTAAATCATCAACCGACCATCCAATAACACTTTTGTGTTTTTTTAGAACTTTGACGAGCTTATCCTCTTGGAGAGCTTCAAGATTGGAACTTATTATTGTCAGTCATCTATTGTCAGTGTCGAGGAAAACATACTTGAGGTTCTCGGGTAATTGTTTCAATTCCACCCCTTTCTTAGATTCATCTTTCTTCTCCTCCGTTGAAGTATGCCTTAAATCCTCCAACTGATTTGGTCTAGTCCCCTTGAAAGATGGAATTGCATCCATCATAGCTAACGCTTCCATCTCTTTTTCATCCACCTCTTCAGATTCTTCAAAAATTGATAAGCTTAGCACTTTTTCCAAAGGTAGTTGTTATGTCTTCAAAGAATTCTCATTAGCAACCACTTGATCAATTACCTCAATATGTTGACTTGTGGAAATATCATCCTTATACTTCATAGTTTCCGAACATCAATTTTCAACTCTTCATCATAGACTTTCAGAGTCATGGTACCCTCTTCTATGTCTATCAAACATCTCTCGGTCTCTAAAAATGGTCGACCAAGAATAAGAGGAATCTCCTCATCTTTCGGCATCTCAAGAACAACAAAATCAATCGGGAATACGAACTTGTCAATTTTCACCAGGACATCTTCCACTATTCCATAAGGTCTTTTCACCAAATGATCGGCAAACTGAAGTGTCATCCTTGTGTTTTGCATATTACCAATCCATAATTTATTGTAGATAGAAAATGGCATGAGACTAACACTTTCTCCCAAATCAATAAGAGCCTTTTTAAAAGATCTATCCCTAATAGTGCAAGGGATAGTAACAGAACCTCGATCCTTCTTCTTTACTGAAATCTTCATACCCTGCAAAATAGCACTATAGGTTTCAGTTAGAATAATAGGGTCGGTATCGATGGTTCTTTTCTTTGATATGATATCTTTCATGAACTTGTCATAAGTATGCATTTGCTTGAGTGCCTCCAAGACAGGAATGTTGAGTTCAAGCTTTTTGAACATCTCTAAAAAAATTTCAAAGTTTTTCTCATGCTGCCCCTTCTTCTTGTTTCTTGTGGGGAAAGGGAGTTTAATTGATGGTTTCGGTTCAACGACTTTTTCTTGTGGTTTTTCTTTGACCATACTTTCATGTATAATGACTTCTTCACTTTCAACCTCATTTTCTTTAATCTCTAAATCAACTTCAAGCAATAGGTCTTCTTCTTCAGAATTTTTCTCACGCACATCCTTTGACTCACTGCTCCTAGTGATCACATCATTCACGTGATGATTGTCTCTTGGATTAGTAACCGTGGCACTTGGCAAAGCGCCTCGTGGTTGCAAACTCGCAAATTATTATGCGATATGACTCATTTGTATTTCCATATTCTTAATGGAAGCACCCGTGTTCTTTAGATTACTTAGGGTCTCTTCTTGAAATTGAGAACTTTGAGTGGCCATCTTTTCAATGGCAATCTCCCAATCAGCTTTCCTTGTCCCCTGTTTTTGAAATTGTTGCTGAGGTTGGTTGTATGGTTGCTGCCGTTGTGGTCGGTTTTGGGCATTTCCTTGTTGATCCTTCCACGAGAAATTAGGATGAATTTTCCAACCCGAATTATAAGTATTTGAATAAGGGTTGTTCTGCCTTAGAAATTTTATCTCCTCAATTTGTTGTGCAGTAGCAATGAAATGTACAGTAAAATGAGGTCCTCCACAAATTTCATAATTGCTCGCTTGTGTAGGTTGAATCGGTTGGACTTTTGCTACAGTTTGTGTATCAATAGCCATCTTCTTCAGTCTTCACTCTACTTCAGGTGTAATTTGGTCTTCCATCTTAACAACTTGATTAGCTAATTTCAAATCAATTATTCCTTCAGGTTGGGACACACTCTGATCATACAACTCTAAATGCTCATTTGCTGCAATATCTTCAATTATCTTTTTAATACCAGTGGTTGTCGTAAAGTTAGTTGAACCACTGGCAACTGTGTCGATTAGTTGCTTCGTATTCATCCTTAGGCCATTTACAAAATTTTGCATTTGTTCAGTTGCATCCATGTTGTGAGTGGGACATGCAACCAACAGTCGTTTAAACCTCTTATAGGCATCTCCCAGTGATTCTCCTTCCTTCTGTTTAAAGTTCACTATGTCATATCTCTTACGGATGTATACAGAAGTAGGAAAATATTCGTTGAGAAAGGTAGTCTCTGTCTGTTGCCAAGTTGTAATGCTTCCAGCAGGTAAAGAGTAAAACTATTCTTCAGCATCATGTGACAATGTAAAAGGGAACATTACTAATTTTTTAGCTTCTTCAGAATGCCCCTCAATTTTAAGTGATGTGGTCATGGTGAGAAACCTCTGCAAATGCTTATTTGCATCTTCATTAATTTTTCCATAAAACGGTCTCCTTTCAAGTTGCCTGATTGTTGAGGGGTGCAACTGAAAATGATCGACGTTTACCGGTTGATTAACGATCTTCATTCGGATCAGGGGGCATTTTCTCCTCCATAGTTGCCTAGAAGTATTTCCACAGGAGGTGGATCAGCAGCCATCGCTTCAGAATTTGAATCTAATTTCTTGGAAGGAATTGATTCTGCTTCTTCTCTTCCCTTCCGAATTTCTTGCCTAGCTTTTCGGATTCTCTCTCTCAATGATCTTTTTGGTTCTGCGTCAAAAAGAAATTCAGCTGAGGCCTTACCTCGCATAAAAAGATTAGACGATTATTAGTTGTGAGCGAATAGAAACAAAAATTGCAGTAAATAAAATTTTGGTTACAGAGCAACAAAATTCTAATTGAGTAATTAAACACAGAAAATTTGGCAGTCCCCGGCAACGGCGCCAAAAACTTGATCGATAAAATAGCAAGTATACTATTTTTACCAATGTAGTAATAAAAGGAAGTTATCACATGTATCGATCTCGAGGACTGCGTTGGAATTATCAGTGTTGAAAGTGATTCAATTAGACAAAAAGGGCATTGGTGTGGTTGGAAGAAAGGTAATAAAATCTGCTCTGTGAATCTTAAAACAAAAAGTAAAGAGTGATAACACAAAATGATGAAGCATGCTAGGGATAAGATATATGAATTGCTCCGTAATGAACTGAACCTCTATTTATACTATCTATGTTTATGTGATCCAATACCGATTCTCAAGAGTTACTTACCCTAATTCCTTAACCGGAAACCATTGACATAACATTTAAAATTCTAATTCCTTAGTTATTCAAACATATGTCAAGCACAAGTAATAAAATCAAGAATTTACGGTCATCACTATTAGATCCTTATTCCTAAGAGAAATTAGAGATGGTATTATACAATTAGCAATAAAGTGATCGGTCAAACCTACTTTACCCATATATCAATACCCTATTTTCCAAAAGGACAAGCAGTGAGAAATTGCATAATACAGTGAATACATAAAAACATAGATATTATAAAAGTATAGAAATTCGGTTCATCACAAAAGCAATTCAGGGACACCCCCTAGAATTGGGGGGTTTAACTTCTCATAATATTCAAAGAAACTACTAAATCAAAGTTAAACATTACAAAAGAATGGAATTTATCCGATCTTTAATTGGTTATGCTCTTGTTGATATTCGTTATCCAAACCCTTGATCATTCTTATCCTCTTCTCTAATCTCTTTCTTCTTTTCTGATCCCAAAAAAGGTGTCTCTGTACTCTCAAAAACTAGGTCTAAATAGTGTCAGATCACCCCACAGCTCAGCAGAAAGTCTGAAATAACCTCCAAGAATTCAAATAAAGTAATTTCAAAAAATCACTTTTCTGTCCCGCACCTGCCAACGCGGGCCGTGTCAGGTGACACGGGCACCCGTGTTGGGTACTAAAAACTCCTCATAAAAAATCAGATTGCCAGGCATTCTGACACGGGCCGTGTCATGTGACATGGGCGCCCGTGTCAGCTACTATAGTCCTCCTCTATTCTCATCCGTGCTAGCATTTTCTCACACAGGCCGTGTCAGGTGACACGGGTGCCCGTGTCAGCCACTGGATTTCCGGAGGAAAAGCTTTGAAACTTGTCAGCTTCACCTCTATTCTTGTGCAATTTCATCTGGACCTGAAAATACAAAAAAACACCAGACCAAGACTTCAAAAGTATCTTATTTAAACAAAATTTGAACTAACTTAATGCAAATAAACAAAAATGTGAAAATTAAAATATGTGACGAAAATAGTAGAGAAACTAAGCAAGGTGTTACCAAAGATGCGGTTTCGTGCTGGATAATAGATAGACAACCAGACAGAAATGTGACCGATCATGCTCCCACATACTGATTGCGATCATTTTTACCACGGCCCTTCTGGACATAAACAACATTAGTTTCTTTTTTATTATTGAACGTCTTCTTTACAGTACTCGAAGACGCCGCCACTTGAATTTTTCCGCTCTTGATACCACTTTCAACATGTTCTCCAGTTAGAATCAGCTCAGTAAAACCAGATGAGGAGCTTCCAATCAAATGGTTAAAGAATGGACCTGTTACAGTACCCATGAACATATCAACTAGCTCTCGGTCAGACAAGGGAGGTTGCACCCTTCCAGCTAAGTCTCTCCACTTCTTGGCATATTCCTTGAATCCTTCATTCAAACCCATAGTCATGTTTTGTGATTGCACGTTATTCGGTGCAAGGTTAGAATTGAATTGATACTGCTTGTAAAAAGCAACAACCAAGTCTTCCCAAGTAAGAATGTTGGTTCCTTCCAGCTGATAGAACCACTCGAGTTATGTACCAGACAAACGTTCTTAAAAGAAGTGAACCTATAACTTTCTATCAGCAGTATGGGGTTGGATCTTCTGAACATAAGATCTCAGATGAAGTTTTAGATAAGACACACCGTCATATTTAGCAAAAATAGGGACTTTGAACTTGTGAGGGATAACCACCCCCGGAATAAGGCCTAGCTCTCTGAAATCCAATTCAGGCACTTTTTGGATTTCCATAGCCTTAAAATGGTCTTCTAGTTGCTTGTATCTGTCATCGGTAGGAGGATATTGTTCATCAGAATAGTCTTCGTCCTCATAAATTTTACCAGAGCCAATGTTGCTTCCACCTTCAGCTGTGACACTTCTACCATCCTGTTCTTGGTTGTCATCTTCATCAGAGGTGATATCAGCAGTTTGAACTTGTTTAGAGGGACCTTTGAATCTTCTTCCCATATTGATAATAGCAATTAGTTTCTGAGTCTTCTTCTTTTTGGCGATGAGCGCCATCATATCTTTATGTCCTTGAGCGAGATTCAGGAGGGTCTCCTGGAATTGGGCACTCTGAGCTTGGAGTTTCTTAATAGTCTATTCAAGAGCCATCTTTTACTGAAATAAATAGCAAGAAGATGAGAAAACCTGTATAGGAAAACTTGTTTATGTAATGACGCATGATATGCAAATGCAATGTTTTCAAGGATCGTTGCAAGATTTAAATTTGTTTAACCAAAAGAAACATTTAGTAACAAGTTCAAATTACAATTGCTTTTAATAAAAAGAGTTATAAAATAGAAAAAAATATAAATTCAAAGCTCCCATAGACGCTTCCTCTTTGTGTTGACATAGGCGTTAAGGCTTTGTTCTTCATGGATTCGTTTTGTCACCTCCGATACTTTCTTCTCACTAGCATAAAACTGAGCTTCAAAGGTGTCTCTTTCTTCCTTAAGCTGAATCCATGACTTTTGTAGCTCTTCGAAGTCGGTAGGTATATTGGGATGAAGAACGGTATGAGGAACATCCCCTTCAACAACAGGATCTACGATTACTGGTAAGATAGTAGGATATGGAATTTTAAGATTTTGAGCACGAGACCACATCCATCTGCGGTAAGGCTCTAGAGGAATGGAATTCTTGTGTCTCAAAGTATTGCTATCAAACTTGTTGACCATGCCCCAAGAATGTATAAACCTTTCATGGTAGCTTTGAGGATCGTTCTCATAGTCGAACACGATACCCTGGATGAGCATATCAAGAGGACCGTCCCTTCGAGCATAACCAAACTGACACAAAACTAGAGAAGGGTTATAAGTGATGCCTCCTCTTATACCAAGGAGTGGTACATTACATAATTCCCCACAACAATATTTAATGGTGACATCTGCCTGAGATCGACAACACCAATGGACATCTGCATGAGTGAGTGATATCAACCTTTGAGACCACCTCAAACCTTGTTTATTCTTTATCAATGGTCGGGGCAGGTGAGAAATAAACCACCTGGATAGTAGAGGTATCCAACACATAAGAGTTCCTCTCTTCTTCATGGTACGAGTATGGAGGGAATGCAGGACATCTCCAAGCAAAGTAGGTACCAGATTATGGGCGAGAAATATTTTGATGGCATTCATATCTATGTATTGGTCCAGATTAGGGAAAAGTACCAAACCATAGATCAGCAAGGCCAAAATATCTTCAAAAGCACAAAGATTCATGGAAGCTAGAAATCCCTGAGCCTTATCTATCAGAAATTTAGGAGAGAAACTCTTAACTTCGTTCCTCGTTTCCCAATTGGATACAATGTCTGTTTGTTTTAGATGTAGGACTATTATGACATCTTCAGGTTTTGGAACTTGCTCTAGACCGGTGAATGGTATCTGATCAAGAATAGGCACTTCGAGCAACTTAGAGAACTCTTCTATTATGGGAACCAACTGATAATCTGAGAAGGTGAAACAATGATGCTTTGGATCAAAGAACTGGAAAAGAACGCTCATCGTGTCTTCCTGAAAACTAGTAGTAACCAGACTGAGTAGATGACCATGTCTCTTGATGAATCGAGAATTATCGAGAACTTTTGAGACTAACTCCCTAAGATGAGAAGGTATCCTCATGAAGTTGATATTCCTACGACTGGAAGCCATGACCCTGCAACAGAGAACAAAGATAAATCCCCTAGATCCTTGAAATGGTTAGTCATGATATGATGATGTTATGATGTTATGATGTCATGATAACATGTTCAAATAGATAAATCAAACACAAGAAAAGTACATAAGGCCTTAGGTTCAGGCTTGCATGGGGTTTGTAGGTAAGTACCCTCTTAAAGTTTAGTTGGCTCAACCTGTCCTAAAGAAGTAACCGGGTTCTAGGGATCTCAATATCACTAATCTTTCCCACAAGTTTCATCTAGCCCGACAACTGACTTGCCTCCAAACAAAGCTCGGGAGTCAAATCTCAATGAGTGTAGTATCGATTATCAACCAACTTCGGACTACACCAAAGCAGACTATCTCACTACCTTCTAATAGCTAAGTTGGGTCAATTAAGGTTCTAAGATCAGTTAGTGCTGATGACACCGTGCGGCAACCTAGTATGCTTCCCGACTGACTCGATGGATACCAGTACAAACCAATGTGTCGCACTAACATAGCCATCATTTCGACCATATCAGTATACGTCGTATAGTTTCCATGATCTATTTCTACTTACCTAAAATGTTCCCCAGACCTGGGTATAGGATCTTTGCAAGAAATAACCCAAACACCCTTTAAAAATAAATCAAACAAGGAAATAATTTAAAAGTGATCTAACTCTAAGGTAACCCCACTTTTATTTCCCCAACAGATTCGCCAGTTCTGTAATATGGTGGGAGAACTGACTTGTTTTACGTTTTATCACAAATGTTAAGGATAGCAAGAGTCACCACCGACTTTTCTTTTATCCAATAAGGAAACTATGAAAATAATAGAAAAGGGAAGGTGTTAGCACCTTTTTCATCCGTAGTTATCTACGGGCTCTTAATCGCTAGCTCACTTTAAAAATGATTTGTGTGTATGTTTGAAATTTTTTTTTGAAAAATGCCTAAGTGCGACAAACTTTTTAATGATTCTCGTATCGTTAAGAACATATACAAAGTGTTTATTTTTGAAAATATTTTAGAGAAAAAAGTGTTTGTGAAAATGTTTTGTTTTAGTGAGCAAGTGATTACGAGCTATCTACCTACTCAAAAGTATTTCGTTCTATTTTCATCTTCCTTAGATAGTGCCACCCTACCATTAGTTAGTAGGAAGCCCTATCGTTGGATGTGTGAGGGACAGCCAGAAGTCATCGTACAGTCATAAAGGAAACTCGTAGGGCGTTTTAGCAATTTTATCGTAAGGGACTAAGATCATTTAGCGAAGGCAACGATGAAGGGTCATCGAGGGGATACAATCATTTAATCAAGGGACAGTGCTAAAGCGTCCCCACGTTCGAGGGTCATAAGTTTTTATTTGAAGGAAACAATTGAGGTTACTATTTACCGTGGTTTTTGGTAAACAACCGCTGATCCTCCAAAAAGGAAAACCCTTTTGGTTACTCGCGGGACCGATCAGATTGATCCTAGAACATATGCTAATTTGTGTGCTAGTTTGATGTAGAAGTTAATATCTAGATAGAACACACGTTCGACCGGGGAGTTGGTGTTTGTGGTTTTGGAAAGCAAGTAGAAATGCAGATAAAATGTAGGAAACGTAAACTTTGCAAAAGAAGATCAAAGCAATGTAAAAGATTTGATTAATAAAAGGTGGTGTTTCCAACGTACATTCTCAGTTATTCTTTCACACACAACGGGTACTTGAATAATGTTGAGTGACTAGTACAATATATTGAACACCCGTAAAATCTACACAAACTTCCTATCTTTATACTAAAATTATGTAACTGTCGAGGGGTTACCTTGATCTAGGATGAAGACAAGTTTCCTCTGCATTCCCCTCGACCTCTATCTTTCTGCCACGTCGCTTTCCCTTAACTGCTAGGCGAACTGCATTTCCCTCCCTTCTTCAAATTCAAATATCCTTCGTCTTTGATGCTGACACGAGGGTTGTTCTTATAGTCGAAGGTCACAAGACCTTTTCAGTCGAAGGCTTGATGGCGATGTCTGGTCGAAGACCAATTTGTAACTCATATATTTCTCTAAGTTTTTCCATCCGTCGAAGCATTTTCCAACTTGCTTCATTTGCTCTATATTATCGTGGGTGTTGAATTTAAGATCCAACAAATTGCCCCCCAAGAATGTCCATTTTGACGTTTAGAGAAATAGTCATTCTTTGATATTCCTATTCGACGCCTGTCACTTTTTTGTCCATAAAGGCTTAACGTGTACTTTTCGCCTTCCAACAGCTGCCACACTTAGAATCATCATTACTCTTTTCCCGAGACGTCGTTTCAATCAGCTGTTACCATGCTGCCATGATGGCCATTACTCCTAGAACCTAGGAAAGCATGTCAAACGTTCTCCATCACCTGCACAGTAACTGCTTCACTGCTTTCCACGTGCCCTACTATGTCTATAGCATTAAATGACCTTGACGAGAAACACTTCTCCCTGAGCACTATAAATAGCCTCGAGCTCTCTCTTTTGGAACTTTCATAACACTTAGCATTCTTCATCTCTTCTATAGAAAAATACCTTATACCTTAGTGATTTTATCATCTTCGTTTCTCACCAACTCATAACAATGGCCTTCCTCTCCAATGCTCCAAACAACCCTAAGCCCAAGAATGTTTCTGACGTACAGCGTCAACCGGAGATTTTTCCCACAAGTTCTCCTCCTACTTCGATTGAGGAGCTAAGGTTCGTCTCTGAACCTATGACCAAAGAAAGGCACGAAGCGTACAACTCCCAGCTCCTCATCCCCATCAGGTATTCTGGGGATATATATGCCATGTCTGGCCCTTTGTCTGCATGCATCAAAAATCCCACAAAAATTGTGCTTTCTTCCCAACTCACCCTAGGCTTAAGCCTATAGGCTATGCAAAGAAACCCAGGAATGATCCTGAGGATGCAACCCCAGACAATCAATAACATGCTCAAATGAAGGAAGATATTAATCTTCAGTTCATGAATAAAGGGAATAAGATCTTTCGATCGTGCCCTATCCTTTCTTCAGAATATTCAGACTGGCTGAACAAAATGGAGAAGGTACAAACCCCAATCTGGAAAGGAATGGGGATCTATCAACTGGTGATGTTGTTGAAGACAGGGTTATCCTATTTCCCTCTCATGTTAGTGTCTTCATTATACTTCTGGGACAACACCCATTTCACGTTTCATCTTCCTTGGGGAATGGTGACCCTGAACCTTTTTGATATAGCAGCAATTACCGGTCTTCGACCGACTGGTGATTACTTCGACCCAGAAGATTTATCTGAGGATGCCATTGGGTTTTCAGCCACGAAGCCTATATATACCACATTTATCAATCATTTTCATGATAAATCTTGCAGCACTGTGTCGGAGGTGGAACATATAGCCTTCTTAGCTATGTGGCTATCTCGCTTCGTCTTCTGTACTAAGTCACTTCAAGTGACTAAGAAGATGCTTACTCTTGCAACACAGCTTCACCATGGTTACCCTCTCTGTTTGGATGAATTGATCTTGTCTAACCTGTATGAGTCCATCAGCAATGGTGTGACTCAACTCAAAGTCATTGGAGACAGGGCAAGCTTTCTCCTCTCTGGCCCATTTTGGCTTCTTCAACTCTGGCTCAACGCCACTTTCGAATCTTTTCTTCCTCAAAAGAATAAGATAAATAAAGAGGCCCCAATAATTCTGAATAGGAGGGTCGAAGGTACCAGGTTAGTCTTGTTGACTCCGACTGATGAGGGTCAGCAATTTCAAAAAGCCTTCATCAGCTTTGTGATGATGTTTGCAGAGAGTAAAAGTTTTATTTCGACCATGGCTCCCTTCGCCAGTCGAAAAGTTGGTCCAGAATGGTTCACTCGACCATTTCCTTTGGCTGATGAGGAGGACCTAGAAGACGAATATGTGGCTATTTGGGAGTCGTTTCTTCGACCCAGAATCATGCCGCTGAGATTCAAGAGTTCGAAGAATCAACTGAGTTTGATTACTTACCAACTGAATCTTGTCTCTCAGCAATTCGGTATTGTTCAGTCACTTCCATCTCCCATCTACTCCCAAGAGAAGCAGCTATTGTTTTATAACGCAGATTACTCAGAGGATGCTTCTACCAAGCACATTGGTAGGTACGTTGGTCGGACCGTAATAACTCTGTTCGACTTTAATCTTTATTTTATGTGTTCGCCCATTTTTGAGGGGTGGTGGAGGCAATATTACAACGAAGAATTCTTCGACGAGAAGGATTTCGCCAACCACCTTCGCGAGGCGTTCAAGCTGGTCTTTGACAAGATAAATAAAGGTAATATTTTCCCCCCTTTGTCTCTTTGTCTTAGATTCAATCATTCGACATCCAACTTATATTTGTTTCTTGTATAGCTGTCAAGAGGACCAACACCAAAAAGGCCGCTGAAAGCACCAAAGGGGGAGACCCTCCTATGAACCCTTCACCAAAGGTACTCACTTTCTGCTATACCTTTCTCCTTCACTATTTTCTGGTATAAATGTTGATTCCACCGACTCTTATTTTTCTGGGTGTTCAGAAAACCACTCCCAAGAAACGAAAGGTTCAGGAGATTGAAATCTCTAGTGATGAAGAAGAGGAATCTCCTCTTGTTCCTCTTAAGAGACAAAAATTAAAGAAACCAGCTCATATACCTGAGCCTCACCCAAAGACAAAAATCAAGATTGCAGCTACCAAATCGAGGCCTCCTTCTGTAATCATCAGAGAGCCCACTGAGCAAGAGGTAGCCGCTAGGATGAATAATCCTAGTGAGAGTGACAACTCAAGTCCCGGCGCCGAAATTCCTCCTCAGGTATTTACTTCGACAGACTCTGCTTATTTCCTGAACTAGCACTTTTTTCCATAATAATTCTGAGAATAAATTTTGTTAATCTTCAGGATACTGTTGGCACTTCTAAACAGGCTCCGGTTCCTGTCGAAGGATCTGTCACTTTGTTAAATAGTAGGGAGATCCTACTTATAGGCCTTCTTCAGCAAAAGGCTCTTTTGTGAGCTCATCTAGTGAGGTGAACCAAACTTCTGAGCATCAACATGAGACCATAGAAGAAACAAATGAAGAAGGCCCTATAGAAGAATAAGAAGAAATCATGGCTCCACTGGATGATGTACAGGAAGGTGGAGAGGAGGAGGCTACTGATGATATAGTTGGAACAGAGAGGGAAGGTATGCTGGAGGGGGAGAATCAGAATGAAGAAATTCCAGAGGCTGACGGCAGAGAAAACTCTACCGAGGGGGCCCAAAATCCTACAAATACTGAAGTTGCCCATGTTCAAACACAGGTAGTAAATATGGCTTCTACTATTAGCGACAGAGCCCCTTCGATAGGGTCTCGCGCCAAAGAATATTTGACCTTGTTGAAACAGAAAAATCCTCTGGGTTATTTGACTGCCATTCTTGAGGGTCAAGAAAGTTCTTCTGATCACAATGTTTCGACTGTGTGATCGGTGGATCTGGAACTGACTGTTTAACGCTAGTTCGCGAAATGTCGCGGAAGCAAGAGTCGCCACCGTCTTTTATTTTCTCCAAATGGAAAGGACAAAAGCACAGAAAAATTCCTTATAGAGATTGCTCTCGGTTCGGGAGGTAGATTTATAGAAAGGGAAGGTGTTAGCACCCTTTCTATCCATGGTTATCCATGGGCTCTTAGATACTTGCTCATTTGTGTTTTCAAAATTGTTTGTTTGCTTTTCAACTGTGGGTTTGAAAAAGTTTCTTTGAAAATTTCAGTTCGACTCTTGTATCAGTCCTCAAGAGTGTTTGAAAAATTGCTTTTGAAAGCTTTTTGAAAGGTGTCGGTATGAAAAGAAGTTTTTGATTTGTTTTGAAATTAGAGCAAGTATCTACGAGTCATCTACCTACCCTAAGGAATTCGTCTGTGTAAATGTCCTTAAAGTAGTGCCATCCCACCATTGAGAGGTAGGTAGCACCACCGTTGGAGGTGTTCGGGTCAATTCGAGGGTTCGGGACATTGTGGTCACCAGAGCAATAGGAAGACACCTTAGAAGCTACCCTCATGCCATGTTCATGGACATGAGGACTTACTAAAATGTCCTCTACCCGACGACCACTTTTCGAGGGGCAAGGCAACAGTGAGGCGTACCCTAGGGGTGGTGTGTGATTTGTGTGTCATTTTCAATTATTTTTATCTTGTCATGCATTTGTGATCTAAGCTTTGTTTTTATTTTTGACATTCATTCTTTCATGCAAGTTATTAATAGTTAAAAGGTGCGGAATTAAAAAGTCCTACGCTATTACAAAGGCGCGGGTCTACATCGCCAAATTAATCCAAGACCCGATTTGAAGTAAAATAAAATGCGAAAAGATAAATGTCCTAATTAATCTGTTACAAGGCTTTGGAGCAATTACATGAAATTTATAAGAAAAGAAATAAAATAAACGCGCGAAACGAAGTTATAATCGAAAGCGAGGGCGTTGGACCCTTTTAAAGAAATTAAATTACAGTTAATAAATTAATTAAGTTAAATAAAAGAAAGAATTTATTTTTGGAGTTTTTGTATTTATGGAGTTTAATGAGAAAATTAAATGAAATTGGAACCCTAATTCTACACATTTTAATTATTAAAAAAATGTTTAAGTTTAACCTAGTTTTAACCTAATTATTTAATGGCAAATTTATTTACAAAAAATAATTAATAATTAAATATGGTGAAAAATAAAAAAAAGAATAAAAGTATAAAATCCTAATTCTACATTTTTTAGTTTATTACAAAAATATTAAAATTAAAACCTAGAATTAGAACTAAATTAATTATTACATTTATTTACAAAATAAAAACATTAGTGAATTAAATAATAAAATAGATTTTTATTTTTTGTCTTTCTGATTTTTTTGTTATTTTTTATGTTATTAAAATTAATTTTATGGATTAAATAAAACAATTATCATAAATAATCAATTAAAGAAATAAAGAGCAAAAATAAAGAAAGAAGAAAATTGGAGGGATGGACAAACTCTGGGGTGTCTGAACCCAATCAGGAGGTATATTTGAGAAATTTGGCCCATTGAAATCTCAGCCTGTTTGACTTTCAAACGATCACATGCAGACCCATTGACTGGCATACACAATGGAACTCACATGATAGCCATTAGATGTGGTTCTGGGACACTTGGCAGGTGCAGGATTTAGAGTGCACGATAGTCTTTTGGTGAGAAGCTGCACAGGAGCATGTTTATTGAAAAAATATGAAATACATAGGGGGACCTGGGAATCGAACCCAGGTCCCAATGCTTGTCAGCACCACGTTCCACCAACTGAGCTATTTTTCCACTTTGATATTATAATGGAAAGGAATTAATATATAAAAACAAACACACTAATGCTATTAATCAAAAAAACACGCTGAAATTTGAATAGTCCAACCAAGATAGGACACGCAGGCTTCGTCCTCATTGTACCTGTAATCAGAAAAGAGATAGCGGGGGTTTTAAACCCCCACTAAATATACCCTGCGAAAAATAGCGATTACACCATGGGCCATGATAAATTAGGCGCGAGGTGATGAACAGGTTCGTCTAGAGCTTCTGAGTCCAATGGTCCTGGTCTTGTTGTCTAATTTTTCCTGAAGAGGAAAGCCCTAATTTTACAGCTTTGAAACCCTAACGAGCTCCAATGGTGGATTCATGTATAGGGCACGAAAACTCAATTGAGTGGCATGGTTAGCTTCAGAATGATTAGACTAGTACAAATCAAGCGTTAGAAATCAAAAATATGGCATGAATTATGAAACACATTTATGCAAAAAGTTTGAGAAAATTTGACTTCTATATACCAATTCCTGAGGTTAGAAGCGTGGAAAAGGATTCAGAAAATTTCCTTGAGGCCTTGGCAAGCTATTGGAATGGTCACTTTGCCTTGAAACCAACTCTAAGTGCGTTTTCAGTTTTGAACTTTTTCACAAAAAACGCCAAGTTTGTATGAGGTCTGAGGCGCAGCTTCAAGGTCTTGTGCATTAGGGTTGCATTCTGTTTATGCATGGGAATGTTTTAGGGTTGAAATCTCAGTCCATTAACCTTTGCATTGATGTATCAAATATTTGATTTTCAATCAATCTTTTTTCAATCTTTTTCATGTCTTTTGATACCAATCATGGCCAAATCTTTCCATCTTGAGTGAGCACGAAATCTTTAGGCCTTGATGAGAGATTATACTGCACAAAAAGATTTGAAAACCTTATTTTAGTATTTTTCTTGTAATTAATTTTGATTAAATGAATTAAATAGATTAAATATTCAATTAATTAATTAAAAATAAGAAAATAACTCCCCTTTGGGTCAATGGGTCGTGCATAGCTTTTGGATTATGATTCTTGGAAGAATTTGTGGCCCATTAGCAATTTTGAGGCATTTGAAGTAAAGTTGACTTTTCAAAATTCCCAAAAATTTCCCAACTTCCACAAGGCATATCTTGCTCAATTTTTAAGCTTTGATCATGTTATTGGACATTTTGGAAAGGTCTTGAAGTCCTCTAACCAAAGCCTTTGGTCCCATGTCATTTTGATTTACCAATCTCAAGTTATGGTCTTTGACTTAAAGTGCCTTTTTGTTGACTTTTGAAACTGACCTATAATGTTGAGATTGATAACTTTTTGTGAGAGCATTTCTTGGACTTGAAGTGTCAAGAGGAGTTGTAGGAAATGTCATTCTCTTCAAAATGAGCTTTGGATGGAATTTTTCTGATAAACCATGTGGAAGTTATGCCTTGGTCAAGTTACAGTTGACTTTTTCAACTGTCCAAATATGGAAACTTTTGCATCTGGAGACTTTTTGAACCATGCTTTGAGTATCATGATCAAGAATTGATCAAATGATGTTTGTGGCTTCAAAATAAGATGTTGACCAAAAATTTGAACTTTTGACTATCAAATGACCATTTTGCCCCTGCAGTTGACTGTTGAGCAATTAGGGTTTTTGACTGTGCAATTTTGTGCTATAAGTCTTGAAACTTGACATATGGATGCTTGACCATGTTTGTAGGTATGTGGGACTTGATTGGACCCTTGGAAACTTCAATTTCTTTGTCAGAACCAAAACCCTAGTTTTTGACTGTTAGGAGGTCCTTGACCTGTGCAACCCTTTGGGAGATTTTGAAGCATGTTCTTTGCAAATTTTGAAGAATATGGGAGGGAAAATTTTGGGATACAACAGACTGCATTTGGAAAATCTACCTCAACATCTCCTCTTGATGAGGCGTTTCAGAAGGTTAAGGCGCAAATTTTCAAAATGTATTTAATGCTAACCTTGGAGGGATAACCTACTGCTCCCTTCTTCCTGAAGACCACTTTAAGGGTTGTTGATATCCTTGTTGCTTCTCCAGATATATCTAGCATCATTTTGGATTTAACTTCCATCATTGACCAAGTGTCAGCAGACTACAACCGTCGAAGGACTCTCACTCGCGAGATCGAAGAGGCCAACGGTCATGTAGCTGCTGCCTAGAACGCTGCTACTGAATCAGCCTCTAAAGTGAAAGAGTTGTCGAAGGCTCAAGAGGCTAGGAAGAAATAAGCTGAGGAGATTGAGCAAGATACAACTAATATGAGGGCGTAGATCAAAGAAATGGAGTCTAAAATTTCCGCCAACGGTAAAAGGAAAGAAGAACTTCTCGCCATCAATATTGAGCCTGAAAGCCAAGAGGAACTTGCTGAAGGGTTAAAACATGCTGATCGGGCTCAAACGCTCGATGCTAAACTTGAAACTCTACATCAATCGAAGGCTCTATGTGAAAGGCGTCTGGAATTATTGAGGATCAAATATCTTCAGATCAACGCCAATCTCCCCTTTTAAATTCTATCTATGTAGCAAATTCTTGCATTTTTCGACCAGTAAAGATTGATCCTTGATCTGTCGTTATTGTCTCAGGGGTTCCAAATCTATATAATGTACTTTTGAATAAATTCAATGACATTCTCTTGGTCTACATTGACTAAAGGAATTGCTTCAATCCATTTAGTAAAATAATCAACGCTCACCAATATGTATTTCTGGCCTTTAGAGGACGCTAGTCGAATTTCTCCAATAAGATCTAAAGCCCATCCTCTAAAAGGCCAAGGTTTCACAATTGAATGAAGTTCGCTTGCTGGTACATGTTGGATGCCTGTATGTACTTGACATTCTTGACATCCTTTTGCAAACTCAACACAATCTTTTAACATAGTGGGCCAATATAATCCTTGTCGAAACAACAACCATTTCATCTTATGTCCTACTTGATGTGCTCCACATGCCCCGGTGTGTGTGGTAGAAAGGGCTATGTATGCTTCTGTTTTACTTAGGCATTTCACTAGCACACCTTCAGGTGTTTTCTTGAATAATTAATTTACCATTAGTATATAGCTTAATGCCCTATACTTTATCTTTCGCTCCGTCGAAGCCACTGGATTATGTAAATAATTTACTATAGGATTTCTCCAATCTTGTTCTATTAGATTGTCTATGAACGAAATTTCAAAGTTTTCATGACCAGTGTATTTCAATGTTGTTGTTTCCAAATCTATTGGAGACAACCTAGTGGATGTTACTCTTCCTCTAACTTCTATCTCTTGTTGTAGTTTTTATTTTGAAATTTTATACCCTGAAGCAATCTGTGCTAAATCATTAGCCACTTGATTTTCTAATCTTGGTATATGTCGAATGTTAACCACTTCGAAGTTCTTCAACAAACGAATGGCTATTACGAAATACATGATAAGATTTTTCTCTTATGCATTTGTATTCTTTTGTAACTTGTTTTAGGACTAACTCTGTGTCTCCCATTATTTCAACTCGAGTTGCCCCTAATTCCAACAAGATTTTAAGGCCTACGATTAAAGCTTCGTATTCAGCCTCATTATTCGAACAATCTCCTTCGATCTTGTACTTAAATGTTGTTGGAATTTTGTTTTGAGAAATAAATTAGAACCCCCACTCTAGTTCCATCTTTATGACTAAAATCGTCAAAGTATAACTTCCAAGGTTCAATCTCCAAGTAATTTAGTGATTCTTCATTTATTGAGTGGTCGACTATAAAGTCTGCTAACACTTGACCTTTTACAGCCTTGAGAGGCATAAAGGTTAATGAATACTCAGTTAATGCAAGTGCCCATTTGCCAATTCTACTGTTCAAAATAGGTTTCAACAACATATATTTGAAGACATCAAAATGAGATGAAACATAAACATCAACTGGTTTAATATATTGCTTGAGTTTTGTACATGAGAAGTAAAGACATAAACATAGTTTTTCAACTTCATTATATCTAGTTTCTGCATCATTTAAAACTCTACTGAGGTAGTAGATGGGTCTTTCGACACCATTCTCATCCTCTTGAGCTAACATGCTCCCTAAGGTTTTATCAGATGCAGCTATGTACAATCTCATACTTTTATTTCTACAAGGAGGTACCAGAATAGGTGGCTTAGTGAGGTACTCTTTGATTTTGTCGAAGGCCTCTTGTTGTTCTTGCCCCCATTCAAATCCTCCTTAGCTGAGTCGAAGTAGTGGTGAGAAGGCTTTCATTTTCCCACTGAGGTTGGATATAAATCTCCTCAGGAAATTTATCTTGCCAAGTAGAGACTGCAACTCCTTCTTGTTGGTTGGAGCTTTGGCTTCCAAAATGGCTTTGGTCTTGTTTTGATTTATCTCGATTCCCTTTTTATGGACCACAAAGCCTAATAAGTCCCCTACTTTGACACCAAAATCGCACTTTAGAGGATTCATTTTTAGACCATAGTGTCTCATCCTCTCAAAGGACTGTCAAAGATGGTCCATGTGAGTCTTCCCTGAAACAGATTTGACAGAAATATCATCAATATAAATCTGCATAAAAGTCTCAATAAAATCATGGAAGATAGAATTCATTGCTCTTTGATATGTTTCCCCTGCGTTTCTAGGCCAAAAGGCATCACTACCCATTCGTAAGTGCCTAAGGCCCCAATGAAATGTAATGTTGTTTTCGACACATCCTCTTCAGTAATGAAAATTTGATTATATCCAAAGTATCTGTCAAGCATACTCATGTATTTGAAACCAGCAGCGAAATCGACAAGCATTTCCGCCACATGCATTAGATATTCATCTTTGGGTGTTGTAGCATTCAGATCTCTGAAATCAATGCACACCCTTAAGGTACCATTTTTCTTTATAATAGGTACTATATTTGTAATCCATTCAACATACATGATCGTTCGGATGAACTTGCATTTCAACAGTCTTTCGACTTTCGTTTTGATTTTCGATAGAATCTCTGGTGTAAAGCACCTTGGAGTTTGCTTGACAATATTCTTTCCAGGTTTTGTTGGTAATTGTAGTTCCACCAAGCTTCTGCCGAGACCAGGAATTTCATCATAATCCCACGCAAAGCAATCTCTGAACTCTTTAACAATTGGATCATTTCGACCTTGAGTTCTAGATCTATCTTCGCGCTGATATATGTTGGCTTTTTCAGAGGACCTTCACCTAGGTTTATTTCTTCTAAGGGGTCTTGTGCTAGCATTCTAACACTGTTCGCCAAAGGATCTTTTTCGAAACCTAGAGGCTCATCATCATATATGGCGTATAACCTCTGGTTTCGTATTTCTTTCTCTTCCGGGTCAGGAGGTTCTGGGTCGAAATCCTTCCCAGGGCCTTCTTGGCAAGATACCTGTTCATTGGATTCAAGAGCCATATATTTGACTTCAGCCTCTAAGGCCGCTATCATTCTATTTTTGGCTACATATTCCTAAATCCTTTGTAGAGCCAGTGATTCAGTCATCATCACCAAACTCACTCCCCCATCCTGTTGGCCGTATGTCATCAACCCCTCCATAGTCGATGTTTGATTGTGATTCAGTCATCATTACCAAACTCACTCCCCCATCCTGTTGGTCGTATGTCATCAAACCCTCCATATTCGATGTTTGATAAATTCTCTTTATCCCACTGAAAATCATGATCAGAGTGTAGATAAAGAGAACAAAAAGCATTAGGCGCTGGAGCCAGATCGAAGTCAGGAGGGATGCATGGCCCTATATGAGCCAAGTTCATGTCGAAGCTATTTTTTCAAATGTTGTTAACTTCACCCATGTAGTAACTTTGATCAGCCTCGATGTTCTCTACGATACCATTAGGGTTCCATATTGTAACCCTCTGATGCATCGAAGATGGCACTGTACCTATGCCATGTATCCACTCTCGACCTAAAAGCATATTATAATTGGGTTTTGCTGAAATTACCATAAACATGGTAGGTCAAAGAATTGAGCCCACCTTGAGATCTAGTTGTATAACTCCCATGGTGGTTCCAATACCCCCTTCATAATTTGAGAGAACCATGTTGTGGGGCTTAATATTAGCATCCCCTTTTCCTACTTTCCTCAACATAGATTGTGGAATTATATTTATATTCGCCCCACAATCAACCAATATTTTATTTATGGTCACTTCCCCTATCTTTGCTATGATAAATAGGGGCTTGAGGTGATGTTTCATCGCCTCATTAGGTGGCTCAAAGAAAGCGTTATGCTCCTCAATACAACCATTATTCATCACGTAGTAACACATTGGCCTATGTCTGGCCATTTTTTATTCGACCATCAAGTCAGTTTCTTCGACTTTGACCTGATGGTTGTACTCCCTGGGCAGCACTGATATTACATTTACCATAATATCTAAAGTATCGTCTGAGTCATAATTACCTTCGTCATTCGACTCACCTTATTCTGGCCACACCAGTCTTCTAGCAATTGGTTCCATCTCCAGAGGTTTCCTTTGCTTTCCTTTTTCTTTTCTTGAAATGTTGGTGATAGATTCTGGGTGAGGCTCTGCTGCAGCCTCTTTCTCGGCTTTCCACCATCTTTGAAATCTTCTCCATTAGGAGCGAGACATGGGGTTCTTCCCCTTGTAGTTGCTTGATATGTGAGACACTTTATTCGTTGTAGTAGTATGGAACTCTTTCCTGTAAGCCACAGAAGAGCCCCTTGGCACGTCAAACATTCACCATTTTTCTTCATTGGGCCTTTTTCTACCCACTGTATTGAGCCAAGTATCCACAGGTACATTAGTTGGAGGCTGAAAAGTTGGTGGCCTCCTCACTTGGTTCATGGGTCCCTTTTGATATCCCCTACTGGGATCATATCTAACTTCTGAATCCATATTTGGCTGAGCATTGGTGCCCCATTATTCCTTCGCTGCTCTCACACCTTGTATGTGCTCTGCAGCCTTCTTGTCGAAAATGGAACTGCATCTGGGACACAACATCACTTCAGACTTTTTCTTCTGGCATCGATGTAAAAATTATTCCAGATTCTTGTTTTCTTTTGGAAATGTTGTCTTGTTCACTTCCTCTTGTCGAATGGCCTTCTCCGAAGCCTTGGCTTCAGATACCTCGACCATGTTTACCTCCACGTTTCTCTTGGCAACGAAGTTCAGTTTTTGCTTCTTGGCTTCCACGTTTTCTGTCGAACCCTTGACGGTGTCCAGGTAAGAACCTATAGTGGTCCTCTTGTTTGAGCTTTCAGCAGCTTCTTTGTATGAGCTTTCAGTAGCTCTTTTACTTGAGCCTTCAGTAGCTCCTTTATTCAGGCCTTCAGTAGCCTTCCTCACCCCTTCGATAGTTTTCCTAGATATGTTTCCAGTAAATCTGCCAAATACAGGCTTGTTGATGAAGTCCTCAGAAACTTCGACCATATGGATGCCAATTGGTTCAACATAGTGTGCATCCATTTGTAGCGGGTTCACATCAATTTTCATTGTCGGCTTATCAGCGAACTTGAGCCTTCCTTCTTTGAGTGCTTCTTGAACAAGATCCCTGAAAAGAAAAAATTGTGAGGTTTTATGGCCCAGAAAATTGTGATATTTACAAAAACCTCTTTTCTTTCTTTGTTCTAAAGGAGGCATTTTTGCCCCAGGGGGCACTATCATTTGGCCATCTTTGACTAATAAATCAAATATTTCGTCACATTTAGTGATGTCGAAACTATATGTTTTCTTTGGGAATCTGTCACTTGTTTTAATTCTGCTAAGTCTATTTCGCCTTCTTCGACATGTATAGGATCACTAGATGTCTTTGGATTGTCATCATCCATTTCGACATAGGCTACTTGTGATACGGTGGCAGAACCGACTGTTTTTACTAGTTTGCGTTTTTTGTTCGCAAAATGTCGCGGTAAGCAAGAGTTGCCACCGACTTTTATTTTATCCAACAAAGGAAAAGGAAAAAGAACAAAAAAAACCTTTTTTCGATAGTTTTTGAGTACGGGGAATAGATTATAGAAAGGTAAGGTGTTAGCACCCTTTCTATCCATGGTTTTCCATGGGCTCTTAGGTACTTGCTCATTTTGAAATTGCTTGTGTGTGTTAGTTTTGAAAAGTTTTGTTTTACTTCGTGTTAACCCTTGTTTCTGTCCTCAAGAGTGTGATAAAGTGTTTTGAAAACTTTAGTTTGAAAAGTTTGTTTGAAAGTGTGTGGTGTAAAAGATTTGTTGTTTTGAGCAAGTACCTAACAGTTATCTACCTACTCGAAAAAAGGCATTCTTTTCCTCTTATCCTTTAGACCGTGTTATCCTACTATTAGTGAGTAGGTAACCCTAGTCGTTGGATGTTTGAGGGACTATCGAAAGGGACGTAATGGTCATTGAAGGCAACATGTAAGGATACCTTAGCATTTCTAAGGGACCGTCATCATATATTCGTAGGCAACATCGAGGGACCAGATCATTTCTCGTAGGCAAACTCGAGGGTCAGTAAGAGACCATGATCTTTTATGATGACTTTTATACTGAGGGTCTTTGCTAAGATATCCCTACGTTCGAGGGACATGACCATTGTTTTCCGAGGCAACCAAGTGGGGCAAACCCTAGGAGTGAGCATGTGCAAGTGTGCTTCTTTTAGTTAATTATCTTTGCACAATTAGGGTTATCTACCTTTTAATCGTTGATTTATCTTTCACATGCAATCCTATTATCCATACATATAGCAGTTTATCGTGCGGAAAATAAATTGCAGAAATATAAGGGTTCCTAAACTATTACAAGGCCTCGGGGCAATTACATAATTAGATGCAGATATTTAAACTTAATTAAACTATTACAAACCAGGAGCAATTACATTAATTAGGAAAATAATACAATAAACGCGCGCGGCAAAATTAAATATGGAAATAAAATTAAATTCAAATATATTTAATTAGTAACTAGAGAAAGGTATTTTTTTTTTTGGATTTTATCTGAAAAAAGTTAAATAATAAAAAGAGTAATTAATTGATTGAAAAAATGATTAATTAAAAATTAATTCTAAATAAAAACTAATATTTTTGATATTTTTAAAGAAAAAGATTTGAAGTCCAATCCTAGATTCTAATTGATTTTATTTTTAAAGAAAACAAATCAAAATAATTAAATCAAATTAATTTACAAAATTAATTTTAATAAAAAAACCTAAATTCTATTTTTTGTGATTTTATTGATTTATGATTAAATAAAAAAATAATTTTTTGAAACAATTAAAATAACAAAAAAGAAGAAAATAAAATAAAAAAGATAGTCATGGGCCTGTTATTGTTTCCAGCCTGGGGGTGTGAGTTGCAATTTGTTGAGCCCAATTGGCTGATGGCCCAATTGTCCAGCACGCGATTCAATGAAGCCTGCCTCTGAGGGTCCACCATGGGGGTGAATTGTTGGGCACTGGATCTGGATCTGAGATAATCTGATGGTGGTGAATCTTGAGCGTGTGGTGTACGTATGGGGGTGCCATGCACTGGAACCTACAAGAAATATTCAGAAAATAACAAAATGCTGGACCTGGGACTCAAACCCAGGTCCTCTCTCTTCCAAAAATGCTGCCTTTACCAACTGTGCCACTGGATCATTCGTTAATATAATCAAACAAATAAAACATAAAGCAAGCAAAGTCGTATTTCCCAAAAAAACGCGCGTGATTCAAATCTCCCAATGGGAGTCTGCCACATCACTCACCTTCTCCCCAGAGCTGTCATTTTTCACCACACTTTTACCTACGGACTGCATCCGTTACTATAGCTTATAGCAACATATCAAGCGTCACTAAAGCTCCCTTGCAAAAATCAAAATTCTCAAAATATGCAATATAAATTAATGGTGAGGCTATGAATCAACTCGTTTGGGTCCCCTGAACACGAGGATGGCATTGGTTTGTCCCAATTATGTCTAAATCAGAAAGCCCCGATTTGAAGCTTGGAACCCTAGCAATGGCATCCTTTGATTCCTGCACTTAAAACTCAATCAAACACATCGGAAAGCATCGAAACCTTATGATAAACAAAAGTGCATGGTTAAATTTCATTGAAAACGCATGTATGCATGTAATCGAAAATAACGAAAAGGTTGGAGAACCGGGTTATGGATTTTATGATTCTGAATGTTATGGTCACTTGTGAAGGTCTGGAATTGATCAGAGGAACTCACTGAAGCTGTTTGTGATCTTGGAATGGCTTGAATCCGTCTATGGAGGAATATGTGATCAACACTTTTTTTGACAAAAATTTGAAGTTGACTCCTTTGTTTTCACGACCAAGAACCCTCTCTTATGCTTTGGAAATGTTGTGTATATATCATAGAATCATTTAGGTCAACAAAAATTGATCATATCTTTGCAAATTATGGAGATTTGAATTCATTTTTTGCCTTGTATGATTTGTTTCCAAAATAGACCAAATTGAGATCTTTTCTAATCAATTAGCTCTTGCACGATTTTGATGATTTGCTAGATGTTCCGTGACTCATAAAATGCTCATAAAATCAAATCTTTGATTTTATTTGATTATTCTACTATTTAAATTAATTTATTTTGATTTAAATGGATAAAAAATCAAAATAAATAATAAAAATAATAAAATAATAGGTGGATAAGATCATGGGTCGTGGGACATCTTAGGAACAAGTTTCTGACAAGAAAACATGGGCCCATTTAGAAAAAAAAGTCATTTTGATCAATGTTGACTTCATGCACATTTCCAAAAATTGGTCAACTTTGACAATACATATCTCTCTTAATTTTAACCCTTAGAGGGTGTTCTTGGACTTTTTAGAAAGCTTAGGATGTCCTATAAACAACCCCTTGGGTTTCATCTCAATTGGATCTTTCATATTCATGTAAGAAGCTTTGACCCAAAAAGTGTTTTTGTTGACTTTTCAAAAGGACCTATAATGTGGAAATTCATATCTTTTGATGAGTGCATATTTTGAACTTGAGGGCTGAATATAAATTATAGGGAATTGCATCCTCTTTAAAATGAGCCTTATATGGAAACTTTCTGTTAAAGTATGAGGAAGTTATGCTTCGTCAAAGTTTGGTTGACTTTACCTAAGAAACCCTAATTTAGCAACTTTTGAGTTTTGATGAATTAGGAGCATTCCTTGAGGTATCATGATCAACCCTTGATCAAATGATGAAAGTCACTTCAAAATGTTGATGTTGACCAAAAATATTGAGGTTTGACTGTATGTGGGTCACAGTTGACTTTTAACCTAATACAGTCGATTCTCAAGCATTTGAGCAGTTGACTGAGCAAACTTCTTGTGCAAGGCATGATATTTGACATGGATGACCTTGATAGAATATTAGGACCATGGAAAGAAATGGAGGCCTGTGGAGTACACATCCTGATGAAAATGGAAACCCTAATTTGAGACACATTGCCTTAGGAGAGAGTTTGTCTGGTCAACTCTTGGGCAACCTTGAGCAAATTGAGGATCTCAATGGGCATGTGTTGAGTAAAGTGAGAGGGAAAATTTTGGGGTACAACAGTTGCCCCTGTTAAATCTTCTTAAACATGAGGATGTAGATTAGCTCGTCTGCCTTTCGTGATCTGAAGGTGGAAGATGATTGAACACTAGAGTGCCCAGAAATTTGCACTCGCATGAAGTGATACTTGATTTGTGATATAGGGAATGGGCTTGTAGATGCCATTTGGAAGTTGCTAGATAATTGTCAGATATGGGCTTAAAGATTCCCTCCAAGATGTGACAGAGTACCATCGGAGATGGGCTTAAAGATGCCATCTAGAGGATGTTGATTTCCTGAGATATTCCTTTGATGAGACTCCATGCTCCTGTCGTTGAGGAGGAATCTACTGAGGAATGTTGGTATCTGTCTTGGGAGAAATAGAATTTTAGGAGCTTCAGTTGTCTGTTACTCTATTGGGGAATTAACTCCAGAGGTGAACTTCATATCTGGTCAGTGTACAGGCTGCATCCCGACTTACTGGGGAAAGGTGAAATTGACTGAAACTGGTCAGGTCCAGGTTTTACCGTGTTGTAAACTGTCGTCTGGAGGTAAGAGAAAAGAAACCTGGATGGTAAGGTTATGAGAAGGAACCTGGATAGTAGGGTTACTTCGAAGTGAAAGCCTGGATAATAGGGCTGTGAGAAGGAACCTAGATAGTAGGGTTACTTCGATATGAAAGCCTAGATAGTAGGGCTGTGAGAAGGAACCTGGATAGTAAGGTTACTTCGATATGAAAGCCTGGATAGTAGGGCTGTGAGAAGGAACCTGGATAGTAGGGTTACTTCGAAATGAAAGCCTGGATAGTAGGGTTGTGAGAAGGAACCTGGATAGTAGGGTTACGTCGATACGAAAGCCTAGATAGTAGGGTTGTTGTACCCCAAAATTTTCCCTCTCATTTCTTAAAGAATCACCCTGGATCCTCAAGTTTTCTTCCATCCATTTCCAAGCCTTGAACTGCAATTTTTCAAGAAAATCATCCAGAAGGGAAAAATGGTCAAAAGCACACTGGAAAGTCAAACTTTGACTTTCAGATAAAATCAAGCTTCAACAATTTTATTTCATCAAGACATGAGATTGATTCATCAAAAAATTAGGCGTCAGAAGTTACTTTGGAAAAATCAAATTTTCTAAACATTTAGAAAATTTTCTAAGTGTTAAGAGTATGTGATACTTCAGAACTTCTGAGCCAACCTCCATGCAAGTGTAGTCAGAAGTTGCAAACATGGTTCAGAACATAGTCTTCAATCAGAACATGACTTTTCAGCGCATGGAGGTTACGTTTCTGATCTTCTCTGACCAGATTATCACCGTAACACAGCAAATTCTGGACACTCTCAAGGCAAAGTGTGGTCAGAACTTCTGGGCAAGTTTTCACAAAAGCTTCAATCAGAGTTTGCCAGGGTAATTCAAAGAAGGTTAAGAAGCGTGCTGCAAGCTTTCTATAAAGTCTGAAAGCTCCTTCAAAACATGTTGGAGCCAGAATATAAGAGGATCAGAATATTGGATGCTACGCAAGCTCAGAACTTCTGATCCAGAACTAAGCCTTGGTGTAGAATCTCACGTTGCAGGATTTCTGGTTGTGATAAGTCTCATCATCATTTAATGCTCATTTAATACTCACAACCACTTTCTGAGTGTTTATCCAAAAGATTTTCACCACGTGTACCTCTACTGTCTTGGGATAGAAACTTTGATACTAAGCCCATGCTTTGCTTTTTGCTTTTCCTTAATTCCCGCTGACAACCACCATGTCTGCTTCAAGAACAAGGAAGCGCTTTAGCATATGAGGGTTATATTCAACGCTTTGGTCAGAACTTGACCAAATCCCAAAACCTTGTTTATACAACCTACTGCAGACCTATAACCAAAAACTAGTTCAGCCTACGCCTGCATCCCATAATTACACCAAACAAGCATACGAAAATAGTGATGAAAAAGCAAAGGAGCAGTATGCCAAAAGTGTTTAAAACTCATTTGTTTTTCCCCCCAAAACCACATAAAATTCATCTATAAATACTTTGCTCCATCACACATTCAAGGAAATTATGAAACCTTCATAAAAATCCATATTTCTCATACACAAAAACAAACCTTTGTTCTTCCCGTTGAATCAAAGAGCTTGACTTTTCCTCTTTCGTTGCTCTTGCTGACTAAGAACATCCAAAGGCAGCCACTCAAAGTTCCAAACATGCGTTCCAGTTTCAAGGTAAGTCTCTCTTACTTTGCTTGTTTTTCATCCTAAACATCATTAACAGGTAAATATCATAATATTAATGTTGTCCATATCATTGCATAAGTAGAAAAACTATGGATCAGAACTTCTAGAATAATGCTAGGCTCAGACTTAGGATCAGAACTTCTATAAACTGTTGTGCTAATTTGCTGTTTGTTAAAAAATGAATAAGTTATTATTGTGTTGATTAAAAGTCAAAATGTAACACAGAACTTCTGTTTTTCACTCACCATTTTAACACACAGAACTTCTAGGATTTTCTCACTGTTTAAGCATGCAGAACTTCTGAGTTCTCTTCACTGTTTTAACACACATAACTTCTATGATTTTTCTCACTGTTAACACACACATAACTTCTGATGCTTACATGTTGATAACACACTGAACTGCTGATGTTTACTCACTGTTTTAGCATAACACAAAAATTCTGACTTTTGGTTCACTGGCTGAACACCACCCAGAACCTCTGTTTTTTCCCTCTAACGTTTTTTGCAGGACTTCAGCACATAGCAACCCAGAACTTATGTGTTTTCCCTCTAACATTTTTTGCAAGACTTCAGAATGTACTAATCCAGAACCTATGTTCCCTTTCCCTCTGACGTTTCTTGCAGGACCTCAGAGTATACCAATCCAGAACTTCTAATTCCATTGACCTTCCTTTCTGAGCCATCACGCGCCTAGCTTCAGAACTTTTGATCCTTGTTTATTTTTCTTGCAGTAGCACACTATTTCTGTCTTTCAGTTATTTCCCTTTTCATCATCTTTAATATTAACATAAAAAGACAAAATATATTTTCTTTTATTAACTAATTTATTTCTTTTTTTTAAGACAAAAAAACCATTTTCTAAAGAAGTCTTTTTTTTTCTTTTTTATATTGTACATTTCAATATGGTTGTAATAGTAACTTAGGACTTATTTTTACTTGCAACCCCCATTCATAAACTTGTACACCCCATCCCCTAAATAATATAATAGCGTAGGACTTTACATTTCCGCACGTTTATTGCTTTCGTACATTGTTAGTAACTAGGGTGTGTATGGCAAGATAAAACCAACAAGTAGACCACCAAAAATCAAAGACAAATGCATGCAATAAAACACACTTGCACACAAGCACCCCTAGGGTAATATCACTTGTTGCCTATCGGAAAAATAGTCATGTCCCTCGAACATGGGCGTTTTAGCAAAAGACCCTCGATAAAAGATCATAGTCCCTCGATGTTGCCTTCGGTAAATGATCTAGTCCCTAAACGACATTGCTAAAACGTCCCATAAGTTTCCTTCTATGACTATACAAACGTCCCTACACCCGTCCCTTCACATCCAACGATGGGGCTTCTTACCAAATCAATGGTAAGATAGCAACATCTAAAGGAGGAGGAAAAGCACATATAAGACCTTTTGAGTAGGTAGATTCGCTCCTAGTTACTCGCTTGCTCACAACAAAAAACATTTTTATACACCCACACTCTCATCTTTGAACTATATTCGAAACAAACAATTTGTATGCATTCTTATAGAAACGAGAATCATTACAAAGTTACATTTTTAAAATACTTTCAAAACCCACACCACAAGCACATTCAAACAAAAGCAAGTGATCTAGAGAGTAACTAAGAGCCCATGGAAAACCATGGATGAAAAGGGTGCTAATACCTTCCCTTTTCATAATCTACCCCCCGAACTCAAGAAAACATCTCTAAAGGTCTTTCCTATGCTTTTTAACCTTTCCTTATTGGATAAAAGAAAAGTAGGTGGCGAATCTTGCTAACCGCAACATTTGCAAACACAAACGCAAAACCTTAAGTCAGTTCTCCCACCGTATCACAGAACTGGCGACTCTGCTGGGGATATATCTATAAAAGTGGGGTTACCTTAGGGTTAGATCACATTTACTCGCTTACATTGTTTGATTTGTATGATTTACATTTTGGTTCCTTTTTTGGGCTTGATTTGATCCTCCACCCGGATTTGGGACACCTTTTTAGGTAAATAGCAATAGATTGTGGAAACTATACGGCGTAGACCGATATGATTGAAACAATGGCTATGTTAGTGTGATGCATTTGTGGGTACTGGTATCCCTCGTGGTGAATCGAGGAGAATACAAGGCCGCTGAGTGGCATCATGAAGCACTAACTGTCTTTAGAACCCTAATTGAACAAACTTGGCCATTAGGACGTAGTGAGATAACCGGTTTTGGTGTAGAGCTGAAAATTGGTTGATACTCGATACTACACTCATTGAGGCTGGACTTTTAGGATATCTCAGCCGCGAGAAAAGATTGATTATGCTAAGACAATTCCTAAGAGAAAGGTTGGTTATATTGAGATCCCTTAGAACCCGGTTACTATTAACTAGGACAAGTTGAGTCAACTAAACTTCAAGAGGGTACTCACCTACAAACTCCATGCAAGCCTAAAACTAAGGATTTGTTTGCTTTGTGTGAATATGATTATTTGTATATAAACTTGCTTACCTCACATATTTGTATATAACATCATAACATCATACCATAGCATTTTCAATAACCATTTCAAGGATCTCGAGGGCCTATGGTGCAGGGTCACGTTGAACCAGATGTCTACCAAGGGACAGGAGGATTTATTTTCCTCTAAACAAACACCATCAAAGATCAAGTACAAACAACTTGAGTCAAGGGCTATGACCCACTTGACATGGTGAGCTTAATTCTCGTGGAAAGACATCCACCGGTACAAAGTTCTCCAACCAAAACTGTAAGTGACTACTTACCCCGCGAGATCCTTGAAAACATGCATCCACATATCATGCATCATATCATGACAGATTTCTCTCACATAGGTCTCCTTATCTTCCTACTGTTTATTTCAGTAGAGATGGCTCTAGAGCAGACTATCAAGGACATCCAGGCTCAAAATGCTCAACTTCAAGAGATGTTATTGAACCTATCCAAGGGGAAAGAAGAGGTCAAGGAGCTCCTCACTAGGGGCATGATCATGGGAAATCCTGGGGACGACAGAGATGACCAATTGGAGCGGCAACAAACAGAGATAACCATAATGAAAGTCCAGATGATGGGATAACTGGTGGGCCAGATGGCTCTTATCCAAAATCTGGCACAAGGACAAGAAGAGCTAAGGGTCCTCATCAACAAGCTTCGTCAGGATGAATGTAACAAAATGGGGAAAACATCTAGGATTGGGGATCAAGTCATCACTCAGCCTCCCATGAGACAAGTAGCCGAGAGTCCACCTTTCCAATTTGCTTCCGCGTCACGAGCCCAACAACAATCTCGCCAACAACAATAGAGCAATAGGCGTAGGGTAAAATATCAAGAAAGGCAGTACACTAACATCAACATGCCTTTGTCTCAAGCATTACAACATTTGCTGAAGTTGAAGCTGATCACACTAAGGGATCCTTGTGATCGTTGGGAATGAGAACTGACTGTTTTGGAATGCTGGTTCGCGTTTTGCGTTTGTTTTTGCAAAATATCGCGGTAAGCAAGAGTCGCCACCATCTTTTATTTTATCCAACAAGGAAAGGACAAAAGCACAGAAAAATTCCTTTTCGAGATATTTCTCGGGTTCGGGAGGTAGATTATAGAAAGGGAAGGTGTTAGCACCCTTTCTATCCGTGGTTATCCACGGGATCTTAGGTACTTGCTCACTATGTTTTCAAAAGTTTTATTTTCTTTGTGTTTGTGGGTTTGAAAAGAGTTTTTGTTTTAAAAGGGGTGTAAGTGCGAAAAGTTTTGTTTTGTTTTTAAAGGAGAAAGTACTTAAGAACCTCTACCTACTCAAAAAGGAATTAAACTATGCAAATGTTCTTTAGATAGTGCTATCCCACTATTGAGGAGTAGGTAGCACCGTCGTTGGAGCTTTTCAGGTCAATTCGATTAAGGGACGTGTGGTCACTAAAGCAATGTTAGGACGCCTTAGTGGTAACCCTAATGTCTTAGATCATTTTATATGAGGCAACCGTTTCGAGGCAACTTATGATCTTTGGACAAGAGGGAGACCTCTAAAACATCCTATACTCAATGACCACGTTCGAGGCAACCAAGTGAGGTGTACCCTAAGAGTGGCATGTGCGAGTGTATTATTTTTCAGTTATATTATCTTTGTATATTTAGGTGTTCTACCGTTTGTTTTCAGATCTTGTCATACAATCCTAGTTAGCATACATCTAAGCAGTTAATATATGTATAGGAATTTAAAGTGCGGGAATTGTAAATCCTACGCTATTACAAGGATTCGGGGAGGGGGATTATTTACATGTCCAAAATTAGGGGAATAAAGCAGTAAAGTGTAAAAGTCTTAGTTAAGCTACCACAAACCAGTAGGCAGTTACAATAAAATAAACGCGCGCGAATCTGAACATAACTTCTAAAAATCTTAAGAATAAAATCTTTTTGTTGTTTTATTTTATTTGGGAAAATGATCTAAATCTTCTAAATTTTAGTTTTGAGAAAATGTTAAGATAATTAAATGATTAATTAACAAAGTTGATTTAATAGAAAAACTATCCTAATGTTTTTGTGGTTTTTCTTTTTAATTGATTTTATGTTGATTAAAAAAAGAAATAAAATAGTCAAAATAAAGATGAAATCGAAGGAACAGGAAGTAAATCAAGAAAGGTATAATTTTGGAGGCCTGGATCGAAAGAGGTGTGGGCTGTCTTTCGATCCAGTGAAGAGGCTTGATCGAAGGTGCACGAGGGGCTGCACTTTGAGGGTGTTCGATCTGGATATGTCATCCTTCGATCTGGGAATCCTGGATCCAGTTCGAAGCTAAGCTGCTAAGCTTCGAAGCTCTGAACAAGATTCTGAGAAGATATTTCCTGCAAAATGAGACAAATGTTAAAGATCCAGGGGGACTTTACCCCCCCCCTGATTCGAATCTCCTCCCAATTTGAATCCTTCCTCAATTTGAATCTGCTGAATCTGGGCCTGGGTTTGTTTTATCCTGAGATTCGAAGGAGAAACTTAGATCGTGCCCCAGCAATGGCACGATCTCATCTTTGCGCTTCAGCTTACATGCAACATAATCAGTAATAACAAGAATACATATGCAATGTTTATTTAAATGTCATGAAGGTGAAATTTTGGTTTTGCAAACCCTTACCAGTTAAAGATGTATGATCTGTGGCTCTGGGTGTGGAGATGTTCGCTGAATGGCTGCTTTGGCTTGGATTACTTATGAAAATATTGATAACCTTTGGTGGGTTTGTGGGCCGCGTATCTCCAAATCCTCCCTGTTTTTCTTTCTCCTTTTTCGTTCGTTCCCTTTGTAATGTGTCACTGGCCTCGTATTTATAGGAGTGTGAGGGTGCATGAAAATGGCAAGGGACAACCATTTAACCAGGCCTTTAAAGCCATGAGACAAGAATCAGACATATTAAAAGATTTCCTTTTTTTAAATATTCATGTCTCTTTGGAATCTTGAATGAACCTGGACACTTTTGACTTTTGAATGCCTTCAGGCCCTGTTCTTCGATTGGTCTTGATTTGCCTCCTTCGAATGGATTTCTTATGTACCCTTCGAATGGGCCTTCTGAATGCTTCTTCAAATGGACCTTTTGAATGTTTTTCGAATTGACCCTTTGAATGCTTCTTCAAATGGACCTTTACATGTTCTTCGAATGAGTCATTTACATGTTCTTCGAATGAGCCTCTTGCCTGGTGTGCTGGCAAGTTGAGGGGCCTTTTCCTTTGTGAATCGAAACAAACTTGTAGGAGATTCTTGCCTCGTGAGTCGAAGGTAAGCCTGAAGTAGTTAACGCGTAGTCGAAGCATTGTGAAATTGACTTGATCAAAGGGGGGTCCAGCGCTCAATCGAAGACTTGCAAACCAAAGCTTGATCGAAGGGTTCCAAACACCTAATCGAAGCTTACTAATCAAAGCCTGATCGAAGAGTGCTAAATGCCCAATCAAAGACTGGTGAGTCAAGCCTGTATCGAAGGATTTTGGATGCCCAATCGAAGACTTTTCCCAGATGCCAATCGAAATACACTTTGTTCATCTTCAAAAAAAACTTTATTTTCGTTAGGCAAGTGTTTGTGACCAACCATGTAAGGGAAGACCTTTGAAAACATGAGAGGGAAAATTTTGGGGTACAACAGTTGCCCCTGTTCAATTTTCTTAAACCTGAGGATATAGATTGGCTTTCGAGCCTTTCGAGATCCGAAGGTGGAAGATAATTGAACACTAGAGTGCCCAGAAATTTGCACTCGCATGGTGTAGTATCAGCATTGTGACGTCGGGAATGAGCTTACAGATGCCATTTGGAGATTGTTGGTAGGAGGATGGGCTTATAGATGCCATCTGCAGGAGTGTCGATCGCATAAGAGATTCCTTAGAGAGAACTTGCATACCTGTTGTTGTAAAAGATTCCGCTGGGGAAGTCTAACTTTGTTGAGATTTAGGAACCTGCCTGTACTTCAATTGAGAGAATGCTTCAGCTGAGTTTTAAGAACCTGTTCATAATCAAATTAGGGGGAAACATCTTCATCAAGATCTAGGAACTGTCTTGTGCCCACCGGGAGTATATTGCTGAGGTTATAGAACTTGCCCATACTATGACATAGGAGAACATCAAGATCTAGGAACTGACTCGTGCTCAATGGAGTATATCGTTGAGGTTATAGTACTTGTCCACACTATGACGTAGGGAAACATCTTCATCAAGATCTAGGAATTGTCTCGTGCTCACCGGGAGTATACCGTTGAGGTTATAGAACTCGTCCACACTATGACGTAGGGAAACATCTTCATCAAGATCTAGGAACTGTCTCGTGCTCACCGGGAGTATACCGTTGAGGTTATAGAACTTGTCCACACTATGACGGAGGAGAACATCAAGATCTAGGAACTGACTCGTGCTCAATGGAGTATACCATTGACGTTATAGTACTTGTCCATACTATAACGTAGGGAAACATCTTCATCAAGATCTAGGAACTGTCTCGTGCCCACCGGGAGTATACCACTGAGGTTATAGAACTCGTCCACACTGTGACGGAGGAGAACATCAAGATCTAGGAACTGACTCGTGCTCACCGGGAGTATACCATTGAGGTTATAGTACTCGTCCACACTATGACGTAGGGAAACATCTTCGTCAAGATCTAGGAACTGTCTCGTGCTCACCGGGAGTATACCGTTGAGGTTATAGAACTTGTCCACACTATGACGGAGGAGAACATCAAGATCTAGGAATTGACTCGTGCTCAATGGAGTATACCGTTGAGGTTATAGTAGTTGTCCACACTATGACATAGTGAAACATCTTCATCAAGATCTAGGAACTTTCTCGTGCCCACCGGGAGTATACCGCTGAGGTTATAGAACTCGTCCACACTGTGACGGAGGAGAACATCAAGATCTAGGAACTGACTCGTGCTCACCGGGAGTATAACGTTGAGGTTATAGTACTCGTCCACACTATGACGTAGGGAAACATCTTCATCAAGATCTAGGAATTATCTCGTGCTCACCGGGAGTATACCGTTGAGGTTATAGAACTTGTCCATACTATGACGGAGGAGAACATCAAGATCTAGGAACTGACTTGTGCTCAATAGAGTATACCGTTGAGTTTATAGTACTCGTCCACACTATGACGGAGGAAAATGTCGAGATTGAGAACCTTATCTGAAATTCAACCAATGATAATTCAATTAAGATTTAAGAACTGGTCAGATCTTCGACTAAGCTGAGAACTTAACTGCATTTTTCCTGAAAGGTAAAGGTCAGTCATATGCAATGCATGATATGGGTCAAGAAATGATGTTCTCAAAATAAATGAGATTGTATCCATATGATGTGTACATGCATGTATTATGATGTATGGAAGTGTGATGTTTTAGCTGGGAAAATAAATCCCGGAGCTATTGGAGAATAGAGTTGAGTTCTTCGTTTCTGCTGGGGATGATGACCGAAGATGGTTGTGAGAATAAACTCACAGGAGAGAGAAACTCCGTTGGGGAATAAACACGGTGAAGAGATTACGCTGCGGGGAATTACTCTGTGGGGGAGAGATGTTCTGTTGATGATTTTAATGATAATTCCGCTGGGGAATCTGTTGATAAGCTCTGCTGGGGATTTTGATGATGAACTCCGCTGGGGATAGAAAGAACTTTGCTGGGGATGATCTTTCAGTTGCAACTTGCTGAGGATAACCCAGCTAGACTCTTGTGAGGATAATCTCTGAATTTGGCTGAGGAGACTTATTTGTGCTTCGTAGGGGACAAGCTTCCAGAGTCTACTGGGGAAGATGATTCAACTCCATCGGGGAAGCTTTTTTAGACTGCGTTGGGGAAATGACTCCATTGTGTTATCTTGTATTCCTCCGGGAAACATTCTTATATTCTGTTGGGGAATATTGAGACTGTCGGGGATGCTCTTATGCTTGTTGGGGAATATCTTTATACTCCACTGGGGAATATTAAGATCTTCTGAGGATACCCAACCTTTTAAGCGTTGATGGTGGATGAACTCTGCTTGGGGAGAGTATTACTGATTGGGAAAAGATTTTAGGAGTCTTAGTCGTCCGTTGCTCGACTGGGGAGTCGAAGTTGAACTGATATTTGGTCGTGTCCAGGTTTCGCAGTAACTTGCTGGGGATTGTAGAGTAGTCTACTGGGGAAGAGGAGTTGTGGTCCTTTGATTTGTAGTAGTCGGAGAGGCAAACTCAAGCTGGGGAATTCTGGTGTTGTTGGGGAAATAAACCCTGTCGTCAGTCCGTTAGAGAGGTGACATCTTCGTTGGGGGAAGTCCTCGAGGATTCTTGAGGTTGATTCAGCTGGGGAAAGGCTTTCAGAGATTAAACCCTTGCTGGGAGTCATCCTATGAGAAGGATTTTGGGGAGATTTGTCATTGCCCCTAGTAGCAAGTGTTTGTGACATTTCCAGAAAATGTTTAATTGTACGTAACCCTTCACCGATATTGATGTTCAATGCCCCAAGTGACGAAGATTGAGACTTTCCCCTGGTTACTCTGCACTTCTTCAGAGATTTCTTGAAATCTTGACTGGACTGCCCCAGGTGTGCTGGATAGTGACATGTCAAGTCCCCTTGTTGATAGGAGATTTATCAATGGAAGTGTCATCCTTTTTGAAGTGATTTTGTTCACTGAGAGGGCTTTTGTTCATCGGATATTCGTTGTGTGAATTTCTCCGCTGTCAAACAAATAGCCAAATGCAAATAGTGATATTCAAATAATGCAAAGTTTATGCTTGTCTCGAAGTTTTGAAAATGCGTTTTTTAGCAGAAAACTTTTTATAAGACAAATTCAACACAAGATTTAGGGCAAAGCCTTACAGGAGTCAGGATACCTTTTGTAACAGTATGCTTTTGAACTAACCCATGCTTCAATTAGGACTTTTGAAGGGTTGTAACGTGGCTTGGTTCACGGTTTAAGAAACAAAGGATAAAGGCTCAAAGTATATTTGTACCCACCCGCTCTTCGTGATGTTCTTCAATCCTAAACTCAGTTAATTGTGCGTCGAACTCTATTCGAATTTGGAATGACGTTTTGGTGATGGTTCACACAAGTTGGATTTTTGAAGGCAGTCATCATTTTTTTTTGCAACATTTTTCATGTTGTCGAGGATTTGTAATGACCTCGTTCTTTTGATTTATTATCCCTAATTTTTGCCTGATTGTTCCTGTTTTCGAGATTACAGTCAGTGGGATGCCCCAAATTTCTTGAGCCTCCTTTATAGATTTTGGCTCATTGGGCTTTTCTCTTTTGAGAGATTGACTGCCTATGAGATAAGGAACCACCACTGCCTTTTGATTCCAGAGGAATGCTTTTGATGTCGTTCGTTGTATTATGAACTGAGAGTTTTGCGACCTCAATGCACATCTTTTTGAATTAACTAAGAGACTACCCTGCCCCAGGTTTAAATTAAAGGTTTCAATTTGTGTTTAAAACAGAAAACTCCTACTTCTTTGTCTCGAAGGGGTTGACTAGGGATTATCTTCCTTATAACTCCAGTGTTTAGGATTTGAAAGAAACGCATGTACATCGTCAGCAAGGTCTGTCCAAAAGCATATTGTATAAGATTATGGCATTGTTTCGTCATCCTCCCTCTAAAGGCTTGTACTTTTAGCAAGAGTTGAATGTCATAAAGTGAGTAAAAAGCATAGTTTAAATGTAATTAAAATGATTGGATCAAATCAAGACAAACATATGCAATGCATTAATGAAACAAAGTTTGGCATTAATAGATAATTGTTTGAATAACAAAGAGATTACAACTTGAAAATTCAAATGAACAAAAGTTTTCAATGATTCGTCATAGGAGCAGTGATTATGTTTGGAGTCTCCGGAGGGTCAAACTTGATTTCCTTGGCATCAATCATGTCTTGGACCTTGTTCTTCAGAGCCCAATAGTTGTTTGTGTCATGTCCCGGACTGTCAGAGTGGTATGCACACCTTTCATTGGGATGATAGGTAGGAGCGGAAGTATTTGGGTTCTGGAGAGAAGCCTTTAACGTAATCAGCTCTGCCTTCAACATGTGTTGTAGCGCTTGACCCAGTGACATGTTAATCTTAGTGAATTGTCTTTTAGGAATGACCTCCTTACGCTGATGCCCCTGTCTTTGTTAAGCAGGCGTAGGATTAGAGATCAAGATTTCTCCTACGTATTGGTCATGACGACCCTTTTGACCATACACATCGTTGGACTCTTTCTTCCCATTGTAGGGCTTTTTCTGAGCATCAGAAGGTGTAGCTTCTTGAATCTTCCCACTTTTGATGCCAGCTTCGACCCTTTCGCTGGTCAGTATTAGCTCGGTGAACCCGACTGAAGAGCTTCTGATCAAGTGGTTAAAGAATGGACCAGACAGGGTCTCCAAAAACATATCAACAAGTTCACGATCAGCTAAAGGTGGTTGCACCCTTCCGGCAAGGTCTCTCCATTTTTGAGCATACTCTTTAAATCCTTCACCCGTCCCTATTGAATACCCTGGAGTTGGGTACGCGTAGGAGCGTGGTCGGAGTTATACTGATACTGCCTATAGAACGCAGTAGCAAAATCCTCCCAGCTGCGGATACTGGCTCCGTCCAACTGATAGAACCACTCAAGCTGAGTCCCTGAAAGATTGTCTTGAAAGAAATGGATCCACAAGTTCTTATCAACAGTGTAAGGCTGGATCTTTCTTACATATGACTGGAGGTGCAGCTTTGGACAGAAAGCTCCGTCATACTTGGCAAAGGCAGGTGCCTTGAATTTTTGGGGAATCACCACCCCAGAGGATAGACCTAGATCTCCGAAGTCCAGACCGGGCACCTTCTGTATCTCCATAGCGCTCAAACGTTCTTCCAGCTGTTTGTACTTATCCTCAGCAGGAGGATACTGTTCTTCATCATAGTCCGTCTCGTTGTCAGAGACCATAGGGCTAGGCGCCCTCCTTTCTTGTGGACTATCTTTCCCTCCAGATGAGGTGGTCAGATCAACTTCATTCTGCAGCCCGTTTCCAAACCTGCGTCCAGTGTTGAACAGGATGGTCCTCTTTTTCTTCTTCTTTTTCTCCTTTAGAATCAAAGTCTTCAGGTCCTGCTGACCCTTAGCTAGATTCATGAACAACTATTGAAATTGGGCATTCTGGGCCTGGAGGGCCTTGATAGCTTGCTCGGTTGAAGGTTCAGTAGACATGATGATTGCTGAAATAAACAGCGAAGAAGATAAGAGACCTGTACTGGGAGACCTGTTATGCAATGATATGTATGATATATGTATGCAATGTTTTCAAGGATCTCGCGGGGTAAACAAGAAACTGTTAAAATCTGAATCTGGTAGCTTGATTGAAGGAACTTCATGTTGCTGAGAGTCCTTCTTCAAGAGTCAAGCTCACCATATCGAGTGGGTCATAGCCCCTGACTCAAGTTATCGTGTTTTGATTTCTAAACAACCTTGGCTAGAGGAAAATAAATCCCCTTTTCCCCTTGCTGGACATTTGATTTACCATAACCTGCATCACAAGCCCTTGAGATCCTTGAAATGGTTAAGGAAATGTTAAGGCATGATGTTATGATGTGTATGATATACGTTTAAGCAAAAATGTGAAGTGATGTAAGTAAACCCTGCAATAAATCCAAATTATCGGATAAGGACTGTAAACAAAACCTGCAAGGAACTCATGTTGTCAGATAACAAGAATGTGCAAGTAGTTCAAGTTTGAAGGCACACAAGTCACACAAACAGCCTTAAGTTTAGGCTGGCATGGAGTTTAGGTATTACCCTCTTTCAGTTTCAGTTGGTTCAAAACCTGTCCTATAAATAGTAACCGGGTTCTAAGGAGCTCAATATCATTGGATTGTTTTCTATGTTCATCGTTTTGGTTTAGCCACTTAACTAGCGACCAAAATATTCCAAGAAAACAATCCTCAATGAGTGTAGTATCGAGTATCTACCAACTTCAGACTGCACCAAAGTCGGTCATCTCACTACCCCTAAAAAAGGCCAAGATGGTCAAGTAAGGTTCTAGTCCATTAGTGCTTAGTGACATCACTCAGCGGCCCTGTATTCTCTTTGATTGACTCAAAGGCTACCGGTACTCACAAATATGTCGCACTAATATAGCTATTGCTTCAACCGTGTCGTATACCCCGCACAGTTTCCACAACGTATTGCTATCTATGAATGTTTCCCAAATCCGGGTGGAGGATTTCAAACCCAAACAATAGAACCAAGTGTAAAGCAAACAAAGCAATCAAGGTAAGCAAGTAAAGGTGATCTAAACCCTAAGGCAACCCCACTTTTAAAGAAGTCCCCAGCAGAGTCGCCAGTTCTGTGATCGGTGGGAATGAGAACTGACTGTTTTGGAATGCTGGTTCGCGTTTTGCGTTTGTTTTCGCAAAATGTCGCGGTAAGCAAGAGTCTCCACCGTCTTTTATTTTATCCAACAAGGAAAGGACAAAATCACAGAAAAATTCCTTTTCGAGATGTTTCTCGGGTTCGGGAGGTAGATTATAGAAAGGGAAGGTGTTAGCACCCTTTCTATCCGTGGTTATCCACAGGCTCTTAGGTACTTGCTCACTATGTTTTCAAAATTTTGCTTTTCTTTGTGTTTGTGGGTTTGAAAAGAGTTTTTGTTTTAAAAGGGGTGTAAGTGCGAAAAGTTTTGTTTTGTTTTTAAAGGAGAAAGTACTTAAGAACCTCTACCTACTCAAAAAGGAATTAAACTGTGCAAATGTCCTTTAGACAGTGCTATCCCACTATTGAGGAGTAGGTAGCACCGTCGTTGGAGCTTTTCAGGTCAATTCGATTAAGGGACGTGTGGTCACTAAACCAATGTTAGGACGCCTTAGTGGTAACCCTAATGTCTTAGATCATTTTATCCGAGGCAACCGTTTCGAGGCAACTTATGATCTTTGGACAAGAGGGCGACCTCTAAAACATCCTATACTCAATGACCGCGTTCGAGGCAACCAAGTGAGGTGTACCCTAAGAGTGGCATGTGCAAGTGTATTGTTTTTCAGTTATATTATCTTTGTATATTTAGGTGTTCTACCGTTTGTTTTCAGATCTTGTCATACAATCCTAGTTAGCATACATCTAAGCAGTTAATATAGGTATAGGAATTTAAAGTGAGGGAATTGTAAATCCTACGCTATTACAAGGCTTCGGGGAGAGGGATTATTTACATGTCCAAAATTGGGGGAATAAAGCAGTAAAATGTAAAAGTCTTAGTTAAGCCATCACAAACCAGTAGGCAGTTACAATAAAATAAACGCGCGCGAATCTGAACATAACTTCTAAAAATCTTAAGAATAAAATATTTTTGTTGTTTTATTTTATTTTGGGAAAATGATCTAAATCCTCTTAATTTTAGTTTTGAGAAAATGTTAAGATAATTAAATGATTAATTAACAAAGTTGATTTAATAGAAAAACTAGCCTAATGTTTTTGTGGTTTTTCTTTTTAATTGATTTTATGTTGATTAAAAAAAGAAATAAAATAGTCAAAACAAAGATGAAATCGAAGGAACAGGCAGTAAATCAAGAAAGGTATAATTCTGGAGGCCTGGATCGAAAGAGGTGTGGGTTGTCTTTCGATCTAGTGAAGAGGCTTGATCGAAGGTGCACGAGGGGCTGCACTTTGAGGGTGTTCGATCTGGATATGTCATCCTTCGATCTGGGAATCCTGGATCAAGTTCGAAGCTAAGCTTCTAAGCTTCGAAGCTCTGAACAAGATTCTGAGAAGATATTTCCTGCAAAATGAGACAAATGTTAAAGATCCAGGGGGGACTTTACCCCCCTGATTCGAATCTCCTCCCAATTTGAATCCTTCCTCAATTTGAATTTGCTGAATCTGGGCCTGGGTTTGCTTTATCCTGACATTCGAAGGAGAAACTTAGATCGTGCCCCAGCAATGGCACGATCTCATCTTTGCGCTTCAGCTTACATGCAACATAATCAGTAATAACAAGAATACATATGCAATGTGTATTTGAATGTCATGAAGGTGAAATTTTGGTTTTGCAAACCCTTACCAATTAAAGATGTATGATCTGTGGCTCTGGGTGTGGAGATGTTCGCTGAATGGCTGCTTTGGCTTGGATTACTTATGAAAATGCTGATAACCTTTGGTGGGTTTGTGGGCAGCGTATCTCCAAATCCTCCCTGTTTTTCTTTCTCCTTTTTCGTTCGTTCCCTTTGTAATGTGTCACTGGCCTCGTATTTATAGGAGTGTGAGGGTGCATGAAAATGACAAGGGACAGCCATTTAACCAGGCCTTTAATTCCATGAGACAAGAATCAGACATATTAAAAGATTTCCTTTTTTGAAATATTCATGTCTCTTTGGAATCTTGAATGAACCTGGACACTTTTGATTTTCGAATGCCTTCAGGCCCTGTTCTTCGATTGGTCTTGATTTGCCTCCTTCGAATGGATTTCTTATGTACCCTTCGAATGAGCATTCTGAATGCTTCTTCAAATGGACCTTTTGAATGTTCTTCGAATTGACCCTTTGAATTCTTCTTCAAATGGACCTTTACATGTTCTTCGAATGAGTCATTTACATGTTCTTCGAATGAGCCTCTTGCCTGGTGTGCTGGCAAGTTGAGGGGCCTTTTACTTTGTGAATTGAAACAAACTTATAGGAGATTCTTGCCTCGTGAGTCGAAGGTAAGCCTGAAGTAGTTAACGCATAGTCGAAGCATTGTGAAATTGACTTGATCGAAGGGGGGTCCAACGCTCAATAGAAGACTTGCAGACCAAAGCTTGATCGAAGGGTTCCAAACACCTAATTGAAGCTTACTAATCAAAGCCTAATCAAAGAGTGCCAAATGCCCAATCGAAGACTGGTGAGTCAAGCCTGTATCGAAGGATTTTGGATGCCCAATCAGAGACTTTTCCCAGATGCCAATCGAAAGACACTTTGTTCATCTTCAAAAAAAACTTTATTTTCGTTAGGAAAGTGTTTGTGACCAACCATGTAAGGGAAGACCTTTGAAAACATGATAGGGCAAATTTTGGGGTACAACAATCCTCCTCAAAATCCCAACACCTCCTCTTCTAAGTACAATCTGAGCGTAAGATGTCCCTATCATTCTGACAATCCCGGACATGACATCGACGGCTGTTGGACTTTGAAGAACAAGATTCAAGACTTGATTGATGCCAAGCAGATCGAGTTTGACCCTCCGGAGACTCCAAACGTGATCACTTCTCCTATGCCAAATCATTGAGAGCGTCTTGTTCATTTTGAATTTTCAATTGTAATTTCTTTTGTTGTTCAAACAATTATTTATTAATGTCAAACTTTGTTTCATTAATACATTGCATATGATTGTCTTGAATCAATCCATTCATTTTCATTACATTTAAACTATGCTTTTAACTCTCTTTATGACATTCAATTCTTGCTAAAAGTTACAAGCCTTTAGAGGAAGGATAACGAAAACAATGCCATAATCTCATACAGTATGCTTTTGGACAGACCTTGCTAACGATGTACAAGCATTCTTTCAAATTCTAAACACTAGAGTTATAAGGAAGATAATCCTTAGTTAACCCCTTCGAGCCAAAGTAGAAGTTTTTTGTTTTCACAAAATTAAAACCTTTAAACAAAACCTGGGGCAAGGTAGTTTCTCAGTTAATTCAAACACGCGCTTAGCCGCAAAATCTCATCTCGTAATACAATGAATGACGTCAAGAAACATTCCTCTGGAATCAAAAGACGGTGATGGTTCCCTATCACATAGGAAGTCATTATCTCTCAAAAAGAAAAGCCCACTAAGTCAAAACCTACAAAGGAGACTTAAGAAAACTGGGGCATCCTGTTGACTGTAATCTCCAAACAAGAATAGTCAGGCAAAAATCAGGGATAACAAATCAAATAAAAGAGGCCACTAGAAATCCTCGGCAACGTGAAAAAATGTTGCAAGAAATGACTGCCTTCCGACAAACCTAACTTGTCGGAACCATCACCAAAACGTCATTCCAGACTCAATTGGAGTTTCAAACGCACAATTAGATGAGTTTAGGACCGAAGAACATCACGAAGAGCGGGTGGATACAAATACACTTTGAGCCTTTATCCTTTGTTTCTTAAACCGTGAACCAAGCCACGTTACAACCCTTCAAAAGTCCTAATTGAAGCATGGCTTAGTTCGAATGCTTACTGTTACAAAAGGTATCCTGACTCCTGTAAGGCTTTACTCAAAATCCAGAGTTGAATTTTTCTTGCAAAATTTCTTTACTTGCTAAAAACGCATTTTTCAAAATTTCAAGACAAACATAAACTTTGCATTACTTGAATATCATTGTTTGCATACGGCTATTTATTTGACAGCGGAGAAATTCACACAATGAATATCCAGTGAACGAAAGCTCTCTCAGTGAACAAAATCAATTCGAGAAGGATGATACTTCCATTGTCAAAACTCCTATCAACAAGGGGACATGACATGTCACTATCTAGCACACCTTGGGCAGTCCAGTCAAGATTCCAGAAACCTCTCAAGAAGTGCAGAGTAACCAGGGGCAAGTCTCCATCTCCGTCACTTGGGGCATTGAACGTCAATCTCAGCAAAGGATTACGTACAATCAAACATCTTTTGGCAATGCCACAAACATTTCCTGCTAGGGGAAATGACAAGTCTCCCCAAAGTCCTTCTCATAGGATAATTTCCCTGCAAGAGTTTAATCTCTAAAAACCTTTCCCCAGCCGAGACAACCTCAAGAATCCTCGAGGACTTCCCCCAACAAAGTCATCACCTCTTTAGCAGACCGACAACAGGGTTTATTTTCCAAACAAACTAAGGATTCCCCAACTTGAGTTTGCCTCTCCGACTACTACAAATCAAAGGACCACAACTCCCTTTCCCCAGTAGACTACTCTACAATCCCCAGTAAGTTACTGTGAAACCTGGACCCGACCAGATATCAGTTCAACTTCAACTCCCCAGTAGAGAAACGGATGATTAAGACTCCTGAAATCTTTTTCCCCAAGCAGGAATCAACACTCTATACAGATATTTCAACGTCTCCCAGCGGAGTTCTCCTCAAACAAAAAACAGGAACCCCCGGTGGAAACGTTCTGAGCAAAGTTTGAAGACACCTTTCATCTCAATAACTTTCATAGCTTATGTATACAAAATACATATAACACAAATATCATTTATTTTGAGAACATCATTACACAATGCATACATCATGAGATTTCATACAACTAACTCTTTACCTTTTCAGGAAAGATCAATCAACAGATTCCTTCTAGAGACAGTTCAGATGTGATCCAGATATGGCTGACATTCTGATACTTATTCGAGATTCCTTTTAGAGATAGTTCAGATGCGATCCAGATATGGCTGACATTCTGATACTTATTCTAGATTCCTTATAGAGACAGTTCATATGCGATCCAGATATGGCTGACATTCTGATACTTATTCCCGATTCCTTCTAGAGACAGTTCAGATGCGATCTAGATATGGCTGACATTCTGATACTTATTCCAGATTCCTTCTAGAGATAGTTCAGATGCGATCCAAATATGGCTGCCATTCTGATACTTATTCCAGATTTCTTCTATAGACAATTCAGATGCGATCCAGATATGGCCGACATTCTGATACTTATTCCAGATTCCTTCTAGAGACAGTTCATATGCAATCCAGATATGGCTGACATTCTGATACTTATTCCAGATTCCTTCTAGAAACAGTTCAGATGCGATCCAGATATGGCTGACATTCTGATACTTACTCTAGATTCTCTCCTATAAACAGTTCAGATGCGATCCAGATATGACTGACATTCTGATACTTACTCCATATTCTCTTCTAGAGACAGTTCAGATGCAATGCAGATATGGCTGACATTCTGATACTTATTCCAAATTCCTTCTAGAGACAGTTCAGATGCGATCCAGATATGGATGACATTCTGATACTTATTCCAGATTCCTTCTAGAGACAGTTCAAATGCGATCCAGATATGGCTGACATTCTGATACTTATTCCAGATTCCTTCTAGAGACAGTTCAGATGCGGTCCAGATATGACTGACATTCTGATACTTATTCCAGATTCCTTCTAGAAACAGTTCAGATGCGATCCAAATATGGCTGACATTCTTATACTTATTCCATATTTCTTATAGAGACAATTCAGATATGATCCAGATATGGATGACATTCTGATACTTATTCCAGATTCCTTCTAGAGACAGTTCATATGCGATCCAGATATGGCTGACATTCTGATACTAATTCCAGATTCCTTCTAGAAACAATTCAGATGCGATCCAGATATGGCTGACATTCTGATACTTACTCCATATTCTCTCCTAGAAATAGTTTAGATGCGATCCATATATGGCTGACATTTTGATACTTACTCTAGATTCTCTTCTAGAGACAGTTCAGATGCGATCCAGATATGGCTAACATTCTGATACTTATTCCCTATTCCTTCTAGAGATAGTTCAGATGCGATCCAAATATAGCTGACATTTTGATACTTATTCCAGATTCCTTCTAGAGCTAGTTCAGATGCGATCCAGATATGGCTGACATTCTGATACTTATTCCATATTCCTTCTAGAGACAGTTCATATGCGATCCAGATATGGTTGACATTCTAATACTTATTCCAGATTCCTTCTAGAGACAGTTTAGATGCGATCCAGATATGGCTGACATTCTGATACTTATTCTAGATTCCTTCTAAATATAGTCCAGATACGATCCAGATTCTGATGTCATTTTGTCACTCATTCAAATACAGTCTAGATACGATCCAGATTCGGATGTCATTCTGTCACTCATTCAAATACAGTCCAGACATGATCTAGATTTGGATATCATTTTGTCACTCATTCAAATACAGTCCAGATATGATCCAGATTTAGATGTCATTCCGTCACTCATTCAAATACAATCTAGATACGATCCAGATTTAGATGTCATTCTGTCACTCATTCAAATACAGTCCAGATATGATCCAAATTCGAATGTCATTCTGTCACTCATTCAAATACAGTCCAGATACGATCCAGATTCAGATGTCATTATGTCACTCATTTAAATACAGTCCAAATACGATCCAGATTCAGATGTCATTCTGTCACTCATTTAAATACATACAAATACGATCCAAATTCGGATGTCCTTTTGTCACTCATTCAAATACAGTCCAGATACGATCTAGATTCAGATGTCATTTTGCCTCTCATTCAAATACAGTCCAGATACGATCCAGATTCAGATGTCATTTTGTCACTCATTCAAATACAGTCCATATACGATCTAGATTCGGATGTCATTCTATCACTCATTCAAATACAATCCAGATACGATCCAGATTCAGATGTCATTCTGTCACTCATTCAAATACAGTCCAGATACAATCCAGATTCAGATGTCATTCTGTCACTCATTCAAATACAGTCCAGATACAATCCAGATTCAGATGTCATTCTGTCACTCATTCAAATACAGTCCAGATACGAGCCAGATTCGGATGTCATTCTGTCACTCATTCAAATACAATCCAGATACAATCCAGATTCGGATGTCATTCTGTCACTCATTCAAATACAGTCCAGATACGATTCGGATTCGAATGTCATTCTTTCACTCATTCAAATATAGTCCATATATGATCCAGATTCGGATGTCATTCTGTCACTCATTCAAATACAGTCCAGATACGATCCAGATTTGGATTTCATTCTGTCACTCATTCAAATACATTCCAGATACAATCACCTTTGGATAGAATCTTTAAGCCCATCTCCAATAACTTCCCCTCAACCTTCCAAATGCCATCTTTAAGCCCATCTCCAACAACTTTCCCTCAACCTTTCAAATGGCATCTTTAATCCCATTCCCTCTACCATCAACCATCTTCGAGTGCGAATTTTCTAGGTACTCTAGTGTTCAATCATCTTCCACCTTCAAGTCACGAATGGTAGAATTACCAATCTAACTCTTCAGGTGTAAGAAAATTGAACAGAGGCAGCTGTTGTACCATAAAATTTTCCCTCTCATTTCTTAAAGAATCACCTTGGATCCTCAAGTTTGCTTCCATCCATTTCCAAGCCTTGAACTGCAATTTTTCAAGAAAATCATCCAGAAGGGCAAAATGGTCAAAAGCACACTGAAAAGTCAAACTTTGACTTTCAGATCAAATCAAGTTTCAAAAATTTTATTTCATCAAGACATGAGATTTATTCATCAAAAAATCAGGCCTCAGAAGTTACTTTGGAAAAATCAAATTTTCTAAACATTTAGAAAATTTTCTAAGTGTTAAGAGTATGTGATACTTCAGAACTTCTGAGCCAGACTCCATGTAAGTGCAGTCAGAAGTTGCAAACATGGTTCAGAACATAGTCTTCAATCAGAACATGACTCTTCAGTGCATGGAGGTTACGTTTCTGATCTTCTCTGACCAGATTATCACCATAACACTTAGAAAATTCTGGACACTCTCAAGGCAAAGTATGGTCAGAACTTCTAGGCAAGTTTTCACAAAAGCTTCAGTCAGAGTTTTCCAGGGTAATTCAGAGAAGGTTAAGAAGAATGTTGCAGGCTTTCTAGAAAGTCTGAAAGCTCCTTCAAAACATGCTGGAGCCAGAAGATAAGAGGATCAGAAGATTGGATGTTATGCAAGCTCAGAACTTCTGATCCAGAACTAAGCCTTGGTGTAGAATCTCACGTTGTAAGATTTCTGGTTGTGATAAGTCTCATCATCATTTAATGCTCATAACAACTTTCTGAGTCTTTATCCAAAGGATTTTCACCATGTGTACCTCTACTGTCTTGGGATAGCAACTTTGATACTAAGCCCATGCTTTGCTTTTTGCTTTTCCTTAATTCCTGCTGACAACCACCATGCTTGCTTCAAGAACAAGGCAGTGCTTTAACATATGAGGGTTATATTCAACGCTTTGGTCAGAACTTGACCAAATCCCAAAACCTTGTTTATACGACCTACTGCAGGCCTATAACTAACAACTAGTTCAACCTACGCCTGCATCCCATAATTGCACCAAACTAGCATACGAAAATAGTGATGAAAAAGCAAAGGAGCAGTATGCCAAAAGTATTTAAAACTCATTTGTTTTTCCCCCAAAAACCACAGAAAATTCATCTATAAATACTTTGCTCCATCACACGTTCAAGGAAATTATGAAACCTTCATAAAAATCCATATTTATCATACACAAAAACCAACCTTTGTTCTTCCCTTTGAATCAAAGTGCTTGACGTTTCCTCTTCCGCTGCTCTTGTTGACTCAGAACATCCAAAGGCAGCCACTCAAAGTTCCAAACATACGTTCCAGTTTTTTGGTAAGTCTCTCTGACTTTGCTTGTTTTTCATTCTGAACATCATTAACATGTAAATATCATAGTATTAATGTTGTCCATAACATTGCATAAGAAGAAAAACTATGGACCAGAACTTCTAGAATAATGCTAGGCTCAGACTTAGGATCACAACTTCTATAAACTAATGTGTTGATTTGTTGTTTGTTAAAAAATGAATAAGTTATTATTGTGCTGATTAAAAGTCAAAATGTAACACAGAACTTCTGTTTTCACTCACCATTTTAACACACAGAACTTCTAGGATTTTCTCACTGTTTAAGCATGCAGAACTTCTGAGTTCTCTTCACTGTTTTAACACGCAAAACTTCTATGATTTTTCTCACTGTTAACACACACAACTTCTGATGCTTACATGCTGATAACGCACTGAACTGCTGATGTTTAATCACTGTTTTAGCGTAACACAAAACTTCTGACTTTTGGTTCACTGGCTGAACACCACCCAGAACCTCTGTGTTTTCCCTCTAACATTTTTTACAGGACTTCAGCACATGGCAACCCAGAACTTCTGTGTTTTCCCTCTAACGTTTTTTGCAGGACTTCAGAATGTACCAATCCAGAACCTTTGTTCCCTTTCGCTCTGTCATTTCTTGCAGGACCTCAGAGTATACCAATCCAGAACTTCTAATTCCATTGAAGTTCCTTTCTGAGCCATCACGCGCCTAGCTTCAGAACTTCTGATCCTTGTTTGTTTTTCTTGCAGTAGCACGCTATTTTTGTCTTTCAGTTATTTCCCTTTTCATCATCTTTAATATTAACATAAAAAGACAAAAAATATTTTCTTTTATTAACTAATTTATTTCTTTTTTTTTAAGACAAAAAAACCATTTTCTAAACAAGTCTTTTTTTTTCTTTCTTACATTATACATTTCAATATGGTTGTAATAGTAACTTGGACTTATTTTTACTTGCAACCCCCATTCATAAACTTGTACGCCCCATCCCCTAAATAATGTAATAGCGTAGGACTTTACATTTCCGCACTTTTATTGCTTTCGTACATTGTTAGTAACTAGGGTGTGTATGGCTAGATAAAACCAACAAGTAGACCACCAAAAATCAAAGACAAATGCATGCAATCAAACACACTTAGACACAAGCACCCCTAGGGTAATCTCACTTGTTGCCTATCGGAAAATAGTCATTTCCCTCGAACATGGGCATTTTAGCAAAAGACCCTCGATAAAAGATCGTAGTCCCTCGATGACCCTCGATGTTGCCTTCGGTAAACGATCTAGTCCCTAAACGACATTGCTAAAACGTTCCATAAGTTGCCTTCTATGACTATACAAACGTCCCTACACCCGTCCCTTCACATCCAATGATGGGGCTTCTTACCAAATCAATGGTAAGATAGAAACATCTAAAGGAGGAGGAAAAGCACATACAAGACATTTTGAGTAGGTAGATTCACTCCTAGTTACTCGCTTGCTTACAACAAAAAACATTTTTATACACCCACACTCTCATCTTTGAACTATTTTTGAAACAAAGACTATGTATGCATTCTAATAGAAACGAGAATCATTACAAAGTTACATTTTCAAAATACTTTCAAAACGCACACCACAAGCACATTCAAACAAAAGCAAGTGATCTAGCGAGTAACTAAGAGCCAATGGAAACCCATGGATGAAAAGGGTGCTAATACCTTCCCTTTTCATAATCTACCCCCCGAACTCAAGAAAACATCTCTAAAGGTCTTTCTTGTGCTTTTTCACCTTTCCTTATTGGATAAAAGAAAATTCGATGGCGACTCTTGCTAACCGCAACATTTGCAAACACAAACGCAAAACCTCAAGTCAGTTCTCCCACTGTATCACAGAACTGGCGACTCTGCTGGGGATATATCTATAAAAGTGGGGTTACCTTAGGGTTAGATCACATTTACTCACTTACATTGTTTGATTTGTATGCTTTACATTTTGGTTCCTTGTTTGGGCATGCTTTGATCCTCCACCCGGATTTGGGACACCTTTTTAGGTAAATAGCAATAGATTATGGAAAATGTACGGCGTAGACCGATATGATTGAAACAATGGCTATGTTAGTGTGATGCATTTGTGGGTACCGGTATCCCTCGTGGTTAATCGAGGAGAATACGGGGCAGCTGAGTGGCATCATGAAGCAATAACTGACTTTAGAACCCTAATTGAACAAACTTGGCCATTAGGACGTAGTGAGATAACCGGTTTTGGTGTAGAGCTGAAAATTGGTTGATACTCGATACAACACTCATTGAGGTTGGACTTTTAGGATATCTCGGCCGCAAGAAAAGATTGATTATGCTGAGACAATGCCTAAGAGAAAGGTTGGTGATATTGAGATCCCTTAGAACTTGGTTACTATTAACTAGGACAAGTTGAGCCAACTAAACTTCAAGAGGGTACTCACCTACAAACTCCATGCAAGCCTAAAACTAAGGATTTGTTTGCTTTGTGTGAATATGATTATTTGTATATAAACTTGCTTACCTCGCATATTTGTACATAACATCATAACATCATACCATAGTGTTGTACCCCAAAATTTGCCCTCTTATTTATCAAGACTTTTCTCACAAGACTTCTTGGACTCAAGACAGGATTAGGGTTTGGTCAGCTCAAGGTACCTCATCTTGCACTGATAACCCAAAATTAGGGTTTGAGTTTGCACAGGGATTTTTGGACCATCAATGCTTCATGTGACTTTCATACATCATTTTGGACCCCTAAGATTGCTCATGATAAGTTTCAAGCCTTGAACCACATTTTTGATCAGTCAATTGGACAGTTGACCTAAAAATCAGTTGTACTGGGGAAAAACTCAACCATGGCCAATTTATAGTCAAACTTCATAATTTTTTATCCACATAAACATTTTAGACTCATATGTACCATTTGATCAAGTTTGGATCATAACTCCTCAAGAAATTTGATCAAATCATCAAAGGGGCAAAATTGTCAAAATTAGGGTTTTTGACTGAGAAAGGGAAATTTCTGATTTTTAACCTAGCCAATGACCAATTGAGTTCAAGCATGATTTCAAGGGTTCAATGGAATCATCTTTACCTAATTACATGTTTTAAAATATCTCAAGTTCATTGGATTGACAGATGAATTTTGCAGTCAACTGATCAAAAGTCAACTGTACACTGAAAGTCAAACTTTGACTTTTTCGTCAAAATCAAGTACCAAGGGTCATAATTCATCAAGATATGTCAAAATATGAAACTTGTTCACCAAGAAAACCAATTTTGAAAATTAGGGTTTTGAATTTGAAAATTTTCATAACTTATAATTTTTCTAAGTATGAAAATTTTCTTATTTTTTCCCAACTTTTCACCACTTGATTCAAGAAAAGTTCCAAACATGAAAGCTGTAGTCCTCCATGAAATATACAACTTTTCTTCACAAACTTTTCCATAAAGATGCTTGGATCTCAAGTTATGAATTTGTGAATATAGGCCCATGAACTAAATAACTTAGTGAAATTTTGCCCTAATTTAGGCAGGTTTTGGACCCAACTTCATGGCAACTTTTCACCTAGTTCCAAGAGGTATCTCAAAATTCATTTCATATATGGATTATAGAGAACATTGAAATCTTTCCAAAATGTCCAAGAACTCTCCAAGATCATTTTTGAGTAGGGAGAATCGAAGAAGAGAAGTTGGCATTTTCTCACTTTTTATTCAAGCCATTTTCACATAGCATCAAGCAGCAAATCAAATCTATGCTGGTTATATCTTGCTTTATAGGTCCTAAGCTTTCTATACACTCCATAATTAAATGCATACTCAATTTACAAATGCTTTATCTTTGCTTTTGAAGCTTTACACAAGATGTATTTCCATTTTGGGCAAAAAGGTTACAATGTCATTTTCATAAAGATGAACTTTTACAACTTTGTCAATCTTGAGCATTGAACTTGTCCCCTTGATGCATACAAACTCTACAGCTCTTAAGAAATGTGTACCAACTCTTCTCATCCCTCAAACAAGATAGTACAAGCATGTGAAGCATGGGTCTTGTCACTTTGCTTCAAGTACAAGAAAGTGGGAAAAAGGCTAGCATTGATAGATCTGTTGGGAAGCTGACTTTGGATCATTTCTATACAAATATAAAAACTTGTTACAAGGCATAACACGCTTGGATTGAACCTGAAACACTCTCAAATTGAAAAACTCCACAAAACTGCCAAAACATACAGATTCAGCAAAAGCACGGCTAACTCTCATTTGGCTCGTGCGTTTTGTGTTTAATCACTTCAAGCATCCTATACACTTGATAACTAATCAATCCAAGCCATCACCCTGGTTCTGTAACCCCTGTTTCAGCATCCACCATTTTCACTTTAGAAGCTTGCAGTTGGACTTGGTCAGAGAATTCCAGCCATCCTCAGAGCCAGATAAGCATTGGAATAGGTTCAGGGAAGTTCAAGGAAGCTTAAACAATCACCAGGCCTACATTAAAGTCCCTACATTGCCCTACTCGAATCCAGTTGAAGGAGGTATTTTTTTCAAACTCTATCTCTCTGAATAGGCAACCTCAAGCCACGATTTGTGAAGGAAAAATATAGTCCTTATCATGACGAAGCTGTACATATCATTACTTTTCATTTACATTACTTGTGCTGTGAGAATTTGAAGATTGAAAACATTGAAAAAATTAGGTCACGAATTAGGGATTCAGAAATTCTCTTTGATCTTTAAGATTTAGGTTACATAATTTATATGGTTAGAATCGTGAGTTCAAATGCCATATTTTTCATGTTATGAGTTTTTGTTTTTATGCAAGCATAAGCAAGTTACAGGTTTGAACATGGAAGCGCGCGCAGGGACAGACGAAGGACAGGGACGATTATGTTCTGGGATTTTTGGCACCTTGGGATTTTTTTCTTTTGCTATTTGCACCACCTGACTTACTATTACACCCCCTGACTAGCTTTTTATATTTTTGTATTTTTTTTCATATTTTCATATTTAATACTTTCATTTATTTTTCTTAATGATAAAAAATACCAAAAAATGATTTATTTATTTTCATACTTTTTAATTTTATTTTATTATTTTCTCACATGAAAATTAATTTATTTGGATAAGATAGAACTTACTTTCTTAAATAAACTCATAATTAGTTAAAAATACTTAATATTTTTATTATACTATTTATACTCATAAAATACTTATTTTCTATACATATTTAATTTTTAATATTTACATATAATATTATTTATTATATTCTCATACAAAAATAATGTACAAAATAATAATATGAAACATTATTTTCTTTGAATAAAAATTAGGGTTTCATCCCTTTCAAAAAAGAATTATTTATTTTTCCTTATTTATTAGGGTTTAAATTAAATTATTTTCTCATACAAAAACAAAACACAAACTTTTTTTTAACATAAACATTGCATTGCATTTTAAATATTTGTCTTATATTTATTTAATTCGCGCAATATTCGATTTGGTTGTAATAATATATTTAGGTTTATATTTGTGCAAAATCCCCATTCAAACTTGTATCCCCCCTCCCATAATAATTGTTGTAATAGCTTAGTATATTTACATTTACGCAATTTATCGCTTTTATACCATGATTAGTAATTGTTGTTTACATGACAAGAACAAAAACAAAACAAATAGAAAACCCTAAATGCAAGACAAAAACATGAAAAATGACACACTTTGCACACAAGCACCCTTAGGGTTTCTCCCATTTGGTTGCCTAAAATAAAATGGCCATGTTACGCATGCGAAGTATCTTGGAAAAATAAAACAAAAATAAGATCATAGTCCCTCGATGACGCTATTCAAAGGTTGCCTAAACAAAATGATCTTGGTCCCTCAAAAATGCTAAGATACTTGGCAACATTGCTATCATGGTTATACAATGACCCACGCCCGTCCCGTTTACATCCAAAGATAGGGTTGCTTACCAAATCAATGGTAAGTCAACAATGTCAAAGGAATAAAAAATGCACAAGAAAGACATTTGAGTAGGTAGATAGCTTCTAAGTTACTTGCTCCTTTTCAAACAATCCTTGCTATTTTCAAAAACGAACACACACACATTTCAAAAACATCATACAAAACATTGAAAACATTTTCAAAATACAAACATCTTTTTATACATTCTTACGAACGAGAATCATTACAAAGATTTCCTAAACGATGACCTCTTTTACAAAATACTTTCAAAACCACACCGAACACCATTTCAAACAAAGCAAAGCAAGTGATCTAAGCAAGTAACTAAGAGCCCATGGAAAACCATGGATGAAAAGGGTGCTAGCACCTTCCCTTTTCATAATCTACCCCCCAAACTCAAGAAAACATCTCAAAGGTCTTTCCTGAGCTTTTTTACCTTTCCTTTTGGATAAAAGAAAAGTCGGTGGCGACTCTTGCTAACCGCGACATTTGCGATAAAACACAAAACCTTCAAGTCAGTTCTCCCACCGTATCACACATAGCATTTTCAATAACCATTTCAAGGATCTCGAGGGCCTATGATGCAGGGTCACGTTGAACCAGACGTCTACCAAGGGACAAGAGGATTTATTTTCCTCTAAATAAACACCGTCAAAGATCAAGTACAAACAACTTGAGTCAAGGGTTATGATCCACTTGACATGGTGAGCTTAATTCTCGTGGAAAGACATCCACCAATACAAAGTTCTCCAACCAAAAATGTAAGTGACTACTTACCCCATGAGATCCTTGAAAACATGCATCCACATACCATGCATCATATCATGACAGGTTTCTCTCACACAAGTCTCCTTATCTTCCTACTGTTTATTTCAGTAGAGATGGATCTAGAGCAGACTATCAAGGACATCCAGGCTCAAAACGCTCAACATCAAGATATGTTCTTGAACCTATCCAAGGGGCAAGAAGAGGTCAAGGCGCTCCTCACTAGGGGCATGATCATGGGAAATTCTGGGGACGACAGAGATGACCAATTGGAGAGGCTATAAACCGAGATAGCCGTAATGAAAGTCCATATGATGGGAAAACTGGTGGGCCAGATGGCTCTTATCCAAAATCTGGCACAAGGAAAAGAAGAGTTGAGGGTCCTCATTAACAAGCTTCGTCGGGATGAATATAACCAAATGGGGAAAACATCTAGGATTGGGGATCAAGTCATCACTCAGCCTCCCATGAGACAAGGAGCCGAGAGTGCACCTTTCCAATTTGCTTCTGCGTCACGAGCCAAACAACAATCTCGCCAACAACAACAGAGAAATAGGAGTAGGGTAAGATATCAAGAAAGGAAGTACACTAACATCAACATGCCTTTTTCTCAAGCGTTACAACATTTGCTGAAGTTGAAGCTGATCACGCTAAGGGATCCTCCTCAAAATCCTAACACCTCCTCTTCTAAGTACAATCTGAGCGTAAGATGTGCCTATCATTCTGACAGTCCCGGACATGACACCGACGACTGTTGGACTTTGAAGAACAATATTCAAGACTTGATTGATGCCAAGGAGATCGAGTTTGACCCTCCAGAGACTCCAAACGTGATCACTTCTCCTATGCCAAATCATTGAGAGCGTCTTGCTCATTTTGAATTTTCAATTGTAATTTCTTTTGTTGTTCAAACAATTATCTATTAATGTCAAACTTTGTTTCATTAATGCATTGCATATGCTTTCTTGTCTTGAATCAATCCATTCGTTTTAATTGCATTTAAACTATGCTTTTAACTCTCTTTATGACATTCAACTCTTGCTAAAAGTTACAAGCCTTTAGAGGGAGGATGACGAAAACAATGCCATAATCTCATACAGTATGCTTTTGGACAGACCTTGCTGACGATGTACATGCATTCTTTCAAATCCTAAACACTAGAGTTATAAGGTAGATAATCCCTAGTCAACCCCTTCGAGCCAAAGAAGTAGAAGTTTTTCTTTTTCACAAATGAAAACCTTTAAACAAAACCTGGGGCAGGGTAGTCTCTCAGTTAATTCAAACACGCGTTTAGCCGCAAACTCTCATCTCGTAATACAATCAATGACGTTAAGAAATATTCCTCTGGAATCAAGATACGGTGATGGTTCCCTATCACATAGGCATTCATTATCTCTCAAAAAGAAAAGCCCACTAAGTTAAAACCTATAAAGGAGACTTAAGAAAACTGGGGCATATCGCTGATTGTAATCTCAAAACAAGAACAGTCGGGCAAGAATCAGGAATAACAAATCAAATAAAAAGAGGTCACCACAAATCCTCAACAACATGAAAAAATGTTACAAGAAATGACTGCCTTCCGACAAACCTAACTTGTCGGAACCATCACCAAAATGTCATTCCAGACTCAATTGGAGTTTCAAACACACAATTAGCTGAGTTTAGGACCGAAGAACATCACGAAGAGCGGGTGGGTACAAATACACTTTGAGCCTTTATCCTTTGTTTCTTAAACCGTGAACCAAGCCACGTTACAACCCTTCAAAAGTCCTAATTGAAGCATGGGTTAGTTCGAAATCATACTGTTACAAAAGGTATCCTTACTCCTGTAAGGCTTTGCTCAAAATCCAGAGTTGAATTTTTCTTGCAAAATTTCTTTACTTGCTAAAAACGCATTTTTCAAAATTTCAAGACAAACATAAACTTTGCATTACTTGAATATCATTGTTTGCATACAACTATTTGTTTGACAGCGGAGAAATTGACACAATGAATATCCATTGAACGAAAGCTCTCTCGGTGAACAAAATCAATTCGAGAAGGATGATACTTCCATTGTCAAAACTCCTATCAACAAGGGAGGGAGAAGTTCCATACACTATCCAACATCCTGACATGCCTACATCACTCGAAGACCTACAAAGGGATTGGATACAGCTCAAAGGAGAGCGCGATACTTTTGAAGCCCAATTCTACGCAAGCGAGAAGAAGGTTTTGGAACTCACTCGGCTACTTCATGAAGAGCGGACTCTCAATACCTACATTTCACCAAAGAGGATGCGCAATGTCTTTTTATCTTAGAATTTTGTATTATTTTGCCCTAGGGGCATTGATGTACTCAAATTCTATCTTATTAATATAACGTGAGTTTCTTTTTGTTTGAAACAAATTTGAATTTTTAAATCCTTGAAAGCATTGCATGAATAAATATCATTCATCATAAACATAAACAGGTCTTTGCAACAAGTTTCCTCACCCCTCTACTGTTTATTTCAGCATGATGGATCTCGAACAGACGGTTAAAGACCTTCAAGCTCAAAATACACAATTTCAACAGTTACTCATGACCTTAGCCAAGGGGAAAGAAGAGCTGAAGACTCTGCTAGAAAAAGAGAAAGAGAAAAAGAAGAAGCAGCCAACTGGTGTGGTTATCATGGGCAAAAGGTTTCAGGGACAAGCCAGAAGGACCTTAGATTTTCCTACAACATCTGATGAAGGGGAAAGAAAAGGAAAAGAAACGGCAGTACCATCAGATTCTGAAGAAGAAGAAGAGGAAGAAGAGGACTACTCTGAACAATAATATCCTCCAGCTGATGATAAGTACAAACATCTGGAAGAGCGTCTAACCGCTATGGAAATACAGAGAGTACCGGGGCTAGATTTTGAGGAGTTAGGGTTGGTGTCAGGAATTGTGATCCCGCCAAAGTTTAAAGTGGCATTATTTGCCAAGTATGATGGGGTGTCTTGTCCAAAAATGCACCTCCGATCATATGTCCGGAAGATTCAGCCGCACTCTGCTGACAAAGACTTGTGGGTCCATTTCTTCCAAGACAGTTTATCAGGAACGCAACTTGATTGGTTTTACCAATTGGAGAGGGTTGATGTCCATAATTGGAAAGACCTGGCAGCAGCTTTCTATAAGCAGTATCAGTATAATGCCGATTTGGCGCCTACCCGTACTCAACTTCAGAGTATGGCTATGGTATCAAATGAGGGCTTCAAAGACTACGCACAAAAGTGGAGCGATTTGGCCGGAAGGGTGCAACCCCCTTTATCTGAAAGGGAGTTGGTGGACATGTTCTTGGGAACTCTATCAAGACCCTTCTTCAATCATCTGATTGGGAGCTCCTCTGCAGGGTTTACTGAATTGATTTTAACCGGCGAAAGGGTGGAAGCTGGTATAAGAAGTGGGAAAATTCAGAAAGACGCGTCTGCCTCTATAGCTGTGAAAAAGCCCTTCACTGGAAAGAAGGAAGTTCGTGCTGTTTATTCACACAGAAATCATGGAAGAACTGAGCGCCAACCAACAGTGGGGGCCGTTATGATTCCAAAGCCTGCATCAGACCAGCCAAGAAATAACCAGCCAAGAAATAATCCGCCAAGGGTGGAAAGGCCAGTCCGGCAATTCACCAAGATTAACATGACTCCAGCTCAGGTTCTACCACATCTTCTGAAATTGAATCTGGCAAATTTAAAAGAGGCCCCAAAGAATCCCAATACCGCATCTCCTCATTACCATCCCAATTCCAGATGCGCATACCATTCTGAAAGTCCAGGGCACGACACAAACAACTGCTGGGCTCTGAAAAACAAAATTTAAGACTTGATAGATGCGAAGGAAGTTGAGTTTGAAGCGCCTGAAAAACTGAATGTTATTTACGCTCCGATGCCTAGGCATGGTCACAATGCCAATGCAGTGGAAGACGGTGAAGAAGATGGCAGCTTGGAAGATTGGATATTTCCTACTGTCAGCGGAGGACTTCGCAACTGGGAAGCTAAAGACTTTGTCCTGATAACTTTCATATCTCAGTAATTTATCTTTTACATTTCTGTTGGACTTGTAATATTCATAAACAATTCGTACATTTTCAACCTTGTGTCTTACCCGAGGCACAATGGTCCATTTGTAAGGGTTTTTATTTCATTTTCATATGACATTAAATGAATCATGGACGCTTTTTCATATATAAACCTTTTGTGCTCATTGTCTTTCTTTTACATTTTATTATTTTAAGATGGCTATACCCTTACACACACCCATACTCACAAATGCAGGTACCCTTCCATTCCGGATCCCATGGGTAACGATACTGCTATAGCCTTCAGTGACTCTGAAGATCTGATCTACCAAGCCGAATACGAAGGTGAGGAAGATTGTGAAGTGCCGGGGGAATTGGCCAGACTACTACAACAAGAGGAAAGAGTTATTCAGCCTCATGAGGAGCTGTTGGATACGATCAACTTGGGTACCGAGGAGGATAAAAAGGAAATCAAAGTGGGTGCCAATCTAGAGCCGAGTGTCAAGGAGCACCTAATTTAGCTATTGCATGATAATGTTGAGATCTTTGCCTGGTCATACGAAGACATGTCAGGACTTGATACAGACATCGTGGTACATCGTCTACCCACAAGAGAATATTATCCACCAGTGAAGCAAAAAGTCTTCCGCATGAGACCTGGCATGTTAGAGAAGATCAAAGAGGAAGTCATGAAACAGTTTAATGCTGGATTTCTGGCTGTTACTTCCTATCCTCAATGGGTTGCTAACATTGTTCCCGTGCCTAAAAAGGACGTCAAGGTAAGAATGTGCGTGGACTATAGATATTTAAACAGGGCCAGCCCTAAAGATGATTTTCCACTTCCACACATCGACATCCTGATTGACAATACAGCCCAACACAAAGTATTTTCTTTCATGGATGGATTCTCAGGCTATAACCAGATCAAAATGGCACCTGAAGACATGGAGAAAACTACATTTGTTACACAGTGGGGTACGTTCTTCTACAAAGTGATTCCATTCGGACTGAAGAATGTCAGGGCAACCTATCAACGCGCCATGGTAGCTTTGTTTCATAATATGATACATCATGAGATATAGGTCTACGTAGATGACATGATAGCCCAATCACAAACTGAAGAAGAACACCTTGATCACTTGCAAAAGCTGTTTGTCAGATTGAAGGAGTACAAACTAAGGTTGAACCCGAACAAGTGCACCTTCGGAGTCTGGTCCGATAAACTCTTAGGTTTCATTGTCAGCAACAAAGGCATCGAGGTTGATTCTGCCAAGGTTAAAGCGATACAAGAAATGCCTGCTCCTCGCACTGAGAAGGAAGTCAGAGGATTCTTGGGACGCCTGAACTATATTGCCAGATTCATTTCTCACCTAACCTATACTTGTGAACCAATCTTCAAGTTGTTGAAGAAAGATCAAGTAGTCAGACGGAATGATGAATGCCATATCGCTTTTGACAAAATCAAAGAGTATTTACAAGAGCCTCCTGTCTTGATGCTGCCAGTCAGGGGAAGACCATTGATCATGTATCTGACCGTTTTAGAGAACTCAATGGGGTGTGTATTGGGGCAGCATGACGAGTTTGGCCGAAAAGAGCACGCTATTTATTACCTGAGCAAAAAGTTTACCGACTGTGAAACCAGATATTCACTGATCAAGAAAACTTGTTGCGCTCTAGTATGGGCTGCTCGCCGGCTAAGACAGTATATGTTGACTCATACCACTTTGCTGATATCTAAGATGGATCCGATAAAGTACATCTTTGAGAAGCCTTCTTTGTCTAGGAGGATAGCTAGATGGCAGATGATCCTAACAGAATATGACATACAGTACATGACCCAAAAAGCTATAAAGGGCAGTGTGCTAGCTGACCATCTTGCTCATCAAGCTGTAGAGGATTATCAGTCCATGAAGTTTGAATTCCCTAACAAAGACATCATGACATTAGACAACTGTGAAGGAATCAGACCATATGACGGACCTGAACAAGGATCCCGATGGACCCTATTCTTTGATGGGGCAACCAATGCACTTGGTAACGGTATCGGCGCTGTACTCATATCTCTGGAAGGATGCCATACTCCTTTTACTGCCAGACTTTGCTTCAACTGTACGAACAACATGGCAAAATACAAAGCATGCATCTTTGGTCTCAAGGCTTCCATAGACTTGGGAATCAAATCTTTAGTTGTGTTTGGAGATTCAGCTTTGGTCATCAGTCAGATCAAAGAGAGTGGGACACTAAGAACCCAAACCTTATCCCTTACAAAGAACATGTTTTGACATTGCTACCACATTTCTAGTAGATTACCTTCGAGCACATCCCGCAAGAAGAAAATCAACTAGCAGATGCTCTAGCCACAATGTCATCTATGTTTAAACTTAATTGGGATAACGAGGCTCCCCAGATCACCATTGAATGAATGGATGAACCAGCACACTGTCACGAGATTAATACTGAAGAAGTAGTGGACCAACCTTGGTTTCATGAAGTCAAAAGGTATCTCGAGGCTCAAGAGTATCCTGAAGGAGCTTCAATCAATGATAAAAACTTCCTAAGGAGATTCTCCGCTAAGTTCTTCCTAAGTAATGGCATCTTGTACAAACGTAATCATGATTCTATTCTGCTCAGTTGTGTGGAGAAAATTGAAGCTGAAAAGATCATGGCTGAATTACATGAAGGTACCTTTGGCACTCACTCTAGTGGGCATACGATGTCGAAGAAAATCCTACGGGCAGGCTATTATTTGTCTACCATGGAAACAGACTGCTATCAACACTCTCGGACCTGTCATAAGTGTCAAATCTATGCAGACAAGGTGCACGTACCTCCAGTTCCTCTAAATGTCTTAACAACTCCTTGGCCTTTTGTTATGTGGGGAATCGATATGATTGGGGAGATCAAGCCTACAGCCTCCAATGGACACCGCTTCATTCTAGTGGCCATTGATTATTTCATAAAATGGGTCGAAGCAGCTTCCTTCGCATCCGTTACTAAGAATGTTGTTGCCCGCTTCATCAAGCAGAATCTCATTTGCCGGTACGGTATCCCAGAAAGGATCATCACTGATAACGGTATAAATCTTAACAATACTATGATCACCGCCTTGTGCAAGAAGTTCAAGATTCAACACCATAATTCATCCCCCTATCGGCTAAAGATGAATGGTGCAGTCAAAGCTGCTAATAAAAACATTAAAAAGATCATACAAAAAATGACAGTCACCTTCAAGGACTGGAATGAGATGCTACCGTTTTCTCTCCATGGGTACCGTACCACGACTCGCACATCAACTGGGGCAACACCCTATTCTTTGGTTTATGGCATGGAGATTGTTCTACCTATTGAGGTTCAGATCCCCTCTTTAAGAATCATGAAAGATGCAGGTTTGAGTGAGGACGATTGGATTCAAACCCGACTTGATCAGTTGAACTTAATTGATTAAAACAGACTTACTGTTGTTTGCCACGGGCAGACGTATCAAAAACGGATGATCAAAGATTTCAATAAGAAAGTCAGACGCCAAGTGTATCAAGTTGGAGATCTAGTGATCAAGCGCATTATCTTGCCACAAAGTGATCCCAGGGGAAAATGGACTCCTACCTATGAAGGACCATTTGTAATCAAGAACATCTTTTCTGGTTGGGCAATGATCTTAACCACCATGGACGGTGACGACCTGCTGCACCCTACAAACGCAGACATAGTCAAAAGATACTACGCATAAGAGACCCGCTAGGTTGACACACCTAGGAAAAACAAGGGCATCCCGGTGAACCAAAAGGTTCGGGCAAAAATTAGGGATAAAATAAAAAAAATCTGTACACCCGGCAAGTTGAAAACCCGAAAGGGCGACTTGGGCAAAAAAGGGGTTTCATGGTGGATCGAAAACCCGAAAGGGCGGTCCAGGCAAAAGTTAGGTAATTAAAGCGTATGACTATGTCTCGTCGGATCACTTTAAGGACAATCTCTTCACTGACAAACTCAGGGCTTCTGATCAATTCAATCATCTTTGGACGAAGCAACAAATGGACAATACTTTCGGAGATACGAAGGCTATAGAAGAATGGGAACCCCATGGGATTTTTTTACACATAGCTAACTTTCTTTGTATAAATTTTTCTTATGACACCACCCTCTTACTAGGATGTCTGTCTCTTTTATACAAAATACTTATTCAAAGTGAATACAAAGATATCTCTTTAAAGTGCAGAAAACCATTTGTCTTCTTCTTCTTTTTTTTTACACTTGTGTTTTATTTGCAAAAACGTCCAATGATTCATTAATGAATATATGCATTTGAACATAATTACTGTTTACAAATAACAAAATGAAAAAATAACAATTACTGACAGGATGAGAATAGGAAAACGTCTTTAGGCTATTCCATGAGAAATCCCTACAGTACATCATTAAGATCCCCAGCGGAGCTAAAACTTCAAACTATTAATCCCCAGTGGAGACCATCCAGTTTCTTCAAATTCCCCAGCAAGTTATCTTGAAGTCTGAAAAATCAACCGGATAACAGTTAACTTCTGTTTCTCCCCAACCTAGGATAAACTCCCCAGTAGAATGACAGACGACCGAAACTCCTGAACTTTTTCCAGACAAGAATAAGTTTCTTCCCCACAGAGTTCTTATTAATTCCCAGCAGAAGTTATCAAAGTTCTTTGGATTCTCTAAGTTGATTCCTCAAGCAGTACATGGCATTACTCTTACAACGGAATTTTTGTCAATACTCCAACTTCAAGACATGAAGAATCCACATATCCTCAGTAGTCAAGGATTTATTTTTCCTCAGCAACACAGCAAATCAGTTTACATGCGCATACATTACATTCATATATCATAAACATTGATAAAGCACATATATTGCATCATACATTTCATGCAACATAACTTTGTGTTTCAGATAACATTTTACCCTTTTCAAGATAAGATTAACAGCTATCATTAGCAATGTTCAAAATTTCAGATACAGTATAGATACGCTCCAAACAAGGATGCCATTCTGATACTCGTTCAGATCTCAACTCCAAGATACAGTCCAGATACGCTCCAAACGAGGATGCCATTCTGATACTTATTCAGATTTCAAGTCAAGATACAGTTCAGATACGCTCCAGACACGGAAGTTGTTCTGTTACTCATTCATACCCCAACTTCATGATAGAGTCCATATACGCTCCAGACGCGGTTTCCATTCTGTCACTTATTCAGACACAGTTCAGATACGCTCCAGACACGGTCGCCATTCTGTTACTTATTCAAATTTCAAGTTCATACACAACTCGGATACGCTCCAGACACGGTCGCCATTCTGTTACTTATTCAAATTTCAAGTTCATACACAACTCGGATACGCTCCAGACACGGACGCTATTCCATTGTTCATACAGATTCAGTCTCCAGATACAACTCAGATACGTTCCAAATACAGACACCATTCTGATACTCATTCTTTTGACTTACAATTTAAAATTCAACAAACATTCTTGGATGGCATCTACAAGCCCATCTCTGACAAAATTCTATCACCTCTCCAAATGGAATCTTTAAGCCCATTCCCTCAACTACACGTTGTGGAGTGCAAATTTATGGACACTCTAGTGTCCAATCATCTTTTACCTTCGAGTCACGAACGGAAAAACTCGCCAATCTAATTCTTCAGGTTCAAGAAGATTGAACAGGGGAAGCTGTTGTACCCCCAAAATTTGCCCTCTCATTTATCAAGACTTTTCTCACAAGACTTCTTGGACTCAAGACAGGATTAGGGTTTGGTCAGCTCAAGATACCTCATCTAGCACTGATAACCCAAAATTAGGATTTGAGTTTTCACAAGGATTTTTGGACCACCAATGCTTCATGTGACTTTCATACATCATTTTGGACCCCTAAGATTTCTCATGATAAGTTTCAAGCCTTGAACCACATTTTTGATCAGTCAATTGGACAATTGACCTCAAAATCAATTGTATTGATGAAAAAGTCAACCATGGCCAATTTACCGTCAAACTTCATAATTTTTTATCCACGTCAACATTTTAGACTCATATGTACCATTTGATCCAGTTTGGATCACAACTCCTCAAGAAATTTGATCAAATCATCAAAGGGGCAAAATGGTCAAAATTAGGGTTTTTGACTGAGAAAGGGCAATTTCTGATTTCTAACCTAGCCAATGACCAATTGAGTTCAAGAATGATTTCAAGGGTTCAATGGAATCATCTTGACCTAATTACATGGTTAAAAAGATCTCAAGTTCATTGGATTGATAGATGAATTTTGCAATCAACCGATCAAAAGTCAATTGTACACTGAAAAGTCAAACTTTGACTTTTTGGTCAAAATAAAGTACCAAGGGTCAAAATTCATCAAGATATGTCAAAATATGAAACTTGTTCACCAAGAAAACCAATTTTGAAAATTAGGGTTTTGAATTTGAAAATTTTCATAACTTATAATTTTTCTAAGTATGCAAATTTTCTTATTTTTTTCCCAACTTTTCACCACTTTTTCACCATGATGCATTTTGATTCAAGCAAAGTTCCCAACATGAAAGTTATAGTCCTCCATGAAATCTACAACTTTTCTTCACAAATTTTTCCATAAATATGCTTGGATCTCATGTTATGAATTTGTGAATATAGGCCCATGAACTAAATAACTTAGTGAAATTTTGCCCTAATTTAGGCAGGTTTTGGACCCAACTTCATGGCAACTTTTCACCTAGTTCCAAGAGGTATCTCAAAATTAATTTCAAATATGGATTATAGATCACATTGCAAGATTTCCAAAATGTCCAAGAACTCTCCAAGATCATTTTTTAGTAGGGAGAATCGAAGAAGGGAAGTTGGCATATTCTCACTTTTTGTTCAAGCCATTTTCACGTAGCATCAAGTTGCAAATCAAATTTATGCTGGTTGTATCTTGCTTTACAAGTCCTAAGATTGCTATACACTCCATAATTAAATGCATACTCAGTTTACAAAGGCTTTATCTTTACTTTTGAAGCTTTACACAAGATGTATTTCCATTTTGGGCAAAAAGGTTACAATGTCATTTTCATAAAGATAAACTTTTGCAACTTTGTCAATCTTGAGCATTGAACATGTCCCCTTGATGCATACAAACTCTACAGCTCTCAAGCAATGTGTACCAACTCTTTTCAGCCCTCAAACAAGCTAGTACAAGCATGTGAAGCACGGGTCTTGTCACTTTGCTTCAAGTACAAGAAAGTGGGAAAAAGGATAGCATTGATAGATCTGTTGGGAAGCTGACTTTGGATCATTTCTATACAAATATACAAACTTGTTACAAGGCATAACATGCTTGGATTAAACCTGAAACACTCTCAAATTGAAAAACTCCACAAAACGGCCAAAACATACACATTCTGCAAAAGCACAACCAACTCTCATTTGGCTCGTGCGTTTTGTGTTTAATCACTTCCAGCATCTTATACACTTGATAAATAACCAATCCAAGCCATCACCCTGGTTCTGTAACCCCTGTTTCAGCATTCACCATTTTCACTTTGGAAGCTTGCAGTTGGACTTGCTCAGAGAATTCCAGCCATCCTCAGAGCCAGATAAGCATTGGAATATGTTCAGGGAAGTTCAAGGAAGCTTAAACAATCATCAGGCCTCCATTAAAGTCCCTACATTGCCCTACTCGAATCCAACTGAAGGAGGTGTATTTTCAAACTCTATCTCTCTGAATAGGCAACCTCAAGCCACGATTTGTGAAGGAAAAATGTAATCCTTATCATGACAAAGTTGTACATATCATAACTTTTCATTTACATTACTTGTGCTGTGAGAATTTGAAGATTGAAAACTCTGAAAAAATTAGGTCACGAATTAGGGATTCAAAAATTCTCTTTGATCTTTAAGAGTTAGGTTACATAATTTATATGGTTAGAATCGTGAGCTCAAATGCCACATTTTTTATGTTATGAGTTTTTGTTTTTATGCAAGCATAAGCAAGTTACCGGTTTGAACATGGAAGCGCGCACAGGGACGGACGAAGGACAGGGACAATGATGTTCTGGGCTTTTTGGCGCCTTGGGCTTTTTTGCTTTTGCTATTTGCACCCCCTGACTTACTATTACACCCCCCCTGACTAGCTTTTTATATTTTTGTATTTTTTTCATATTCTCATATTTAATACTTTCATTTATTTTTCTTAATGATAAAAAATACCAAAAAATGATTTATTTATTTTCACACTTTTTATTTTATTTATTTTTATTATTTTCTCACATGAAAATTAATTAATTTGGATAAGATAGAACTTACTTTCTTAAATAAACTCATAATTAATTAAAAATACTTAATATTTTTACTATACTATTTATACTCATAAAATACTTATTTTCTATACATATTTAATTTTTAATATTTACATATAATATTATTTATTATATTCTCATACAAAAAAAATGTACAAAATAATAATATGAAACATTATTTTCTTTGAATAAAAATTAGGGTTTCATCCCTTTCAAAAAAGAATTATTTATTTTTCCTTATTTTTTAGGGTTTAAATTAAATTACTTTCTCATACAAAAACAAAACATAAACTTTTTTTTAACATAAACATTGCATTGCATTTTAAATATTTGTCTTATATTTATTTAATTCGCGCAATATTCGATTTGGTTGTAATAATATATTTAGGTTTATATTAGTGCAAAATCCCCATTCAAACTTGTATCCCCCCTCCCATAATAATTGTTGTAATAGCTTAGTATATTTACATTTGTGCAATTTATCACTTTTATACCATGATTAGTAATTAGGGTTTGCATGACAAGAACAAAAACAAAACAAATAGAAAACCCTAAATGCAAGACAAAAGCATGAAAAATGACACACTTTGCACACAAGCACCCTTAGGGTTTCTCCCATTTGGTTGCCTAAAATAAAATGGCCATGTTACGCATGCGAAGTATCTTGGCAAAACAAAACAAAAATAAGATCATAGTCCCTCGATGACGCTATTCAAAGGTTGCCTAAACAAAATGATCGTGGTCCCTCAAAAATGCTAAGATACTTGGCAACATTGCTATCATGGTTATACGATGATCCACGCCCATCCCATCCAAAAGATAGGGTTGCTTACCAAATCAATGGTAAGTCAACAATGTCAAAGAATAAAAAATGCACAAGAAAGACATTTGAGTAGGTAGATAGCTTCTAAGTTACTTGTTTCTTTTCAAACAATCCTTGCTATTTTCAAAAACAAACACACACACATTTCAAAAACATCTTACAAAACATTGATAACATTTTCAAAAGACAAACATCTTTGTATACATTCTTACGAACGAGAATCATTACAAAGATTGCCTAAACGATGGCCTCTTTTACAAAATACTTTCAAAACCACACCGAACACCATTTCAAACAAAGTAAAGCAAGTGATCTAAGCAAGTAACTCAGAGCCCATGGAAAACCATGGATGAAAAGGGTGCTAGCACCTTCCCTTTTCATAATCTACCCCCCGAACTCAAGAAAACATATCAAAGGTCTTTCTTGTGCTTTTTTACCTTTCCTTTTGGATAAAAGAAAATTCGGTGGCGACTCTTGCTAACTGCGACATTTGCGATAAAACGAAAAACCTTCAAGTCAGTTCTCCCACCGTATCACACATAGAATTTTCAATAACCATTTCAAGGATCTCGAGGGCCTATGATGCAGGGTCACGTGAACCAGACGTCTACCAAGGGACAAGAGGATTTATTTTCCTCTAAACAAACGACATCAAAGATCAAGTACAAACAACTTGAGTCAAGGGCTATGACCCACTTGACATGGTGAGCTTAATTCTCGTGGAAAGACATCCACCGATACAAAGTTCTCCAACCAAACATGTAAGTGACTACTTACCCCGCGAGATCCTTGAAAACATGCATCCACATATCATGCATCATATCATGATAGGTTTCTCTCACACGGGTCTCCTTATCTTCCTATTGTTTATTTCAGTAGAGATGGCTCTTGAGAAGACTATCAAGGACATCCAGGCTCAAAACGCTCAACTTCAAGATATGTTCTTGAACCTATCCAAGGGGCAAGAAGAGGTCAAGGCGCTCCTCACCAGGGGCATGATCATGGGAAATCCTGGGGATGACAGAGATGACCAATTGGAGTGGCTACAAACTGAGATAGCCGTAATGAAAGTCCAGATGATGGGACAACTGGTGGGCCAGATGGCTCTTATCCAAAATCTGGCACAAGGACAAGAAGAGCTGAGGGTCCTCATCAACAAGCTTCATCGGGATGAATGTAAACAAATGGGGAAATCATCTAGGACTGGGGATCAAGTCATCACTCAGCCTCCCATGAGACAAGGAGCCGAGAGTGAACCTTTCATATTTTCTTCCGCGTCACGAGCCTAACAACAATCTCGCCAACAACAACAGAGCAATAGGCGTAGGGTAAGATATCAAGAAAGGAAGTACACTAACATCAACATGCCTTTGTCTCTAGCGTTATAACATTTGCTGAAGTTGAAGCTGATCACGCTAAGGGATCCTCCTCAAAATCCCAACACCTCCTCTTCTAAGTACAATCTGAGCGTAAGATGTGCCTATCATTCTGACAGTCCCGGACATGACACCGACGACTGTTGGACTTTGAAGAAAAAGATTTAAGACTTGAGTGATGCCAAGGAGATCGAGTTTGACCCTCCGGAGACTCCAAACATGATCACTTCTTCTATGCCAAATCATTGAGGGCGTCTTGTTCATTTTGAATTTTCAATTGTAATTTCTTTTGTTGTTTAAACAATTATATATTAATGTCAAACTTTGTTTCATTAATGCATTGCATATGCTTGTCTTTAATCAATCCATTCGTTTTAATTACATTTAAACTATGCTTTTAACTCTCTTTATGACATTCAACTCTTGCTAAAAGTTACAAGCCTTTAGAGGGAGGATGACGAAAACAATGCCATAATCTTAAACAATATGCTTTTGGACAGACCTTGCTGACGATGTACATGCATTCTTTCAAATCCTAAACACTAGAGTTATAAGGAAGATAATCCCTAGTCAACCCCTTCGAGCCAAAGAAGTAGAAGGTTTTCTTTTTCACAAAATTAAAACCTTTAAACAAAACCTGGGGCAGGGTAGTCTCTCAATTAATTCAAACACACGTTTAGCTGCAAACTCTCATCTCGTAATACAATGAATGACGTCAAGAAACATTCCTCTGGAATCAAGAGACGGTGATGGTTCCCTATCACACAGGCAGTCATTATCTCTCAAAAAGAAAAGCCCACTAAGTCAAAACCTACAAAGGAGACTTAAGAAAATTGGGGCATCTCGTTAACTGTAATCTCAAAAGAAGAACATTCAGGCAAAAATCAGGGATAACAAATCAAATAAAAAGAGGTCACTATAAATCCTTGACAACATGAAAAAATGTTGCAAGAAATGAATGCCTTCCGACAAACCTAACTTGTCGGAACCATCACCAAAACGTCATTCCAGACTCAATTGGAGTTTCAAACGCATAATTAGCTGAGTTTAGGACCGAAGAACATCACGAAGAGCGGGTGGGTACAAATACACTTTGAGCCTTTATCCTTTGTTTCTTAAACCGTGAACCAAGCCACGTTACAACCCTTCAAAAGTCCTAATTGAAGCATGGGTTAGTTTGAAAGCATTTTGTTACAAAAGGTATCCTGACTCCTGTAAGGCTTTACTCAAAATCCAGAGTTGAATTTTTCTTGCAAAATTTCTTTACTTGCTAAAAACGCATTTTTCAAAATTTCAAGACAAACATAAACTTTGCATTACTTGAATATCATTGTTTACATACGGCTATTTGTTTGACAGCGGAGAAATTCACACAACAAATATCCAGTGAACGAAAGCTCTCTCAGTGAACAAAATAAATTCGAGAAGGATGATACTTCCATTGTCAAAACTCCTATCAACAAGGGGACATGAAATGTCACTATCTAGCACACTTGGGGCAGTCCAGTTAAGATTCCAGGAAACCTCTCAAGAAGTGCAGAGTAACCAGGGGCAAGTCTCCATCTCCGTCACTTAGGGCATTGAACGTCAATCTCAGCAAAGGATTAGGTACAATCAAACATCTTTTGGCAATGCCACAAACATTTCCTGCTAGGGGAAATGAAAAGTCTCCCCAAAGTCCTTCTCATAGGATAATTTCCCAGCAAGATTTTAATCTCTGAAAACCTTTCCCCAGCCGAGACAACCTCAAGAATCCTCGAGGACTTCCCTCAACGAAGTCATCACCTCTCTATCAAACCGACAACAGGGTTTATTTCCCCAACAAACTATGGATTCCCCAACTTGAGTTTGCCTCTCCGACTACTACAAATCAAAGGACCACAACTCTGTTTCCCCAATAGACTACTCTACAATCCCTAGTAAGTTACTGTGAAACCTGGACCCAACCAGATATCAGTTCAACTTCGACTCCCCAGTAGAGAAATGGACGACTAAGACTCCTAAACTCTTTTTCCCTAAGCAGGAATCAACACTCTATACAGAGATTTCAACGTCTCCCAGTGGAGTTCTCCTCAAACAAAAAACAGGAATCCCCGATGGAAACATTCTGAGCAAAGTTTGAAGACACACTTACATCTCAATAACTTTTATAGCATATGCATACAAAATACATATAACACAAATCTCATTTATTTTGAGAACATTGTGATACGGTGGGAGAACTGACTTGAGGTTTTGCGTTTCGTAGCAAATGTTTCGGTTTAGCAAGAGTCGCCACCGACTTTTATTTTATCCAAAAGGAAAGGTAAAAAAGCACAGGAAACACCTTTGAGATGTTTTCTTGAGTTCGGGGGGTAGATTATGAAAAGGGAAGGTGTTAGCACCCTTTTCATCCATGGTTATCCATGGGCTCTTAGTTACTTGCTTAGATCACTTTCTTTGCTTTTGGAATTGTTTGAAATGGTGCTTTGTGTTTGGTGTGATTTTGAAAGTATTTTGAAAATAAGCCTTTTGTTTAGGCAATCTTTGTAATGATTCTCGTTCGTGAGAATGTATACAAAGATGTTTATCTTTTGAAAAATGTTTAAATGTTTTGAAAGTTGTTTAGAAATGTCTTTGAAATGTGTGTGTGAGTTTTTGAAAATAGCAAGGATTGTTTTGAAGAGAGCAAGTAACTAGGAACTATTTACCCTACTCAAATGTCTTTCCTATACATTTTTATATCTTTGAAATTGTTGATTTACCATTTGCTTTGGTAAACAACCCTATCTTTGGATGTTAAACGGGACGGGCGTGGGTTATCGTATGACCATGATAGCAATGTTGCCAAGTATCTTAGCTTGTTTGAGGGACCAAGATCATTTTGTTTTAGGCAACCTTTTGATAGCGTCATCGAGGGACTGTGATCTTTTGTTTTGTTTTGTTTTGCCAAGATACATTGCATGCATACCATGGCCATTTTTGTTTAGGCAACCAAGTGGGTGAAACCCTAAGGAGTGCTTGTGTGCAATGTGTGTCATTTTACATGCATTTGTTTGTCTTGTATTAGGTCTTGTATTTGTTTGATTTTTGTCTTATCATGCAAACCCTAATTTTACTAAACATGTATATAATGCGATAAATTGCGTAAAATAAATCTAAGCTATTACAACAATTATTATGGGAGGGGGGAGACAAATTTTTGAATGGGGGATATTGCTCAAAATAAAACCCTAAAAATTATTATAACACAATTGAATTATTGTACAATAAATAAATAAACAATTATTTAAATATGCAATAAAATGTATGGATGCAAAATGTTTTTGTATTTATTTTATGTATGAGAAAAATAAATTATTTAAGTCCTAAAAATAAGAAAATAATAATATTGTTATTTTTTGAAAAGGGTGAAAAACCCTAGTTTTTGATTTAAAAGAAAATATGTTCTATATTATTCATTTTTGTCCATTTTTGTTTAAGAAGATAATAAATAAAATTATGTAAATATTTTAAAATTTAAATATGTATGAAAATAATATTTTATGTATAATAAAAATATGTGGTATTTATTAAATGTGTTTACTATTTATTTAAGAAAATAAAGTTCTATTTATTTATATAAAACTATTTTTATATGTGGAAAAAATAATAAAAATTGCAAAAAATTAAGAAAATATTTTTGTGATTTTTTAAAGTTCAGAAAAAATAAATGCAAGTAAAAAATATAAAATATGCAAGAAAAATGCAAAAATATAAGAAAATAGGTCATGGGGTGTAAATAGTAGATCAAGGGGTGTGGAAATCAAAACAAACAGGCCCAAGCGTGCCAGGCCCAAGCCAGCTTCGTCCCTGTGCTCCAGCCAAACATTTAAGCGCATTCTTGCCTTCAACCTGTAACTCTTTATTCTTTGCACAAGAACAAAAACTTGCAACATAAAAAATGTAGCTTGGAATCTCACGATTCCAATGATATAAAAATCATAATCTAACTCTCAAAGACCAGGGAGAATTTCAGTAGCCCTAATTTCTGACCTGGTTTTTTCATGAACTTCAAGCTTCAAATTCTCACTACTCAGTTAATATAAATGATAACTATGCATATGTACAGCTTCACCATGTTAAGGACTACATCTTTGCTTCACAAATAAAAGCTTGAGGACTCCTAAATAGAGAGATAGAGTTTTGAAAAATACCTTGTTCAGCTGAGTTTGGATATGGCAATGTGGGGACTTTGAGTGAGGCCTGAGGATCGTGTGAGCTTCCTTGAAGTTACCTCAAGCTTTTCCAATGCTTAGTTAGCCTTGTGGATGCTTGAAACTCCCTGTAGAAGTCAACCTGCAACCTTCAAGTTTGAAAATGGTGATGTATGAAATAGAGGTTACAACAACAGGACAAGGGCTTGGATAGTTTGTATATGATGTGGATGAAGTGTTTCAAGTGGCAAGAGGCAAAACGCACGAGCAAAATATGACTTGGCTAGGATTTTGCAAAAGCTGCCTTGTTTGGGCATAAATTTGTGTTTTCTGAGTTTTTGAGTGTTTCAGAGCATAATCCTTCGTGTTCTAGCTTGCAACAAGTTTGTGTAGTTCTTTATAATGAAGCCAAGTCTTCCCTTTAACAGATGTGCAAGTTCTGATCCCTTTTGCCAATTTGCTTGCATTTGAAGAAAAGTTGAAGTGACTATGCAAAAGGCTTGTACTAGCTACCTCAAGGGTTGATAATAGTTGGTATGCTTTGCTTAATTCCTGTGGAAATTGTCTGCACCAAGAGAACAAGTCCAAGGCTCAAGGCTGATAAAGTTGGAAAAGCTTGCTTTATGAAAATGGCAATGTGCCATTGATGCCATTTATGGATTAAACTCTTGTACAATGCTCCAAAGGTCAAAATAAAGCCATTGTCCAATGAGTTTGCATTTAATTATGGAGTGTAGAAGGGATTTAGGACATGTAATGCAAGGTACAAGCATGCTTGAATCTGATTTGCAACTTGGTGCATTGTGAAAATGGCTTGAACAAAAGTGATAAAATGCCATTTTCTCTTCTTCGATTCTCCCTAACCATAAATGATCTTGGAGAGTTCTTGGACATTTTGGAAATCTTGCAACATGCTATACAATCCATATTTGAAATGAATATTTAGATACCTCTTGGAACTAGGTGAAAAGTTGCCATGAAGTTAGGTCAAAAACCTGCCTAAACTAGTGCAAAATTTCATTAAGTTATTTAGTTTATGGACCCCTATTCACAAAATCATAACTTGAGATACAAGCATCTTTTGAGAAAAATTTGTGAAGAAAAGTTGTATATTTCATGGAGGACTACAACTTTTATATTGGAAGTTTTCTTTGAATCTAATTTCATCATGGTGAAAAAATGGTGCAAAGTTAGGAAAAAATAAGAAATTTTTCATACTTAGAAAAATTCTAAGTTATGAAAAATTTCAAATTAAAACCCTAATTTGCAATTTTAGGTTTCTTGGCCAACAAGTTTCAAATTTTGACATATCTTGATGAATTATGACCCTTGGCACTTGATTTTGACCAAAAAGTCAAAGTTTGACTTTTTAGTGTACAGTTGACTTTTGATCAGTTGACTGCAAAATTCATCTGTCAATTCTATGTACTTGAGATCTTTTGAACCATATGATTAGGTCAATATGATTCCATTGAGTCCTTGAAATCATGTTTGAACCAAATTTGTCATTGGCTAGGTTAAAAACCAGAAATTTCCCTTCTACAATCAAAACCCTAATTTTGACCATTTTTCCCTTTTGATGATTTGATCAAATTTCTTGAGGAGTTGTCATCCAAACTTGATAAAATGGTAAATATGAGTCTAAAATGTTGTTGTGGATAAAAAATTATGAGGTTTGACTGTAAATTGGCCATAGTTGACTTTTTCCCCAATACAGTTGATTTTTAGGTCAACTGTCCAATTGACTGGTCAAAATGTGGTTCAAGGCTTGAAACTTGGTATGAGAAATCTTAGAGGTCCAACATGATGTATGAAAGTCACATGAAGCATTGATGGTCCAAAAATCCTTGTGCAAACTCAAACCCTAATTTCAGGTCATCAGTGCAGGGGATGTCTTGAGCTGAGCAAACCCTAATCCTGTCTTGAGTCCAAGAAGTCTTGTGAGGAAAATCTTGATAAATGAGAGCGAAAATTTTGGGGTACAACAGCTTCCCCTATTCAATCTTCTTGAATCTGAAGAGTTAGATTGGAGAGTTTTGTCGTTCGTGACTCGAAGGTAAAAGATTATTGGACACTAGAGTGCCCGTAAATTTGCACTCGTCAAAGTATAGTTGAGGGAATGGGCTTAAAGATGACATTTGGAGAGGTGATAGAATATTGTCGGAGATGGGCTTATAGATGCCATCCAAGAATGTTTGTTGAATTGTAAGTTGTAAATTAAAAGAATGAGTATCAGAAAATTGTCCGTATTTGGAACATATCTAAACTATATCTGGAGACTGAGTCTGTATGAGCAATGGAATGGCGTCCGTGTCTGGAGCGTATCCGAGCTATAATTGTATTTGAATCTGAATGAGTAACATGATGACTTCCATGTCTGGAGTATATCTGTACTGTATCTAGAATCTGAAATCTGAATAAGCGACAGAATGGAATCCGTGTCTGGAGCATATCTAAGCTGGGGAAAAATCAGAGTAAGTGACAAAATGGCAACCGTGTCTGGAGCGTATCTGGACTGGGATCTGAATAAGTAGCAGAATGACCTCCGTGTATGGAGTGTATCTGAACTTGAATCTGAATGAGTAACAGAATGACTTCCGTGTCTGGAGTGTATTTGTATTGTATCTTGATAGTTGAACTCTGAATGAGTATCAAAATGGCATCCTTGTCTGGAGCGTATATGTACTGTATCTGAACTCTTTGAACATTGTCAAAAGCAACTGTTAATCTAATCCTAAAAAGGGTAAAATGTTAGCTGAAACACCAAGTTATGTTGCATGAAATGTATGATGCAACAAATGTGCTTTTTCAATGTTTATGATTATGAATGTAATGTATGCACATGTAAGCTGATTAGCTTTTTTGCTGAGGAAAATAAATCCTTGATTACTGAGGATAAGAAATCTTTGGCGGCTGGGGATAATAACTCCATGACTATTGTCGGGGGAAATAAATCCTTGATTACTGAGGATGAGAAATCCTTGGCGACCGTTGGGGATTAAAAATCCTTGATGACTTTACTGGGGATATAGGGATCCTTCATGTCTTGAAGTCGGAGTATTTGGAAAAAAAATTATTGTGAGAGTAATGCCATGTACTGCCTGAGGAATCTGCTTGGAGAATCCAGAGAACTTCGATGACGTCTACTGGGGATTACACCAAGGGAAACCTTGTTCTGCTGGGAAATGAGAATCTTCATTCTGTTGGGGAGCAATAAAAATTCTGTGGGGAAGAAAGCTTACTGCTGGGGAGTAGGTCCAGGAATTTGGTTTGTATGCCATTCTACTGGGGAATCGACCTAGGTTGGGGAGAGACAAAAGTTATTTGTTATCTGGTTTATTTTCAGACTTCAAGATAGCTTGCTGGGGAACTTGGAGAAATTGAATGGTTTCCGCTGGGGATAGATAGTTGGAAATTCGGTTCCGCTGGGGATTGAAGGTTTCAGCTCTGCTGGGGATCTGTGGTTCAAAGTTTTGGCTCCGTTGGAGATTGGGAGTTTGAAGTTTTAACTCTGATGGGGATTAAGGGTTTGAAATCTTTAGTTCCGCTGGGGATCTAGATGACATACTGTAGGGATTGTTCATGGAATATCCCAAAGACGTTTTCCTATCCTTCCAACCTGTCAGTAATTGTTCTTTTTCATCCTGTTTATTTGTAAACAGTAATTATTTTCAAATGCACATGTTCATTAATGAATCATTGGATGCTTTTGCAAATAAAACACAAATGTAAAAAGAAAAAGACAAATAGTTTTCTGTACTTTGAAGAGATATCTTTGTATTAACTTTGAGTAAGTATTTTTGTACAAAGGAGATAGTCATCCTAGTAAGAGGATGGTGTCGTAAAAATTGAGAAAAATTTTATACAAAGAAAGATAGCTATGTGTAAAAAAATTCCATGCGGTCCCCATTCTGCTATAGCCTTTGTAACTCCGAATATCTTGTCAATTCGTTGCTTAGTCCGAAGATGATTGGATTGATCAGAAGCTCCAGGTTTGTCAGTGAAGAGATTGTCTTTAAAGTGATCCGACGAGACATAGTCATACGCTTTAATTCCCTAACTTTTTCCTGAATCGCCCTTTCGGGTTTTCGATCCACCGGGATACCCTTGTTTTTCCTAGGTGTGTCAACCTAGCGGGTTATTTATGCGTAGTATCTTTTGACTATGCCTGCGTTCGTAGGGTGCGGAAGGTCGTCGCCGTCTATGGTGGTTAAGATCATTGCCCCACCAGAAAAGATGTTCTTGATTACAAATGGTCCTTCATAGGTAGGAGTCCATTTGCCCCTGGGATCACTTTGTGGCAAGATGATGCGCTTGATTACAAGATCTCTAACTTGATATGTCTGGCGTCTGACTTTCTTGTTGAAATCCTTGATCATCCTCTTTTGATACGTCTGACCATGACAAACAACAGTAAGTCTCTTTTCATCAATTAAGTTCAACTGATCAAGTCGGGTTTGAATCCAATCGTCTTCACTCAAACCTGCATCCTTCATGATTCTCAAAGAGGGGATCTGAACCTCAATAGGTAAAACAGCCTCCATGCCATAAAACAAAGAATAAGGTGTTGCGCCAGTTGATGTACGATCCGTGGTACGGTACCCGTGGAGAGAAAATAGTAGCATCTCATGCCAGTCCTTATAGGTGACTGTCATTTTCTGTATGATCTCTTTGATATTTTTGTTCGCAGCTTCAACAGCACCATTCATCTTTGGCCGATAGGGAGATGAATTGTGATGTTGAATCTTGAAATGCTCGCACAAGGCGGTGATCATAGTATTGTTAAGGTTTGTACTGTTGTCAGTAATGATTCTTTCAGGGATACCGTACCGGAAAATAAGGTTATGCTTGACGAAGCGGGCAACAACATTCTTTGTAACGGATGCGGAGGAAGCTGCTTCGACCCACTTTATGAAATAATCAATGGCCACTAAAATGAAGTGATGTCCATTGGAGGTTGTAGGCTTGATCTCTCCAATCATGTCGATTCCCCACATAGAGAATGGCCAAGGAGTTGTTAAGACATTTAGAGGAACTGGGGGCACGTGTACCTTGTCTGCATAGATTTGACATTTATGACAAGTACGGGAGTGCTGATAGAAGTCAGCTTCCATGGTAGACCAGTAATAGCATGCCCGTAGAATCTTCTTATCCATCGTATGCCTGCTAGAGTGGGTGCCAAAGGTACCTTCATGCAATTCAGCCATAATCCTTTCAGCTTCAAGCTTGTCCACACAACAGAGCAGAATAGAATCATGATTGCGCTTGTACAAGATGCCATTACTTAGGAAGAACTTAGCTGAGAATCTCCTTAAGAACTTTTTGTCATTGACTAAATCTCCTTCAGGGTATTCTTGAGCCTCGAGATACCTTTTGACTTCATGAAACCAAGGTCGGTCCACTACTTCTTCGGTATTAAACTCGTGACAGTGCGCAGGTTCGTCCATCCGTTCAATGGTGATCTGGGGAGCCTCATTATCCCAATTAAGTTTAAACATGGATGACATTGTAGCTAGAGCATCTGCTAACTGGTTTTCTTCTCGCAGGAAGTGCTCGAAGGTAATCTGCTCTAAATGTGGTAGCAATGTCAAGACATGTTCTTTATAAGGTATGAGGTTTGGATGCTTAGTGTCACACTCTCCTTTGATCTGACTGATGACCAAAGCTGAGTCCCCAAACACAATCAAAGATTTGATTCCCAAGTCTATGGCAGCCTTGAGTCTAAAGATGCAAGCTTCGTACTCTGCCATGTTGTTCGTACAGTTGAAGCAAAGTTTGGCGGTGAAAGGAGTATGGCATCCTTCTGGAGATATAAGCACAACACCGATACTGTTACCAAGTGCATTGGATTCCCCATCAAAGTACAGGGTCCATCGGGATCCTTGTTCAGGTCCGTCATATGGTCTGAAGTCTTCAATGTTGTCCAATGTCTTGATGTCTTTGTCAGGGAAGTCGAACTTCATGGATTGATAATCTTCTACAGCTTGATGGGCCAGATGATCAGTTAGCACACTGCCCTTTATAGCTTTTTGGGTCGTGTACTGTATGTCATACTCCGTGAGGATCATTTGCCATCTAGCTATCCTTCCAGACAAAGCAGGCTTCTCGAAGATGTATTTTATTGGATCCATCTTAGATATCAGCAAAGTGGTATGAGTCAACATATATTACCTTAGCCGGCGAGCAGCCCATACCAAAGCGCAACAAGTTTTCTCGAGCAGTGAATATCTGGTTTCACAGTCGGTAAAAATTTTTCTAAGGTAATAAATGGCATGTTCTTTTCGGCCAGACTCGTCATGCTGCCCCAGTATGCACTCCATTGAATTCTCTAGGACGGTCAGATACATGATTAGCGGTCTTTCTTCGACGGTCGGCATCAAGACAGGAGGCTCTTATAAATACTCCTTGATTTTATCAAAAGCAATTTGACAGTCATCATTCCATTTAACTACCTGATCTTTCTTCAACAGCTTGAAGATTAGTTCACAAGTAGATGTTAGGTGAGAAACAAACCAAGCAATGTAGTTTAGGCGTCCTAAGAAACCTCTGACCTCCTTCTTAGTGCGAGGAGCATGCATTTCTTGTATAGCTTTGACTTTGGCAGGATCAATCTTGATGCCTTTGTTGCTGACAATGAAACTCAAGAGTTTACCGGACCGGACTCCGAATGTTCACTTGTTACGGTTTAACCTTAGCTTGTACTCCTTCAACCTGACAAACAGCCTTTGCAAGTGATCAAGGTGTTCTTCTTCAGTTTGTGATCGGGCTATCATGTCATCTACGTAGACCTCTATCTCATGATGTATCATATCATGAAACAAAGCTACCATGGCACGTTGATAGGTTGCCACGACATTCTTCAGTCCGAATGGCATCACTTTGTAGCAGAATGTACCCTACTATGTAACAAATGTTGTTTTCTCCATGTCCTCAGGGGCCATTTTGATCTGGTTATAGCCTGAGAATCCATTCATAAAAGAAAATAATTTGTGTTGAGCTGTGTTGTCTACCAGGATGTCGATGTGCGGAAGAGGAAAGTCATCTTTAGGGTTGGCCCTGTTTAAGTCTCTATAATCCACGCACATTCTCACTTTTCCATCCTTTTTAGGCACGGGAACAATGTTAGCAACCCATTATGGATAGGAGGTAACAACAAGAAATTCAACATTGAACTGCTTCATAACTTCGGCTTTGATCTTTTCTGACATGTCAGGTCTCATGCGGCAGACTTTTTGCTTAACTAGTGGACAATCTTCTCTTGTGGGTAGACGGTGTACCACAATGTCTGTATCAAGTCTTGGCATGTCTTCGTATGACTAGGCAAAGATCTCAACATATTCATGCAACAACTGAATTAAGGGCTCCTTGACACTCGGCTCTAGATTGGCACCCAGTCTGATTTCCTTTGTCTTCCTCTACCCAAGTTGATCGTATCCAACAGCTCCTCGTGAGGCAGAATAGCTCTTTCTTCTTTTTGTAATAATCTGGTCAATTCCCTTGGCACCTAACAATCTTCCTCACCTTCGTATTCGGCTTGGTAGATCAGATCTTCAGAGTCACTGAAGGCTATAGCAGTATCGTTACCCATGGGTTCCGGAATGGAAGGGTACCTGCATTTGTGAGTGTGGGTGTGTGTAAGGGTATAGCCATCTTTAAAACAACAAAGTATAAAAGAAAGACAATGATCACAAAAGGTTTGTATATGAAAGGCGTCCATGATTCATTAAAATGACATATGAAAATGAAATAAGAACCCTTACAAATGGACCGTTGTGCCTCGGGTAAGACACGAGGTTGAAAAAGTACAAATTGTTTGTGAATTATTACAGATCCAACAGAAATGAAAAAGATAAATTACTGTGGTATGAAAGTAATCGGAACAAAGTCTTTTGCTTCCCAGTTGCACAGTCCTCCGCCAACAGTAGGAAAAACCCAGTCTTCCAGGCCGCCATCTTCTTCACTATCCTCTAGTGCATTAATCCCTTGGTGGCTGATCTTCATAGGTGTCCCTCCGACACGGGTGCGGCGCACAGCCTTCTGAGCAGTCGAGGTGAATCCCAAGTCGAATTTTTCTGATTTGAAAGGAAAGACTGGGAGCTGACCCCAGATAGTGGATTTGCCTTCTTCCACTACTTCCTTTGCATCTTATAGAGAAGACATCCGAGGTGGGGGTCTTGTGACCACTGGAGTTGAGGATACTGCTTTGGTCGCTGCTATTTCCTGAGAAACTTCTTCAAAATGTTGGAAAGGAGTCTCAATGAATTCGCCGTCCAATTCTACATATCGGAAAGAATTTAGATGACTAGTCATGTATTCCTCTTCACCATGGACAATTATGATTTTCCCTTGGATATGGTACTTCAGCATCTGATGCAAAGTTGAGGTGACCGCACCGGCATTTTGAATCCAGGGACGTCCCAACAGGCAAGAGTAAGAAGGACGGATGTCCATCACATAGAATGTCGAATTGAAAGTCTGGGTATCCACCTTGATCGGGATGTGCACCGCTCCATGGACCATCCTTTTAGAGCCGTCAAATTCTCTCACAACGATATTACTAGGTTTTAGAGTTAGGCCTTCACAATCCAATATATCCAAGGATTTCTTTGGCAAGACATTTAGAGATAATCCAGTATCAACCAAAACATAAGCTAGTGTGGTCCCCCTATGTGATACGGTGGAAGAACTGACTGTTTTTTGGAATGCTGGTTTGCGTTTTGTGTTTATTTTCGCAAAATGTCGTGGTAAGCAAGAGTCGCCACCGTCTCTTATTTTATCCAACAAGGAAAGGAAAAAAGCATAGAAAAAATTCCTTTTTCGAGATGTTTCTGAGTACGAGGGGTAGAATATAGAAAGGGAAGGTGTTAGCACCCTTTCTATCCGTAGTTATCTACAGGCTCTTAGGTACTTGCTCATTGTTTTCAAAATTGTTTTCTTTGTGCTTGTGGGTTTTGAAAATTTTTTGTTTTTAACTTTGATTTTGAAAATTCTGGCTACAGATACTTAATGTCACGTCCGATGTTATGACACCGTATCTGACTTACTATATGACAGTAAATACAAAAGCAGTAAACAACACAGTCAATTGTTTACCCAGTTCAGTGTGCAACAACACCTACTCTGGGGGCTACCAAGCCAGGGAGAGAATCCACTATAAGAGATGTTAATTCAGGAATAAACCAACCAGTTTATCTCCTTCACTTAAGACCTACCCAATGCAATTCTAATCTAAGTACAACTTAAACCTGAGTTCCTACTCACTCCCCCTCAATCACAGCAGTGATACATAAACCAATTTGACTTGAGAATTGATGAAGACACTCTTCAAAACACACTCTTGATTAAGCTTCACAGCTTTTTAATCAAGTAACACAATCACTCGTGCTTCACAGCTTTGAGTGATGTACACAACTAACTTGACTCTGCTTCACAGCTTTAGTCAAGTAACATTCAAACACTCTTGCTTCAAAGCTTTGAGTGCTACACAACCCTTACAATTGAAACCTATTCCAAGACACTTATCACAATGATAATTGCTTGGAGTACAATAAACAAATCTATACAGATTACAAACTTGATCTTCTAATCAATCAGCAGGGATGACTTCAAAAACCGCAGCTCTGTTGAATATATAGCAGCTGCAACTTCAGTTAGGGTTTCCAAAAACCTAGGGTTGATTCCGTTTGACCTAAAGACTAGGTCACAGTACTTTGTTGATCAGGTTAGGATTGAGCGAGGTTACTCCTCAGAAAACGCAGGATTCTGTTTAGGAAGGACTGAGTTATTTCCTGAAAAAACTCAGACTTATCCAATCCTGTAATCCTGCTAGTTCAGAACAGGATGTCATAACATCTGTTATGACATCTGAGAAAACCTGTCTACTGATTAGCTAAATGTGATCATTTTGCAAACATGCTCAGATACACACTTATAAACATCAGTATTTGAGTTACAATATTTTTCTGCATATGTACCTAAAGAGTTAGTACAACCTGAACTAGAATGTTATGACATCAGTCATGACATTCATACATACACTTGGAGTTTACCAAAAATGCAAGCCAATACCTAAACACCTACAAACTCCCCCTTTGGCAGATTTTTGGCTAAAGTCCCTAAACAATCAGAGATAGATAGATAGCAGCAGAAATAAATGACAGCAGAAAAATATAGTGTTAAGTACTAATTAAGCAGTACCAAATATTCTCCCCCACTTTAGCCACAAATGGGCCAAAGATTACATGTTTATAAAGTAATACAGTTATCCAAGACAAAATAATGAGATCAGCAGCAGACAATAGCAGAACATACTTCCAAACTCCACCAGCAACACCACCAAGCAGCAATCATCCTTCAAGTACTGTCATCAGACTCAGAGGAGCCACTTTCTTCATCTTCTTCCCTCATGCTTGCTTCAGCTTCATCCTTTTCTAGCTTGGCAATTAGTGCTTCTAGGGTCCTTTTTCTAGCATCCAGATCTTTGCAAGTTTCTTTTAAGACAGCTATGACATCTGATGTTTTGGACTGGCTCTTTGCAGACGATGTCTCAGCTGATGTTATGACAATGTCTGGAGCATGGGATCCCTGAAACAGTTTGTAGTGCAGGCCAAGGGCAGGGGCTCTTTTGCAGACTGTATCTCTTGCTACAAGTATGTCAGGATATTGTGCAAGGATGATTCCACAAAGGAGGGAGGGAAAGGCAATTGGTCCTTTGACAGCATAACTGCCAGCATGCTTCAAGATTTGTTCAAAAATGTACCTTCCATAGTCAAAGGCAGTCTTGGTTCCTACAGCATAGATGAATCTCCCCAATCCTGTGGAGATGGTTGATTTGTGATTTGTAGGCACCCAGTTTGCTGCACCTATTTTATGCAAGATGGCAAATTTCATGCTGAGTTTACTAGCATTCAACTTCCCTTTCAATGGCCAGCACTTTACTTGCCTGGCAGTGATGGTCAAGCATACTTCATTGTCAGTTGCCTCTAGATCAGGACAGTCCTTATTCGTTCTTCCAAGAAACTTGTTGATTTCTGATGGAGAGAACTTGACCCTTCTTCCTCTAACAAACACACTCTCAAAGTCAGCTGACCTCCCATCAGCACAATCATTGGATAAGTTCACTACAAATTCTTTAACCAGATTTTCATAACATTTGCCAAACTTCATCACAGTCTTTATTAGCCCAGCATTCCTGATCAGCTCCATGATGTCTTTGCACTCCAAAGCATCATTGTTGAGTTCTCTCTCCAAGGCTATTCTCTTCAAGCAAACATACTTCCACCTGTTTGCATTATCAGGATGATGAAAGGAGATGTTGTCAGTTGGCACTTCAGGCACTCTAGCAATCTTGCTGGAAGGGAGCTTCCTTCTGATGGGAGCATTGTCAATGTCAATCTCAAATTCTGATTCATCATCAGAGTCAGAAGTTTCAGGTTCTTTTCTTTTCTTGGAGATTGGTTGTCTAGCAGTCAGCACCTGTGTCTTCTTCCCTTTTGTCTGAATATTTTCAGCCATCCCTTCAGCCTTGGACTTCTTAGGTTTAACAGTCTCACTACTTTTTCTTTTCATCAATCTCCTAGCAATGCTAGGGTTCACATTAGCAATCAGTTCATTATCTGAGTACTCTTCATCCACATCAATGATAGGTGGATCAGCAGCCTTTTCAGAGGGATTCTGAATGTTGTCTTTTGGTGTCACAACATCCTCAGTGACATCTATATTTTCAGAACCTTCCACATTTGGACTTTCAGATTGATTCAAAGGAATAGAAATCCCCGGTACAGATTGGTTGCCACTCAGAATGCTAGTAACCAGTCTAGCAATAGCTTGGTGTACTTGAACTGTTCCTTCTTTATTAGGTATAGTAGATGAAGGAAGAGAAGAATTACCAGAGACTGCAGCTTGAGCTCTTCCTGCATGTCTGGTCCTGAGCTTCTTGATTTTGGCTGGGTTAGTTGCCATCTCCCTGAGAGGAGTGACCTCAAGTACTTCAGATTCTATGCATGTCGTGATTGCCCTAGAATCTTGATCAGATGACGATGATGAAGAGTGAGACGAAGCCGCCATAGTGGAAGATGATGTCTGAGACATTGTGTTTAACGTTGAGTAGCAGTAGCAATTTGAGAAAACTCTTTGATTGTGAGGAGAAAACAGGTTGCAAGGATGAGAGAGATAGGGAGTACAAGGGAGTCTTTTCAACTTCTGAAGGCTTTTGAAGGAATTGTGAGTGAATATGATTAACCCACTAAATATAGACTTAATAGAATTAATCCTTTTAACCCTTGTTTTCAGCAAAACTAATTGCTATAATTTCTCATGTTGGTGAATGCCCAATCTACCCCTCAAATTTTCAAGTTGATTTCCAACAAGCACCTTGGTAGAAGAATCAGTTAGCTGAAGCTCAGAGAAACTATGTTTCAGTTTAAATGATTTCTTCTCTCCAAAGTCAATAGGGTTTAAGGAAATGTTGAATGTTTTCAGATTATCACACCACAATGTCACAACATCTTGTGTAACATTGTCTTCAGGTAGCATCTGTGTTGACCAGAATTTTTGAGAACAGAATTTATGAGACTTGTTCTTTGCCACATCACATATATTATCAGCCTGTAATTTAGGAGTTCTTCTGACATCTTCCATAGGAATAGCTCTTTTCATTCCTTCAAGTTTATGCTGCCACTGTTTCATATCTTTTTCTTCTTTGATGATTTGACTCAAAGTGGGGATATCAGTGTTCTCAGGTTGCCACACATAACAGTTATTTTTGGATTTTATTCCTCTCATTACAATATCTAGTTTTTCATTAAACACTAGACATTCAGATCTTGAGAAGTTGACCATAAATCCTAGATCACATAATTGACTGATGCTGATGAGATTAGTAGTCAACCCTTTCACCAGCAGTACCTTATTCAGACTTGGAACTCCAGGGTAGTCCAAATTACCAACTCCTTTGATTTCTCCTTTAGCACCATCTCCAAAGGTCACAAAACTGGTGGTGTGAGGCATAACATTATTGAGGAGATTTTTGAATCCAGTCATGTGTCTGGAACATCCACTGTCAAAGTACCAATCTTCCTTTGCTGAGATCTTCAGGGAAGTGTGTGCTATCAGTGCAATAGCCTTTTTCTTCCATTGAGGAGCGTGTGGTACCTTTTTAGACTTAGGTTTGACATCTGATTTCTGATTAGGATATCCATGTAGTCTGTAGCAGAAGGGCTTTATGTGACCATATTTCCCACAATGATGACATCTCCATCTTTGGTACCTCTTCTTCATGTGTCTCTGTCCCTGATGTTGAGAGTAATGTTGAGACATCTGGTTTGACATTTGCTTCCTGGTAACAAATTTCTTTGTTTCCACAAATCCTAGGCCAGATTTATTTCCCATATTTTGTCCAGCCTGAAGAATCTCTTCTAATTTGTCAGTTCCATTTGTCAACATCTTGACTGATTTGGTCATTTGATTCAGTTGTGAGTTCAGCAGTTGAACTTCTCCTTCTAAATGACTTATAGTTTCAAGATTTGCTCTCTTTTCAGCCTCCAGCTTTACAATGAGTTTTGATTGTTTCTCATTTTGCACACAGACTTCACCACTTCTGATACACAATTTCTTGTAGGTATCAGCCAGTTCTTCAAATGTTACTTCTTCATTACTGGTGTCACTTTCAGAAGTACAAACACTAGTTAGGGCAGTAACTAGTTTGGCAGATTCTTCTTCAGAATTGCTTTCTGAATCATAGTCAGACCAAGTAACAGTCATTCCTTTCTTTTGCTTCTTAAGAAAGGTAGGACATTCAGCTCGAATATGTCCATATCCTTCACATCCATGGCATTGAATTCCTCTGCCTTGGTTTTCCTTATCTTCTGATCTTGGTCTTCTGCTGGAACTGTCAATGTCAGAAGGAATGTTATGAACATTTGACCTTGACTTTGGGTCCATTCTTTTGATGAGCCTGTTGAACTGTCTTCCAAGCATGGCAATGGCTTCTGATATGTTTTCTTCTTCATCCTCCTTGTGTTCAACATCAGTGTTGGTTACAAGTGCTATGCTTTTGTTCTTCTTGTCACCATTATCAGTGATCCCCATCTCAAAAGTCTGAAGAGACCCAATAAGTTCATCCACTTTTAACTTGCTAATGTCCTGGGCTTCCTCTATGGCAGTTACCTTCATTGCAAATCTTTTAGGCAAGGATCTGAGAATCTTCCTCACCAGTTTTTCTTCTGACATTTTTTCTCCCAGTGCTCCTGAGGTGTTGGCAATCTCCAAGATGTTCATGTGAAATTCATGGATGGTTTCATCTTCCATCATTTTTAGATTCTCAAACTTAGTGGTCAACATCTGAAGCCTTGACATCTTTACTTTGGAAGTGCCCTCATGAGTAGTTTTGAGGGTGTCCCAAACTTCCTTGGCCAGTTCATATTGATGAACTAATCTGAAAATATTTCTATCAATCCCATTGAACAAGGCATTTAGAGCTTTGGAATTTCCCAGGGCTAGCTCATCTTCTTCTTTACTCCAATCTTCCTCAGGCTTCAGACTGATTGTCCCATCTTCCTCAGTTATGGTGGGATGAATCCATCCTTTGTCAGCAGCTCTCCAAGCCTTTTTGTCCAGAGATTTTAGGAAGGCAATCATACGAGGTTTCCAGTAGTCATAATTAGTTCCATCCAGAATGGGTGGTCTATTTCCAAAAACTCCTTCTTTGTCCATAGTGCCAGAAAGTGATATCCCTAGATCTCACCCAGTAATACAGGCAGGGTGCCTGCTCTGATGCCAATTGAAAATTCTGGCTACAGATACTTAATGTCACGTCCGATGTTATGACACCGTATCTGACTTACTATATGACAGTAAATACAAAAGCAGTAAACAACACAGTCAATTGTTTACCCAGTTCAGTGTGCAACAACACCTACTCTGGGGGCTACCAAGCCAGGGAGAGAATCCACTATAAGAGATGTTAATTCAGGAATAAACCAACCAGTTTATCTCCTTCACTTAAGACCTACCCAATGCAATTCTAATCTAAGTACAACTTAAACCTGAGTTCCTACTCACTCCCCCTCAATCACAGCAGTGATACATAAACCAATTTGACTTGAGAATTGATGAAGACACTCTTCAAAACACACTCTTGATTAAGCTTCACAGCTTTTTAATCAAGTAACACAATCACTCGTGCTTCACAGCTTTGAGTGATGTACACAACTAACTTGACTCTGCTTCACAGCTTTAGTCAAGTAACATTCAAACACTCTTGCTTCAAAGCTTTGAGTGCTACACAACCCTTACAATTGAAACCTATTCCAAGACACTTATCACAATGATAATTGCTTGGAGTACAATAAACAAATCTATACAGATTACAAACTTGATCTTCTAATCAATCAGCAGGGATGACTTCAAAAACCGCAGCTCTGTTGAATATATAGCAGCTGCAACTTCAGTTAGGGTTTCCAAAAACCTAGGGTTGATTCCGTTTGACCTAAAGACCAGGTCACAATACTTTGTTGATCAGGTTAGGATTGAGCGAGGTTACTCCTCAGAAAACGCAGGATTCTGTTTAGGAAGGACTGAGTTATTTCCTGAAAAAACTCAGACTTATCCAATCCTGTAATCCTGCTAGTTCAGAACAGGATGTCATAACATCTGTTATGACATCTGAGAAAACCTGTCTACTGATTAGCTAAATGTGATCATTTTGCAAACATGCTCAGATACACACTTATAAACATCAGTATTTGAGTTACAATATTTTTCTGCATATGTACCTAAAGAGTTAGTACAACCTGAACTAGAATGTTATGACATCAGTCATGACATTCATACATACACTTGGAGTTTACCAAAAATGCAAGCCAATACCTAAACACCTACAGATTTAACTCTTGCTTCTGTCCTCAAGAGTGTAATGAAGTGTTTTTTGAAAACTTTGTTTGTAAAAGTGTAAGTGTGAAAATGTTTTGGTTTTGAAAGAGCAAGTATCTAAGAACTATCTACCTACTCGAAAAAGGAATTGTTCTATGCTAATTTCCTTTAGACAATGTGTGATCGGTGGATTTAGAACTGACTGTTTAAAGCTGGTTCGCGAAATGTCGCGGAAGCAAGAGTCGCCACCGTCTTTTATTTTCTCCAATATGGACAGGACAAAAGCATAGCAAAATTCCTTATGAGATAGTTTCTCGGTTCGGGAGGTAGATTTATAGAAAGGGAAGGTGTTAGCACCCTTTCTATCCATGGTTATCCATGGGCTCTTAGATACTTGCTCATTGTGTTTTCAAAATGTTTGCTTTTCAAGTGTGAGTGGGTTTGAAAAAGTTTCATTTAAAGATTTCAGAATGACTCTTGTATCAGTCCTCAAGAGTGTTTGAAAAATTGTTTTGAAAGCTTTTTAAAGGTGTCGGTTTGAAAAGGTTTTTGATTTGTTTTTGAAAAGAGCAAGTATCTATGAGTCATCTACCTACCCTAAGGAATTAAGCTGTGTAAATTTCCTTAAGGTAGTGCCATCCCACCATTGAGAGGTAGGTAGCACCACCGTTGGAGGTGTTCGGGTCAATTCGTTTGTAGGGACAGTGTGGTCACCAGAGCAACAGTAGGACACCTTAGAAGCTACCCTTATGCCCTTGATCCTTTTTAATCCGAGGCAATCGTTTCGAGGCAACTGGATCATGGACATAAGGACTTACTAAAACGTCCTATACTCGACGACCACGTTTCGAAGGTAAGGCAACAGATGAGGCGTACCCTAGAAGTGGTGTGTGAATTTGTGTGTTATTTTCATGTCGATATTTATCTTTGATCATTGTATTGTGAGCTACGCTTGTTTTTAATTTAGCCATACATTCTTTCATGCAATTAGAATTTAAAAGTGCAAAAATTTAAATGCGGAAAGATAAATCCTACGCTATTACAAGGCGTGGGTCTATACATCACCAAATTACAAAGACCCGTTTGGTAAAAATGCGGAAAGTAAAAAGACCTAATTACTATTACAAGCTTTGAGCAGTTACATAATATTCGGAAAGAAAAAGAATAACGTGCGAAAGAATAAAAATTAGGACGTCCGAGGGTTTTGACCCTTTTGAAATTAAATTGAAATTAAAAGCTAATTAATTATTTAATTAAGAAAAGAGACTTTTTTTATGTTTTTGTATTTGTGAAAATAAAGAATTTACAAGGAAACTCTAATTCTAGATTATTTTTAATTATTTAAGAAAATATTCAAGTTAAACCTAATTTACACTAATTAATTAAATTATATGTTTATTTACAAAAATATTTAGTAATTAATAATAATAATAATGAGAGAAAATTATTTATTAAAAAAAAGATGAAAAATGTCAAAAACCCTAATTCTACCAATTTTAATTTATTAAAAAAAGTGTTAAAATTGAAACCTAATTTAACTAAATTAATTACTTAACATTTATTTACAAAAAAAAATCTTAATGGTGAATTCAATATTAATAAAAAATAAACATTTTTTAGTTTCTGATTTATTATTGTGAAAATTATTTTATGGTAAAAAAGAAATAATTAAAACATTAAAAAGAATTAGAAAAGAAAATCAAATAAAAATTAAAAATGATGCAAACCATGGGGGGTATCAGGCCCATTTTGGAGGTTTCTTGGAGTAATTTGGCCCTTGAACACAAAGCCTGTTTTGACTTTTCCAGCTTGAGTGCGTGTCCATTGACTGAGGTACATGGTAGGACTCCTCTTGTGGCCTTCAGATTGATCCTCATGAGTATGTGGCAGGCACAGGCATGAGCGTGCATGGTGAGCCATTGAGACTACGCTGCATTGGAACACATTACAACAAAAATTATGGATTAAATGGGGGGACCTGGGAATCGAACCCAGGTCCCAATACCTGCAGGACAACTCATCCACCAACTGAGCTAACGCGTGCATTTGTTAATGTAATGGAGCATAATTATCATAATAAAAAACAAAGTTAATGATATGAAACAAGAAAAAGTGTGCTAGATTTTGAATACTCCAACCATGTTATGACACGCTAGCTTCGTCTTCATCTTTGTACCTGCAATACAAGAAAATAGCGGGGGTTTTAAACCCCCACTAAATAGCACAGTGGAAAATAGCGAACACGCGTACAGACAACATAAATTAAGCGCGAGGAGATGGTTTGCTTCGTCTCAATGTCACGAATTCAGCTGTACCAGTTTGAAGGTCTAATTTTGCCATATATGAGAACCCCTAATTTGGAGTTTCTGAAACCCTAGGTTTCATCCATGGCAAATTTGGATACAAGCATCGTTAGTTTAATTAAATGGTACCATTCGCTTCAGAACATCATTGTTAGTGTAAATCAACAAATAAAACGCATGAATAATGCATGGAAATCAAAAATCGATTATGGACATATTCATGAAAAGTGTGACTCTGTTCTACCGATTCTGGGAGTATGGGGACTGGAAAATGGTTGCAATCGACTCCTAGCAATGTCAGGAAGGCAATGGAAGTGTTTGGAAGCCTTGAATCACCCTGCAACTAAGATTTCAGTTTTCAAGTTTTGGTGAAAATTTGGCAATTTGGTTATGGCCTCCTGAGCAGTTTTTCGTGTCTCTTTGCATTAGGTTAGGTTGTGCCTTTGTATCTGAACATAATTAGGTCAAAAAAACAAGCCCAAGATCCATGAATTGATGTTTTGAATATTTGATTTTGTTCATATCTTTTCCAATCTTTTCCATGCAATACTTGCCAAATATGGATGATATTGTCCCCTTGAGATGGTGCACGAAATCTTTTGGATATGATGAACATATTTGCTACACAAAAAAGATTTGAAACCATTATTTGATATTTTTCTTATAATTAAATTTAATTAAATGAATTAATAAGAATAAAAATTCAATTAATTAATTAAAAATAAGAAAATAAATCCCTTTGAGCTTAATGGGTCGTGCATATGCTTTGGGTAATGATTCAAGGAAGAAATTGAGGCCCATTAGCATTTTTGAAGCTTTTTAGACAAAGTTGACTTTTCAAAATTCCCAAAAATTTCCCAACTTCTCCAAGGCATATCTTGCTCAATTTTGAAGCTATGATCATGTTCTTGGACATTTTGGAAAGGTCTTGAAGTCCTTTAATCAATGTCTTTGGTCCCATGTCATTTTGATTTACCAATCGCAAGTTATGGTCTTTGAATTAAAGTGCCTTTTTGTTAACTTTTGAAAATGACCTATAATGTTGAAATTGATAACTTTTTGTGAGAGCATTTCTTGGACTTGAAGTGTGAAGATGAGTTGTAGGAAATGTCATCCTCTTCAAAATGAGCTTTGGATGGAATTTTTCTAATAAACCATGAGAAAGTTATGCCTTGGTCAATTTGCAGTTGACTTTTCAACTGTCCAAAAATAGAAACTTTTGCATCTTGAGACTTTTTGAGCCATGCCTTGAGAAATCATGATCAAGAATTGATCAAATGATGAATGTGAGTTCAAAATAAGATGTTCACCAAAAATTTTGACTTTTGACTGCCAAATGACCATTTTGCCCCTGCAGTTGACTGTGAAGCAATTAGGGTTTTTGACTGTGCAACTTGATGCTGTGAGTCTTGAAACTTGACATATGGATGCTTGACAATGTACATAGGCATGTGGGACTTGATTGGACCCTTGAAAACCTTAATTTCTTTGTCAGAACCAAAACCCTAATTTTGATTGTGTTAGGAGGCAATTGGACTGTGCAACCCTTGAGGGATTTTGAATCATCTGGAGATTGATCTTGACAAATCTTGAAGAATATGGGAGGGACAATTTTGGGGTACAACAGTTGCCCCTGTTCAATCTTCTTAGACCTGAGGATGTAGATTGGCTGGCGTGCCTTTCGTAATCCGAAGGTGGAAGATGATTGAACACTAGAGTGCCTAGAAATTTGCACTCACATAGTAGAATGTCAGTGGTGTGATGGAGGGAATGGGCTTATAGATGACATTTGGAGACTGTTGGTAGGTGGATGGGCTTACAGATGCCATCTAGGTGTTGATCGCGTAAGAGATTCCTTAGCGAGAACTTGCATACCTGAGAAAGAAAATAATTACCTGGCCTGTTACAGGGGTTGATCTTCAAACTCTTTACGTAGATGTACCCTGGCTGGATATAGGAATCAAATCTTTAAACTCTTCAGACGTGCCCTGGCAAGATATAGGAATCGAGTCCGGAGAATATAGTCGTCAATAGATACACCCTGGCAAGATACAGGAATCGGCTCTTCAAACTCTTCAAACGTGCCCTGGCAGGATACACGAATCGAGTCTGGAATTAGTCGTCAACAGATACACCTTGGCAAGATACAAGAATCGGATCTTCGAACTCTTCAGACGTGCCCTGGCAGGATACAGGAATCGAGTCTGGAATTAGTCGTCAACAGATACACCCTGGCAAGATACAGGAATCGGATCTTTAAACTCTTCGGACGTGCCCTGGCAAGATACAGGAATCGAGTATGGAATTAGTCGTCAACAGATACACCCTGGCAAGATACAGGAATCGGATCTTCGAACTCTTCAGACGTGCCCTGGCAGGATACAGGAATCGAGTCTGGAATTAGTCGTCAACAGATACACACTGGCAAGATACAGGAATCGGATCTTCAAACTCTTCAGACGTGCCCTGGAAAGATACATGAATCGAGTCTGGAATTAGTCGTCAACAGATATACCCTGGCAAGATACAGGAATCGGATCTTTAAACTCTTCAGACGTGCCCTGGCAAGATACAAGAATTGAGTCTGGAATTAGTCGTCAACAGATACACCCTGGCAAGATACAGGAATCAGATCTTTAAACTCTTCAGACGTGCCCTGGAAAGATACATGAATCGAGTCTGGTATTAGTCGTCAACAGATACACCCGGGCAAGATACAGGAATCGGATCTTCAAACTCTTCAGACGTGCCCTGGCAGGATACAGGAATCGAGTCTGGAATTAGTCGTCAACAGATACACCCTGGCAAGATACAGGAATCGGATCTTCAAACTCTTCAGACGTGCCCTGGCAAGATACAGGAATCGAGTCTGGAATTAGTCGTCAACAGATACACCTTGGCAAGATACAGGAATCGGATCTTCAAACTCTTCAGACGTGCCCTGGCAGGATACAGGAATCGAGTCTGGAATTAGTCGTCAACAGATACACCCTGGCAAGATACAGGAATTGAATCTTCAAACTCTTCAGACGTGCCCTGGCAGGATACAGGAATCGAGTCTGGAATTAGTTGTCAACAGATACACCCTGGCAAGATACAGGAATCAAATCTTCAATCTCTTCAGACGTGCCCTGGCAGGATACAGGAATCGAGTCTGGAAAATAGTCGTCAACAGATACACCCTGGCAAGATACAGGAATCGGATCTTCAAACTCTTCAGACGTGCCCTGGCAGGATACAAGAATCGAGTCTGGAATTAGTCGTCAACAGATACACCCTGGCAAGATACAGGAATTGGATCTTCGAACTCTTCAGACGTGCCCTGGCAGGATACAGGAATCGAGTTTGGAATTAGTCGTCAACAGATACACCCTGGCAAGATACAAGAATCGGATCTGGAATTACGACAGTTGATAGCAATTATCTTTGTATTGACCTTTGTCCTAAAAAGACAAAACGTTATTTGTATGCAATGTCATGATGTATGATATGCGTGACGTTCTCAGAAAAAATGAGGTTGTGTGTTCATGATGCGTATATGCATGCTATAATGTATGAAGATGTGATGTTTATGAATGCATTTGTCTAGGAAAACAAATCCTTGACGGGTGCCGGGAAGTCAATTCCTGGGCTTGATGTTGAGGAGTAGAGCCTTGTTTCCGCTGGGGATGATAGTTGCAAGAATACCGGTAGGAGAAGATGACTCCGTTGGGGAATAAACTTGGCGAATAGATTACTCTGCGGGGAATGCTCTGTGGGGAAAGAGATGTACTTTGCTGAAGTTGATGATAATTCCGCTGGGGATACCATTGATGTGTTATGTTAGGGAATTTGATGAACTCCGCTGGGGGATAGGAAGACTTCGTCGGGGACGATCTTTCCGTGGCAATTGGCTGAGGATAACCCAGTTATATCCTGGTGGGGAAATAACCTTTGAATAAATCGGGGAGATACGTATGTACTCTGCGGGTGATAAGCTTCCAGAATCTACTGGGGATAAGCTTCCTGCTGGGGAGATTGATTGATCTTTCCTGGGGAGACTTTTGAGATTGGGCTGGGGAATGGCTCCATTGAACGTCTGGTATACCGCCGGGGAACTATCTTAGATCAAGACTGCCGGGGATGCCTATTAAGAATGTTTGTATACTCCGCTGAGGAATGTTGAGGTCTGCTGGGGATACCCAATTTCCTTGAGGCTGACAGTGGACTAACTCTGCCTGGGGAGAGTATCATTGACTTACTGGCTCACTCTCTGGGGAATTAAGATATCTTGGTTACATTCTTCAGCCGAATTTTCCTTGGTACCTTGGTGGACAGAGCGACCAGATCGCCTAGACAATTCTGATTGCCCCTGTTTCTGTGGGGGAAGGTACCTGTGGAGGTGCTAATAACTGCTGATTTGACAAATCTTCTTCTGGTAGGCAAGTGACGAGATGACGGGACATAGTCGTACGCTTTTGATCCCTAACTTTTGCCTGGACCGCCCTTTCGGGTTTTCAGTCCACCGGGATACCCATTTTTACCCAAGCCGCCTTTTCAGGTTTTCGACTTGCCGGGTGTACAGATTTTTATTTTTCATCCCTTATTTTTGCATGAACCCTTTTGGTTCGCCGGGAGGCCCTTATTTTTTCCTAGGTGTGTCAACCTAGCGGGTCTTTGATTTTGCGTAGTTTTTTTTTCTGACTATGTCCATGCTCTCAGAATGTAGGGAGTTGTCACTGTCAGTAGTGTTGTGTTTCCATGCTACCCGACGATGTCTGATCATGCAAGATTCGTTGCTGGGATTCATGTCCAATGCCCCCAGTGATTCTGATGGAGACTTTCCCCTGCTATTTGGCTTTTGAGAGATTCTCTGAATCTTGACTTAACTGCCCCAGATTATGGACGAAAATCAGGTATGCCCCTTGGTTGGAAGTGTTTCTTCCACTTGAGATAACCTTTTGTTGAGAAGATTTTTGTTCACAAGATGTTCATCGTGCGAATTTCTCTGTTGTTCGAACAAATAATCATATGCAAAAATTGTTATTTTAAGAATGCAAAGCTTATGTATGTCTTGAAGTTTTTGAAAATGCATCTTTTCGTAAAACAAGCAATTTTTGGAAAATGTGATGTCAACTCAAGATTTGACAGCAAGCCCTACAGGAGTCAGGATACCTTTTGTAACGGTATGCTTTCGAACTAACCCATGCTTCAGCTAGGACTTTTAAGGGTTATAACATAGCCTGGTTCACGGTTTAAGAAACAAAGGATAAAGGCTCAAATTTTATTTGTACCCACCCGCTCTTCGTGATGTTCTTCAATCCTAAACTCAGCTAATCGTGCGTTAGACCTTATTTGAGTCTTTGCTCTGATATTCCGGTGATGGTTCGGATACTGACAATTTATTTTGAATAGGCAGTCAATTCTTTTTTTGTTGAGGGTTTGTAGGACCTCTTTCTTTTTGATTTCGTTATCCCTGTTTTTTGCCTGAACTGTTTCTTTTGGTGATTACAGTCAGCGGGATGCCCCGGTTTTGTAAGTCTCCTTCATAGGTTTTGACTTACTGGGTTTTTATTCTTTGAGAGATGATGACTGCCTGTCTTTATGATTATTCGGAACCATCACTGTCTTTTGCTTTGGAAGGACTTCTTTGGTGCCATTTGTTATGCACTTGGATCAATTGAGAGAACTACCCTGCCCCAGGTTATGATTAAGGGTTTTAATTTTCGAAAATAAAAACTCCTACTTCTTTGGCTCGAAGGGGTTGACGAGGGATTATCTTCCTTATAACTCCAATGTTTAGGAATGGAAACAATGCCTGCACCTCATCAGCGAGGTTTGTCCAAAAGCATACTGTAAGGATCGTGGTATCGTTTTCGTCATCCTCCCTCAAGAGGCTTAGAATTATTAATTGAGAGTTGACATCAAAAAAAAAAATGGAAGCAGTTTGAATATAGCGAATGCGAATATATTGATTCAAAACAGACATATGTGATGCATTAATGCAATAACAGCGTTTGACATGATAATCGTTTGAACAATCAAAAGAAAATTACAACTTGAAAATTCTAATGGAAAAAAAGTCTTCTCATCTCAGGACTTATTACTTCAAATGGTGAATCCTGTAGGGATGGTAGAAGCACTCAGCCTGACCCACTTGGGTGAAATCCACTGCTCCTTCATTAATCAGGTCCTGGACCTTGTTCTTCAGAGCCCAGCAGTCGGCAGTGTCATGTCCAGGACTATCGGAGTGGTATGCACATTTTTTGTTGGGATGATAGTTAGGAGCAGAGATGTTGGGATTCCGGGGAGGAGCCCTTAGTGTAATCAGATTCAAACTCAACAGGTGTTGTAAAGCTTGAAACAGCGACACGTTGAGCTGGGTGAATTGCCTCCTGGACCTGCTAGGCTTACTCTGATTAACCTGTTGCTCTGGGCGGGGTTGTGGTTGGACCTGTGAAGTAGTAGCAGCTTGGAGAGGTCTATTCATTGAACCAAACCTTTGACTTCTTGGAGGCTGATTAATGACTTGGTCCCTGACTTGGACTGGTTGCTTCATGTCTTGATGAAGCTGACTGATCATGGTCCTTAACTCTTCTTGCTCCCGAGCTAAGCCTTGGATGAGAGCCATTTGCCCCAGCATTTGGGTTCTCATTGCATCCACCTCAGCTTGTAGATGTTTCAGCTGTTCGTCCTTGTCATCTTTGGGACTTTTCTTGGCCAAATTCCCCACGAGGAGTGCCCTCAGCTCTTCCTTCCCCTTGGATAGGCTTAGGAAGATCTCCCTGAACTGAGTCTCTTGAGCATGAAGACCCTGGTTATCTTGTTGGGAAGCCATTGCTGAAATAAACAGCGAAGAAGGTAAGTGACATGTCAAAAGGGTACCTGTTATGCAATGATATGTATGATATGCATGCAATGTTTTCAAGGATCTCGCGGGGTAAACAAGAAAATCGTTAAAATTTGAATTCGGTGGCTTGATTGAAGGAACTTCCTGTTGTTGAGAGTCCTTCTTCAAGAGTCAAGGCTCACCATATCGAGTGGGTCATAGCCCCTGACTTAAGTCATCAACCTTGGCTAGAGGAAAATAAATCCCCTTTTGCCCCTTGCTGGACATTTGATTCATCATGACCTGCATCACAAACCCTTGAGATCCTTGAAATGGATTAGTCTTTTATGCCGGATGCATGCAATGGTATGATGTTATGCTATGCATGGGGTAATATGGATAAACCCTGTTATGAGTCCAGATTAAGGACCGTAAACAAAACCTGCAAGGAACTCATGTGTCAGATAACAAGCATGCAAATAGTCAAATTTGAAGGCACACAAGTCACACAAGACATCGCTTAGAGTTCAGGCCAGCATGAATTTTGGGTACTACCCTCTTTCAGTTTCGTTGGTTAAGACCTGTCCTAGAAAATAGTAATCGGGTTCTAGAGGATCTCAATATCACTGACTACCCTCAATCGGTCATAACTCCAGCATCGCATTCTTTTCTTGCGGCCAGAACCATCGCGAGATTTTAGCCTCAATGAGTGTAGCATACTGCTACTGTTCTATGGCCAAGTTGGGTCATTTAAGGTTTTAAGGTCAGTTGGTGCTTAATGACTCCTCAGAAGACCCATATTCTCCTCGTTGCGACACAAGGGATGTCGGTACAGACCAAGGTGCCACACCAACGTAGCCACTGCTTCACCCGTGTCGGTCTACGCCGGACAGGTCCCTCACAGCTTATGCTACCTAACAGGGTATCCCCAGATCCGGGTTAGGATCTATGTAACTCCGATGCAATGCCCACAAATATAAAGCAAATAAACACAGCAATTGAAAACACAAGTATGAGTTATCCTAAGGTACACCTCACTTTCATAGTAAGTCCCCAGCAGAGTCGCCAGTTCTGTGATCGGTGGATTTAGAACTGACTGTTTAAAGCTGGTTCGCGAAATGTCACGGAAGCAAGAGTCGCCACCGTCTTTTATTTTCTCCAATATGGACAGGACAAAAGCACAGCAAAATTCCTTATGAGATAGTTTCTCGGTTCGGGAGGTAGATTTATAGAAAGGGAAGGTGTTAGCACCCTTTCTATCCATGGTTATCCATGGGCTCTTAGATACTTGCCCATTGTGTTTTCAAAATGTTTGCTTTTCAAGTGTGAGTGGGTTTGAAAAAGTTTCGTTTAAAGATTTCAGAATGACTCTTGTATCAGTCCTCAAGAGTGTTTGAAAAATTATTTTGAAAGCTTTTTGAAGGTGTCAGTGTGAAAAGGTTTTTGATTTGTTTTTGAAAAGAGCAAGTATCTATGAGTCATCTACCTACTCTAAGGAATTAAGCTGTGTAAATGTCCTTAAGGTAGTTCCATCCCACCATTGAGAGGTAGGTATCACCAACGTTGAAGGTGTTCGGGTCAATTCGTTTGTAGGGACAGTGTGGTCACCAGAGCAAGAGTAGGACACCTTAGAAGCTACCCTTATGCCCTTGATCCTTTTTAATCCGAGGCGACCGTTTCGAGGCAACTGGATCATGGACATAAGGACTTACTAAAACGTCCTATACTCGACGACCACGTTTCGAAGGTAAGGCAACAGGTGAGGCGTACCCTAGAAGTGGTGTGTGAATTTGTGTGTTATTTTCATGTCGATATTTATCTTTGATCATTGTATTGTGAGCTACGCTTGTTTTTAATTTAGCCATACATTCTTTCATGCAATTAGAATTTAAAAGTGCGAAAATTTAAATGCGGAAAGATAAATCCTACGCTATTACAAGGCGCGGGTCTATACATCGCCAAATTACAAAGACCCGTTTGGTAAAAATGCGGAAAGTAAAAAGACCTAATTACTATTACAAGCTTTGAGCAGTTACATAATATTCGGAAAGAAAAAGAATAACGTGCGAAAGAATAAAAATTAGGACGTCTGAGGGTTTTGACCCTTTTGAAATTAAATTGAAATTAAAAGCTAATTAATTATTTAATTAAGAAAAGAGACTGTTTTTATGTTTTTCTATTTGTGAAAATAAAGAATTTACAAGGAAACCCTAATTCTAGATTATTTTTAATTATTTAAGAAAATATTCAAGTTAAACCTAATTTACACTAATTAATTAAATTACATGTTTATTTACAAAAATATTTAGTAATTAATAATAATAATAATGAGAGAAAATTATTTATTAAAAAAAAGATGAAATATGTCAAAAACCCTAATTCTACCTATTTTAATTTATTAAAAAAAGTGTTAAAATTGAAACCTAATTTAACTAAATTAATTACTTAACATTTATTTACAAAAAAAAATATTAATGGTGAATTCAATATTAATAAAAAATAAACATTTTTTAGTTTCTGATTTATTATTGTGAAAATTATTTTATGGTAAAAAAGAAATAATTAAAACATTAAAAAGAATTAGAAAAGAAAATCAAATAAAAATTAAAAATGATGCAAACCATGGGGGGTATCAGGCCCATTTTGGAGGTTTCTTGGAGTAATTTGGCCCTTGAACACAAAGCCTGTTTTGACTTTTCCAGCTTGAGTGCATGTTCATTGACTGAGGTACATGGTAGGACTCCTTTTTTAGCCTTCAGATTGATCCTCATGAGTATGTGGCAGGCACAGGCATGAGCGTGCATGGTGAGCCATTGAGACTACGCTGCATTGGAACACATTACAACAAAAATTATGGATTAAATGGGGGGACCTGGGAATCGAACCCAGGTCCCAATACCTGCAGGACAACTCATCCACCAACTGAGCTAACGCGTGCATTTGTTAATGTAATGGAGTATAATTATTATAATAAAAAACAAAGTTAATGATATGAAACAAGAAAAAGCGCGCTAGATTTTGAATACTCCAACCATGTTATGACACGCTAGCTTCGTCTTAATCTTTGTACCTGCAATACAAGCAAATAGCGGGGGTTTTAAACCCCCACAAAATAGCACAGTGGAAAATAGAGAACACGCGTACAGGCAACATATATTAAACGCGAGGAGATGGTTTGCTTCGTCTCAATGTCACGAATTCAGTTGTACCAGTTTGAAAGCCTAATTTTGCCATATATGAGAACCCCTAATTTGGAGTTTTTGAAACCCTAGGTTTCATCCATGGCAGATTTGGATACAAGCATCGTTAGTTCAATTAAATGGTGCCATTCGCTTCAGAACATCATTGTTAGTGTAAATCAACAAATAAAACGCATGAATAATGCATGGAAATCAAAAATCGATTATGGACATATTCATGATAAGTGTGACTCTGTTCTACCGATTCTGGGAGTATGGGACTGGAAAATGGTTGCAATCGACTCCTAGCAATGTCAGGAAGGCAATGGAAGTGTTTGGAAGCCTTGAATCACCCTGCAACTAAGATTTTAGTTTTCAAGTTTTGGTGAAAATTTGGCAATTTGGTTATGGCCTCCTGAGCAGTTTTTCGTGTCTCTTTGCATTAGGTTAGGTTGTGCCTTTGTATCTGAACATAATTAGGTCAAAAAAACAAGCCCAAGGTCCATGAATTGATGTTTTGAATATTTAATTTTGTTCATATCTTTTCCAATCTTTTCCATGAAATTCTTGCCAAATATGAATGATATTGTCCCCTTGAGATGGTGCACGAAATCTTTTGAATATGATGAACATATTTGCTGCACAAAAAAGATTTGAAACCATTATTTGATTTTAAATTTAATTAAATGAATTAATAAGAATAAAAATTCAATTAATTAATTAAAAATAAGAAAATAAATCCCTTTGAGCTTAATGGGTCGTGCATATGCTTTGGGTAATGATTCAAGGAAGAAATTGAGGCCCATTATCATTTTTGAAGCTTTTTAGACAAAGTTGACTTTTCAAAATTCCCAAAAATTTCCCAACTTCTCCAAGGCATATCTTGCTCAATTTTGAAGCTATGATCATGTTCTTGGACATTTTGGAAAGGTCTTGAAGTCCTATAACCAATGTATTTGGTCCCATGTCATTTTTATTTACCAATCTCAAGTTATGGTCTTTGACTTAAAGTGCCTTTTTGTTGACTTTTGAAAATGACCTATAATGTTGAAATTGATAACTTTTTGTGAGAGCATTTCTTGGACTTTAAGTGTGAAGATGAGTTGTATGAAATGTCATCCTCTTCAAAATGAGCTTTGGATGGAATTTTTCTGATAAACCATGAGAAAGTTATTCCTTGGTCAATTTGCAGTTGACTTTTCAGCTGTCCAAAAATAGAAACTTTTGCATCTTGAGACTTTTTGAGCCATGCCTTGAGAAATCATGATCAAGAATTGATCAAATGATGAATGTGAGTTCAAAATAAGATGTTGACCAAAAATTTTGACTTTTGACTCCCAAATGACCATTTTGCCCCTGCAGTTGACTGTGAAGCAATTAGGGTTTTTGACTGTGCAACTTGATGCTGTGAGTCTTGAAACTTGACATATGGATGCTTGACAATGTACATAGGAATGTGGGACTTGATTGGACCCTTGAAAACCTTAATTTCTTTGTCAGAACCAAAACCCTAATTTTGATTGTGTTAGGAGGCAATTGGACTGTGCAACCCTTGAGGGATTTTGAATCATCTGGAGATTGATCTTGACAAATCTTGAAGAATATGGGAGGGAAAATTTTGGGGTACAACACAATGCTATCCCACTATTAGTGAGTAGGTAGCACCGTCGTTGGAGTTTAAGGTTCAATTCGAAAGAGGGACATACAGTCACTAAAGCAATGTTAGGACGCCTTAGTGGTAACCCTAATGTCTTAGATCATTTGTTTGAGGCAACAATATCCGAGGCAACCATTTCGAGGTGACTATGATCTTTTAGACAAGAGGGTGACCTCTAAAATGACCTATACTCAATGACCGTGTACGAAGGCAACCAAGTGAGGTGTACCCTAAGAGTGCGCATGTGTGAGTGTGTTGTTTTCAGTTATTTTTATCTTTGCACATGTTAAGGGTGATCTAATTTGATTTTAAGATTAAGCATTCAGTCTTATCATGCAAACCCTATTATCAAACATCTAGCAGTTATAATTAGCAGAAATTAAAGTGCGGAAATTAAAAATGCGGAAATTAAATTACAAGGCGTCGGGTATTTACATCGCCAAAAGCAACTCTTTGAAAAATAAAATAAAGCGGTAAATAAATAAATAGGTCCTAATTATCTATTACATACCGGAAGCAGATACATAAATTGGATAAGAAAAATAAAGCGCGACGCGAAATTAAATCGAATGCGAATTAGGGTTTTGACCCTTTTGAACGAAAATGCTTTTTTTTGTTATATTTTATTTGAGAAAAGAAATTAACTCTAAAATTAAATACTAAATTAATTATTAAATTAAATTAATTGATGAAAAAAAATAATAAAAGACACATTTTTGGAGTTTTTGTTAATTTAAGAAAGAAAATAAAATAATTAAATTAGTAGTTAAAACCTAATTAATTCTAATTAATTTTATTTATTTACAAAATAAATTAAAGTTTCCTAAAATTAAAACCTAGTTAATTAATTAAAATTTATTAAAGAAAAAAATAAAGTTCTTAATTTTAATTGGGCAAAATGATATTTTTGTGATTTTTGATAAAAAAAAATTAAATTAATCTAATGGTTAGAAAATTAATTAAGGAAAATAAAACAATTAAATTAAAATGAAAAAAAATAAGAGAAAGGAGGAATTGGGCATGATTTGAGGGTGTAGGTAGCAATTTTCTTGGCCCATTTGAAGCTGATCCGTGTGGACTTTTGGGATCATGTGTAGGCGCGTTGACTGGCTTGTGGTGGACCTTCAATATCTGACCACCAGATCTGGCCCTTTGGCCACCTGGCGCTTAGATTGGTGAGGGAGTATGGTGTGAATCTGGCCCATGCGCGTACAAAATCTCTTGAAAGAAAATAAGAAAATGCAAGTTGCTGGAGGCAGGGATCGAACCCCTGACCTCCAGCCTTGGAATGCCTTAAACGCTGATGTGTTGACCACTGGGGCGTGTTGTTGTTTTGGTTATAACAATGCAAATGAAATATAATATATAAAAATAAAGTTAATTTCCAGCAAACAGAAAAAACGGGCATTATTTTTTAATGGACTTATGGGAGGACGACAGCTCATCATCCCCTTCTTCCAAAACCTGTAAACTTTACCTGCGGATTTTTATCCGCAGCTAAAAGCATTGCTTCCTCATAAAACCGTTCTCAGGCCATGTAAACGCCTTCCAAGAACATGGTTGAACTCGTCTCAACCTACTGACCACAACCATAACCAATATGATGGCCAATTTTCCCTGAAACAGAAAACCCCCAAAACAAAAGACGAAACCCTAATAATGGTGGGTCTCGTTAAAGGTCACGAAAACGCAATTGAATGATACCAAATGCTTGAAAATGGTTTGTAGATTCAAAATATGCTATCAATTCATATCAACCATGCTTAAATTGAGAAATACGAAATCAAGAACAGATCCGTTTTACGAAGGACTTACAGCGCATATGAGGGCCTGAGAATGCCTGGTTTGGATTGGGTTAGCTTGTGGAGATGGCCAGCAATCGATTGGGACAAGTCTCAAGTCCTAAAAATGTCTCTAACCTTGATTTCGATCTCAAGATTTTTTGTGATTTTTGCAACTTTGGTTCTGCCTCTACAAGTGCTCTCTAACCCTGAATCTTGTATGATGCGCTTGCTTATGTATTGTGCATTGGATTAGGGTAACAAACTTTGTCCAAATCTCTCTCCATTAAGGCTTTGATGTTTGATTTGATTTGCCTTTACAAAATTTCCAAATTGGCTTGATTTCAATCTTTTTTGCACACAATTGATTTTATATGAATTTGATGATGGCCAGCTGCATAATGGAACCTGAAATTAACACAAAATCTTTGTTATCAATGCCTTTGGATTTTTATTTGATTTATTTTGATTTAAATCAAATTAATTCAAATAAAATAAAAATAATTAATAAAAAAATGACATGGACACATGGCCAGGGCTGGAGCACGTGGGCTACAATGCAATCTCAAAGAAAGTGAAAAAGAATGGGCCCATTTGGCAAAATTTGAAGTTTTGGGGATAGTTGACTTTTGGCAATTTTGCAAAAAAGTCCAACTTCAACAATGCATAACTTCTTAAATTTTTAACTTTTGGAAGTGTTCTTGGACTTTTTAGAAATCTTGAGATGTCCTATAACAAACCCTTTTGGTATAATATCATTTTAATATTCCATGCTCATGTTTTGAGCTTTGGCAAAAAAAGGTGTTTTTGTTGACTTTTCAAAATGACCTATAATATCCAAATTCATAACTTCTTGTGAGTGCATTTTTTGATCTTGGGATATGAAAATTGATTGTATGGAATTCCATCCTATTCAAAATGAGCTTTTGATGGGTCATTTCTCATAAATTATGAGAAATTTATGCTTGGTCAAAGTTGAGTTGACTTTTCCTGCAAAACCCTAATTTAGCAACTTTTGAATCTTGATGAATTTTGAGCAATCCTTGATGAATCATGATAAACCCTTGATCAAATGATGAAATATCCTTCAAATGATAATGTTGACAAAAAATCTTGAAGTTTGACTGTTTGTAGGTCACAGTTGACTTTTGCCTTAGCACAGTCGACTTTTGGACCTTTGAGCAATTGACTGAGCAAACTTCTTCTGCAAGGCTTGAAATTTGACATGGATGATCTTGAGAACATACTAGGACATTGGGGAGAACTTGAGGTCGTTTGTATTCAAGGATCTTGATGCAACACAAAACCCTAATTTAGGGTAGTCTGCCTTAGGAGATAGCTTGTCTGATCAATTCTTGAGCAACCTTGAGCAACATGGAGATTTTTCTTGCAATGTTTTGAGAAATATGGGAGGGAAAATTTTGGGGTACAACAGCTGCCCCTGTTAAATCTCCTTAAACCTGAGGATGTAGATTGGCTTTCATGCCTTTCGTGATCCGAAGGTGGAAGATGATTGAACACTAGAGTGCCCAGAAATTTGCACTCGCATGAAGTGGTATCAGCCTTGTGATGTCGGGAATGGGCTTACAGATGCCATTTGGAGATTGGTGACGAGGGGATGGGCTTAAAGATGCCATCTGAAGGAGTGTCGATCGCATAAGAGATTCCTTAGCGAGAGCTTGCATACCTGTTGTTGTGGAAGATTCCGTTGGGGGAGTATGATCTTTGTTGAGATTTAGGAACTTGCATGTACTTCAACTGAGAGAACACCTCTGCTGAGTTTTAAGAACTTGTCCTTAATTCAACTGGGGGAAACATCTTCGTCGAGATTTAAGAACTTGCCCGTAATTCAACTGAGAAAACTTCTCTGCTGAGATTTAGGAACGTGTCTGTAATTCAACGGAGGAACTTTGCTGAGATTTAGGACCTTGTCTGTAATTCAACTGAGAAAAACTCTGTTGAGATTTAAGAACTTGTCAGTAATTCGACTGGAGGGAAACATCTTCATCGAGATTTAAGAACTCTCCCGTAATTCAACTGAGAAAACTTCTCTGTTGAGATTTAGGAACCTGTCTGTAATTCAATGGAGGAACTTTGTCGAGATTTAGGACCTTGTCTGTAATTCAACTGAGAAAAACTATCTATGCTGAGATTTAAGAACTTGTCAGTAATTCAACTAGAGGAACTTTGTCGAGATTTAGGACCTTATATGTAATTCAACTGAGGATAACTCTGTTGAGATTTAAGAACTTGTCAGTAATTTGACTGAGGGAAACATCTTCATCGAGATTTAAGAACTCGCCCGTAATTCAACTTAGAAAACTCTGCTGAGATTTAGGAACCTGTCTGTAATTCGACGGAGGAACTTTGTCGAGATTTAAGACCTTATATGTAATTCAACTGAGAAAAATATCTCTATTGATATTTAAGAACTTGTCAGTAATTCGACTGAGGGAAACATCTTCATCGAGATTTAAGAACTCGCCCGTATTTCAACTGAGAAAACTCTACTGAGATTTAGGAACCTGTCTGTAATTCGACGGAGGAACTTTGTCGATATTTAGGACCTTTTCTGTAATTCAACTGAGAAAGATATCTCTGTTGAGATTTAAGAACTTGTCAGTAATTCGACTGAGGGAAACATCTTCATCGAGATTTAAGAACTCGCCCATAATTCAACTAAGAAAACTCTGCTGAGATTTAGGAACTTGCTGTAATTCGACGGAGGAACTTTGTCGAGATTTAGGACCTTGTCTGTAATTCAACTGAGGATAACTCTGTTGAGATTTAAGAACTTGTCGGTAATTCGACTGAGGTAAAAGCTTCATAGCTTTGAATTTTATGAGAACTTAACTGCATCCTTCCTGAAAGGTAAAGGTTAGTTGTAATGCATGATATGTATCAGGCAATGATGTTCTCAAAATAAATGAGATTGTGTTGTATGATGCGTATATGCATGTGTCATGATGTTATGGAAATGTAATGTTTTTAGCTGGGGAAAATAAATCCTGGATAGCTGCTGGAGAAAAGGGTTGAATTCTTCGTTTCTGCCGGGGATATCGAACGAAGATGATTGTGAGAATAAACCTGTAGGAGAGGATAAATCCATTGGGGGATAAACTGATGAGGAGACTACTCTGTGGGGGAAGAGATTCTCTGCTGAGGATTCCACTGATAAATTCCGCTGGGGATGAATTACTGTTGCTGGTGATACTGAATCATGTTGGGGATTGAATTCCTGTTTGTGAAAGGAAAGAACTCCACTGGGGATGATATTTCAGTTGCGACTTCACTGGGGATGACCTTTTAGGCTCTATTGGGGACAATCTTCCAAAGTCTATTGGGGATGATTCTCCATATTCCACTAGGGAAGCTTTTTCAGACAGCGCTGGGGAGAATTTTCAAACTCCACTGGGGATATTTTGTACTCCGCCGGGGATATTAAGACTTTTCAGTGCTGATGGTAGATAAACTCTGCTTGGGGAGAATATTATCGATTCATTCACAGTTGCAAGTCTCAACTGGGGAGAGTTAACATTATTGTCTTATCTTACTCTGTGGGGAGTGAAAGCACCTTAGCCATATTCTTCAGCTGAATCTACCTTTATACCTGGTGGATAGAGCAACTGTACATCTTGGACAAATCTTGTTTGCCCCTGTTTCTGATATTACCAGTAATCGTCTTTTGTTTCTCATGTAAATATTCATGAGCAACAATTAATGTCAAATGCATATATCAAAAATGAACATTGGACGTTTTTCGCAAAACAAAACAAAAAAGGAAAAATAGTTTGAAATTTCTCTGAAAATGAATTGTATTGATTTTGAAGTTTGGCCTGTAAATAGGCGTTTTTGTACAAGAGGCTGACGTCCTAGTAAGAGAACGCCGCCGAACAAACGAAGTTATACATTTTGTGAAAAACTAAACAAAACAGCTATGTGAATAATCCCACTGGGTTCCAACTCTGCTATTGTCTTTATGTCCTCGAGCATCTCATCACTTTACTACTTGGTTGAAGGTAGATCAAATTGATTAGTTCCGTTCGAGCTTGATCCAATGAGACATAGCGTTACGCTTTGATCCCTAATTTTTTCCTGGACCGCCCTTTCGGGTTTTCAGTCCACCGGGATACCCTTTTTTGCCCAAGCTGCCTTTTCAGGTTTTCGACTTGACGGGTGTACAAATTTTTCATTTTCATCCCTTATTTTTTCCCGAACCCTTTTGGTTCGCCGGGAAGCCCTTATTTTTTCCTATGCCAGTCGACCTAGAGGTTCTTTGATTATGCGTAGTATCTTTTCACTATGTCTTCATTGACGGGGTGAGGAAGGTCGTCACCATCCATGGTGGTTAGAATCATAGCTCCTCCTGAGAAAATGTTCTTAACCACAAATGGCCCTTCATAAGTAGGGGTCCATTTTCCCCTGGGATCACCTTGAGGTAGTATGACGCGCTTGATCACCAGATCCCCGACTTGATACTCTTGTCGTCTAACTTTCTTGTTAAATACCTTGATCGTCCGCTTTTGATACGTCTGACCATGACAAATAGCAGTAAGTCTCTTTTCGTTGATTAAATTCAGCTGATCAAGTCGGGTCTGAATCCAGTCATCTTCCCTCAAACTTGTATCCTTCATGATTCGAAGAGAGGGTATCTGAACTTCAATGGGCAAGACGGCCTCCATGCCATATACCAAGGAATAGGGTGTTGCCCCTGTTGACGTCCGCGCTAAGGTACAGTACCCATGAAGAGCAAATGGTAACATCTCGTGCCAATCTTTGTATGTCACCGTCATCTTCTGCACAATCTTCTTAATGTTCTTATTAGCCTCTTCAACAGCCCCATTCATCTTCGGCCAGTAGGGAGAAGAGTTGTGATGTTGTATCTTGAACTATTTGCAGAGTTCGGTGATCATCTTATTGTTGAGATTTGTACCATTATCCGTAATGATCCTCTCTGGTACACCGTATCGACAAATTAGATTATGCCGAATGAACCGTGCCACGACGTTCTTGGTTAAAGTAGAAAAGGAAGTTGCTTCAACCCACTTCGTAAAGTAATCAATCACTACCAGGATGAAACGATGCCCGTTGGACGCTGTAGATATGATCTCACCAATCATGTCAATGCCCCACATTGCAAAAGGCCACGGAGTTGTCAAGACGTTCAGAGGAACTGGAGGTATGTGCACTTTATCAGCATAGACTTGGAACTTGTGACATGTCCGAGAATGCTGATAACAGTCAGCTTCCATAGTGGACCAATAATATCCTGCCCGTAGGATTTTCTTTGCCATGGTGTGTCCACTGGAATGAGTTTCGAAAGTACCTTCATGTAACTCTACCATAATCCTTTCTGCCTCGTTCTTATCCATACATCACAGTAAGGTTGAATCATGGTTACGTTTGTAAAGAATGCCATTGCTGATGAAGAACTTTGCTGTGAACCTCCTCAGAAACTTCTTATCATTAACAGATGCACCCTCGGGGTAATCCTGAGCCTCGAGATACCTCTTTACCTCGTGAAACCAGGGCTTATCTGCTACCTCTTCAGTCTCAATGTCACAGCAATGTGCAGGTTCGTCCAATCTTTCAATGATAATCCGGGGAGCTTCGTTGTCCCAATTGACTTTAAACATAGAAGACATCGTAGCCAGCGCGTCCGTTAACTGATTCTCCTCTCTAGGGAAGTGTTCAAAGGTTATCTCCTCGAAATGTGGAAGCAACGTCAATACATACTCCTTGTAAGGAATAAGATTCGGGTGTTTCGTATCCCACCCGCCTTTGATCTGACTGATCACGAGAGCGGAATCTCAGAACACACTTAAGAATTTAATCCTTAGGTCAATAGCTACTCGAAGACCCATGATGCACGCTTCATACTCCGCCATGTTGTTTGTGCAGTTGAAGCATAGTCGGGCGGTAAACGGAATATGAGAGCCTTTAGGAGATATGATCATGGCGCCAATGCCATTACCCAAAGCGTTCAAAGCTCCATCAAAGTACATAAACCATCGGGATCCTTCCTCAGGTCCTTCATCCGGTCCAGGTTCTTCGAAGTCGGTTACTATCATGATATTCTCAGCCGAGAATTCGAAGTTCATAGACTGGTAATCATCCACTTCCTGATGTCCCAAATGATCTGCCAACACACTTCCCTTAATTTCCTTTTGGGTCGTATACTGGATGTCATACTCAGTCAAGATCATATGCCATCTTGCTATTCTTCCGGATAAGGCAGGCTTCTCGAAGATATACTTGATTGGATCCATCTTTGATATCAATAGAGTAGTGTGAGTCAGCATATACTGTCTCAGCCAGCGAGCAGCCCATGCCAAAGCACAACACGTTTTCTCGAGTAGTGAGTATCGGGTCTCACAGTCGGTAAACTTTTTGCTAAGTTAATAAATAGCATGCTCTTTTCGTCCAGACTCGTCATGCTGCCCCAGCACGCACTCCATTGAGTTGTTGAGTACTGTCAAGTATAAGATCAAAGGTCTCCCTTCAACCGGAGGCATCAGAATGGGTGGTTCTTGGAGATATTCTTTGATCCTTTCGAAGGCGGCCTAACATTCATCGTTCCATCTTACCACTTGATCTTTTTTTAGTAGTTTGAAGATTGGCTCACAAGTAGCAGTCAGGTGTGAGATGAATCGGGCAATGTAATTCAACCGTCCCAAAAAGCCTTTGACTTCTTTTTCTGTTCAGGGAGCTGGCATCTCCTGTATAGCCTTCACCTTTGCAGGATCCACTTGAATACCTTTATCGCTTACGATGAAACCCAACAGTTTACCAGATCTCACCCCGAAGGTGCACTTGTTCTGGTTTAACCTCAGCTTGTACAACTTCAACCTGTCAAATAACTTCTGAAGGTGGTCAAGATGTTCTTCCTAAGTTTGGGATCTTGCAATCATGTTGTCAACGTATACCTTAATCTCATGATGGATCATGTCGTGGAACAAAGCGACCATGGCGTGCTGATACGTTGCCCCAGCATTCTTCAATCCAAAAGGCATGACCTTGTAGCAAAAGGTACCCCATTGAGTAACAAAGGTTGTCTTATCCATGTCTTTGGGAGCCATTTTAATCTGATTATAACCAGAGAAACCATCCATAAAGGAGAAGACCTTATGTTGTGCGGTGTTGTCAACCAGAACGTCGATATGAGGCAGAGGGAAATCATCCTTGGGGCTCGCCCTATTCAGATCCCTATAGTCAACACACATTCAAACCTTACCATATTTCTTCGGCACTGGAACCACGTTGGCAACCCACTGCGGGTAAGAAGTAACTGCTAGAAAACCGGTATCAAATTGTTTCATAACCTCAGCCTTAATTTTCTCAGACATATCCGGGGGAATTCGGAGAACTTTCTGTTTCACTGGAGGATAGTCTTCCTTGGTAGGTAGGCGGTGAACCACAATATCGGTATCCAACCCAGGCATATCTTCATAAGACCAGGCAAAGATATCAACATAGTCACGCAGCATCTGAATCAACCGTCGCTTAACACTAGGCTCCATATTTGCACCGATCTTAACCTCTTTCTTGTCTACCTCTGTACCCAGATTTACTGATTCCACCGGCTCTTCATGTGGCTGTATGACCCTCTCTTCCTGAAGTAGCAGCCTAGCAAGTTCACCAGGCACTTCGCAATCATCTTCACCTTCGTCTTCTACTAAGTTGATTGGACTTTCGAAGTCATAACTGGCAGTAGTAGAGTCGTTACCAGCAGGATCTAGAGTGGATGTAGACCTGTATATGTGAGTGTGTGTAAAATAGCTGTTTTGCAATATATAATAAAAGAAAAACAAGGAGCGCAAAATTTGAAATGCAAGAAACATCCAATGCTTTTATTAATGATATATGGAGATGAAAAATATCAAGCCCTCACAAAAAAAGCCACGGTGCCTCGGGTAAGACACCGGGCCATAAAGTTTAAAAATTGTCTGTTACAAATTCAAAACAAAAGTCTCATTACTGGGTAATAAAAGAAATTGGCACGAAGTCTTTTGCCGTCCAATTGCTTAATCCACCATCGGTAGTCGGGTAGATCCAACTGTCACACTCAGACTCTTAAACATCGTCTTCAATGGCATTCACTCCTGAATTGCTGATAAACAGGGGAGGTCTTCTGATCCATGCAATCCGAACAGCCCTTTGAGCTTCTGCAGTGAAACCCAAACCAAACTTGTTAGTCTTATGTGCAAAATCAGGGAGTTGGCCCCAATTTGCACACCCACCTTTCTCAACAACAGCCCGGGCATCCTTGAAGGAAGCCATCTTCATTGGAGGATCTTCAATAACAGTTTCAGTTGACGCCAGCGTTTGGGGGACTTCTTCAAAATGTTGACACGGGGTTTCAATGAACTCCCCGTCCATTTCCACATACCGAAAAGAGTTGAGGTGGCTCACCATGTACTCCTCTTCTCCTCGCACTGTAACAATTTTCCCTTTTACTGGGTATTTCAGAATTTGGTGGAGCGTAGATGTTACTTCCCCAGCTTTGTGGATCCACGGGCGACCCCGCAAACAAGAATAAGATGGTCGGATGTCCATCACATAGAATGTAGATGCGAAAATCTAAGAACCAACCTTCACTGGAATATCCACTTCTCCGTGTACCATCCTCTTGGACCCATCAAAGGCCCTGACCACAATGTTGCTTGGTTTCAGCTCCAACCCTTCACAGTCTAACTGGTCCAACGCCTTCTTGGGTAACACATTCAGCAAAGACCCAGTATCCACCAACACGTGAGCCAGAGTAGTGCCCCTACATTCAATGGAGACATGCAGAGTGTCATTGTGATTCTTCCCCTTAGCAGTCAAGTCGGCGTCAGAGAAACCCAACCCGTTATCAGCAGTTAAACTTGCCACACAGTCTTTAAACTGATCAGCAGATGTTTCCTGGGGTACGTGTGCAGTTTTCAAGAAAGCAATCAGAGCCTTGGCATGGGCTTCTAAGCATAGTAACAGAGACAACATAGAGATTTTGGACAGGATTTGCCCCAGCTGTTCGACTACATTGTAGTCACTCTTTTTGATGATCTTCAAAATTTCCTCCATCTCTTGTCTAGAGGATTTAATAGTAATCTTCTTCGGTGCCTCCGTCCGAGCAGGCTCACCGGTGATCCCTTTTCCCCGAGTGTCAGATGACTCGACAACAGGGGTAAGAATCAGAACATGAACAGGGATAGCAGATGTACTGGCAGGTGTAATAATAACAGGCTTCCGAACAACTGGTGGAGAGATCTCAGGGGAGAAAAGTCTTCCACTGCGGGTGACTTTACTAGATCCCATAATATTGCTAACATCAGTATCAGCCTCTTCAGCATTCAAATCTTGTTTAACCCCGTGATAATATACATCAGCCCCGTAGTGCCATGGGACAACTTTATTTGACGTATAGGGGATAGGCCCTGGAATGGTAATAATCAGAGGAGCGATTCTTAGAACAGATGTAATTCTAACAGGCTTTCTCGAGGAAGCCTTGGAAGAATTGTCAAAAATGGTGATTATAGAAACTTCTTCAGTAGGAACCAAAGGAACAAAAGTCTTCTCAAACAAAATTTATTTATTATCCATCAGGCGTTGGACACCTGACTTCAAAAGATGGCAACCGGTAGGTAGGACGGAACACATACGAAAACCTTCGCCACAACCCGGAAATAAACTGGCTAACAGAAGGCTCTTCTTCACATTCATCAATGGAGTAACAATGTCTTTCACAGAAACCACAAATGAGTCTTCATCTACAGCATTTACTCCATGCTTGGGCATAGGAGTAGTCACAACATTAGGCCTTTCAGGTGCTTCAAACTCAATCTCCTTAGAATCAATCAAGTCCTGTACCTTATTCTTCAAAACCCAACAATCATTCGTATCATGCCCCGGGATATCAGAGTGAAAAGCACAATGGGCGTTCGGATTGTACATGGGTGATGTTGTGTTCGGATTCTTCGGGGCCTCCTTCGGAATCACCAAGTTGGTCTTTAATAACTGCGGCAGAATCTGAGACAGGGTCATATGAAGCTGAGTGAATTGTCTTCATGGTATCTCGGCCCTTGGCTGATTGTTGCGCTAAGGAGCAACAACATGTCTTGATATAACCACTGCATTGACTGCTTAGCGGTGCTCAGGTCTATTATGGCTCTTTACGCTGTAAACTGCGCTTGACTCCTTCTTAAAAGATTTCTTCTCGGTTCCTGATGAAGCACCCTTCTGTATTTTACCGCTCTTGATATCGGCCTCGATCCTTTCCCCGGTCATAATTAGCTCTGTAAACCCGGACGATGAACTTCCAATCAGATGGTTGAAATACAGACCAGACAGGGTCCCCAGAAACATATCTACTAACTTTCTGTCAGCCAGCGGAGGTTGTACTCTTCCAGCAAGGTCCCTCCACTTCTGAGCGTAGTCTTTGAAACCTTCACCCGCACCCATAGACATACCCTGAAGTTGGGTACGCATAGGAGTGAGGTCGGCATTGTATTGGTACTGCTTGTAGAAAGCAGCAGCCAAGTCTTCCTAATTACGGATACTAGCTCCTTCCAGCTGGTAAAACCATTCAAGCTGAGTCCCTGAAAGACTATCTTGAAAGAAGTGGATCCAGAGATTCTTGTCAGCGGTGTATGGTTGAATCTTTCTAACATACGAGCGGAGGTGCAGCTTTGGGCAGGAGACCCCGTCGTATTTAGCAAAGATTGGTTCCTTAAACTTATGGGGAATTACCACCCCAGATGACAAACCCAAATCTCCAAAGTCCAGACCAGGGACTTTCTGGACCTCCATTGCGCTCAACCGGTCTTCGAGTTGTTTATATCTATCCTCAGTCAGATGATACTGGTCTTCGTCAAAGTCAGTCTCGTTGTCAGAAACCACAGGGCTAGGAGCCCTCCTTTCTTCCTGATTTTCTCCCCCTCCAGATGAGTGAGTCAAATCAACCTCTTCCCGCAAATTGTTTCCAAATCTGCGACCCACATTCAGTAGGACCGCCTTCTTCTTCTTCTTCTTCTTCTTCTTCTTCTCTTTCAAGATAAGGGTCTTCAGATCTTGCTGACCCTTAGCCAGGTTCATGAACATCTCCTGGAACTAGGCATTTTGAGCTTGCAGAGCCTTGATGGCTTGATCAGTTGATGTTTCAGAAGACATGATGTGCTGAAATAAACAGCGAAGAAGATGAGAAACCTGTAAGGGTACCTGTGATGAAGTGCATGGGAATGATATGCATATGATATGATTTCAAAGACTTTAGAGATTCAAATTCGTAAGCCAAAATGAAACACACTTTTATTAGATAAAACTTGAATTCAATGTTCAACAGATGTCTTTAAGGCGTTACAAAAAAGGAAATACTGAAAAGTAAATTAGAACTAGAAATAGAAAAAGACATCAGCGCTCCCATGGTCGTTTTCCTTTGGTGCTGACATAGTCGTTGAGGGTCTGCTCGTTCTCCAGCTGCCTTTTCAACTTCAGAATCTTCCGCTCTTGCTCGTGATACTTTTCTCTGTATGTATCCCGCTCTTCCCTCAACTGCATCCAAGACCTCTTTAATGCCACAATGTCAGTAGGCATGTATGGATGGAGGATGGTAGGAGGAACCCCTTCTTCATCAGCAAGTTCAACTATCACAGGCAAGACAGCTTCGTAGGGCATCCCTAGCTTCTGAGCACGTGTATGAACCCACCGGAAATATGGCTCCATCGGAAGAGAAGTCCTCACACCTAACTCGTGCGGATCAGACCTGTGTACCCTATCCCAAGCTCGTATGAACCTGCGGCGATGCTCGTCAATATCCCCTTGGAATTCAAAGACAATGCTTGGCATCAGCAACTCATGAGGTCCTTCCCTCCTAGCTCGCCCAAACTGATGTAAGGCCAGACAAGGATTATAGGTGATCCCTCCATTGATTCCTAGAAGTGGAACATTGGGGTACTCCCCACAGCGATCAATAATAGCTACGTCTTCCATGCCTTTAGTAGTCCAGATGATGTCAGTGTGAGCTAGGGACATAATCTTGTAGGCCCAACCCATGCCTTCCTTGTTCTTCAAAACTGATTTGGGGAGGTGAGAAATAAACCACCTCTCCAGCAATGGTGCACAACACATAAGGGTTCCCTGTTTCCGAGCAGTACGGGCATAGAGGGTATGCAAAATATCACCCAAGAGAGTGGGTACTGGATTACCGGACATGAAAATCTTCACTGCATTCACGTCAACAAAGGAATCTGAGTTGGGAAACAGAACCAGACCATAAATAAGAAGATCCAGGATGTCCTCGAACGCCTGAAATTCTAAGTTGTCCCAGAACTGATTAGCCCGACCAACTAAGAATTTAGTTAAGAAGCCTTTTGTCCCACTCCGAGTTTCCCAATTAGACATTACCTCAACCTTTGTCAGATGGAGGGCTGAAGCAATCTCTTCCGGCCTAAGGACTTTCTCCCAACCTGTAAATGGGGTCTGCTATAAAATGGAGATACCAAATAGATCAGAGAACTCTTCCAAGGTAGGGACCAACTGGTAGTCCGGAAAAGTAAAGCAATGGTACAGTGGATCAAAGAACTGGACTAAGACACTCATCATCTGTTCATCCATCTTGGAGGTGACCAACCCAAGGAGGTGCCCATGTCTTCTGATAAAGGAAGAAGTATCTGGAACCTTTGCAACCAAATATCTAAGCTGAGTAGGAATCTGTACAAAGCTGATCCGAATAGTGTTTCTACGCATAGATGCCATGACCTACAAAACAGAACAAAGATGAATCCCATTGGTCTTTGAAATGGATAGTCCAATGCAATATGCATGCAATGTCATGATGCATGATGTCATGATAGAAACACACCACAAGTATTCACAAATAGCAAACATGGTAAGGGAAAACAAGTCACACAGATAGCCCTTAGATTTTAGGCTGGCAAGGAGTCTAGGTACTACCCTATTTTAGTTCAGTTGGTTCAAACCTGTCCTAGAAATAGTAATCAGGTTCTAGAGGATCTCAATATCACTGACCACCCTCGATCGGTCATAATTCAAGTTTAGCAACCTTTTCTTGCGGCCGGAATCATCGCGAGAGTTTGGTCTCAATGAGTGTAGCATACTGCTACTGTTCTATGGCCAAGTTGGTCAATTATAGGTTCTAAGGTCAGTTGGTGCTTAATGACCCCTTAGAAGACCCATATTCTCCTCGTTGCGCCACAAGGGATATCGGTACAAACTAAAGTGCCACACCAACGTAGCTACTGCTTCAACCGTATCGGTCTACGCCGTATAGTTCCCTCACAATTTATTGCTACTTACCTAAAGGGTATCCCCAGATCCGGGTTAGGATCTATAGTAACTCTGATTCAAGTCCACAAAGATAAAGCACACAAATCAAGCAATTGAAAACATTATGATGAACTATTCCTAAGGTACGCCCCACTTATTAACTCCCCTGCAGAGTCGCCAGTTCTGTGATACGGTGGAAGAACTGATTGTTTTTTGGAATGTTGGTTTGCGTTTTGCGTTTATTTTCGCAAAATGTCGCCGTAAGAAAGATCCGTCATCGTCTTTTATTTTATCCAACAAGGAAAGGAAAAAAGCACAGAAAAAGTTCCTTTTTCGAGATGTTTCTGAGTACGGGGTAGATTATAGAAAGGGAAGGTGTTATCACCCTTTCTATCCGTAGTTATCTACGGGCTCTTAGGTACTTGCTCATTGTTTTCAAAATTGTTTTCTTTGTGCTTGTGGGTTTTGAAAATTTTTTGTTTTTAACTTCGATTTAACTCTTGCTTCTGTCCTCAAGAGTGTAATGAAGTGTTTTTTGAAAACTTTGTTTGTAAAAGTGTAAGTGTGAAAAGGTTTTGGTTTTGAAAGAGAAAGTATCTAAGAACTATCTACCTACTCGAAAAAGGAATTATTCTATGCTAATTTCCTTTAGACAATGCTATCCCACTATTAGTGAGTAGGTAGCACCGTCGTTGGAGTTTAAGGGTCAATTTGAAAGAGGGACATACGGTCACTAAAGCAATGTTAGGACGCCTTAGCGGTAACCCTAATGTCTTAGATCATTTGTTTGAGGCAACAATATCTGAGGCAACCATTTCGAGGCGACTATGATCCTTTAGACAAGAGGGCGACCTCTAAAACAACCTATACTCAATGACCGTGTACGAAGGCAACCAAGTGAGGTGTACCCTAAGAATGCACATGTGCGAGTGTGTCGTTTTCAGTTATTTTTATCTTTGCACATGTTAAGGGTGATCTAATTTGATTTTAAGATTAAGCATTCAGTCTTATCATGCAAACCCTATTATCAAACATCTAGCAGTTATAATTAGCAGAAATTAAAGTGTAGAAATTAAAAATGCGGAAATTAAATTACAAGGCATCGGGTATTTACATCACCAAAAGCAACTCTTTGAAAAATAAAATAAATCGGTAAATAAATAAATAGGTCCTAATTATCTATTACATACCGGAAGCAGATACATAAATTGGATAAGAAAAATAAAGTGCGACGTGAAATTAAATCGAATGCGAATTAGGGTTTTGACCCTTTTAAACGAAAATGCTTTTTTTGTTGTTTTTTATTTGAGAAAAGAAATTAACTCTAAAATTAAATACTAAATTAATTATTAAACTAAATTAATTGATGAAAAAAATAATAAAAGACACATTTTTGGAGTTTTTGTTAATTTAAGAAAGAAAATAAAATAATTAAATTAGTAGTTAAAACCTAATTAGTTCTAATTAATTTTATTTATTTACAAAATAAATTAAAGTTTCCTAAAATTAAAACCTAGTTAATTAATTAAAATTTATTAAAGAAAAAAATAAAGTTCTTAATTTTAATTGGGAAAAATGATATTTTTGTGATTTTTAATAAAAAAATTAAATTAATCTATTGGTTAGAAAATTCATTAAGCAAAATAAAACAATTAAATTAAAATTAAAAAAAATAAGAGAAAGGAGGAATTGGGCCTGATTTGAGGGTGTAGGTAGCAATTTTCTTGGCCCATTTGAAGCTGATCTGTGTGGACTTTTGGGATCCTGTGTAGGCGCATTGACTGGCTTATGGTGGACCTTCAATATCTGACCACCAGATCTGGCCCTTTGGCCATCTGGCGCTTAGATTGGTGAGGGAGTATAGTGTGAATCTGGCCCATGCGTGTACAGAATCTCCTGAAAGAAAATAAGAAAATGTAAGTTGCTGGAGGCAGGGATCGAACCCTTGACCTCTAGCCTTGGAAGGCCTTAAACGCTGATGTGTTGACCGCTGGGGCGTGTTGTTGTTTTGGTTATAACAATGCAAATAAAATATAATATATAAAAACAAAGTTAATTGCCAGCAAACATAAAAAACGCGGGTTATTTTTGAATGGACTTATGGGAGGACGACAACTCATCATCCCCTTCCTCAAAAACCTGTAAACTTTACCTGCGGATTTTTATCCGCGGCTAAAAGCATAACTTCCTCCTAAAACCGTCCTCAGGCCATGTAAACGCATTCCAAGAACATGGTTGAACTCATCTCAACCTACTGACCACAACCATAACCAATATGATGGCCAATTTTCCCTGAAACAGAAAACACAAAAAACAAAAGACGAAACCCTAATAATGGTGGGTCTCGTTACAGGTCACGAAAACGCAATTGAATGATACCAAATGCTTGCAAATGGTTTATAGATTCAGAATATGCTATTAATTCATATCAACCATGCTTAAATTGAGAAATACGAAATCAAGAACAATGTGGTTTTACGAAGGACTTACAGCGCGTCTGAGGGCCTGAGAATGCCTGGTTTGGATTGGGTTAGCTTGTGGAGATGGCCAACAATCGATTGGGACAAGTCTCAAGTCCTGAAAATGTCTCTAACCTTGATTTCGATCTCAAGCTTTTTTGTGATTTTTGCAACTTTGGTTCTGCCTCTACAAGTGCTCTCTAACCCTGAATCTTGTATGCTGCGCTTGCTTATGTATTGTGCATTGGATTAGGGTAACAAACTTTGTCCAAATCTCTCTCCATTAAGGCTTTGATGTTTTATTTGATTTGCCTTTACAAACTTTCCAAATTGGCTTGATTTCAATCTTTTTTGCACACAATTGATTTGATACGAATTTGATGATGGCCAGCTGCATAATGGAACCTGAAATCAACACAAAATCTTTGTTATCAATGCCTTTGGATTTTTATTTGATTTATTTTGATTTAACTCAAATTAATTCAAATAAAATAAAAATAATTAATAAAAAAATGACATGGACACATGGCCAGGGCTGGAGCACCTGGGCTACAATGCAATCTCAAAGCAAGTGAAAAAGAATGGGCCCATTTGGCAAAATTTGAAGTTTTGGGGATAGTTGACTTTTGGCAATTTTGCAAAAAAGTCCAACTTCAACAATGCATAACTTCTTCAATTTTGAACTTTTGGAAGTGTTCTTGAACTTTTTAGAAAGCTTGAGATGTCCTCTAACCAAAACTTTTGGTAACATCTCATTTTGATATTCCATGCTCAAGTTAGGAGCTTTGGCAAAAAAGGTGTCTTTGTTGACTTTTCAAAATGACCTATAATGTCCAAATTCATAACTTCTTGTGAGTTCATTTTTTGATCTTGGGATATGAATATGGATTGTACGTAATTTCATCCTCTTCAAAATGAGCTTTGGATGGGTCATTTCGCATAAAGTATGAGAAAGTTATGCTTGGTCAAAGTTGAGTTGACTTTTCCTACAAAACCCTAATTTAGCAACTTTTGAATCTTGATGAATTTTGAGAAATCCTTGATGAATCATGATCAAACCTTGATCAAATGATTAAATATCCTTCAAAATTAGAATGTTAACAAAAAATATTGAAGTTTGACTATTTGTAGGTCACAGTTGACTTTTGCCCTAACATAGTCGACTTTTGGACCTTTGAGCAATTGACTGAGCAAACTTCTTCTGCAAGGCTTGAAATTTGACATGGATGATCTTGAGAAAATATTAGGACATTGGGGAGCACTTGAGGTAATTTTTATTCAAGGATCTTGATGCAACACAAAACCCTAATTTGGGGTAGACTGCCTTAGGAGATAGCTTGTGTGATCAATTCTTGAGCAACCTTGAGCAACTTGGAGATTTTTCTTGAACTTTTTTGAGAAATATGGGAGGGAAAATTTTGGGGTACAACACCCTACTCTCCACCGAGACATGTAGTGCGTCATTATGTTTTCTCCCCTTGGAGGTCAAGTCGGCATCGGAGAAACCCAGGTCATTGTCAGCTGTTAAACTAGCCACACACTCTTGGAATTGATCCACAGACGTCTCTTGTGGAACATGAGCCGTCTTCAGAAACTTTACCAAAGCTTTAGCATGTGCCTCAGAGCAAAGCAGTAAGGCTAACATAGAGATTTTGGAGGGGGTCTTCCCCAGTTGTCCTACCATATCATAATCACTTTTCTTAATGATCCTCAGGATTTCTTCCATCTCCCTCTTGGATGTCTCAGGAATAACTAGTGACTGAGCCTTCGTCAGGACAGGCTCCTCTTGAACATTCTTTCCTTTATTCTCAGCAGCGGAAGTAGGAATTGCATTGTCATTGTTGGCGGGTACACTTGCAGGTGCAATCACTGGTACATCTGTAATCTTCGGAACGACCACGGGTCCAGAGACTGCCTTTGGAGGCGCAATCTCTAGAGAGAAAATTCTCCCACTGCGGGTAATTTTGCTTGTTCCGGCAATGTTACTGATATCGGAATTGTCCTCCTCAGAGCTTTCTTCTTCAGCAGTCTCTTCAATCTGTTTGACATCATGATAGTAGATTTCTCCACCATAGTTCAATGGTACCATTCTATCTGATTTGTATGGGGCAGGCCCGGGCATTGTTATCTTCAACGGAGTAGTCATAGGAGCGGATGTAATCCTAACGGGTTTTTTAGGATCCCTGGAAGGATTGGCGTATATGGTTATTATTGAAACTTCGGGAACTGGAATGTGTGAAACAGGATCTTTCTCAAACAAAATTTCCTGGTTATCAATCAGTTGTTGGATACCTTTTTTAAACAAAGGACAGTCAAATGACGAGGACATGAAAGTATGGCAATCTTTGTCACAACCTGGGAACACCCTAGCCTTTAACAAATTCAACTTGATGGTTAGGAGAGGAGTTAACAGTTCATCCACAACAGAAACAAATAGGTCTTCCTCAATAGCACTAGCATTGTGTCCATGCCTAGGCATTGGAGCGGAGATAACATTCGGTTTTTCAGAAGCTTCAAATTCAACTTCCTTTGCGTCAATCAGATCTTGAATCTTGTTCTTCAGAGCCTGTGATACGGTGGGAAGAACTGACTATTTTTTTTGGAATGCTGGTTTGCATTTTGCGTTTGTTTTTGCAAAATGTCGCGGTAAGCAAGAGTCCCCACCGACTTTTATTTTATCCAACAAGGAAAGGAAAAAAGCACAAAAAAATTCCTTTTTCGAGATATTTCTCGGGTTCGGGGGGTAGATTATAGAAAGGGAAGGTGTTAGAACCCTTTCTATCCGTGGTTATCCACAGGCTCTTAGGTACTTGCTCAATTGTTTTCAAAATTGATTTTCTTTGTGTTGGTGGGTTTGAAAAAAAGTTTTTGTTTGAAAACTTCTATTTAACTCTTGCTTTTGTCCTCAAGAGCGTATGAAGTGTTTTTGAAAACTTTGTTCGAAAAAGTGTAAGTGTGAAAAAGATTTTGTTTTTTTTTTAAAGAGCAAGTACTAAGAACCATCTACCTACTCGAAAAAGGAATCGTTCTATGCTAATTTCCTTTAGACAATGTTATCCCACTATTGATGAGTAGGTAGCATCGTTGTTGGAGTTTGAGGGTCAATTCGAATGAGGGGCTTACGGTCACTAAAGCAACGTTAGGACGCCTTAGCGGTAACCCTAATGTCTTAGATCATTTGTTTTGAGGCAACAATATCCGAGGCAACCGTTTTGAGGCGACTATGATCTTTAGACAAGAGGGAGACCTCTAAAGTGACCTATACTTAATGACCGCGTACGAAGGCAACCAAGTGGGGTGTACCCTAAGAGTGCGCATGTGCGAGTGTGTCGTTTTCAGTTATTTTGTCTTTGTACATGTTATAGGTGATCTATGTCGATTTTAGGTTAAAACATTCATTCTTGTCATGCATCCCTATTATCAAACATCTAACAGTTATATTTTACGAAAAATAAATTGTAGAAATTTAACTAACTATTACAAGGCGTCGGGTATTTACATCACCAAAAGCAACCCTTTGAAATTAAAATGCGGAAAAATAAATAAAGCGATAAAAAATATTTAAATGGTCCTAATTATCTATTACATTCCGGAAACAAATACAATATTGAATAAATGGATCGCGTGCGGGAAAATTAAATTGAGCGCAAGTAGGGTTTTGACCCTTTGTTATTTGAAGAAAAGATTTTTTTTCGTTTGTTTTTGAATTAAGAAAGAAATTATCTAAGTTAATTATAAAATTAATAAATTAATTAATTAATTAATGAAAATAAATATTTTTGAGTTTTTGGTATTTAAAGAAATAAAATAAAATTAACTAATGTCAGTAAAAACCTAATTAAGCCTAATTGATTTTAATTATTTACAAAAAATATATTAAAGTTAATTCTAATTAATGGCCTAAATTAATTACTAGATTTGTTAAAAAAAAAAAATACTAAAATTTAATTTAATAAAGAAAATATTTTTTGGTTTTAATTTTATAAAGTAAAAAAAAGATTTGATTGGTTAGAAAATAATAAAAATAATTAAATCAAATAAAACAAAATAAATGAAATAATAGAAAGAGTTAGGGGGGGGGGGGGTCTGTGCCTGTTTGGAGTTTTGGGAAGCAAATTCTATGGCCCAGACGAGCTGGCCCTGGTTGACCTCCCTGGATTCCATACGCGCTGGTTGACTGGGTCTACGATGGACCATCATCTCTAGATCACCATATTTGGCCTATGGCCATCTGGCCATCAGATGCTTGAGGACGCATGATGAGCTTCACACTTGGAGACACATATGATCACCTGGAAAATAATAATAACAAAGAAGTGAAGGACCTGGGATTCGAACTCAGGTCCTATAGGCATTTGGAATGCTTGCTTCGCCACTAAGCCATTTGGTTTTACTTGTTAGTATATTAAACAATAGTAATAATAAGAGAAAATGTGTTATATGCCCGAAAAAATAAAAAATGCGCGCGTGTTTTTGAATCAACCATTGGGGTATTGACACGTCTCCGTCCCCTACCTCCAGCCACTGTAATATTTCCTGCGGATTTGGATCCGCAGCTAAATGCATAACTCGATCCAAAAATCACTTTCAGGCCATAAAAACGACCTTCAAAGACATGGTTAGGTTCGTCTCCCTCTCTTGAGTGCAACCATGCCTATCATAAGAATCAATTTCACTTGAAATACAAATCCCTAAAATCCAAAACGTAATCCTAGCCACGCTGTTATGAGGTTACAGTCCATATAAATGAAATTAAGTATTGCCAAAAGTTTAGAAATCTCATGAGGATCACAAATATATCAATGATTTGCCAGAATGATGCAAGAATAGAGAGCTATGATTTCGAATACATGGCTAAGAAACGTGATACTTACAGCGCGTTTGGGCGTGTATGGGAGCTTGCTTTGGGTTGGTTTCAACTCAGTGAACCTCCAGGAATTTATTGAGATCCTTCTTGGCTTCTGAGATCGCTTCTTGCTATGATTTCGAATTTCAAAATTTTCACCACTTTTCAAGTTTGGTTTTGATTATTCTTGAAGCCTCTAACCCATATTTCGTGTCCTTTGGCTTCTATATGTATCATGGAATGCATTAGGTCAAGAATCATGAATCCAATCTCTCTAAATCAATGCACCCATATTTGATTTGATTCACTTTTGAAAACTTGCCAAATTTGTCAAAAAATCATCTTTTTATACATGATCTTGTGTGATACGAATTTGATGATGATATTGATGAGAATCCAATCCTGAAAATTGCAAAATATCTCATGTAATCAAAGTTTGGGATTTTATTTGATTTAATTTGATTTAAAATGAAATAATTCAATAAAAAGTCAAATAAAATAATAAAATTGATAAATGGACACATAGCTGAAGCTAGGACACGTGGACAATGATGCAAGCTTAAATCAAGTGGAAAAAATGGGCCCATTTGACAAAATTTGAAGTTTTGGGGATAGTTGACTTTTGGCAATTTTGCAAAAATTCCCAACTTCAACCATGCATAACTTCTTCAATATTGAACTTTTGGAGGTGTTCTGGGACTTTTTAGAAAGCTTGAGATGTCCTCTAACCAATCCTTTTGGTCTAATATCATTTTGATATTCCATGCTCAAGTTATAAGCGTTGGCAAAAAAGATGTTTTTGTTGACTTTGAAAAATGACCTATAATGTCCAAATTTATAACTTCTTGTGAGTGAATTTTCTGATCTTGGGGTGTGAAGATGGATTGTAGGAAATTGCATCCTCTTCAAAATGAGATTTGGATGGGTCATTTCTCGTAAATTATGTTAAAGTTATGCTTGGTCAAAGTTGAGTTGACTTTTCCTGCAAAACCCTAACTTAGTAACTTTTGAGTCTTGATGAATTTTGAGCAATCCTTTGGTGAATCATGATCAACCCTTGATCAAATTATGAGCTATCCTTCAAAATGATAATGTTGGCAACAAATATTGATGTTTAACTACTTGTAGGTCACAGTTGCCATTTGGAGATTGTTGGTAGGAGGATGGGCTTACAGATGCCATCTGCATGAGTGTCGATCGCATAAGAGATTCCTTAGCGAGAACTTGCATACCTGTTGTTGTAGAAGATTCCGCTGGGGAAGTCTATCTTTTATTGAAATTTAGGGACTTGCCTGTACCTCAGTTGAGAGAACATCTTTGCTGAGTTTTAAGAACTTGTCCGTAACTCTACTGGGGGAAACATCTTCATCAAGATCTAGGAACTGTCTGGTCTTCAACGGAGTATACCGTTGAGATTGTAGAACTCGTCCACACTATGACGGAGGAAAATTTTCGAGATTGAGAACCTTATCTGAAATTCAACCGAGGATAATTCAGTTGAGATTTAAGAACCGGTCAGGTCTTCGACTGAGGGAAACATCTTCATCAATATCTAGGAACTGTCTGGTCTTCAACGTAGTATATCGTTGAGATTGTAGAACTCGCCCACACTATGACGGAGGAAAATATATTCATCAAGATCTAGGAATTGTCTGGTCTTCAACGTAGTATACCGTTGAGATTGTAGAACTCGTCCACACTATGACGGAGGAAAACATATTCATTAAGATTTAGGAAATGTCTGGTCTTCAACGTAGTATACCGTTGAGATTGTAGAACTCGTCCACACTATGACGGAGGAAAATTGTCGAGATTGAGAACCTTATCTGAAATTCAACCGAGGATAATTCAGTTGAGATTTAAGAACCGGTCAGGTCTTCAACTGAGGGAAACATCTTTGTCAAGATCTAGGAATTGTCTGGTCTTCAACGTAGTATACCGTTGAGATTGTAGAACTCGCCCACACTATGACGGAGGAAAATATCTTCATCAAGATCTAGGAACTGTCTGGTCTTCAACGTAGTATACCGTTGAGATTGTAGAACTCGTCCACACTATGATGGAGGAAAACATCTTCATCAAGATCTAGAAACTGTCTGGTCTTCAACGTAGTATACCGTTGAGATTGTAGAACTCGTCCACACTATGACGGAGGGAAACATCTTCATCAAGATCTAGGAATTGTCTGGTCTTCAACGTAGTATACTATTGAGATTGTAGAACTCGTCCACACTATGACGGAAGAAAACATCTTCATCAAGATCTAGGAACTGTCTGGTCTTCAACGTAGTATACCGTTGAGATTGTAGAACTCGTCCACACTATGACGGAGGAAAATATCTTCATCAAGATCTAGGAATTGTCTGGTCTTCAACGTAGTATACCGTTGAGATTGTAGAACTCGTCCACACTATGACGGAGGAAAATATCTTCATCAAGATTTAGGAACTGTCTGGTCTTCAACATAGTATACCATTGAGATTGTAGAACTCGTCCACACTATGACGGAGGAAAACATCTTCATCAAGATCTAGGAACTGTCTGGTCTTCAACGTAGTATACCGTTGAGATTGTAGAACTCGTCCACACTTCGACGGAGGAAAATTGTCGAGATTGAGAACCTTGTCTGAAATTCCACCGAGGATAATTCAGTTGAAATTTAAGAACCGGTCAGGTCTTCGACATAGCAGAGAACTTAACTGCCTCCTTCCTGAAAGGTAAAGGTCAGTCATATGCAATGCATGATATAGATCAAGCAATGATGTTCTCAAGATAAATGAGATTGTGTTGTATGATGCTTATATGCATATGTCATGATGTATGGAAATGTAATGTTTTAGCTGGGGAAAATAAATCCCGGATAGATGCTGGAGAATAGAGTTGAATTCTTCGTTTCCGCTGAGGGTGGCGAACAAAGATGATTGTGAGATTAGACCTGCAGGAGAGGATAATTCCGTTGGGGCATAAAACTGATGAGGAGATTACTCTGTAGGGAAGAGATGCTTTGCTGAGGATTCCACCGATAAATTCCGCTGGGGATGAATTACCGTTGCTGGTGATACTGAATCTTGTTGGGGATTGAATTCCTGTTTGTGAAAGGAAAGAACTCCTCTGGGGATGATCTTTCAGTTCTGACTTCACTGGGGATAACCTTTTAGACTCTAATGGGGATAATCCTTTGAGCTTTACTGGGGACAATCTTCCTTTGAACTCGGCTAGGGATATTTATTTTTATACTCCGCCGGGGGCGAACTTCCTGAGTCTACTGGGATGATTCTTCAACTCCACTGGGAAAGCTTTTTCAGACTGCGCTGGGAAAATTTTAACTCCACTGGGGGGTATCTTGTATTCTGCCGGGGAATATTCTTATACTCCGTTGGGGAATATTAAGATTGTCGGGGATACTAAGCCTTTTCAGTATTGACGGCAGATAAACTCTGCTTGGGGAGAATATTACCGATTCGTTCACAGTTGCGAGTCTCAGCTGGGGAGAGTTATCATTATTGTCTCTTCTTACTCTGCGGGGAGTGAAAGTACCTTAGCCATATTCTTCAGCTGAATTTACCTTGTACCCGATGGACAGAGAAATTGTAAAGCTTGGACAATTTTTATTGCCCCTGTTTCTGATATTACCAGTAATTGTCTTTTGTTTCGCATGTAAATATTTATGAGCAGCAATTAATGTCAAATGCATATATCAAAAATGAACATTGACGTTCTTTGCAAAACAAAACAGAAAAAGGAAAAACAGTTTGAAATTTATTTGAAAGTGAATTGTATTGATTTTTTAAGTTTGGCCTGTGAATAGGCGTTTTTGTACAAGGAGTTGACGTCCTAGTAAGAGAACGCCGCCTAATAATAGAATTTACACAATTTGTGAAAAACTATACAAAACAGCTATGTGAATAATCCCACTGGGTTCCAACTCTGCTATTGCCTTTATGTCCTCGAGCATCTCATCGCTTTGCTACTGGTTGAAGGTAGATCAGATTGATTAGTGTCGTTTGAGCTTGATAGTCGATACCGAAGTCTGGATGCAAGGTGATCCAATAAGACACAGTGTTACGCTTTGATTCGTAATTTTTGCATGGACCGCCCTTTTAGGTTTTCAGTACACCGGGATACCCTTTTTTGCCCAAGCTGCCTTTTCAGGTTTTCGACTTGCCGGGTGTACAGATTTTTTCATTTTCATCCCTTATTTTTGCTCGAACCCTTTTGGTTCACAGGGAAGCCCTTATTTTTGCCTAGGCCAGTCAACCTAGCGGGTCTTTGATTATGCGTAGTATCTTTTCACTATGTCTGCATTGACGGGGTGAGGAAGGTCGTCACCATCCATGGTGGTTAGAATCATAGCTCCTCTTGAGAAAATGTTCTTAACCACAAATGGCCCTTCATAAGTAGGGGTCCATTTTCCCCTGGGATCACCTTGAGGTAGTATGATGCGCTTGATAACCAGGTCCCTAACTTGATACTCTTGTCATCTAACTTACTTGTTAAATGCCTTAATCATTCGTTTTTGATACGTCTGACCATGATAGATAGTAGTAAGTCTTTTTTCATCGATTAGGTTCAATTGATCAAGTCAGGTCTGAATTCAGTCATCTTCGCTCAAACCTGCATCCTTCATGATCCAAAGAGAAGGTATCTGAACTTCAATGGGCAATACGGCCTCCATGCTATATACCAAGGAATAGGGTGTTTCCCCTGTTGACGTCCGTGCTGAGGTACGGTACCCATGAAGAGAAAACAGTAGCATCTCGTGCCAGTCTTTGTATGTCACCATTATCTTCTGCACAATCTTCTTAATGTTCTTATTAGCCGCTTCTACGGCCTCATTCATCTTCGTCCGGTAGGGAGAAGAGTTGTGATGTTGTATCTTGAATTGCTTGCAGAGCTCAGTGATCATCTTATTGTTGAGATTGGCACCATTGTCCGTAATGATCCTCTCTGGTACACCGTATCGACAGATCAGATTGTGCCGAATGAACCATGCCACAACGTTCTTGGTTACAGTAGCAAAAGAAGCTGCTCTAACCCACTTCGTAAAGTAATCAATAGCTACCAGGATGAAACGATGCCCGTTGGATGCCGTATGTCTGATCTCGCCGATCATATCAATGCCCCACATTGCAAAAGGCCACGGCGTTGTCAATACGTTCAGAGGTACTGGAGGTATGTGCACCTTATCAGCATAGACTTGGCACTTGTGACATGTCCGAGAATGCTGATAACAGTCAGCTTCCATTGTGGACCAAAAATATCCTGCCCGTAGGATTTTCTTTGCCATGGTGTGTCCACTGGAATGAGTTCCGAAAGTACCTTCATGTAACTCCACCATGATCCTTTCTGCTTCATTCTTATCCATACAACGCAGTAAGGTCGAATCATGGTTACGCTTGTAAAGAATGCCATTGTTGATGAAGAACTTTGTCGCGAACCTCTTCAGAAACTTCTTGTCATTAACAGATGCACCCTCGAGGTATTCTTGAGCCTCAAGGTATCTCTTCACCTCATGGAACCAAGGTTTATCTGCTACCTTTTCAGTCTCAATATCACAGCAATGTGCAGGTTCGACCAATCTTTCAATGATAATCCGGGGAGCTTCATTGTCCCAATTGACTTTGAACATAGAAGACATCGTAGCTAGCGCGTCCGCCAACTGATTCTCCTCTCTAGGGAAGTGTTCAAAGGTTATCTCCTCGAAATGTGGAAGCAACGTCAACACATACTCCTTGTAAGGAATAAGATTTGGGTGTTTCGTATCCCACTCGCCTTTGATCTGACTGATCACGAGAGCGGAATCTCCGAAAACACTTAGAAACTTAATCCTTAGGTCAATAGCAGCTCGAAGACCCATGATGCACGCTTCATACTCCACCATATTGTTGGTGCAGTTGAAACATAGTCGGGCGGTGAATGGAGTATGAGATCTTTTAGGAGATATAATCACGGCGCCAATGCCATTACCCAAAGCGTTCGAAGCTCCATCAAAGTACATAGACCATCGAGATCCTTCTTCAGGTCCTTCATCCAGTCCAGGTTCTTCGTAGTCAGTTACTATCATGATATTCTCATCCGGAAACTCAAAGTTCATAGATTGGTAATCACCCACTGCCTGGTGTGCCAAATGGTCTACCAATACACTTCCCTTAATTGCCTTTTGGGTTGTTTACTGGATGTCATACTCAGTCAAGATCATCTGCCATCTTGCTATTCTTTCGGACAAGGCAGGCTTCTCGAAGATATACTTGATTGGATCCATCTTTGATATCAATAGAGTAGTGTGAGTCAGCATATACTGTCTTAGCCGGCGAGCAGCCCATGCCAAAGCGCAGCAAGTCTTCTCGAGCAGTGAGTATCGGCTCTCACAGTCAGTAAACTTTTTGCTAAGGTAATAAATAGCATGCTCTTTTCGGCCAGACTCGTCATGCTGTCCCAGCACACACCCCATTGAGTTGTTGAGTACTGTCATGTATAAGATCAAAGGTCTCCCTTCAACTGGAGGCATCAGAATAGGTGGCTCTTGGAGATACTCTTTGATTCTTTTGAAAGCGGCCTAACATTCATCGTTCCAACGTACTACTTGATCTTTCTTCAGTAATTTGAAGATTGGTTCACAAGTTGCAGTCAGGTGCGAGATGAATTGGGCAATGTAGTTCAGTCGTCCCAGAAAGCCTCTGACTTCTTTCTCTGTTTGGGGAGCTGGAATCTCTCGTATGACCTTCACCTTTGCAGGATCCACTTGAATACCTTTATCACTTACGACGAAACCCAGTAGCTTACCAGATCTCACTCCGAAGGTGCACTTGTTCGGGTTTAGCCTCAGCTTGTACAACTTCAACCTGTCAAAAAACTTCTGAAGGTGGTCCAGATGTTCTTCCTCAGTTTGGGACCTTGCAATCATGTCGTCGACGTATACCTCGATCTCATGATGGATCATGTCATCAAACAAAGCAACCATGGCACGCTGATACGTTGCCCCAACATTTTTCAATCCAAAAGGCATGACCTTGTAGCAAAAGGTGCCCCATTGAGTAACAAAGGTTGTCTTCTCCATGTCTTCGGGAGCCATTTTAATCTAATTATAACCGGATAAACCATCCATAAAGGAGAAGACCTTATGTTGTGCCGTGTTGTCAACCAGAACGTCGATATGAGGTAGCGGGAAATCATCCTTGGGGATCGCCCTGTTCAGATCCCTATAGTCAACACACATTCAAACCTTACCATCCTTTTTCAGCACAGGAACCACATTGGCCACCCACTGTGGGTAAGAAGTAACTGCTAGAAAACCGGCGTCAAACTGTTTCATAACTTCATCCTTGATTTTCTCGGACATCTCTGGGCGCATTCGGAGGACCTTCTGTTTCACTGGAGGATAGTCTTCCTTGGTAGGCAATCGGTGAAACACAATATCAGTATCCAAACCAGACATATCTTCATAAGACTAGGCAAAGATCTTAACATAGTCACGCAACATATGAATCAACCGTTGTTTCAAACTAAGCTCCAGGTTTGCACCGATCTTGACTTCTTTCTTGTCTACCTCTGTACCCAGATTCACTGTTTCCACTGGCTCTTCATGTGGCTGTATGGCCCTCTCTTCCTGGAGTAGTAGTCTAGCAAGTTCACCAGGAACTTTGCAATCATCTTCACCTTTGTCTTTGGCTAAGTTGATCGGACTTTCAAAGTTATAAATGGTAGTAGCAGAGTCGTTACCAGTGAGATCCAGAGTGGATGTAGACCTGTATATGTGAGTGTGTGTAAAATAGCTGTTTTGCAATATATAATAAAAGAAAGACAAGGAGCACAAAATTTTGAAATGCAAGAAAACGTCCAATGCTTTTATTAATGATATATGTAGATGACACACATAAAGCCCTCACAAATGAAGCCACGGTGCCCCGAGTAAGACACCGGGCCGTAAAGTTTAAAACATTGTCTGTTACAAACACAAAACAAAAAGTCTCATTACTGGGTGATAACAGAAACATGCATAGAATCCTTCGTTGTCCAGTTGCTTAATCCACCATCGGCTGTTGGGTATATCCAGCCGTCAATATCAAACTCTTCATCATCGTCATCCCCGATAGCATTCACCCTTGCGTCATGCTTAGGCTTTTCTGGTGCTTCGAACTCGATCTCCTTTGCATCAATCAAATCTTGTACTTTGTTCTTCAAGACCCAGCAGTCATCCGTATCATGCCCCGGGCTATCAGAGTGAAAAGCACAGCGGGCATTAGGATTGTACTTCGGTGATGTTGTGTTGGGATTCTGCGGGGCCTCCCTTGGAGTCACTAAGTTGGTTTTCAATAACTGTGGCAGAATCTGAGATAAAGTCATGTTGATCTGAGTGAACTGTCTTCGAGGTCTCTCGGCCTTTGGCTAATTATTGCACTGAGGAGCACCAGCAGGTCTTGAAATAACAACGGCATTAACAACTTGGCGGCGTTCAGGTCTATTCTGGCTTTTCAAACTGTAAACAGCATTGGCTTCCTTCTTAAACAGCTTCTTCTCGGTGCCTGACGAAGCACCCTTCTGTATTTTACCGGATTTGATACCAGCCTCAATCCTTTCCCCGGTCATGATTAGCTCTGTAAACCCGGATGATGAACTTCCAATCAGATGGTTGAAATACAAACCAGACAAGTTCCCCAGAAACATATCTACTAACTCCCTATCAGCCAAGAGTGGTTGCACTCTTCCAGCGAGGTCCCTCCACTTCTAAGCATAATCTTTGAAACATTCACCCGCGACCATAGACATACCCTGGAGTTGGGTACGCGTGAGAGCAAGGTCGGCATTATATTGTTACTGCTTGTAGAAAGCAGCAGCCAAGTCTTCCCAATTATGGATACTGGCTCCTTCTAACTGGTAAAACCATTCAAGTCGAGTCCCTGAGAGAATGTCTTGAAAGAAGTGGATCCATAGGTTCTTATCAGCGGTGTACGGATGAATCTTCCTTACATACAACCGGAGGTGCAGCTTCGGGCAAGAAACTCTGTCGTATTTAGTAAAGGATGGTGCTTTGAATTTATGGGGAATCACCACCCCAGATGATAGACCCAGATCACCAAAGTACAGACCAGGCACTTTCTGAACTTCCATCGCACTCAACCGGTCTTCCAGTTGCTTGTATCTATCCTCAGCCGGAGGATACTGGTCTTCATCGAAGTCCATCTCGTTGTCTGAAACCATAGGGCTAGGAGCCCTCCTTTCTTCCTGACTATCTTTCCCTCCATATGAGGTAGTCAAATCAACCTCATCTCGCAAATTGTTTCCGAATCTGCGACCCATATTGAACAGGACCTTCTTCTTCTTCTTCTCTTTCAAGATAAGGGCCTTCAGATCTTGCTGACCCTTAGACAAATTCATGAATAATTCTTGGAACTGGGTGTTTTGTGCCTGTAGAGCCTTGATTGCTTGTCCAGTTGATGGTTCAGAAGACATGATGCTGAAATAAACAGCGAAGAAGATGAGAAAACCTGTAAGGGTACATGTTATGAGGTGCATGGAATGAAATGTGTATGATATGATTTCAAAGACGTCGAGAGATTCAAATTCGTAAACAAGAAATGAAACACACTTTATTAGATAAACTTGAAATCAAATTGTTCAACAGATGCCCTTAAGGCATTACAAGAAAGGAAATACTGAAAAGTAAATAAAAACTGGAAAGGAAATAATCAAAGGACAATCAGTGCTCCCATGGTCGCTTCTTGTCAGCGCGGACATAGTCATTGAGGATCCGCTCGTTCTCCAACTGTCTTGTCAACTTCTGAATCTTCTACTCTTGCTCGTGATACTTTTCTCGGTAAGTATCCCGCTCTTCTCTCATCTGCATCCAAGACCTTTTCAGTGCCCCAATGTCAGTGGGCATATGAGGATGGAGGATGGTAGGAAGAACCCCTTCTTCATTAGAGACTTCAACAATGATAGGCAAGACGACTTCATACGACATTCCCAGCTTTTGGGCACGGATATGAACCCATCTGAGATATGGCTCCATCGGAAGAGAAGTCTTTGGACCCAGCTCGTGTGGATCAGATCTGTGAACTCTATCCCAAGCTCTTATGAATCTGCGGCGTTGCTCGTCACTATCCCCTTGGAAATCAAAGATTATACTAGGCATTAGCAATTCATGAGGTCCTTCTCTTCTAGCTCGCCCAAACTGACTTAGGGACAAGCACGGATTGTAAGTGATTCCTCCATTGGTTCCTATCAGTGGAACATTGGGGTATTCCCCACAACGATCAATAATAGCCACCTCGTCCATACCCTTAATGGTCAAAATGATGTCATTGTGAGAGAGAGACATAACCCTATAAGCCCAGCCCATGCCTTCTTTGTTCTTTAAAACTGATTTGGGGAGGTGAGAAATAAACCACCTCACCAATAACGGAGCACAGCACATCAAGGTTCCCCGCTTCCGAGCAGTACGGGCATAAAGCTGATGAAGAATGTCACCCAAGAGAGTGGGTACAGGATTACCAGAGATGAAGATTTTCACCGCATTCACATTAACAAAGGAGTCAGAGTTAGGAAACAACTCCAAACCATATATTAGAAGAGCCAGAATATCTTCGAATGCTTGGAAATCTAGACTATCCCAGAAATGATTAGCCTTACCAACCAGAAACTTAGTCAAAAAACCCTTTGCTCCACTTCTAGTTTCCCAATTAGACATAACCTCAGCCTTTGTCAGATGGGGGGCTGAAGCAATCTCTTCTGGCCTAAGGATCTTCTCCCAGCCTGTGAACGGGGTCTGCTCCAGAATAGAGATACCAAGCAGATCGGAGAACTCTTCCAAGGTGGGGACCAACTGGTAGTCCTGAAAAGTAAAGCAATGGTACAGTGGATCAAAGAACTGGACTAGGACACTCATCATCTACTCGTCCAATTTGGAAGTGACCAAACCCAAGAGGTGACCATGTCTCCTGATAAAGGAGGTAGTATCTGACATCTTTGCAATCAATTCTTTAAGCATAGTGAGAACCTGGACAAAGTTGATTCGGGTGGTGTTCCTACGCATGGGTATCATGACCTACAAAATAGAATAAAGATGAATCCCTCCTGTCCTTGAAATAGGTTAGTCCAATGCAGGATGCATGCAATGTTATGATGTCATGATGTCATGATAGAAATCACACCACAAGTATCCACAAATAGCAAACATGGTAAAGGCACACAAGTCACACAGAGAGCCCTTAGATTTCAGGCTGGAAAGGAGCTTAGGTACTACCCTCTTTCAGTTCAGTTGGATCAAACCTGTCCTAAAAATAGTAATCGGGTTCTAGAGGATCTCAATATCATTGACTATCCTCGATCGGTCATAATTCTAGTTTAGCAACCTTTTCTTGCAGCCGGAATCATCGCGAGAGTTTAGTCTCAATGAGTGTAGCATACTGCTACTGTTCTATGGCCAAGTTGGTCAATTTAAAGGGTCTAAGGTCAGTTGGTGCTTAATGACCCCTTAGCAGACCCATATTCTCCTCGTTGCACCACAAGGGATATCGGTACATACTAAAGTGCCACACCAATGTAGCTACTACTTCAACCGTATCGGTCTACGTCGTACAGTTCCCTCACAGTTTATTGCTACTTACCTAAAGGGTATCCCCCAAATCCGGGTTAGGATCTATAGTAACTCCGATACAAGCCCACAAATATAAAGCATACAAGTCAAGCAATTGAAAACATTATGAACTATTCCTAAGGTACACCCCACTTATTAAGCTTCCCCAGCAGAGTCGCCAGTTCTGTGATACGGTGGGAAGAACTGACTGTTTTTTTTGGAATGATGGTTTGCGTTTTGTGTTTGTTTTTGCAAAATGTCGCGGTAAGAAAGAGTCGCCACCGACTTTTATTTTATCCAACAAGGAAAGGAAAAAAGCACAGAAAAATTCCTTTTTCGAGATATTTCTTGGGTTCGGGGGGTAGATTATAGAAAGGGAAGGTGTTAGCACCCTTTCTATCTGTGGTTATCCACGAGCTCTTAGGTACTTGCTCAATTGTTTTTAAAATTTCTTTTCTTTGTGTTGGTGGGTTTGAAAAAAAGTTTTTGTTTGAAAACTTCTATTTAACTCTTGCTTCTGTCCTCAAGAGCGTATGAAGTGTTTTTGAAAACTTTGTTCGAAAAGTGTAAGTGTGAAAAATATTTTGTTTTTTTTAAAGAGCAACTACTAAGAACCATCTACCTACTCGAAAAAGGAATCGTTCTATGCTAATTTCCTTTAGACAACGCTATCCCACTATTGATGAGTAGGTAGCATTGTCGTTGGAGTTTGAGGGTCAATTCGGATGAGGGGGTTACGGTCACTAAAGCAACGTTAGGACGCCTTAGCGGTAACCCTAATGTCTTAGATCATTTTTTTTGAGGCAACAATATCCGAGGCAACCGTTTCGAGGCGACTATGATCTTTAGACAAGAGGGTGACCTCTAAAGTGACCTATACTTAATGACCGCGTACGAAGGCAACCAAGTGGGGTGTACCCTAAGAGTGCGCATGTGCGAGTGTGTCGTTTTCAATTATTTCTTCTTTGTACATGTTATGGGTGATCTATTTCGATTTTAGGTTAAAACATTCATTCTTGTCATGCATCCCTATTATCAAACATCTAACAGTTATATTTTGCAGAAAATAAATTGCGGAAATTTAACTAACTATTACAAGGCGTCGGGTATTTACATCGCCAAAAGCAACCCTTTGAAATTAAAATGCGGAAAAATAAATAAAGCGATAAAAAATATTTAAATGGTCCTAATTATCTATTACATTCCGGAAACAAATACAATATTGAATAAATGGATCGCGTACAGGAAAATTAAATTGAGCGCAAGTAGGGTTTTGACCCTTTGTTATTTGAAGAAAAGATTTTTTTTTCGTTTGTTTTTGAATTAAGAAAGAAATTATCTAAGTTAATTATCAAATTAATAAATTAATTAATTAATTAATGAAAATAAATATTTTTGAGTTTTTGGTATTTAAAGAAATAAAATAAAATTAATTAATGTTAGTAAAAACCTAATTAAGTCTAATTGATTTTAATTATTTACAAAAAATATATTAAAGTTAATTCTAATTAATGGCCTAAATTAATTAATAGATTTGTTAAAATAAAATAAAATACTAAAATTTAATTTAATAAAGAAAATATTTTTTGGTTTTAATTTTATAAAGGAAAAAAAAGATTTGATTGATTAGAAAATAATAAAAATAATTAAATCAAATAAAACAAAATAAATGAAATAATAGAAAGAGTTAGGGGGTATGTGCCTGTTTGGAGTGATTGGAAAGCAAATTCTATGGCCCAAACGAGCTGGCCCTGGTTGACCTCCCTGGATTCCATACGCGCTAGTTGACTGGGTCTACGATGGACCATCATCTCTGGATCATCAGATTTGGCCTATGGCCATCTGGCCATCAGATGCTTGAGGACGCATGATGAGCTTCACGCTTGGAGACACATATGATCACCTGGAAAATAATAATAACAAAGAAGTGAAGGACTTGGGATCCGAACCCAGGTCCTATAGGCGTTTGGAATGCTTGCTTCGCCACTAGGCCATTTGGTTTTACTTGTTAGTATATTAAACAATAATAATAATTAGAGAAAATGCGTTATATGCCAGAAAAAAATAAAAAATGCGCGCGTGTTTTTGAATCAGCCATTGGGGTATTGACACGTCTCCGTCCCCTACCTCCAGCCACTGTAATATTTCCTGCGGATTTGGATCCGCAGCTAAATGCGTAACTCGATCCAAAAATCACTTTCAGGCCATAAAAACGACCTTCAAAGACATGGTTAGGTTCGTCTCCCTCTCCTGAGTGGAACCATGCATATCATAAGAATCAATTTCACCTGAAATACAAATCCCTAAAATCCAAAATGTAACCCTAGCCACACTGTTATGAGGTTACAGTCCATATAAATCAAATTAAGTATTGTCAAAAGTTTAGAAATATCATGAGGATCACAAATATATCAATGATTTGCCATAATGATGCAAGAATAGAGAGCTATGATTTCGAATACAGGGCTAAGAAACGTGATACTTACAGCGCGTTTGGGCGTGTATGGGAGGTTGCTTTGGGTTGGTTTCAACTCAGTGAACCTCTAGGAATTGATTGAGATCCTTCTTGGCTTCTGAGATCGCTTCTTGCTATGATTTCGAATTTCAAAATTTTCACCACTTTTTCAAGTTTGGTTTTGATTATTCTTGCAACCTCTAACCCATATTTTGTGTCCTTTGGCTTCTATATGTATCATGGAATGCATTAGGTCAAGAATCATGAATCTAATCTCTTTAAATCAATGCACCCATATTTGATTTGATTCACTTTTGAAAACTTGCCAAATTTGTCAAAAAACCATCTTTTTATACATAATCTTGTGTGATACGAATTTGATGATGATATTGATGAGAATCCAATCCTGAAAATAGCAAAATATCTCATGTAATCAAAGTTTGGGACTTTATTTGATTTAATTTGATTTAAAATGAAATAATTCAATAAAAAATCAAATAAAATAATACAATTGATAAATGGACACATGGCTGAAGCTAGGACACGATGGAAATGATTCAAGCTCAAATCAAGTGGAAAAAAATAGGCCCGTTTGACAAAATTTGAAGTTTTTGGGATAGTTGACTTTTGGCAATTTTGCAAAAATGCCCAACTTCAACAATGCATAACTTCTTCAATTTTGAACTTTTGGAGGTGTTATTTGACTTCTTAGAAATCTTGAGATGTCCTCTAACCAAACCTTTTGGTATCATCTCATTTGGATATTCCATGATCAAGTTATAAGCTTTGGCAAAAAAGGTGTTTTTGTTGACTTTCAAAAATGACCTATAATGTCCAAATTTATAACTTCTTGTGAGTGGATTTTCTGATCTTGGGGTGTGAAGATGGATTATAGGAAATTTCATCCTCTTCAAAATGAGCTTTGGATGGGTCATTTATCATAAAGTATGAGAAAGTTATGCTTGGTCAAAGTTGAGTTGACTTTTCCTACAAAACCCTAACTTAGCAACTTTTGAGTCTTGATGAATTTTGAGCAATCCTTTGGTGAATCATGATCAACCCTTGATCAAATTATGAACTATCCTTCAAAATGAGAATGTTGGCAAAAAATCTTGAAGTTTGACTACTTGTAGGTCACAGTTGACTTTTGCCCTAGCACAGTCGATTTTGGGACCCTTTGAGCAATTGACTAGCCAAAATTCCTCTACAAGGCTTGAAATTTGACATGGATGACCTTGAGAACATATTAGGACATTGGGGAGCACTTAAGGTCATTTGTACTCGAAGATCTTGATGCAACACAAAAGCCTAATTTGGGGTTGACTGCCTTAGGAGATGACTTGTCTGACCCACTCTTGAGCAACCTTGAGCCACTTGGAGATTTTTCTTGAAATGTTTTGAGAAATATGAGAGGGGAAATTTTTGGGTACAACAGAGCCCAACAGTTGTTGGTGTCGTGCCCTGGACTTTCTGAATGGTAAGCACACCTGGCATTCGGATGGTAGTGTGGAGATGTACTATTGGAATTTTTAGGGGCCTCTTTCAACATGGCAAGATTCAACTTCAGGAGATGTGGTAGGACTTGAGTATGAGTCATGTTAATCTTGGTGAATTGCCTTACAATCCTTTCCACCCCTTGCTGATTATTCCTCGGCTGATCATTTATCGGTTGGTTGTTTCTTGGCTGATCTAATGCAGACTTTTGAATCATAACAGCCCCCACCGTTGAACGGTGCTCGGTTCTTCCCTGATTCCTATGAGCATAGACAACAGACACTTCCTTCTTTCTAGTGAAGGGATTTTTTACAGCAAAAGAGGTAGACGCGTCTTCCTGAATTTTCCCACTTCTAATACCGGCTTCCACCCTCTCTCCAGTTAGAATTAACTCAGTGAAACCTGCAGAGGAGCTTCCAATCAGGTGATTAAAGAAAGTACCTGACAGAGTCTCCAAGAACATGTCCACTAGCTCTCTTTCAGATAAAGGTGGTTGCACCCTTCCGGCTAAATCCCTCCACTTTTGGGCGTAGTCTTTGAAGCCCTCATTGGACACCATAGCCATACTCTGGAGTTGAGTACGGGTTGGTGCCAATTCGGCGTTGTATTGATACTGTTTATAGAAGGCGGCTGCCAAATCTTCCCAATTATGCACATCAGACCTCTCCAACTAGTAGAACCAATCAAGTTGTGTCCCTGACAAACTGTCCTGGAAAAAGTGGACCCACAAATCTTTGTCAGCAGAATGTGGATGAATTTTCCTGACATAAGATCGTAGGTTCATCTTGGGACAAGACACCCCTTCATACTTGGAAAATAGAGATACTTTAAACTTAGGAGGGATTACTATTCCAGATACCAACCCTAACTCTTCAAAGTCCAGCCTCGGTACTCTCTGTATCTCCATAGCAGCTAGACGCTCTTCCAGATTTTTGTATTTGTCATCAGTCATAGGATACTGTTGTTCGGATTAACCCTCTTCTTCCTCTTCCTAAGCTTTAGATTCAGATGGTACCGCAGTCTGTTTACCTTTTCTCTCTCCTTCCTCAGAGGTTGATGGAAATTCCAAGGTCTGTCTGGCTTGTCCTTTAAACCTTCTGCCCATGATAACCACACCGGCTCGTTTCTTCTTCTTTTTCTCTTTCTCTTTCTCTAGTAGAGTCTTGAGCTCCTCCTGCCCCTTGGCTAAGGTCAACAGTAGCTGTTGAAATTGTGAATTCTGAGCTTGCAAGTCTTTGACTGTTTGTTCAATATCCACTTTACTGAAATAAACAGCAGAGAGATGAGGAAACTTGGTGTGAAGACCTATTTATGTACATGATGAATGATATGTACTCATTTAATGCTTTCAAGGATTTGAAAATCAAATTTTGTTTCAAACAAAAAGGAACAAACGTTATATTAATAAAATAGAATTTGTTTACATCAATGCCCCTAGGGCAAAATAGTACAAAAATCTAAGATAAAAAGACCTTGCGCATCCTCTTTGGTGAAATGTAGGTGTTGAGAGTCTGCTCTTCGTGGAGTCGACGAGTAAGTTCCAAAACCTTCTTCTTACTAGCGTAGAATTGGGCTTCAAAAGTATCGCGTTCTCCCTTGAGTTGTATCCAACTCCTTTGTAAATCTTCGAGTGATGTTGGCATGTTAGGATGTAGGAGGGTGTATGAAACCTCTCCTTCCTTAACAGGCTCTATAATCACAGGGAGAATGGAGGGGTAAGGCATCATAAGACTTTGGGCGCGGGTTCGTACCCACTTGAGGTAAGGCTCAAGGGGGATGGAATTCTTGTGTCCCAAGGTCTTACTGTCTACCTTATTTGGCATCCTTCAAGCTTGGATAAACCTTTGTCGAAGTCCTTGATTGTCGTTGTCGAAGTCGAAAACCAAGTCTGGAATCAGCATGTCATGTGGGCCATCCCTCCGGGCATAACCAAACTGTCTTAAAGCCAAGCAGGAGTTGTAGGTGATGCCTCCCATAATTCCAAGTAGAGGGACATTAGGGAATTCTCCATAATGGTCGACGATAATAACATTCTCTTTGGATCGAGAACACTAATGAATATCTGAATGTGTAAGAGTCATCAATCGTTGTGACCACCTCAAACCTTGCTCATTCTTCAATACTGATTGGGGAAGATGAGAAATAAACCATCTTGCCAGTAGAGGAGTGAAACACATGAGAACACCTCTTTTCCTCATTGTTCGAGTGTGAAAAGAGTGTAAGATATCTCCAAGTAATGTAGGCACCGGGTTACGAGCCATGAAGATTTTGACAGCACTCACATCTATGAGTTGGTCAGGGTTAGGGAACAAGACCATCCCATAGATGAGAAGAGCTACAATCTCCTCAAAAGCTTGTAAGTCCAAGGAATTCCAGCAGCTTTGGGCCTTATCAAACAAGAACTTTGCCAAGAAGCCTTTGACACCACTTCTAGTTTCCCAATGGGTTGTGACCTCAGACGAGTGCAAGTGCAGGGCTTGAGCAATCTCTTCTGGATTTGGATCTCTTTCTGTACTGTTGAAGGGTAGTTGATTGAGAATAGTAATCCTCAAGAGTTGAGAAAATTCCTCCAAAGTGGGCACAACTGGTAGTCAGAAAATGTGAAGCAGTGATGCAAAGGGTCAAAGAACTGGAAAAGAACTTTCATCATGTCTTCCTCTATGTTGGAAGTGACTAAGTTGAGAAGACGACCATGCCTCTTGGTGAATGGAGAATTCTCAGGAATCCTTGAAGCTAGCTCCTTTAGTTGTGGAGGAATTTTTACAAGGTTGACTTGGATGGTTTTCCTGCAAAGTGAATCCATAACCTACAAAATAGGAACAAAGATTAATTTCCAAAATCCTTGAAATGGTTAGTGGATGCATATGATGCTTCATGATGTCCATGATGTTATGCATAAGTATATATGTACAAGCAAATCGCACAAGTTCCTAGTTTAGGCTTGCATGGGGTTTCACAGGTAAGTACCCTCTTGAAGTTTAGTTGGCTCAACCTGTCCTAGAAATAGTAATCGGGTTCTAAGGAGCTCAATATCACTGGATTGTTTCCTTGTTCATTGTTTCAATTCATCCTCTTTACTGGCGAATAAAACATTCCAAGGAACCAACCCTCAATGAGTGTAGTATTGAGTATCTACCAACTTCGGCCTACACCAAAGCCGGTTATCTCACTACATCCTAAAAGGCCAAGTTGGTCAAGTAAAGGTTCTAGAAGTTCGTTAGTGTTTCATGACATCACTCAGCGGCCCCGTATTCTCTTTGATTGACTCAAAGGCTACTGGTACCCACAAATATGTCGCACTAACATAGCTATTTCTTAGACCGTGTTGGTATACCCCGCACAGTTTCCACAACATATTGCTATTTACCTATGAATGTTTCCCAAATCCGGGTGGAGGATTCAAACCCAAACAATAGAACCAAAGTATAAAGCAAACAAGGCAAATAATTTTAAGCAAATAAAGGTGATCTAAACCCTAAGGTAACCCCACTTTTACATTTAATCCCCTTCAGAGTCGCCAGTTCTGTGATACGGTGGGAGAACTGACTTGAGGTTTTGCGTTTCGTCACAAATGTTTCGGTTTAGCAAGACTCGCCACCGACTTTTATTTTATCCAAAAGGAAAGGTAAAAAAGCACAGGAAAGACCTTTGAGATGTTTTCTTGAGTTCAGGGGGTAGATTATGAAAAGGGAAGGTGCTAGTACCCTTTTCATCCATGGTTATCCATGGGCTCTTAGTTACTTTCTTAGATCACTTGCTTTGCTTTTGGAATTGTTTGAAATGGTGCTTTGTGTTTGGTGTGATTTTGAAAGTATTTTGAAAAGAGGCCTTTTGTTTAGGCAATCTTTGTAATGATTCTCGTTCGTGAGAATGTATACAAAGATGTTTGTCTTTTGAAAAATGTTTCAATGTTTTGAAAGTTGTTTCGAAATGTCTTTGAAATGTGTGTGTGAGTTTTTGAAAATAGCAAGGATTGTTTTGAAAAGAGCAAGTAACTAGGAACTATTTACCCTACTCAAATGTATTTCCTATACATTTTTATTCCTTTGACATTGTTGATTTACCATTTTCTTTGGTAAATAACCCTATCTTTGGATGTTAAACGGGACGGGCGTGGGTCATCGTATGACCATGATAGAAATGTTGCCAAGTATCTTAGCTTGTTTGAGGGACCAAGATCATTTTGTTTTAGGCAACCTTTTGATAGCGTCATCGAGGGACTATGATCTTTTGTTTTGTTTTATTTTGCCAAGATACTTTGCATGCATACCATGGCCATTTTTGTTTAGGCAACCAAGTGGGTGAAACCCTAAGGAGTGCTTGTGTACAATGTGTGTCATTTTACATGCATTTGTTTGTCTTGTATTAGGTCTTGTATTTGTTTGATTTTTGTCTTATCATGCAAACCCTAATTTTACTAAACATGTATATAATGCGATAAATTGCGTAAAATAAATCTAAGCTATTACAACAATTATTATAGGAGGGGGGATACAAGTTTTTGAATGGGGGATATTGCTCAAAATAAAACCCTAAAAATTATTACAACCCAATTGAATTATTGTACAATAAATAAATAAACAATTATTTAAATATGCAATAAAATGTATAGATGCAAAATGTTTTTGTATTTATTTTATGTATGAGAAAAATAAATTATTTAAGTCCTAAAAATAAGAAAAAAATAATATTGTTATTTTTTGAAAAGGGTGAAAAACCCTAGTTTTTGATTTAAAAGAAAATATGTTCTATATTATTCATTTTTGTCCATTTTTGTTTAAGAAGATAATAAATAAAATTATGTAAAAATTTTAAAATTATAATATGTATGAAAATAATATTTTATGTATAATAAAAATGTGTGGTATTTATTAAATGTGTTTACTATTTATTTAAGAAAATAAAGTTCTATTTATTTATATAAAACTATTTTTATATATGGAAAAAATAATTAAAATAAAATAAAAGTTGCAAAAAATTAAGAAAATATTTTTGTGATTTTTTAAAGTTCAGAAAAAATAAATGCAAGTCAAAAATATAAAATATGCAAGAAAAATGCAAAAATATAAGAAAATAGGTCAGGGGGTGCAAATAGTAGATCAGGGGGTGTGGAAATCAAAACAAACAGGCCCAAGCGCGCCAGGCCCAAGCCAGCTTCGTCCCTGTCCTCCAGCCAAACATTTGCGCGTGTTCTTGCCTTCAATCTGTAACTCTCTATTCTTTGCACAAAAACAAAAACTTGCAACATAAAAAATGTAGCTTGGAATCTCACGATTCCAATGATATAAAATTCATAATCTAACTCTCAAAGACCAGGGAGAATTTCAGTAGCCCTAATTTCTGACCTAGTTTTTTCATGAACTTCAAGCTTCAAATTCTCACTACTCAATTAATATAAATAATAACTATGCATATGTAAAGCTTCACCATGTTAAGGACTACATCTTTGCTTCACAAATCAAAGCTTTAGGACTCCTAAATAGAGAGATGGAGTTTTGAAAAATACCTTGTTCAGCTGAGTTTGGATATGGCAATGTGGGGACTTTAAGTGAGGCCTGAGGATCGTGTGAGCTTCCTTGAAGTTCCCTCAAGCTTTTCGAATGCTTAGCTGGCCTTGTGGATGCTTGAAACTCCATGTAGAAGTCAACCTGCAACCTTCAAGTTTGAAAATGGTGATGTCTGAAATAGAGGTTACAACAATAGGACAAGGGCTTGGATAGTTTGGATATGATGTGGATGAAGTGTTTCAAGTGGCAAGAGGCAAAACACACGAGCAAAATATGACTTGGCTAGGATTTTACAGAAGCTGCCCTGTTTGGGCAGAAATTTGTGTTTTCTGAGTTTTTGAGTGTTTCAGAGCATAAGCCTTCGTGTTCTAGCTTGCAACAAGTTTGTGTAGTTCTTTAGAATGAAGCCAAGTCTTCCCTTTAACAGATGTTCAAGTTCTGATCCCTTTTGCCAATTTGCTTGCATTTGAAGAAAAATTGAAGTGACTATGCAAAAGGCATGTACTAGCTACCTCAAGGGATGATAATAGTTGGTATACTTTGCTTAATTCATGTGGAAATTATCTGCACCAAGAGAACAAGTCCAAGGCTCAAGGCTGATACAGTTGGAAAAGCTTGCTTTATGAAAATGGCAATGTGCCCTTTATGCCATTTATGGATTAAACTCTTGTACAATGCTCCAAAGGTCAAAATAAATCCATTGTCCAATGAGTTTGCATTTAATTATGGAGTGTAGAAGTGATTTAGGACCTGTAATTCAAGGTACAAGCATGCTTGAATCTGATTTGCAACTTGGTGCATTGTGAAAATGGCTTGAACAAAAGTGATAAAATGCCATTTTCTCCTCTTTGATTCTCCATAACCACAAATGATCTTGGAGAGTTCTTTGACATTTTGTAAAGCTTAAAACATGCTATACAATCCATCTTTGAAATGCATCTTGAGATACCTCTTGGAACTAGGTGAAAAGTTGCCATGAAGTTAGGTCAAAAACCTGCCTAAACTAGGGCAAAATTTCACTAAGTTATTTAGTTTATGGATCCCTATTCACAAAATCATAACTTGAGATCCAAGCATCTTTTGGGAAAACTTTGTGAATAAAGGTTGTATATTTCATGTAGGACTACAACTTTAATGTTGGAAGTTTTCTTTGAATCCAATTGCATCATGGTGAAAAAATGGTGCAAAGTTAGGAAAAAATAAGAAATTTTTCATACTTAGAAAAATTCTAAGTTATGAAAAATTTCAAATTAAAACCCTAATTTGCAATTTTAGGTTTCTTGGCCAACAAGTTTCACATTTTAACATATCTTGATTAATTATGACCCTTGGCACTTGATTTTGACCAAAAAGTCAAAGTTTGACTTTTCAGTGTACAGTTGACTTTTGATTAGTTGACTGCAAAATTTATCTGTCAATTCTATGTACTTGAGATCTTTTGAACCATATGATTAGGTCAATATGATTCCATTGAGTCCTTGAAATTATGTTTGAACCCAATTGGTCATTGGATAGGTTAAAAATCAGAAATTGCCCTTCCACAGTCAAAACCCTAATTTTGACCATTTTGCCCTTTTGATGATTTAATCAAATTTCTTGAGGAGTTGTGATCCAAACTTGATCAAATGCTACATATGAGTCTAAAATGTTGTTGTGGATCAAAAATTATGAAGTTTGACTGTAAATTGGCCATAGTTCACTTTTTCCCCAATAGAGCTGATTTTTAGGTCAACTGTCCAATTGACTGGTCAAAAATGTGGTTCAAGGCTTGAAACTTGGTATGAGAAATCTTAGAGGTCCAACATGATGTATGAAAGTCACATGAAGCATTGATGGTCCAAAAATCCTTGTGCAAACTCAAACCCTAATTTCAGGTCATCAGTGTAATGGGATGTCTTGAGTTGAGCAAACTCTAATCTTGTCTTGAGTCCAAGAAGTCTTGTGAGGAAAATATTGATAAATGAGAGGGAAAATTTTGGGGTACAACAAACATCATTACACAATGCATACATCATGACATTGCATACAGATAACTCTTTACCTTTTCAGGAAAGATCAATCAACAGATTCCTTCTAGAGACAGTTCATATGTGATCCAAATATGGCTGACATTCTGATACTTATTCCAGGTTCCTTCTAGAGATAATTCAGATGCGATCCAGATATGGCTGACATTATGATACTTATTCCAGATTCCTTATAGAGACAGTTCAGATGCGATGCAGATATGGCTGACATTCTGATACTTATTCCAGATTCCTTCTAGAGATAGTTCAGATGCGATCTAGATATGGCTGACATTCTGATACTTATTCCAGATTCCTTCTAGAAACAGTTCAGATGTGATTCAAATATGGATTAAATTCTGATACTTATTCCATATTTTTTATAGAGACAGTTCATATGCGATCCAGATATGGCTGACATTCTGATACTTATTCCAGATTCCTTCTAGAGACAGTTCATATGCGATCCAGATATGGCTGACATTCTGATACTTATTCCAGATTCCTTCTAGAAACAATTCAGATGCCATCCAGATATGGCTGACATTCTGATACTTACTCCAGATTCTCTCCAAGAAATAGTTCAGATGCGATCCATATATGGCTGACATTCTGATACTTACTCCATATTCTCTTCTAGAGACAGTTCAGATGTGATCCAGATATGGCTGACATTCTGATACTTATTCCAGATTCCTTGTAGAGCCAGTTCAGATGCGATCAAGATATGGCTGACATTCTGATACTTATTCCAGATTCCTTCTAGAGACAGTTCATATGCGATCCAGATATGGCTGACATTCTGATACTTATTCCAGATTCCTTCTAGAGACAGTTCAGATGCGATCCAGATATGGCTGACATTCTGATACTTATTCCAGATTCCTTCTAAATACAGTCCAGATACGGTCTAGGTTCGGATGTCATTTTTTCACTCATTCAAATACAGTCCAGATACGATCCAGATTCGGATGTCATTCTGTCACTCATTCAAATACAGTCCATATACGATCCAGATTCGGATGTCATTCTGTCACTCATTCAAATACAATCCAGATACGATCCAGATTCGGATGTCATTCTGTCACTCATTCAAATCCAGTCCAGATACGATCCAGATTTGGATGTCATTTTGTCACTAATTTAAATACAGTCCAGATACGTTCCAGATTCGGATGTCATTCTGTCACTCATTCAAATACAGTCCATATACGATCCAGATTCGGATGTAATTCTGTCACTCATTCAAATACAGTCCAGATATGATCCAGATTCAGATGTCATTCTGTCACTCATTCAAATACAGTCCAGATACGATCCAGATTCAGATGTCATTCTGTGACTCATTCAAATATAGTCCAGATATGATCCAGATTCGGATGTCATTCTGTCACTCATTCAAATACAGTCCAGATACGATCCATATTCGGATGTCATTCTGTCATTCATTCAAATATAGTCCATATACGATCCAGATTCAGATGTCATTCTGTCACTTATTCAAATACAGTCCAGATACGATCCAGATTCAGATGTCATTCTATCACTCATTCAAATACAGTCCAGATACGATCTAGATTCGGATATCATTCTGTCACTCATTCAAATACAGTCCATATACGATCCAGATTCGGATGTCATTCTGTCATTCATTCAAATACAGTCCAGATACGATCTAGATTTGGATGCCATTTTGTCACTCATTCAAATATAGTCAAGATACGATCCAGATTCGGATGTCATTCTGTCACTCATTCAAATACAGTCCAGATACGATCCAAATTCAGATGTTATTTTGTCACTCATTCAAATACAGTCCCGATACGATCCAGATTCATATGTCATTATGTCACTCATTCAAATACAGTCCAGATACGATCCAGATTCGGATGTTATTATGTCACTCATTCAAATACAGTCCAGATACGATCCAAATTCGGATGTCATTTTGTCACTCATTCAAATACAGTCCATATACGATCCAGATTCGGATGTCGTTCTGTCACTCATTCAAATACAGTCCAGATACGATCCAGATTCAAATGTCATTCTGTCACTCATTCAAATACAATCCAGATACGATCCAGATTCAGATGTCATTCTATCACTCACTCAAATAAAATCCAGATACGATCCAGATTCGGATGTCATTCAGTAACTCATTCAAATACAGTCCAGATACGATCCAGATTCGGTTGTCATTCTCTCATTCATTCAAATACAGTCCAGATATGATCAGGATTTGGATGTCATTCTGTCACTCATTCAAATATAGTCCAGATACAATCCAGATTCGGATGTCATTCTATCACTCATTCAAATACAGTCCAGATACGATTCAAATTCAGATTTCATTTTGTCACTCATTCAAATACATTCCAGATACAATCACTTTTGGATGGCATCTTTAATCCCATCTCCAACAACTTTCCCTCAACCTTCCAAATGGCATCTTTAAGCCCATCTCCAACAACTTTCCCTCAACCTTCCAAATGGCATCTTTAATCCCATTCCCTCTACCATCAACCATCTTCGAGTGCAAATTTTCTGGGCACTCTAGTGTTCAATCATCTTCCACCTTCAAGTCACGAATGGTAGAATTACCAATCTAACTCTTCAGGTGTAAGAAGATTGAACAGGGGAAGCTGTTGTACCACAAAATTTTCCCTCTCATTTCTTAAAGAATCACCTTGGATCCTCAAGTTTGCTTCCATCCATTTCCAAGCCTTGAACTGCATTTTTTCAAGAAAATCGTCCACAAGGGCAAAATGGTCAAAAGCACACTGAAAAGTCAAACTTTGACTTTCAGATCAAATCAAGTTTCAACAATTTTATTTCATCAAGACATGAGATTTATTCATCAAAAAATCAAGCCTCAGAAGTTACTTTGGAAAAATCAAATTTTCTAAACATTTAGAAAAAATTTCTAAGTGTTAAGAGTATGTGATACTTCAGAACTTCTGAGCCAGTCTCCATGCAAGTGCAGTCAGAAGTTGAAAACATGGTTCAAAACATAGTCTTCAATCAGAACATGACTCTTCAGCGCATGGAGGTTACGTTTTTGATCTTCTCTGACCAGATTATCACCATAACACTTAGCAAATTCTGGACACTCTCAAGGCAGAGTGTGGTCAGAACTTCTCGGCAAGTTTTCACAAAAGCTTCAGTCAGAGTTTTCCAGGGTAATTCAAAGAAGGTTAAGAAGCATTCTGCAAGTTTCTAGAAAGTCTGAAATCTCCTTCAGAACATGCTGGAGCCAGAAGATAAGAGGATCAAAAGATTGGATGCTACGCAAGCTCATAACTTCTGATCCATAACTAAGCCTTGGTGTAGAATCTCACATTGTAGGATTTCTGCTTGTGATAAGTCTCATCATCATTTAATGCTCATTTAATGCTCACAACCACTTTCTGAGTCTTTATCCAAAGGATTTTCACCACATGTACCTCTACTGTCTTGGGATAGCAACTTTGATACTAAGCCCATGCTTTGCTTTTTGCTTTCCTTAATTCCTGCTGACAACCATCATGCTTGCTTCAAGAACAAGGCAGCGCTTTAGCATATGAGGGTTATATTCAACGCTTTGGTCAGAACTTGACCAAATCCCAAAACCTTGTTTATACAACCTACTGTAGACCTATAACTAACAACTAGTTCAGCCTACGCCTGCATCCCATAATTGCACCAAATTGGCATACGAAAACAGTGATGAAAAAGCAAAGGATCAGTATGCCAAAAGTGTTTAAAACTCATTTGTTTTTCCCCCCAAAACCATAGAAAATTCATCTATAAATACTTTACTCCATCACACATTCAAGGGGCTGGCTTTTGGAGAGAGAGATTGGCCAAAAGAGAGTGTTGTACCCCAAAATTTGCCCTCCCATATTCTCCAAGAAATTGCCAAGTCAAAGCTTCAAAATTCCCCAAGGGTTGCACAGTGCAAGGGTCTCCTAAACAGTCAAAATTAGGGTTTTGCTTCTGATCAAGAAAATGAAGTTTCCAAAGGTCCAATCAAGTCTCACATGCCTACAAATATGGTCAAGCATCCTCATACAAAGTTTCAAGACTTTCAGCACAAAATTGCACAGTCAAAACCCTAATTGCACTACAGTCAACTGTAGGGGCAAAATGGTCATTTGACAGTCAAAAGTTCAAATTTTTGGTCAACATATCATTTTGAAGCCACAAACATCATTTGATCAATGCTTGATCATGATTCTCAAAGTTTGGCTCAAAAATCATTAAGATGCAAAAGTTTCCTTATTTGGACAGCTGAAAAAGTCAACTGTAAATTGACCAGGGCATAACTTTCACATGGATTATCAGAAAAATTCCATCCAAAGCTCATTTTGAATAGAAAGAAATTTACTACAACTCATCTTCATACTTCAAGTCCAATAAATGCTCTCACAAAAAGTTATCAATTTCAACATTATAGGTCATTTTCAAAAGTCAACAAAAAGGGACTTTAAGTCAAAGGCCATAACTTGATATTGGTAAATCAAAATGACATGGGACCAAAGACATTGGTTAGAGGACTCAAAGACCTTTCCAAAATGTCCAAGAACATGAGCAAAGCTTAAAAATTGAGCAAGTTATGCCTTGTAGAAGTTGGGAAATGTTTGGATATTTTGAAAAGTCAACATTGATTCAAATGACCTAAAATTGCTAATGGGCCTATCTTTCTTCCACAATTCACTATCCAAAGCATGTGCACGACCACTTGGCCCAAAGGGAAGTATTTCTTCATTTTTTATTTATTTATTTGAATTTTTATTAATAATAAAACATTTAAATCAAATTAAATACATGAAAAATATTTAACCTAAGTTTTACAATCTTTTTGTGCATGAAATCTACTCAATAATTCGTGTATAATTAAATAGGGAAAGATTTGGATTGATTGGATCATGATTGATACAAAATTGCATAAAAAAGATTGAAAAAATAATGCTTGAAAATAAAATCTCATAAATCATCAAGGCATGGATTTTGATCAGAATTCTTAACCTAATTCATTCTTACATAAGCAGAGAACACAACCCTAATGCCATGGACCATTAAGCTGCGCAGAAAACCCTTGCACAAACTTGAAAATTTTGCCAAAAAACTCAATTCTGAAAACTCACTTGCAGGTTGATTCAAGCCTCCAAACTTGTTCCATTAGCTTCTTTGAGGATTATAGGACATATTCCAATCATTCCTCAAGCCCCATACTCAAGAAAACGCAAGATCACCATTGAAGTTGGTAAAGAAAAATTCTGAATCAGTTTCCATCATACATGCATTGTTAACATATTTTGTTGTTATTTTTGTGTTTAGAATAAAGTTTACAAGCTAATCATGTACTTTGATTGAAGTTTTACGCACTATATGCAAAGATGCCATTCTTGTTTTCTAGGGTTTACAGGACTTGGAATTAGGGGTTTTTGAATGAGGAAAAATTAGAACCCCTGAGTACCACCATTAACACGAGCGCGTTTGGACGAAGAAGACGGCACCCTCGCGCTCAATTTATGAGCATCCATGGCTTAATCGTTATTTTCTGATATGTTGTCTTAGGCAACGCGTGAAAACCGTTGCCAATGTTTTACATGTTTCAGGAAAAAGAAAACCACGCGAAGAAGATGATGACGTGTGGAGTGGTGATAGGCTGATTCAAATTTTCGCGCTGATTTCCACTAACCATTATTTTTTTCATTATATTATTCTTCAGTTATTTAATATACAAAAGCGTGTTGGTGGTTCAGTGGCAAGTGCATGCGTTGGCAATCCTCATGACCTGGGTTCGAGACCCAGGTCCTCACCCTCTTTCATATTTTTCTTCATATAATACTTCTATGCAGCTTCAACGTTGAAGACCATTGTACGCCCTCAAGATCAAACCATCCACGTGCCTATCAGGGTCAATCCAAAGGCATAGATTGGAGGAACACCATAAGCTTGAGTCAGCGCACATACACGTGTCCAGTAAAAGTCCAAACAGGCCAAAGTTAATGGGCCAGATTTCTCAAGATTAACCTCCACTTTGGGGACTGATACCCCCCTAGGTTTGCCATTTTAAATATTTTCTTTTGTATTATTTCTATTTTTTATTTTAATTATTGTGTTTAATTAATTAATTATTTTCACAAAAAATATAAAAAAAATACATAAAAATCAGAAAAGAGAAAAATAATAATTATTTTTATTTTTAGTGTTTTCCTAAATAAATTATATTAATTCATAAATTAATTAGTTTTAAACTAGGTTTCCAATTTCAATTCTTTTGATAAAAACCTAAAAAATATAGAATTAGGGTTAATTAATTTTTCATCCTTTTTATTTTTCTTTCATAAATGATTAAATAATTAAATATTTATTTTTGTAATTAAATTTGTATATAAAAATTAGGGTTAATTTAGGTTAAAATTCAATGTTTTCTTAATAAATTAAAAGCCACTAGAATTAGGGTTAGTATTTATTTTTAATTAATTCTTTTTTATATTAAATCCTAAAATACTAAAAAATACCAAAAACGTCTCCTTTTCTTTTTTTAATTAATTAAATCCATTTAATTTAATTTTGCAAAAAAGGGTCCAACGCCCTCGTTTCGATTTAATTCTTATTCGCATATTTATTTCATTTCTTTATAATATTTATGTATCTCTCCCAAGGCCATGTAACCTTTTAATCTTCTCGCACTTTTAATTCTTTACTTTCTTTATTTTCCTGTCAAATCGGGTCCTAGTTTAATTTTGGCGATGTGGACCCGCGCCTTTTGTAATAGCTTAGAATTTTTACTTCCTCGCAATATTTTAACTGTTAACAAATGGCATGAAAGAATGTATGGACAAAAATAAAAACAAGTGTAGAACACCAATAACATGACAAGATAAAATATCTGAATCTGACACACGAATTCACACACCACCCCTAGGGTACGCCTCGCTGTTGCCTTGCCTCGAAAGGTGATCGTCGAGTAGAGGATGTCTTAGTAAGTCCTCATGATCCGGGAACCTGGCATGAGGGTAGCTTCTAAGGTGTCTTCCTATTGCTCCGGTGGTCACCATGTCCCGAACCTCGAATTGACCCGAACACCTCCAACGGTGGTGCTACCTACCTCTCAATGGTGGGATGGCACTACTTTAAAGGACATTTACACAGACGAATTCGTTAGGGTAGGTAGACGACTCTAGATACTTGCTCTGATCTCAAAACAAATTCAAAAATACTTTTCACACCGACACCTTTTCAAAAAGCTTTCGAAAGCAATTATTCAAACACTCTTGAGGACCGATACAAGAGTCGAACTGCAATTTTCAAAGAAAATTTTTAAACCCACAGTTGAAAAGCAAACAAACCATTTTTGAAAACACAAGTGAGCAAGTATCTAAGAGCCCATGGATAACCATGGATAGAAAGGGTGCTAACACCTTCCCTTTCTATAATCTACCTCCCGAACCGAGAGCAATCTCTATAAGGAATTTTTCTGTGCTTTTGTCCTTTCCATTTGGAGAAAATAAAAGACGGTGGCGACTCTTGCTTCCGCGACATTTCGCGAACCAGCGTTAAACAGTCAGTTCCAGATCCACCGATCACAGAACTGGCGACTCTGCTGGGGACAAAACTTAAAGTGAGGTGTACCTTAGGGCTAGTTCATAACTGTGTTTTCAATTGTATTGATTTGTGTGCTTTATTATTGTGGGTTGCATGGGAGTTACATAGATCCTAACCCGGATCTGGGGATACCCTGTTTAGGTAGCATAAGCTGTGAGGGACCTGTCCGGTGTAGACCGACACAGGTGAAGCAGTGGCTACATTGGTGTGGCACCTTGGTCTGTACCGATATCCCTTGTGTCGCAACGAGGAGAATATGGGTCTTCTAAGGAGTCATTAAGCACCAACAACCTTAGAACCTTAATTGACACAACTTGGCCTTTAGAATTGTAGCAGTATGCTACGCCCATTGAGGCTAAACTCTCGTGATGGTTCTGGCCGCAAGAAAAGATTGCGATGCTGGAGTTATGACCGATTGAGGGTAGTCAATGATATTGGGATCCTCTAAGAACCCGGTTACTTTTGATAGGACAGGTATGAACCAACAAACTGAAAGAGGGTAGTACCTAGACCTCATGCTGGCCTAAACTCTAAGGGTTTCTCTTGTGTGACTTGTGTGCCTTTGTACTTGCCTACTTGCATGCTTGTTAGCTGACACATGAACTACTTGCAGGTTTTGTTTATGGTCCTTAATTAGGACTCATAACAGGGTGTACTAAGTTTCTTGCAGGTTTTGTTTATGGTCCTTAATTAGGACTCATAACAGAGTGTACCAAGTTTCTTGCAGGTTTTGTTTATAGTCCTTAATTAGGACTCACGACAGGTTTTACTTGAGTTTCCTGCAGGTTTTGGTTTGCAGTCCTTAACAAGGGCTCATAACAGGGTTTATCCATATTACCCCATGCATCATGACATCATACCATTGCATACATCCTAATCCATTTCAAGGATCTCAAAGGGCTCGTGATGCAGGTCATGGTGAATCAACTACCCCAGCAAGGGGCAAAGAGGATTTATTTTCCTCTAGCCAAAGTTGTCAGGGGCTATGACCCACTTGATATGGTGAGCTCTGACTCTTGAAGAAGGTTCCCCTAACCAAGGTTGTTTGGAAATTAAAACCAGATATGATGACTAAAGTCAGGGGCTATGACCCACTTGATATGGTGAGCTCTGACTCTTGAAGAAGGTTCCCCTAACCAAGGTTGTTTGGAAATCAAAACCAACATGATGACTAAAGTCAGAGGCTATGACCCACTGGATATGGTGAGCCTTTGACCCTTGAAGAAGAGTTCTCAACAACATGGGTGTCCTTCAATCAAGCTATAAATTCCAATGCTAACAAACTTTCTTGTTTACCCCGCGAGGTCCTTGAAAACATTACATGCATATCATACACATCATTACATAACAGGTATCTTTGTTGCAGGTCACTTACCTTTCTCGCTGTTTATTTCAGCAATGGCCTTCCAACCAGATAACCAGGACCTTCTCGCTCAAGAGACTCAGTTCAGGGAAATCCTCCTGAATCTATCCAAGGGGCAGGAAGAGCTAAGGATACTTCTCACGGAGACCTTTGTCAGGAATAGTGCTGAGGATGAAAAGCTGGAACACCTACAAGCTGAGGTGGATGCATTGAGGGCCCAGATGCTGGGGCAGGTAACTGCTATTCAAGGGTTAGCTCAAAGACAAGACGAGCTCTAGCTTCTCGTCAACCAACTGCTTCAGGATAACCAGCTGGGGCAAAAGTCTAAGGGTAAAAAGCCAGTCATCGTCCGACCACCTTTGAGACAAAGAGGCAAGGAGAGAGCTCCCCAAATGGCTCCAGTGTCACAAATTCAACATCACAACCAACAAAAGAGCGAGAGGAGGCAGTTCACTCGGCTCAGCATGACCTTATCCCAGATATTGCCACAGTTGCTGGAGACCAAGCTGGTAACTCTAAAAGAGGCTCCGAAGTTTCAAAATACAACGTCACCAAAGTATAACCCCAACGCTCGCTGCGCTTATCATTCTGATAGCCCGGGGCATGCTACAGAGGATTGTTGGGCTTTGAAGAATAAGATTCAGGACCTGATTGATGAAGGAGCTGTGGAATTCACCCAAGATGGCCAGGCTGAGTGCTTCTACCATCCCTACAGGAGGCACCATTTGAAGTAACAAGCCCGGAGATGAGAAGAATTTTTGTTCATTCGAATGTTCAAGTTGCAATTTCTTTTGTTCAAACATTTACTCATTGTTAAACATTGTTATTTCATTAATGCATCGCATATGTCTGTTTTGAGGCAATATATTCGTATTCACTATACGCAAATTATTTTCATATTTTTTCTGATGATCAACTCTTAAATGATAATTCTAAGCCTCTTGAGGGAGGATGACGAAAACGATACCACGATGTACAGTATGCTTTTGAACAGACCCCGCTGATGAGGTACAGGCATTGTTTCAATCCCTAAACACTGGAGTTATAAGGATGATAATCCCACGTCAACCCCTCTGAGCCAAAGAAGTAGGAGTTTTTATTTTCGAAATTCAAAGCCCTTCATCATAACCTGGGGCAGGGTAGTCTCTCAGTTGATCCAAGTTCATAACGAATGGCACCAAAAAGATCCTTACAAAACAAAGAAAGACAGTGATGGTTCCGAATAATCAATAAAGAAAGGCAGTCATTATCTCAAAAAATAAAAAACCCATTAAGTCAAAACCCATGAAGGAGACTTACAAAACTGGGGCATCCCGCTGACTATAATTCCAAAAAAGGAAACAGTTCAGGCAAAAAAAAAAAATAGGGATCATAAAAAAAAAAAAAAAGAGGTCCTACAAACCCTCAACAAAAGAAGAATGACTGCCTATTCAAAGTAAGTTATCAACATCTGAATCATCACCGGAAAATCAGAGCAAAGACTCAAACAAGGTCTAACGTATAATCAGCTGAGTTTAGGTTTGGAGAACATCACGAAGAACGGGTGGGTACGAAAAATTTGAGCCTTTATCCTTTGTTTCTTAAACCGTGAACCAGGCCACGTTATAACCCTTGAAAGTCCTAGCTGAAGCATGGGTTAATTCGAAAGCATACTGTTACGAAAGGTATCCTGACTCCTTAAGGCCTACGGTAAATACGGAGTTGACATCATGCTTTACAAACATTCACTAGTTTTATAAAAAAGAATGCATTTTCAAAATCTTCAAGACAGACATAAGCTTTGCATTTTTGATATAACATTGTTTGCATATGACTATTTGTTTGAACAGCAGGGAAATTCGCACGATGAATACCTAGTGAACAAAAGCACTTCCAATCAAGGGGCATGACATGATCATGGTCCATCATCTGGGACAGTCCAATCAAGATTCGGAGAATCTCTCAAAAGGCCAAATAGCCTGGGGCAAATCTCCGCCTGAGTCACTTGGGGCATTCTAATAACGAATCTCGCCTGATCAAACACCTTCTGGTGGCATGGCAAAATACTCCCAACAGGGGCAACTCTCTACATTCTGAGAGCGTGGACATAGTCGGAAAAAAATACTGCGCATGAAAAAGACCCGCTAGGTTGACATACCTAGGCAAAAATTAGGGCTTCCCGGCGAACCAAAAGGGTTCGGGCAAAAATAAGGGATGAAAATGAAAAAATCTGTACACCCGGCAAGTCGAAAACCTGAAAAGGCGGCTTGGGCAAAAATGGGTATCCCGATGGACTGAAAACCCGAAAGGGCGGTCCAGGCAAAATTTAGGGATTAAAGCGTACGACTATGTCCTATCATCTCGTCACCTGCCTAACAGAAGAAGGTTTGTCCATCAACCACTATCAGCACCTCACAGGTACCAAGGTAGGTTCAACTAAAGAGTATAACCGACATATCTTAATTCCCCAGAGAGTGAGCCAGCAAGTCAGCACACTCTCCTCAAGCGAAGCTATTATCAAACTTAAGGAAGTTGGGTATCCTCCAGCAGATCTCAACATTCCCCAGCAGTACATGCATTCTTAACAAGCATCCCCGGCAGTCTTGGTCTAAAGATTGTTCCCCGGAGGTATATCAAACATTCAGTGGAGTCACTTCCCCTGATACATCTCAAAACTTCCCCAGGAGAGTCCAGTCCAGTTTCCCCAGGAAAATTGGAATTCATCTCCCCCAAGCAGTAAGCTTATCCCCAGTAGATTCTGGAAGCTTATCCCCGCAGAGCACGAACGCGTCCGGCTTTATTCAAAAAGTTATTTCCTTAATAGGATATAACTGGGTTATCCTCAGCCAAAAGCCATGGAAAGATCGTCCTCGACGAAGTCTTGTTATCCCCAGCGAAGTCTATTAGCACTTCCACCACAACAAAAATATCCCCAGCAAGTTATTCTCATCAAACTCAGCAGAGTATCTCTCTCCCCACAGAGTCTCGCCCCCCAGCATGGTCGCTAGAGTATTTTTCTCCCCGCAGAATCTTCCATTTGCCAAGTTTATTCCTCAACGGAGTCACCTTCTCCTACCGATATTCTTGCAGTTATCATCCCCAGCAGGAGTAAAAGCTTATTCTTCAATATCAGCCCAGGAGTGACTTCCCGGCACCCGTCAAGGATTTTTTTTCCTAAAGACGAAGACATATGTTCCTAAATATCACATACATCATTATAGCATGCATAGACGCATCATATCATACCAATCTCATTTATGTTGAGAACATCATTGCTTGGTTCATATCATGCATTGCATATAACTGACTTTTACCTTTCAGGAAAGATTCAGCTAAATTCTCCATCATATTTCAATACCTAGACCGGTTCAGTTAATCGACTCCAAAGATTTCTTATCCAGTCCAAGGCCTTCTCTAGTCCAGCTAAATCGATTCCCAACAGATTTTTCCGATGAAGACTCAGTAGAAGTTATCAGGTTTTTCCTTTGGTTCTCTCCCCGACGGTGCGTGAGATGATAATTCCATTTTAGGTTTTTCTTTGAGATTATAATTTCCTATTGGTTCTCTCCCCGACGGTGCGTGAGATGATAATTCCATTTTAGGTTTTTCTTTGAGATTATAATTTCCTATTGGTTCTCTCCCCGACGGTGCGTGAGATGATAATTCCATTTTAGGTTTTTCTTTGAGATTATAATTTCCTATTGGTTCTCTCCCCGACGGTGCGTGAGATGATAGTTCCATTTTAGGTTTTTCTTTGAGATTATAATTTCCTATTGGTTCTCTCCCCGACGGTGCGTGAGATGATAATTCCATTTTAGGTTTTTCTTTGAGATTATAATTTCCTATTGGTTCTCTCCCCGACGGTGCGTGAGATGATAATTCCATTTTAGGTTTTTCTTTGAGATTATAATTTCCTATTGGTTCTCTCCCCGACGGTGCGTGAGATGTAATTCCCTTTGAGATTATAATTTCCTATGGTTCCCTCCTCGACGGTGCGTGAGGTGATAATTCCATTTCGGATTATAATTTCCTATGGTTCTCTCCCCGACGGTGCGTGAGATGTAATTCCATTTCAGGTTATAATTTCCTATGGTTCTCTCCCCGACGGTGCGTGAGATGTAATTCCCTTTCAGGTTATAATTTCCTATGGTTCTCTCCCCGACGGTGCGTGAGATGTAATTCCATTTCAGGTTATAATTTCCTATGGTTCTCTCCCCGACGGTGCGTGAGATGTAATTCCATTTCAGGTTATAATTTCCTATGGTTCTCTCCCCGACGGTGCGTGAGATGTAATTCCCTTTCAGGTTATAATTTCCTATGGTTCTCTCCCCGACGGTGCGTGAGATGTAATTCCCTTTCAGATTATAATTTCCTATGGTTCTCTCCCCGACGGTGCGTGAGATGTAATTCCCTTTCAGGTTATATTTTCCTATGGTTCTCTCCCCGACGGCGCGTGAGATGTAATTCCATTTCAGGTTATAATTTCCCATGGCTCTCTCCCCGACGGTGCGTGAGATGTAATTCCCTTTCAGGTTATAATTTCCTATGGTTCTCTCCCCGACGGTTATAATATCCTATTGGTTCTCTCCCCGACGGTGCGTGAGATGATAATTCCATTTTAGGTTTTTCTTTGAGATTATAATTTCCTATTGGTTCTCTCCCCGACGGTGCGTGAGATTTTATTCCCTTTGAGATTATAATTTCCTATGGTTCCCTCCCCGACGGTGCGTGAGATGATAATTCCATTTCGGATTATAATTTCCTATGGTTCTCTCCCCGACGGTGCGTGAGATGTAATTCCATTTCAGGTTATAATTTCCTATGGTTCTATCCCCGACGGTGCGTGAGATGTAATTCCCTTTCAGGTTATAATTTCCTATGGTTCTCTCCCCGACGGTGCGTGAGATGTAATTCCATTTCAGGTTATAATTTCCTATGGTTCTCTCCCCGACGGTGCGTGAGATGTAATTCCATTTCAGGTTATAATTTCCTATGGTTCTCTCCCCGACGGTGCGTGAGATGTAATTCCCTTTCAGGTTATAATTTCCTATGGTTCTCTCCCCGACGGTGCGTGAGATGTAATTCCCTTTCAGATTATAATTTCCTATGGTTCTCTCCCCGACGGTGCGTGAGATGTAATTCCCTTTCAGGTTATATTTTCCTATGGTTCTCTCCCCGACGGCGCGTGAGATGTAATTCCATTTCAGGTTATAATTTCCTATGGCTCTCTCCCCGACGGTGCGTGAGATGTAATTCCCTTTCAGGTTATAATTTCCTATGGTTCTCTCCCCGACGGTTATAATTGCCTATTGGTTCTCTTCCCGATACTGCGAAGATGGTAATTCCCACCAAGATTTTCTCAACGAGCGTTGTTGAAGTGAAAGTCACCCAAGGTTCTCTTACTGTTCATGCTGAGGTAGTAACCATCCCTGGTTCGTTCATCACCGTTTGAAGCTCCAGATCCAGCTCATGTAACCAGTCGGGACATATCTATACCAAGCATCTGAAAAACAGCTCCTGCAACATGGCAGGTAATCATTTTCTGTTTTGCAGGTACGCAAGTTCTCGCTAAGGAATCTCTTACGCGATCAACATCCAGATGGCATCTGTAAGCCCATCATCCTATTCATCAATCTCCAAATGGCAACTATAAGCCCATTCCCATCATCACTGCTACTATGTGAGCGCAAATTTCTGGGCACTCTAGTGTTCAATCATCTTCCACCCTCGGATTACGAAAGGCACGTCAGCCAATCTGCATCCTCAGGTCTAAGAAGATTGAAAAGGGGCAACTGTTGTACCCCAAAATTTGCCCTCCCATATTCTCCAAGAAATTGCCAAGTCAAAGCTTCAAAATTCCCCAAGGGTTGCACAGTGCAAGGGTCTCCTAAACAGTCAAAATTAGGGTTTTGCTTCTGATCAAGAAAATGAAGTTTCCAAAGGTCCAATCAAGTCTCACATGCCTACAAATATGGTCAAGCATCCTCATACAAAGTTTCAAGACTTTCAGCACAAAATTGCACAGTCAAAACCCTAATTGCACTACAGTCAACTGTAGGGGCAAAATGGTCATTTGACAGTCAAAAGTTCAAATTTTTGGTCAACATATCATTTTGAAGCCACAAACATCATTTGATCAATGCTTGATCATGATTCTCAAAGTTTGGCTCAAAAATCATTAAGATGCAAAAGTTTCCTTATTTGGACAGCTGAAAAAGTCAACTGTAAATTGACCAGGGCATAACTTTCACATGGATTATCAGAAAAATTCCATCCAAAGCTCATTTTGAAGAGAAAGAAATTTCCTACAACTCATCTTCATACTTCAAGTCCAATAAATGCTCTCACAAAAAGTTATCAATTTCAACATTATAGGTCATTTTCAAAAGTCAACAAAAAGGGATTTTAAGTCAAAGGCCATAACTTGAGATTGGTAAATCAAAATGACATGGGACCAAAGACATTGGTTAGAGGACTCAAAGACCTTTCCAAAATGTCCAAGAACATGAGCAAAGCTTAAAAATTGAGCAAGTTATGCCTTGTAGAAGTTGGGAAATTTTTGGATATTTTGAAAAGTCAACATTGATTCAAATGACCTAAAATTGCTAATGGGCCTATCTTTCTTCCACAATTCACTATCCAAAGCATGTGCACGACCACTTGGCCCAAAGGGAAGTATTTCTTCATTTTTTATTTATTTATTTGAATTTTTATTAATAATAAAACATTTAAATCAAATTAAATACATGAAAAATATTTAACCTAAGTTTTACAATCTTTTTGTGCATGAAATCTACTCAATAATTCGTGTATAATTAAATAGGGAAAGATTTGGATTGATTGGATCATGATTGATACAAAATTGCATAAAAAAGATTGAAAAAATAATGCTTGAAAATAAAATCTCATAAATCATCAAGGCATGGATTTTGATCAGAATTCTTAACCTAATTCATTCTTACATAAGCAGAGAACACAACCCTAATGCCATGGACCATTAAGCTGCGCAGAAAACCCTTGCACAAACTTGAAAATTTTGCCAAAAAACTCAATTCTGAAAACTCACTTGCAGGTTGATTCAAGCCTCCAAACTTGTTCCATTAGCTTCTTTGAGGATTATAGGACATATTCCAATCATTCCTCAAGCCCCATACTCAAGAAAACGCAAGATCACCATTGAAGTTGGTAAAGAAAAATTCTGAATCGGTTTCCATCATACATGCATTGTTAACATATTTTGTTGTTATTTTTGTGTTTAGAATAAAGTTTACAAGCTAATCATGTACTTTGATTGAAGTTTTACGCACTATATGCAAAGATGCCATTCTTGTTTTCTAGGGTTTACAGGACTTGGAATTAGGGGTTTTTGAATGAGGAAAAATTAGAACCCTTGAGTACCACCATTAACACGAGCGCGTTTGGACGAAGAAGACGGCACCCTCGCGCTCAATTTATGAGCATCCATGGCTTAATCGTTATTTTCTGATATGTTGTCTTAGGCAACGCGTGAAAACCGTTGCCAATGTTTTACATGTTTCAGGAAAAAGAAAACCACGCGAAGAAGATGATGACGTGTGGAGTGGTGATAGGCTGATTCAAATTTTCGCGCTGATTTCCACTAACCATTATATTTTTCATTATATTATGCTTCAGTTATTTAATATACAAAAGCGTGTTGGTGGTTCAGTGGCAAGTGCATGCGTTGGCAATCCTCATGACCTGGGTTCGAGACCCAGGTCCTCACCCTCTTTCATATTTTTCTTCATATAATACTTCTATGCAACTTCAACGTTGAAGACCATTGTACGCCCTCAAGATCAAACCGTCCACGTGCCTATCAGGGTCAATCCAAAGGCATAGATTGGAGGAACACCATAAGCTTGAGTCAGCGCACATACACGTGTCCAGTAAAAGTCCAAACAGGCCAAAGTTAATGGGCCAGATTTCTCAAGATTAACCTCCACTTTGGGGACTGATACCCCCCTAGGTTTGCCATTTTAAATATTTTCTTTTGCATTATTTCTATTTTTTATTTTAATTATTGTGTTTAATTAATTAATTATTTTCACAAAAAATATAAAAAAAATACATAAAAATCAGAAAAGAGAAAAATAATAATTATTTTTATTTTTAGTGTTTTCCTAAATAAATTATATTAATTCATAAATTGATTAGTTTTGAACTAGGTTTCCAATTTCAATTCTTTTGATAAAAACCTAAAAAATATAGAATTAGGGTTAATTAATTTTTCATCCTTTTTATTTTTCTTTCATAAATGATTAAATAATTAAATATTTATTTTTGTAATTAAATTTGTATATAAAAATTAGGGTTAATTTAGGTTAAAATTCAATGTTTTCTTAATAAATTAAAAGCCACTAGAATTAGGGTTAGTATTTATTTTTAATTAATTCTTTTTTATATTAAATCCTAAAATACTAAAAAATACCAAAAACGTCTCCTTTTCTTTTTTTAATTAATTAAATCCATTTAATTTAATTTTGCAAAAAAGGGTCCAACGCCCTCGTTTCGATTTAATTCTTATTCGCATATTTATTTCATTTCTTTATAATATTTATGTATCTCTCCCAAGGCCATGTAACCTTTTAATCTTCTCGCACTTTTAATTCTTTACTTTCTTTATTTTCCTGTCAAATCGGGTCCTGGTTTAATTTTGGCGATGTGGACCCGCGCCTTTTGTAATAGCTTAGAATTTTTACTTCCTCGCAATATTTTAACTGTTAACAAATGGCATGAAAGAATGTATGGACAAAAATAAAAACAAGTGTAGAACACCAATAACATGACAAGATAAAATATCTGAATCTGACACACGAATTCACACACCACCCCTAGGGTACGCCTCGCTGTTGCCTTGCCTCGAAAGGTGATCGTCGAGTAGAGGATGTCTTAGTAAGTCCTCATGATCCGGGAACCTGGCATGAGGGTAGCTTCTAAGGTGTCTTCCTATTGCTCTGGTGGTCACCATGTCCCGAACCTCGAATTGACCCGAACACCTCCAACGGTGGTGCTACCTACCTCTCAATGGTGGGATGGCACTACTTTAAAGGACATTTACACAGACGAATTCCTTAGGGTAGGTAGACGACTCTAGATACTTGCTCTGATCTCAAAACAAATTCAAAAATACTTTTCACACCGACACCTTTTCAAAAAGCTTTCGAAAGCAATTTTTCAAACACTCTTGAGGACCGATACAAGAGTCGAACTGGAATTTTCAAAGAAACTTTTTAAACCCACAGTTGAAAAGCAAACAAACCATTTTTGAAAACACAAGTGAGCAAGTATCTAAGAGCCCATGGATAACCATGGATAGAAAGGGTGCTAACACCTTCCCTTTCTATAATCTACCTCCCGAACCGAGAGCAATCTCTATAAGGAATTTTTCTGTGCTTTTGTCCTTTCCATTTGGAGAAAATAAAAGACGGTGGCGACTCTTGCTTCCGCGACATTTCGCGAACCAGCGTTAAACAGTCAGTTCCAGATCCACCGATCACAGAGAGAAAAGGAAATTATGAAACCTTCATAAAAATCCATAATTCTCATACACAAAAACAAACCTTTGTTCTTCACTTTGAATCAAAGAGCTTGACTTTTCCTCTTCTCTTGCTCTTGCTGACTCAGAACATCCAAAGGCAGCCACTCAAAGTTCTAAACATACGTTCTAGTTTCAAGGTAAGTCTCTCTGACTTTGCTTATTTTTCATTCTGAACATCATTAACATGTAAATATCATAGTATTAATGTTGTCCATATCATTGCATAAGTAGAAAAACTATGGATCAGAACTTCTAGAATAATGCTAGGCTCAGACTTAGGATCAGAACTTCTATAAACTGTTGTGTTGATTTGTTGTTTGTTAAAAAATGAATAAGTTATTATTGTGCTGATTAAAAGTCAAAATGTAACACAAAACTTCTGTTTTTCACTCACCATTTTAACACACAGAACTTCTAGGATTTTCTCACTATTTAAGCATGCAGAACTTGAGTTCTCTTCATTGTTTTAACACACAGAACTTCTATGATTTTTCTCACTGTTAACACACACATAACTTATGATGCTTACATGTTGATAACGCATTGAACTGCTGATGTTTACTCACTGTTTTAGCGTAACACAGAACTTCTGACTTTTGGTTCACTGGCTGAACACCACCCAGAACCTCTGTGTTTTCCATCTAACGTTTTTTGCAGGACTTCAGCACATAGCAACCCAGAACTTCTGTGTTTTCCCTCTAACGTTTTTTGCAGGACTTCAGAATGTACCAATCCAGAACCTATGTTCCCTTTACCTCTGACGTTTCTTGCAGAACCTCATACTATACCAATCCAGAACTTCTTATTCCATTGACGTTCCTTTTTGAGCCATCACGCGCCTAGCTTCAGAACTTCTGATCCTTGTTTATTTTTCTTGCAGTAGCACGCTGTTTCTGTATTTCAGTTATTTCCCTTTTCATCATCTTTAATATTAACATAAAAAGACAAAATATTTTCTTTTATTAACTAATTTATTTCTTTTTTTTAAGACAAAAAAACCGTTTTCTAAACAAGTCTTTTTTTTCTTTCTTATATTGTACATTTTAATATGGTTGTAATAGTAACTTAGGACTTATATTTACTTGCAACGCCCATTCATAAACTTGTACACCCCATCCCCTAATTATTGTAATAGCGTAGGACTTTACATTTCTGCACTTTTATTGCTTTCGTACATTGTTAGTAACTAGGGTGTGTATGGCAAGATAAAACCAACAAGTAGACCACCAAAAATCAAAGACAAATGCATGCAATCAAACACACTTGCACACAAGCACCCCTAGTGTAATCTCACTTGTTTCCTATCGGAAAAATAGTCATGTCCCTCGAACATGGGAATTTTAGCAAAAGACCCTCGATAAAAGATCGTAGTCCCTCAATGTTGCCTTCGGTAAATGATCTAGTCCCTAAATGAAATTGCTAAAATTTCCCATAAGTTGCCTTCTATGACTATACAAATGTCCCTACACCCGTCCATTCACATCCAACGATGGGGCTTCTTACCAAATCAATGGTAAGATAGCAACATCTAAAGGAGGAGGAAAAGCACATCTAAGACCTTTTGAGTAGGTAGATTCGCTCCTAGTTACTCGCTTGCTCACAACAAAAAACATTTTTATACACCCACACTCTCATCTTTGAACTATTTTCTAAACAAACACTTTGTATGCATTCTTATAGAAACGAGAATCATTACAAAGTTACATTTTCAAAATACTTTCAAAACCCACACCACAAGCACATTCAAACAAAAGCAAGTGATCTAGCGAGTAACTAAGAGCCCATGGAAAACCATGGATGAAAAGGGTGATAATACCTTCCCTTTTCATAATCTACCCCCCGAACTCATGAAAACATCTTTAAAGGTCTTTCCTGTGCTTTTTCACCTTTCCTTATTGGATAAAAGAAAAGTCAGTGGTGATTCTTGCTAACCGCAACATTTGCGAACACAAACGCAAAACCTCAAGTCAGTTCTCCCACTGTATCACAAGGGCTATGAGAAGGAACCTGGATAGTAGGGTTACTTCGATATGTAAGCCTGGATAGTAGGGCAGTGAGAAGGAACCTGGATAGTAGGGTTTCTTCAAAATGAAAGACCGGGATAGTAGCGCTTATGGGAAAGAACCTGGGTAAGGTTGCTTCGTGAGGAGTTTGGGTAAAACTGCATCTGAACCGAGAAGGAACCTGGGTAAGGTTGCTTTGTGAGGAGTTTGGGTAAAACTGCGTCTGAACTGAGAAGGAACCTGGGTAAGGTTGCTTTGTGAGGAGTTTGGGTAAAACTGCATCTGAACTGAGAAGGGAACCTAGGTAAGGTTGCTTCAGGATAAGTCTAAGTGAAACTTCAGAAGGAATCTGGGTAAGGTTGCTCGTGATGAGTCTGTGTAGGGCTTTAGGAGGAACCTGGGTAGGGTTACTTCAGGATAAGTCCGTGTAAAACTTCGGCAGGAACCTGGATAAGGTTACTTTGGCCTAAGTCTGTGTAAAACTTCAAGAGGAACTTGGGTAAAGTTACTTTGTGATAAGTTCGTGTAAAACATCAGAAAGAACCCGGGTAAGGTTACTTTGGGATAAGTTCGTGTAAAACTTCAGGAGGAACCTGGGTAAGGTTACTTTGTGATAAGTTTGTGTAAAACTTCATAAGGAACCTGGGTAAGGTTACTTTGGGATAAGTTCGTGTAAAACTTTAGGAGGGACCTGGGTAGGGTTACTTTGTGATAAGTTCGTGTAAAACTTCAGAAGGAACCTGGGTAAGGTTACTTCGGGATAAGTTCGTGTAAAACTTCAGGAGGAACCTGGGTAAGGTTACTTTGTGATAAGTTCGTGTAAAACTTCAGAAGGAACCTGGGTAAGGTTACTTCGGGATAAGTTCGTGTAAAACTTCAGGAGGAACCTGGGTAGGGTTACTTTGTGATAAGTTCATGTAAAACTTCAGAAGGAACCTGGGTAAGGTTACTTCGGGATAAGTTCGTGTAAAACTTTAGGAGGAACCTGGGTAAGGTTACTTTGTGATAAGTTCGTATAAAACTTCATTCGGAAATGTATGAGAAAGGACCTGTGTAAGACTTTTTAGGATAAACCCGTGTGAAGTTGCATTTAGGAGAAACCCATGTAAGATTGCTTCATGACGAACCTGTGTAAAGCTGCATTTAACCGTGCAAATAATTACTCTGTTTAGTTTCAGGAGTTAATCTTGAACTTGCTGGAAGTTGTTGATGATAACCATCTTTCCTGAAAAGGTACATGATTAATCGTATATGATGCATGAAATGCATTGTATGATGACGTTCTCAAAATAAATGAGATTATGATGTATGCAATATGTATGCGCACGTCATGATATATGAACATGAAATGCTATTGTGGCACGTCCGAGTTTGGGAAAATAAATCCCTGACTGCTGTTGGAGAGTACTGGGAATTACATTCTTGACCGTTGTAGAAACAATGGTTCTTCTACTTCTGCTGGGGACGATTAACGGATATGACTATGGTGGAGATTTTCTCCTTGTTTACAGCTACTCTGCCGGGGGAGAGACTCTGTTTGAGAATAACTCTGCGGGAGATAACTCTGTTGGGGATGAGCTTCCGCATTCAGAGAAATAAACTCTGCTCGGGAGAAAACTATATGAACCGTTTGCGATTACAAAATTCGATTGGGGAATATAGACGTCGGCTCTCCGAAAGAGCTTGGTTGGGGAAAGTAACTCCTGTTTGGGGAGGCAGAGATCAAAACTTTGGTTGCCTCTACTCTGTGGGGAGTGTAGATGTTACTGGGACGCATGCTGGGGATACGATAATGACTTCGTATCAAGACTTTTCTGCCCCTGTACCTGCTGGAGAAAGTGCCTACGGAGACATTATGGATTGAGTGTTATCCCAACTTATGAGGTGCTTGGTAACTTCCGATCAGAATGATAAGTCTTCTAATGATAGGCAAGTGACAAGATGACAGGACATAGTCGTACGCTTTAATCCCTAACTTTTTCCTGGACTGTCTTTTCAGATTTTCAGTCCACCGGGATACCCTTTTTTTTCCCAAACCGCCTTTTCAAGTTTTTGACTTGTCGGGTGTACAGATTTTTCATATGTATATCCCTAACTTTTGCCCGAACCTTTTTTTGGTTCGCTGAGATGTCCTTATTTTTTCCTAGGCCAGTCAACCTAGCGGGTCTTTGTTCATGCGTGGTTTTTTTCCGACTATGTCCATGCTCTCAGGATGTAGGGATTTGTCACTGTCAGTAGTGTTATGTTGTAGTACCGTCAAAAATGTTTTCTTGATGGCACACGACTCGTTGCTGGAATGCGTGCGTAATGCCCCAAGTAATTCAGACGGAGATCTTCCCCTGGTTATTTGGCACTTTTGGAGAACCTGCCCCAGGTGTGTTATACATCATGTCATGCCCCTTTCTTATGGAAGACCTGTTTATTGGAAGTGTCCTCCATTTGTAGTAATTATGGAGAGTTTCCATTCATCAAACTTCTGTCATGAGAACTTCTCTGTTGTCAAATAAATAGTTACATGCAAACAATGGTATTTAAAGAATGCAAAGCTTATGTTTGTCTTGAGGTTTTGAAAATGCAATTCTTTTTTTTAGTAAAATAGAATTTTGCAAAGATGTGATATCAACTCAGGATTTGTAACGAACCTTTAGGAGTCAAGATACCTTTTGTAACAGTATGCTTTCGAACTAACCCATGCTTCAGCTAGGACTTTTAAGGGTTATAACGTGGCCTGGTTCACGGTTCAAGAAACAAAGGATAAAGGCTCAAATTTTATTTGTCCCCAACCCGTTCTTCGTGATGTTCTTCAGTCCTAAACTCAGCTAATTGTGCAATTAGATCCCGTTTGAGTCTTTGCTCTGATATTCCAGTGATAGTTCAGATACTGACAATTTATTTTGAATAGGCAGTCATTTTTTTGTTGAGGGTTTGTAGGACCTCTTTCTTTTTGATTTTATTATCCCTGTCTTTTGCCTGAACTGTTTCTTTTTGTGATTACAGTCAGCGGGATGCCCCAGTTTTTTCTTAAGTCTCCTTCATAGGTTTTGACTTAATGGGCTTTTATTTCGAGACATAATGACTGATTGTCTTGATGATTATAGGGAACCATCACCGTCTTTTGTTTTAGAAGGACGTCTTTGATGCCATTCATTGTACACCTGGATTAACTGAGAAAACTACCCTGCCCCATGTTATGATTAAGGGGTTTAATTTGTGTGAAAGAAAAACTCCTACTTCTTTGGCTCAAAGGGGTTGACTAGGGATTATCTTCCTTATAACTCCATTGTTTGGGATTTGAAACAGCGCCTGTACATCATCAGCGGGGTCAGTTCAAAAGCATATTGTAGATATTATGGTATCATTTTCGTCATCCTCCCTCTAAAGGCTACAGTTTTTTATTCGAGAGTTGAATATCACGAAAAGGAAGTATAAAGTAGTTTAAGCATAATGAAAACAAATTAATTCAAGACAGACATGTGTAATGCATTAATGAAATAATAAATTTTGACATGAGAATAATTGTTCGAATAAGTAAAGAAAATAAAACTTCAGAATTCAAATGAACAAAAATGCTTTCAATCCTAGCCATGTTTTGGCAAGGGAGCAGTGATCACGTTGGGAGTCTCAGGAGGTTCGAATTCGATCTCCTTGGCGTTAATCATATTCTGAATCTTGTATTTCAGCACCCAACAATTGTTAGTATCGTGCCTCGGTCTACCAGAATTATAAGCACACCTTGCATCCGGGTTGTAGTTAGAAGAAGAAGTCTTAGGGTTCGGATGAGGGTTTATCACCGTAATCAGATTCATCTTCAACATGTGTTGCAATGCTTGTGACAATGGCATGTTGATTTGGGTGAACTGCCTTTGAGGTCTTTCCACCCTTGGCTGATTGTTTCATTGTTGTGGTCGTTGTGTGCGTGCCAAATTAGAGATCAACACTGCCCCCACAGATTGGTGGTAGTCTGCCTTGCTACGCCCTTTCTGGTCGTGCACAACATTGGCTTCCATCTTGCCACCAAATGACTTCTTCTTTGTACTCGAAGAGGTTATTTTCTGGATCTTACCACTCTGGATCCTAACTTCTACTCTTTCTCCAGTCAGAATCAGCTCGGTGAAACCCGCTGACAAGCTACCAATCAAATGATTAAAGAATGGACCAGACAGCGTCCCCAGAAACATATCAACCAACTCCCTATCAGACAACGGGGGTTAGACTCTTCTAGCTAAGGCTCTCCATTTTTGGGCATAGTCTTTAAAGCCTTCACTTGCCCCCATGGACATACTCTGGAGTTGAGTACGAGTAGGAGCAAGGCCGGTGTTATATTGATACAGCTTATAGAAAGCAGCAGCCATATCTTCCCAATTTCGGACATTGGCTCTCTCCAGTTGATAGAACCATTCAAGCTGAGTCCCTGACAGACTATCTTGAAAGAAATGAACCCACAAATTTCTATCAGCGGTGTGGGGCTGGATCTTTCTGACATAAGAGCGGAGATGGAGTTTTGGGAAGGACACCCCATCATACTTTGCAAAAATTGGAGCTTTGAACTTCTACAGGATGACCACTCCCGACACCAATCCCAATTCATCTAAATCCAACACAGGTATCCTCTGGACCTCCATAGCACTCAAGCGATCTTCCAACTGCTTGTATCTATCCTCAGTGGGAGGATACTGCTCATCATTGTAGTCAGTATCATTGTCAGAAACTTCAGGACTGGGATCTTTCTCCCTTGTCTCTTCTTCTTGATTCTCCAATTCCTTGGATGAAGAGGTCAGATCGACTTGTTGCTTCAACGGCCCTCTAAACCTTCTACCTATATTCAGAATATTGGCAGCCTTCTTCTTTTTCTTTTTCTCTTTCAGGATAAGGACTTTCAGATCCTCCTGCCCTTTTGCCAGATTTATGAACATTTGCTGGAACTGGGCGTTTTGTGCCTGAAGGTCCTTGATGCTTTGTTCGGAAGACATTTCTGCTGAAATAAACAGCGAAGACAATGAGAAAACTGTAATGGTACCTGTACATGCAATGTTATGAATGGGATGTGCATGCAATGATTTCAAAGACTTTGGGAAATTTAAATTTGCGAACTAAAATAAAACAAATACTTTATTAGCTGAATTCAAAGTTCAAATGCCTTTTAGGCGTTACAATTAAAAACAAATCTAAAACTAGAAAAGAAATCAAAATTCCCATGGATGCTTCCTTTTTGTGCCGAGATAATCATTGAGTCCTTTTTCCTCATGGAGCTGCTTTGTGAGCTCTAAAACCTTCATCTCCTGAGCATGGAACTAATCCCTGTAAGTATCTCGCTCCTTCATCAACTGAATCCAAGACCTCTGTAATTCCCCAAGATCAGTGGACATATAAGGATAGAGAACCGTGTAAGGAATACCCCCTACAGTAGTAGGTTCCACAATCACTGGTAAAACGGCCACATAGGACATCATAAGCTTCTGGGCACGAGCTCGTATCCATTGGAGGTAAGGTTCCATAGGAATGGAAGCCTTTGGCCCCAAAGCCTTGGCGCCAGATCTGTTTACCATGCCCTAAGCTTGTATGAACCTCCGGCGATACTCGTGAGCATCATCCTCATAGTTAAATATAATACCCTTGATAAGTAACTCATGGGGACCATCTCTTCAAGCGTAACCAAATTGTCTCAGAGCTAAACAAGGATTGTAGGTTATACCCCCTCTGATACCAAGTAATGGGACATTAGGGTACTCCCCGCAGCGGTCAATAATAGCAGTGTTTTCCATAGCTCGGGAACACCAGAGAATATCCATGTGAGTGAGTGACATTATCCTTTGCGACCAACCCAAACCTTCTTCATTCTTCAGTATAGACTTAGGGAGGTGAGAAATAAACCACCTTGACGGCAATGGCATGCAACACATAAGAACCCCTCTTCTCTTCATGGTACGAGTATGGAGAGCGTGCAAAATATATCTGAGCAAGGTAGGCACAGGGTTACGAGAGAAGAAGATCCCGATAGCATTCATATCTATGATGAGTCTGGATTAGGGAATAGGACTAACCCATAGATTAGAAGAGCCAAAACCTCCTCAAAAGCCTGAAAAACCATATCATCCCAAAACAGTCGGGCCTTGTCTATCAGAAACTTAGCTAGAAAACCCTTGACTCCGCTTCTTGTTTCGCAATTGGATACCACGTCGGCCCATTTCAGATGCAAAGCTGAGGCAATGACTTCTAGCTTAGGAACTTCTTCTAGACCTGTGAAGGGCAACTGTTCAAGAATGGGTATATCCAACAGCTGAGAGAATTCTTCCATGGTAGGCACCAACTGATAGTCTGGAAAGGTGAAGCAGTGGTGCTTGGGATCAAAGAACTGAAAGAGTACACTCAACATCTTTTCATCAAAATTTGAAGTAACCAGGTTGAGGAGTCGACCATGTCTCTTGGTGAACGCAGAAGTTTCAGAAACCCTTGATACTAGCTCTTTGAGTTGGGAAGGTATCTTCACGAAGCTGATTCGGATAGTGTTTCTACGAACAGAAGCCATGATCTGTAAAACAGAACAAAGATAAATTCCCTTGGTCCTTGAAATGGTTAGTGCAATAAGAATGGATGCTATGTTATGATGCATAATGTCATGATAAACCACAGGTATAGAAAACATAGTTAAATCACACCAAGTCCTTAGGTTTAAGGCCTGCATGAGGTTAAAGGTCATACCCTCTTGAAGTTTAGTGGTTTCAAACCTGTCTTAAAAAGTAACTGGGTTCTAAGGGATCTCAATATCACTTACCATCCTTTATCGGGCATTGTCTCAGCTCAAGCAATCTTTTCTTGCGGCCGAAATATCCCGAAAGTCTGATCTCAATGAGTGTAGCATCGAGTATCAACCAATCGTCAGCTCTAAAACGAGGTTGACTATCTCACTACTTTCTAATGGCCAAGTTTGTTCAACTAAGGTTCTAAGGTTCGTTAGAGCTTCACGACACCATGCGGCGGCCCCGTATTCTCCTCATTTCCCCATGAAGGATATCGGTACCAACCAAAGTGCAACACCAACACAGCCATCGCTTAAACCATATCGGTCTATGCTGAACAGTCTCCACGATCTATTGATGTTTACCTAATGAGTGCCCCCAGATCCGGGTGTAGGATCTATAGTAACCCAAGCAAAACCCTTTAAGAATAAAGCAAACAAACAAGAAAGTAATTTTTGAAATGACCTAGATCCTAAGGTAAACCCCACTTTATACATTTTTCCCCAGCAGAGTCGCCAGTTCTGTGATACGGTGGCAGAACCGACTGTTTTTACTGGTTTGTGTTTTTTGTTCGCAAAATGTTGCGGTAAGCAAGAGTCGCCACCGACTTTTATTTTATCCAACAAAGGAAAAGGAAAAAGAACAGAAAAACCTTTTTTCGAGAGTTTTTGAGTACGAGGGGTAGATTATAGAAAGGGAAGGTGTTAGCACCCTTTTTATCCATGGTTTTCCATGGGCTCTTAGGTACTTGCTCATTTTGAAATTGCTTGTGTGTGTTTGTTTTGAAAAGTTTTGTTTTACTTCGTGTTAACCATTGTTTCTATCCTCAAGAGTGTGATAAATTGTTTTGAAAACTTTAGTTTGAAAAGTTTGTTTGAAAGTGTATGGTGTAAAAGATTTGTTGTTTTGAGCAAGTACCTAACAGTTATCTACCTACTCGAAAAAAGGCATTCTTTTCCTCCTATCCTTTAGACTGTGTTATCCTACTATTAGTGAGTAGGTAACCCTAGTCGTTGGATGTTTGAGGGACTATTGAAAGGGACGTAATGGTCATTGAAGGCAACATGTAAGGATACCTTAGCATTTCGAAGGGACCGTCATCATATATTCGTAGGCAACATCAAGGAAACAGATCATTTCTCGTAGGTAAACTCGAGGGACAGTAAGGGACCATGATATTTTATGATGACTTTTATACTGAGGGTCTTTGCTAAGATATCCCTACGTTCGAGGGACATAACCATTGTTTTCCGAGGCAACCAAGTGGGGCAAACCCTAGGAGTGAGAATGTGTGTGTGTGCTTCTTTCAGTTAATTATCTTTGCACAATTAGGGTTATCTACCTTTTAATCGTTGATTTATCTTTTACATGCAATCCTATTATCCATACATCTAGCAGTTTATTGTGCGGGAAATAAATTGCAGAAAGATAAGGGTTCCTAAACTATTACAAGGCCTCGGGGGAATTACATAATTAGATGCAGAAATTTAAACCTAATTAAACTATTACAAACCAGGAGCAATTATATTAATTAGGAAAATAATGAAATAAACGCGCACGGCAAAATTAAATACAGAAATAAAATTAAATTGAAAGATATTTAATTAGTAACTAGAGAAAGGTATTTTTTTTTTTGGATTTTATCTGGAAAAAGTTAAATAATAAAAAGAGTAATTAATTGATTGAAAAAATGATTAATTAAAAATTAATTCTAAATAAAAACTAATATTTTTGATTTTTTAAAGAAAAAGATTTGAAGTCCAATCCTAGATTCTAATTGATTTTATTTTTAAAGAAAACAAATCAAAATAATTAAATCAAATTAATTTACAAAATTAATTTTAATAAAAAAACCTAAATTCTATTTTTTGTGATTTTATTGATTTATGATTAAATAAATAAATAATTTTTTGAAACAATTAAAATAACAAAATAGAAGAAAATAAAATAAAAAAAGATAGTCATGGGCGTGTTACTGTTTCCAGCCTGGGGGTGTGAGTGGCAATTTGCTGAGCCCAATTGGCTGATGGCCCAATTGTCCAGCACGTGATTCAATGAAGCCTGCCTCTGAGGGTCTACCATGGGGGTGAATTATTGGACGCTGGATCTGGATCTGAGATAATCTGGTGGTGGTGAATCTTGAGCGTGTGGTGTATGTATGGGGGTGCCATGCACTGGAACCTACAAGAAATATTCAGAAAATAACAAAATGTTGGACCTGGGACTCGAACCCATGTCCTCTCTCTTCCAAACACACTGCCTTTACCAACTATGCCATTAGATCATTTGTTAATATAATCAAACAAATAAAACATAAAGCAAGCAAAGTAGTATTTCCCAAAAAAAAACGCGTGTGATTCAAATCTCCCAATGGGAGTCTGCCACATCACTCACCTTCTCCCCAGAGCTGTCGTTTTCCACCATACTTTTACCTACGGACTGCATCCATTACTATAGCTTATATCAATGGATCAAGCGTCACTAAAGCCCCCCATGTAAAAATCAAAATTCTCAAAATATGCAATATAAATTAATGGTGAGGCTATGAATCAACTCGTTTAGGTCCCCTGAACATGAGGATGGCATTGGTTTGTCCCAATTATGTCTAAATCAGAATGCCCTTATTTGAAGCTTGGAACCCTAGCAATGGTATCCTTTGATTCATGCACTTAAAACTCAATCAAACACATCAGAAAGCATCGAAACCTTATGATAAACAAAAGTGCATGGTTAAATTTCATTGAAAATGCATGTATGCATGTAACCAAAAATTAAAAAAAACGGTTGGAGAACCGGGTTATGGATTTTACGATTCTGAATGTTATGGTCACTTGTGAAGGTCTGGAATTGATCAGAGGAACTCACTGAAGTTGTTTGTGATCTTGGAATGGCTTGAATCCGTCTATGGAGGAATATGTGATCAGCACTTTTTTTGACAAAAATTTGAAGTTGACTCTTTGTTTTCACGACCAAGAACCCTCTCTTATGCTTTGGAAATGTTGTGTATATAACATAAAATCATTTAGGTCAACAAAAACTGATCAAATCTTTGCAAATTATGGAGATTTGATTTCATTCATTGCCTTGTATGATTTGTTTCCAAAATAGACTAAATTAAGATCTTTTCAAATCAGTTAGCTCTTGCACGATTTTGATGATTTGCTAGCTGTTCCTTAACTCATAAAATGCTCATAAAATCAAATCTTTGATTTTATTTGATTATTCTACTATTTAAATTGATTTATTTTGATTTAAATGGATAAAAAATCAAAATAAATAATAAAAATAATAAAACAATAGGTGGATAAGATCAGGGGTCGTGGGTCATCTTAGGAACAAGTTTCAAACAAGAAAACATGGGCTCATTTAGGGAAAAAAAAGTCATTTTGATCAATGTTGACTTCATGCACATTTCCAAAAATTGGTCAACTTTGACAATACATATCTCCCTCAATTTTAACCCTAAGAGGGTGTTCTTGGACTTTTTATAAAGCTTAGGATGTCCTCTAAACAACCCGTCTGGTTTCATCTCAATTGGATCTTTCATGTTCATGTAAGAAGCTTTTACCCAAAAAGTGTTTTTGTTGACTTTTCAAAAGGACCTATAATGTGGAAATTCATATCTTTTGATGAGTGCATATTTTGAACTTGAGGGATGAATATGAATTTTAGGGAATTTCATCCTCTTCAAAATGAGCCTTGGATGGAAAAAAGTTGATAAAGTATGAGGAAGTTATGCTTGGTCAAAGTTTGGTTGACTTTTCCTAAGAAACCCTAATTTAGCAACTTTTGAGTTTTGATGAATTAGGAGCATTCCTTGAGGTATCATGATCAACCCTTGATCAAATGATGAAATTCACTTCAAAATGTTGATGTTGACCAAAAATCTTGAGGTTTGACAGTATGTGGGCCACAGTTGACTTTTGACCTAATATAGTCGATTCTCAAGCATTTGAGCAGTTGACTGAGCAAACTTCTTGTGCAAGGCATGATATTTTACATGGATGACCTTGAGAGAATATTAGGACCATGGAAAGCATTTGAGGCCTTTGGAGTACACATACTGATGAAAATGGAAACCCTAATTTGAGACACATTGCCTTAGGAGAGAGTTTGTCTGGTCAACTCTTGGGCAACCTTGAGCAAATTGAGGATCTCAATGGGCATGTGCTGAGTAAAGTGAGAGGACAAATTTTGGGGTACAACACTACTCTTTATCTTCGATGAGTCTTGGTCGCTTTAGCATTTTCGGCTTTAAGGCATTCTACTTATCGAACTCTATCGGCCAACTGGGCCATGTCTCTCAAGTATTGGGTGTCTAATTTTTTCCTAATGGAATAATCTAGGCCCCCTGCTGTCATTTCGACTAATTCATGTTCAGGCACTTGTGTAAAGCACTTGGCTTTAAGCAGTCTAAACCTATTCAGATACTCATCTATTGGCTCAGTGAATCTCCTTTTCACACTAGCCAATTCTTTCAAACTTATTTTGGTTTGTCCCATGTAAAATTGTTCATGGAACAACCTTTCTAATTGATTCTAATTATGGATCGAATTTGCTGAGAGGGTAGTGAACCAAGTAAAAGCGTTTTACGTTAGAGAGCTTGGGAAATATTTAATCCTAAGGTTCTTGTTGTTTGCTATTTCCCCAGCTTCTATCAAATATCTCGCCACATGTTCGACAGTAGACTCTGTCATATCCCCTGAAAATTTAGTAAACTTATGGACTTTTCCCCTAGGGGTAAATCTGTTTGCAGAACATATTCTGACAATGGGGATGTGAAGTTTGGTCTGTGAAAACCAATGTTCATCCCATTTTTTATTATGATTCTTTCAATCATGGGAGTCAGATTATTATTTGTTCCATAATTTTGGTGTCGAACTTGCTGTATCAATTCATCAGCGTTTTGGTTCCTATTCACCATAATCACTCCTTGATCGACTTCTCTAGGGATTTGTGGGGGATTTCGAGGTATTTGGACCCTAGGTTGTTCTATTTCTACTCTAGGGATCTGTGGATTTTGGTTAATGGTTAAGTCTTCCTCCAAGATTATCCCTTGGTTCACTCTTATTGGTATTCTTTGGGGTTGTCGAATAGTTTGGGGAACCCCAAAAAATTCAGCCATGCGCGTCATTTGTGCTGCCATTTATTGATTCAAATGGGTAGTATTTTGTATTAGGGGGTCTATCACTGTACTTAGAGTTTGTGCCAGCATTTGCACCATATCATGGTTGGTTTCATCCATCTGTTGCCTCAAAATTGTGTATAAGCATTTGTGAGGCTTGGTATTTCATGTGATGGCCCTCCTAAAGGTTGGTTTCTACCAAAATTTACCATACTGGCTACAGATCCCTATAATGGTGAAGACATACTCACCAAAGGTTCTGAAAATGTAGACGCAGCGTTCATAAGGCTAGCCATTTCAGTGATTGGCATGCCATACGGCTGTTCTTAACCCATCCAGGCTGTCGAAAATCCTGGGGGAGCGCACGGTCGAGATCCTGGATTTGCCCTTGGTGGGGGTGTTCCTAATGGACCTCTAAGAACTACATACGAAAGTATGGGTCCTGTTTAATTTATGTTTAACGTTGGTACTGAACCAACAGATGTTGAGATATTTTCTCCAACGGTAGTTATAACCGTTGTTCCTGTAGTATTTGGTGGAGGTATTTCTCCATTATTTGGCTGATTAGCCATTCTACTTTCGCTATTTATCTTCCTAGAAGTACACTTGTTGGTAGTTATTCTACCACTTCTTAATAACATGCAACATTGTATACGTGTAAAAGAAAAGCAATAACATAAATGAACAAACAAATGACAAAAATTAGCAAAGTCCCACCAGGTGTGCCAATTTGTTTACCGTGGTTTTTGGTAAACAACTGCTGATCCTCCAAAAAGGAAAGCCTTTTTGGTTACTCGCGGGATCGATCATATTGATCCCAGAACATATGCTAATTTTTGTGCTGGTTTGATGTAAAAGTTAATATCTAGGAAGAACACACGTTCGACCGGGGAGTTGGTGTTTGTGGTTTTGGAAAGCAAATAGAAATGCAGATAAAATGCAGGAAACGTAAACTTTGCAAAAGAAGATCAAAGCAATGTAAAAGATTTGATTAATAAAAGGTGGTGTTTCTAACGTACATTCTCAGTTATTCTTTCACACACAGCGGGTACTTGAATAATGTTGAGTGACTAGTACAATAGATTGAACACTCGGAAAATCTACACAAACTTCCTATATTTATACTAAAATTATGTAACTGTCGAGGGGTTGCCTTTCTCTAGGATGAAGAAAAGTGTCCTCTACATACCCCTCGACCTCTATCTTCCGGCCACGTCACTTTCCCTTAACTGCTAGGCGAACTGCATATCCCTCCCTTCTTCAAATTCAAATATCCTTTGTCTTTGATGCTGACACGAGGGTTGTTCTTCTAGTCGAAGGTCACTGGACCTTTTCAGTCAAAGGCTTGATGGAGATGTCTAGTCGAAGACCAATTTGTAACTCAAATATTTCTCTAAGTTTTTCCATCCGTCGAAGCATTTTCCAGCTTGGCTTCATTTGCTATATATTTGGCCCATAAGGCCAATTTATCATGGGTGTCGAATTTAAGAGCCAACAATTACCCTAGAGGTGCAAGTGTGAATAGTGTGTTGAATTCAGTTATTTAATCTTGGATTTAGGGTTATCTAACATTTCGTTTTATGTCTTGTCATACAATCCTATTAAACTAGACAGTTATAAGGAAAGTGGTAAAGACTAAAATTAAATGTACTATGCTATTACAAAGCTTCGGGGAAAGGGGGTACAAAACCACAAAAAATTGGGGAAAGAAAGAAAGCAAAAACCCTAATTTAAGCTATTACATTCCATAGCAATTACATAATGGGAAAAACTAACGGAAAATAATAAAGAGTGTGAAACAGTAAAAAGGAGAAATTGTTTGAAGAAAATTAATTTAGGATTTGACCTAAACCTAATTTACTTTAATTGAAGAAAAAAACCAATTAAGTGATTAAATTAAACAAACCCTAAAGTCTAGGTTGATTTTAATTAATCGAAAAAGTTAGGAAATTAATTAATCGAAACTAATTATCCTAATTAATTTAATAAATGAAAAATCAAACTTAATTTATGAGAAAGAAAACTAAAACTAATTTGTTTTAATGTTGATTAAAAAAATAATTAGGTTTTATTAAAGAAAATTAGGGTTAAGGTAAAAAGAAAAAATAGTCTTAGTGGAAAAAACAGAGAAAAAATAATGTTAGGGTGGGTGTTGAACCCACGCCCCTTGGCTTCCCAGCGTGCATGCCTATCAACTGAGCCAGACGCTTGGCTTGTGCTAAGATACGCGTTCAACGTGTTTTATCATCAACCTGCAAAACATATGAAATATTAGAGAAAAAAGTGTCACGCGCGCTTCTGCCATTGGGGTGACTATTTCATCCGCTCATATGATTAAACAAAATAAATATAATATATAACCTAATGCATTGGCCGAAGAAGCGCCAGAGCCCTACCTTCGGTCGTCTTCTCCGATGACATGTTTTCTTGAACCTGCAAAATTCAAATGGTTAATGATCCAAATTATCCTATCCCCCCTAATTCAACCCTCTTGAATCCAAATATGGGCTTAGTTTTGACTAAACGTCCTTGGATCATGAGTTTCAAAGCAAGCAAAGCCGATGGGAGCAAACATGGTGTTTTATAATCTAGCATGCATGGGACTCTTGTGATTGCTCTATTCAACATTATTAGACCTCAGGAACACATAGCAAACGTTAGTAAACATCATAATGCAGTAAAATAAAAAATACAGAAATTTAAATATGGATGAAATCTTGATGTTTGCATGAGTGTTTTTGGCCATTTGGATCATTGTAAATGCTCCAAGCTTACTCTAGGAGTGAGTGGAATTGATTAGAATTGCAAGCTTGTGGTGAAAGGTAGTGTAATAAGGGTTTGAGAATTTTAGGGTTCTTGGAGAATTTTGATGTTTTTGACAATTTTGTGGTGCAAGGATTTTGTCCCTTTGCTCTTATCTTGAGGTATGAATATATAGAGAAAAATTTTAGGCCAAAAACAAATGGGTTTGGACCCTTGTGTAACAAGATATAATTTTATCTTATTATTTTCTATTATTAATGAATTAAATAAAATAATAATAAAAATAATAAAAATAAAACAATGCCAAAGGTGTATGAATGAATTATGAGGTGTATGAAAGGCATAAAACACATTTGGACCTCAAAACCATGACCCAATAGTCCAAAATATCAAGCTTGCTCAATTTGAACTTCATGCATTTGCTCAAACTTTCCCAACTTGCAATGGTTATAACTCACTCAGTTTTTATCTTTTGAAGGTGATCTTGAAATTTTTAGAAAGCTCAAGATGCCCCCTATAACCTCTATGTTGATCATTATGCTTTTGAAGACTTTATCTTGATGTAAATTGCCTTGATAAAAAGTGTCTTTTTGTTGACTTTTAAAATGACCTATAATGTTTTGGCTTATATCTCTCACATGATGCATTTTTTGGACTTGAGCATAGAGGTACATAGTGGTAGAGAATTGAATTTCATTCAAAATGGGCTTTTGTTGGGGAAAAGCTGATGAAGCATGTGAAAGTTATGCTTGGTCAAAGTTCAGTTGACTTCTCCTAAGGAAACCCTAATTTGGCAACTTTTGACTTTTGATGATTTGAGGGATTTTCTTGAGGAATCATGATCAACCCTTGATCAAATGATGAATATCACTTCAAAATATTGATTCTGACTAAAAATATTAAGGTTTGACTGTATGTTGACCATAATTGACTTTTTACCCAATAAAGTTGATTTTCCATCATTTGAGTCATTGACTAAGTAAACTTGTGATGCAAGGCTTGGAACCTGGTATGAGAATTATTGAAGACCTATGGAGAACCATGAAAACAAATTGATACCTTTAAAACCCAATATTCCTTGGGAAACACAAAACCCTAGTTGTGGATCCACTACTTAGGAGGAGAATTTGTCTGATCAATTCTTGAGCCATCTTGAGCAAATGAGGATTTAATGAGAATGTCTTGAAGAAAAATTGGAGGGAAAATTTCTGGGTATAACACACATCATACAGAGAGAGATCTGGCTCTGATATAATATGTAAAGCCCCATAATTCCTTCAGGATTATTGACTGTCCCCAAAAACCAACACGAGTCTCTTTAGCATAATTTATGCTCGCTCGCATGCTTTTCGGGAAACTTTCCAGAAGGTCACCCATCCCAAAATTTCTCCAAGTCAAGCACACTTAACTATGGACTTCTTATGGACTGGGCTACCATCAAGATGCATCTTCTTTATGGTAGTACGTTTGTTGTACACCAAAATTTTTCCTCCCATATTTCTCAAAATATTTCAAGAAAGATCTTCAAATGGCTCAAGGAAGTCCAAGGGTTGACCAGACAAGCTCTCTCCTAGGACAATCTACCTCAAATTAGGTTTTCATATTGCATCAAGATGCTTGAGTCCAAGGGATCTAAAATTCCCACCACTGTCCTAATATGTTCTCAAGATCATTCATGTCAAGTTTCAAGCCTTGCAGAGGAAGTTTGCTCAGTCAATTGCTCAAAGGCCTGAAAATCGACTGTGATAGGGCAAAAGTCAATTGTGGCCCACATACAGTCAAACTTCAAGATTTTTGGTCAACATACTCATTTTGAAGTATCATTCATCATTTGATCAAGGGTTGATCATGATTCATTAAATATTGCTCATAATTCATCAAGAACCAAAAGTTGCTAAATTAGGGTTTTGTAGGAAAAGTCAACCCAACTTTGACCAAGCATAACTTTCTCATACTTTATCCTAAATGACCCTTCCAAATCTCATTTTGCAGAGGATTCCATTCTATACAATCCATATTCATCTCCCAAGTTCAAAATATGCACTCACAAGAAGTTATGAATTTGGACATTATAGGTCATTTTGAAAAGTCAACAAAAACACCTTTTTTGTCAAAGCTTCATACATGAGAATGGAATATAAAATTGAGATGAGACAAAAAGGTTTGCTTAGAGGACATCTCAAGCTTTCTGAAAAGTCCCAGAACACCTTTAAAGAGTCAAAATTGAAGAAGTTGTGCATTGGTGAAGTTGACCCTTTTTGCAAAGTTTCCAAAAGTCAACTATGCCTAAAAATGCAATTTTTGCCAAATGGGCCCAATCTTTTTAACTTGTTTTGAGTTGGCAACATGGTCCACGATCCCTAGCCTTTTCCACTTGTCATTATCTTATTTTTATACATGGTCCAAGATTTAATACATGTTTGAGGTCTTAAATTCCAGCTAGCATGAGATCAAATTCGTGTAAAGGCATGGTGTGCACAAAAAGATTGGATTAGGCCTATTTTTGGAAAGATATTTAAGGTGTGTCAAATCAAAATCAAACGCAATGATGGAGGAAGATTGAGCACATTCTTTCAACCCTAACTCACTCCTCAATACATAAGGTGTATTTGCAGACCAAAAGAGAGGTGAGAAAGAGGCGCAACAAGGATAACCAAACTTGAAAAAACACCAAAAAAGTGCAAACTTGAATTCATTGTTCCAAGCAATTTCAAAGCTTCCTGATCATTCCAATCGTTTCCTGGGATCATAAGCAACATATACCAATCCAGAACAAGCCTTTTGCAGTACCCAAATGTGTTGTAAGTCATCCACGACATCCATGTATTTTTGAAATCGGTTTGCGTGATTTAGACATTGATAGCATGAACTAATGATATATTCTTGTTCACCATCACATATGCAAGCTTTATGTATCGTTTAATTTCATTTTCATGGCCTGTATAAGATTTCACCATTTTTAGGGTTTCTTGCTTCAATTTGGGATTTTCGTTTTACAGGCAAAATTGGGCCATGAAAGGGCCACCATTGTGTTCAGCAAGGCCAGACGAAGCTATCCATGGCCTTCATTTTTATTTATCACGCTTGTGTTGAGTTTTGAGATTTACAGGACCTGTAGCTATGGACGAACGTTCGTAGGTAAAAGTCTAGGACTTTTACCCACGGAGAAGGGAAGAAGATGACTGCGTGGCGCCCTTCTATTGGGCCATTTGAATTCTGGCGCTTGTTTTTCCTACTAACTCTCTTTATCATATATTATTTTATGTTGTTATTTTATGTACAAACAAAAGCAAGTGGCGCAGTGGTAGTGGAGTGGTTGTAAAGTGCTTCAGGATCTGGGTTCGAATCCCAGATTCCTCAAATATTTCATATATTTTGTCTTTCAGTGATTCAATGTGCATACAAAGCCAAGGACCATCATGCGTCCTCATCATCCAGCCTGCCAGATGGCCAGATCCAAGGGCCACCAATGGAGGAGCACCAAACGCCTAGTCAAATGCATGGCATGGGATCTCTGGCCAGTCAACGTGGACCTTTACTTCTTGATCCCAGATTACTTCTCACACCCCCTCAATTTGCTTGCAGGCCCAATTTCATATTCCTTTTCTTTTTATATTTTACTTTATTTATTTATTTATTTTATTTACTAACCAATTAACTATTTTCTTTTATCAAAAAAATCACAAAAATATATTTTTCACCAAATTTAGGTTTAGATTTTATTTTTTATCAAAAAATTAAATTAATTTAATTAGGTTGTTAATTTTAGATAACTTTAATTCCTTTTGTAAATAATTAAAAACAATTAGAACAATTAGGGTTTTATTTCTAATTTAATTATTTTCTTTTCCTAAAAATAACAAAAACACAAAAATAGGCCATGTAATTATTTTCATGAATTAATTTAATCACTAATTAAATTTTGTATTTAATTTAGAAAAACTAATTCTTTTCTTACAAATAATTATAAAAAAAACAACAAAAATATTTTCTCTTTTAATTAGGTTAAAAAGGGTCAAAACCCTAATTTCTTCCCGATCTTAATTTCATCGCGCACTTTATTATTATTTTTATCCATATTAATGTAACTGTTCACAAGTTGTAATAGTTAATTAGGACATTTATTTACATTTATCGCTTTATTATTTGAGGGTTTGTTTTTGGCTATGTAAATACTCGAAGCCTTGTAATAGCGTAGCTTAATTTCCGCACTTTAAATTCCACAAAATATAAACTGTTAGATGTATGATATAGGATTGCATGACAAGAATGTATGATCAACTTTAAAACAGTTAGATAACCCTAAAATGTGCAAAGATAAATAATCTGAAATTGAATCACTCGCACATGCGCACTCCTAGGGTACACTCCCACTTGGTTGCCTTCGGTAAACGGTCATTGAGTATAGGATGCTTTAGTGGTCGTCCTTTTGTCCAAAGATCAAAGTTGCCTCGGAAAAGTTACCTCGGATATTGTTGCCTCAGATAATTGATCTAAGACATTAGGGTTATTACTAAGACGTCCTAACGTTGCTTTAGTGACCATACGTCCCTTTCGAATTGACCCTCAAAACTCCGACGACGGTGCTACCTACTCACTAATAGTGGGATAGCATTGTCTAAAGGAAACTAGCATATAACGAGTCTTTTTTTGAGTAGGTAGATTAGTTCTTAAGTACTTGCTCAATCAAAACAAACTTTTTCACACCTACACTCTTTTACAAACAAAGTTTTCAAAAACACTTCATTACACTCTTGAAGACAGAAGCAAGAGTTAAATCGAAGTCAAAACAAACAAAAATTTCAAATCACACAAGCACACAAAGAAAACAATTTTTGAAAGTGATGAGAAAGTACCTATGAGCCCGTAGATAACTACGGATAGAAAGGGTGCTAATACCTTCCCTTTCTATAATCTACCCCCCGTACTCAGAAATATCTCGAAAAAGGAATTTTTTTGTGCTGTTTTCCTTTCCTTGTTGGATAAAATAAAAGTTGGTGGCGACTCTTGCTTACCGCGACATTTTGCAAACAAAAATGCAAAACGCAAGCCAACATTCCTAAAAAATAGTCCCGATTCTGGCCACCGTATCATAGAACTGGCAACTCTGCTGGGGAATTAATAAGTGGGGTGTACCTTAGGATTAGTTCATCATATTGTTTTCTATTGTTCGATTTGATTGCTTTATCTTTGTGGGCTTTGTATCGGAGTTACTATAGATCCTAACCCGGATCTGGGGGATACCTTTTAGGTAAGTAGCAATAGACTATGAGGGAACTGTACGGCGTAGACCGATACGGTTGAAGAAGTAGCTACGTTTATGTGACATATTAGTTGGTATCGATATCCCTTGTGGAGCAACAAGGAGAGTATGGGGCTGCTATATGGGTCATTAAGCATCAACTGACCTTAGAACCTATAATTGACCAACTTGGCCATAGAAAGTAGCAGGAAGCTACACTCATTGAGACCATACTCTCGCGATGGTTCCGACCGCAAGAAAAGATTGCGTGAGCTGAAACTATGACCGATGGAGGATGGTCAGTGATATTGAGAACCTCTAGAACCCGGTTACTATTATTAGGACAGGTTGAACCAACTAAATTGCAAGAGGGTAGTACCTAAAATCCATGCTAGCCTAAAATTTAAGGGCTATTGTGTGACTTGTTTGCCTTTACCATGTTTGATACCTGTTGTACCTGTTGTGTGTTTTATCATGACATCATGCATCATGACATAACATGCATACTTCATTAGAATAACCATTTCAAAGACCAAGGGGATTCATCTTTGTTCTATTTTGCATATCATGGCTTCTATGCGCAGAAATACCTTTCGAGTCAACTTCGTGCAAATCCCTGCTCAACTCAGAGAGTTGGTTTCAAAGGTTCCTAATACTTCTTCCTTTGTTAGAAGACATGGTCATCTCCTTAGCCTGGTCATTACAAAGTTGGATGAGCAAATGATGAGTGTCCTGTTCCAATTCTTTGACCCGTTGCATCACTGTTTCACCTTCCCGGACTATCAGTTAGTCCCTACTTTGGAGGAGTTTTCTGAATTACTAGGCATATCTATTCTAGAGCAGACACCCTTTACAGGATTGGAGATAGCTCCTAGGCCAGAGGATATTGCTTCATCCCTACATCTAAAAATGGCTGATGTAGTATCTAACTGGGATACTCGGAGCGGGGTTAAAGGTTTCTTGGCTAAGTTTTTGATCGATCAAGCTCAACAGTTTTGGGATAGTTTTGACTTTCAAGCATTTGAAGACATCCTGGATCTCCTCATCTACGGCTTGGTTCTGTTCCCGAATCCAGATTCTTTCGTCGATGTGAAAGCAGTCAAGATCTTCATGTCTCGTAACCCAGTGCCTACTCTTTTGGGTGATATTCTACATGCTCTTTATACCCGTACTGTTCAGAGAAGGGGAACTCTTATGTGTTGTACACCGCTGCTGGCAAGGTGGTTTATTTCGCACCTCCCCAAATCTTTATTGAAGAATGAGGAAGGCGTAGGTTGGGCTTACAGAATCATGTCCCTTGCTCATACTGACATCCTTTGGAGTTCTTAAGATATGGAAAGAGTAGCTGTCATTGATCGGTGTGGGGAATACCCCAATGTTCCGTTGCTTGGAATTATAGGAGGAATAACCTATAATCTTTGTTTAGCTTTACGACAGTTTGGACGCGCTCGGAGAGATGGTCCCCATGAGCTGCTGCTTACAGGCATTGTCTTTTACTACAAGGGAGATGTTGAGGGACATCGCCGCAGATTTATACGAGCCTGGGGCAGGGTGAACATGTCTGACCCACATGAGCTAGGACTGAAAACTTCTCTCCCGATGCAACCCTATCTCCAGTGGGTTCGAGCCCGTGCTCAAAAGTTAGGAATGCCATATGAAGTTGTTTTGTCGGTGATTGTAGAGCATACTGATGAAGAAGGGGTTCCTTATACAATCCTCCATCCATATATGCCTACTGATCTGGGGGAATTGAAGAGATCTTGGATCCAGTTGAAGGAAGAAAGGGATACCTACAGGGAGAAATATCATGAGCAGGAACGGAAGATCTTGAAGCTTACAAGACAGCTTGAGAATGAGAGGACAATCAACGATTATGTCAGCACGAAGGGAAAATGACCATGGGATTTCAGATGACTTTTATTGTTTCTAGTTTAGATTTGCTTTTCAGTATTTCTTTTGTAACGCCTTAAAGGCATTTGTTAAATATTGTTACTAGTTTTAATCTAATAAAGTGTGTTTTATTTTGGTTTACAAATTTAAATCTCCCTAAGTCTTCGAAATAATTTCATACGCATTCCATTACCATGCACCTCATCACAGGTACCATTACAGGTTACTTATCTTCTTCGTTGTTTATTTCAGCACAACATGTCTTCTGAAACACCTATTGGTCAAGCTATTAAAGCCCTTCGAGCTCAGAATGCTCAATTCCAGGAAATGTTCTTGAACTTGTCCAAGAGTCAACAAGATTTGAAGACTCTCATCTTGAAAGACAAGAAGAAGAAGAAGAAGAGGGTGGTTCTGCTGAATATGGGTTACAGATTCGGGAACAATTTGCGACAGGAAGCTGATATGTCCCATTCATCTGGAGGAGGAGAGAATCAAGAGGAAAGGAAGGGTCCTAGCCCTGTGGTTTCTGACAATGACACTGATTTTAATGAAGACCAGTACCCTCCTGCTGAGGATAGGTACAAACAACTTGAAGACCGCCTGAGTGCCATGGAGATTCAGAAGGTTCCCAGTTTGGACTTTAGAGATCTGGGATTAGCATCTGGGGTGGTGATTCCTCACAAGTTTAAAGCTCCTGTATTTTCTAAGTATGACGGAGTGTCCTTCCCGAAGCTACACCTCCGCTCGTATGTTAGAAAGATTCAACCATACACTGCCGATAGGAACCTTTGGGTTCATTTCTTTCAAGATAGTCTGTCAGGGACTCAGCTTGAATGGTTCTATCAACTGGAAGGAGCTAACGTCCGCAACTGGGAGGACCTTGCTGCTGATTTTTACAAGCAATACCAGTATAATGTCGACCTTGCTCTAACACGTACTCAACTTTAGGGTATGTCTATGGGTGCGAGCGAAGGTTTTAAGGACTACGCTCAGAAATGGAGAGATCTGGCTGGAAGAGTACAACCCCCGCTGTCTGATAGGGAGTTGGTGGATATGTTTCTTGGGACTCTGTATGGTCCATATTTCAATCATTTGATCGGTAGTTCATCGTCTGGGTTCACTGAATTGATTATGACTGGGGAGAGAGTAGAGGCTGGTATCAGAAGTGGCAAGATACAGAAAGGTGCTTCATCGAGTATAGAAAAGAAGCCTTTCAAGAAAGAATCTAATGCAGTTTACAGCTCGAGGAGCCAAAACCGACCTGAGCGCCGCCAAGCAGTTAATGCAGTGGTAATATCAAGACCTACTATTTCCCCACAATGCAACAACCAGCAAAGATTAGAGAGACCGCAAAGACAGTATCACCCATGTTATCATTCCATCTGCCAGTAAGTCAGCTGCTGTTCCAATTCTTACTCCAATTATCACCCCTATCGCCGAGTCATCTGACACTCGGGGCAAAGAAGTTACAGGTGGGCCTTCCTGGATGGAGGCACCTAAAAAGGTCATTGTTGAAATCTTTAGGCAGGAGATAGAGGAAATCTTGAAGATTATCAAGAAAAGCAACTACAACGTAGTCGAACAATTGGGGCAAACCCCGTCAAAGATCTTTATGTTGTCTTTATTGTTGTGCTCAGAAGCCCATGATAAGGCTTTAATTGCTTTCCTTAAAACTGTGCATGTGCCGCAGGAAATATCTGCTGATCAATTCAAAGATTGTGTGGCTAGGTTGACCGCTGACAACGGGTTGGGTTTCTCCGACGCAGATCTGACTGTCAAAGGAAGGAATCACAATGATGCTCTGCACGTCTCGATCGAGTGCAGGGGCACTACTTTGGCCCACGTGCTGGTGGACACTGGGTCTTCCTTAAATGTTTTACCCAAGAAAGCATTAGATCGGTTGGATTGTGAAGGGTTGGTTCTGAAGCCAAGTAATATTGTGGTTAGGGCCTTTGACAGGTCCAAAAGGATGGTACATGTAGAGGTGGATGTCCCTGTTAAGGTTGGTTCCCAAACTTTTGCATCTAAGTTCTATGTGATGGACATTCGACCATCTTATTTTTGTTTGTTGGGTCTCCCATGGATTCATAAAGCTGGGGCAGTAACTTCTACGCTCCATCAGATGTTGAAGTATCCAGTAAAGGGGGAGATTGTTACGGTGCAGGGTGAGGAGGAATACATGGTGAGCCACCTCAATTCCTTTCGGTATGTGGAGATGGATGAGGAGTTCATTGAAACCCCGTGCCAGAACTTTGAGAAGTACCCCAGACTCTGGCGTCGACTGAAATTGCTGCTGAAGATCCTCCAATGAAGATGGATTCCCTCAAGAATGCCAGTGTTGTTATTGAAAAAGGTGGGTGTGCGAATTGGGGCCAACCTCCTGACTTTGCACACAAGACTGACAAGTTTGGTTTGGGTTTTACTGCGGAAGCTCAAAGGGTTATTCGGCGTGCACGGATTGGAAGACCTCCCCTGCGTATCAGTAACCCAGGAGTGAACGCAATTGAAGATGATGATGAAGAGTTAGATTTCGACAGTTGGATTAACCCGAATACCAACGGTGGCTTGAACAATTGGACGGCGAAGGACTTCGTGCCAGTTTTTTTATTACACAGTAATAGACTTTTGTTTTGAGACTTGTAACAGACAATTTGAAACTTTTATGGCCCGGTGCCTTTCCCGAGGCATTGTGGCTTTTTTTGTGGGGGCTTTATATTTGTAATTTCCATATATCATCAATAAAGCATTGGACATTTTCTTGCATTACAAATTTTGCGCTCCTTGTTTTTCTTTTCTATCTTGCACTTTATCAAAACATTTATTTGTCTTACACACACTCACATATCATAATACAGATCCACATCCACTCTGGATCCCACTGATAACGACTCTGCTACTGCCAGTTATGACTTTGAAAGTCCGATCAACCAAGCCGAGGACGAAGTTGAGGATGATTATGAAGTGCCTGGGGAACTTGCTAGACTGTTACTTCAGGAAGAGAGGGCCATACAGCCGCATGAGGAGCCAGTGGAATCAGTAAATTTGGGTACGGAAGAAGACAAGAAAGAGGTCAAGATAGGTGCGAATCTGGAGCCTAGTATTAAGCAACGGTTAATACAGATGCTGCGTGACTATGTTGAGATCTTTGCCTGGTCTTATGAAGATATGCCTGGGTTAGATACCGATATTGTGGTTCACAGCTTTCCAACTAAAGACGACTTTCCTCCAGTAAAGCAGAAAGTTCGCCGAATGCACCCAGAAATGTCTGAGAAAATCAAGGCTGAGGTTATGAAACGGTTTGATACCGGTTTTCTAGTTGTCACTTCTTACCCGCAGTGGGTTGCCAATGTGGTTCCGGTGCCGAAGAAAGATGGTAAGGTTCGGATGTGTGTGGACTATAGGGATTTTGTGATCGATGGAAATAGAACTGACTATTTTGAAATGTTGGTTCGCGAAATGTCGTGGTAAGCAAGAGTCGCCACCGTCTTTTATTTTCTCCAACAAGGAAAGGACAAAAGCACAGTAAAATTCCTTTTCGAGATGTTTCTCGGGTTCGGGAGGTAGATTATAGAAAGGGAAGGTGTTAGCACCCTTTCTATCCGTGGTTATCCACGGGCTCTTAGGTACTTGCTCACTATGTTTTCAAAATGTTTTTGCTTTTCTTGTGTTTGTGGGTTTTGAAAAAGTTTTATTTTGAAAACTTCGATTTAACTCTTGTATCTGTCCTCAAGAGTGTATGAAGTGTTGTTTGAAAACTTTGTTTGAAAAAGTGTAAGTGCGAAAAGTATTTTTGTTTTGAAAGAGCAAGTACCTGAGAACCTCTACCTATTCAAAAGAAATTAAGTTGTGTAAATGTCCTTTAGACAATACTATTCCACTATTAAGAAGTAGGTAGCACCGTCGTTGGAGTTTTTCGGGTCAATTCGATTTTAGGGAAATGTGGTCACTAAAGCAATAGTAGGACGCCTTAGCGGTAACCCTAATGTCTTAGATCATTTTCATCCGAGGCAACCGTTTCGAGGCAACTTTGATCTTTAGACAGGAGGGCGACCTCTAAAACACCCTATACTCAATGACCACGTCGAGGCAACCAAGTGAGGCGTACCCTAGGAGTGGCATGTGCGAGTGTGTCAGGATTCAGTTAAGTTATCTTTGCACAAGTTATGGTGAGCTACGGGTTGATTTTAATTTCAGAGATAAGTCTTGTCACGCATAGCCTAGTTAACATACATCTAGCAGTTAATAGTTGCGGAAAATAAATCTACGCTATTACAAGGCGTCGGGTATTTACATTGCCAAAAACAACCCTAGAAAAGTAAATTGCGAGAAAATAAAGAAAGCGATAAAAGGTCCTAATTAAAGCTATTACATCCTCGGAGCAATTACATAATAATGATCAAAAATAATATGCGCGAGAAAGAAATTGAATCGGAGAAGTCCTTGGGGTTTTGACCCTTTTTGAGAAAGAAAGAAGTTTTTGTCCTTTTTGCATTTAATTAAATTAAACCTAAAACTAATTAATTAATAAAAAGAAATATTTTTGGTTTTTAATGTCTCAAGGAAATAAATAAAAAAAAAGAAGTCACAAGTTATTAAAAACCCTAATTCTACATGGATTTTATTTATTATGAAAATAATTAAAGTTAACCTAATTAAAGAACTAAATAAATTGTGTTAGCATTTATTTACAAAAATAACTAATTGATGGTGAAATTAATTTAAATAATAATAATAATAAAATATTATTTTTAGTTTTCTGATTTTATTATGAAAAAATTAATTGAGTTAATTAAGTAATAATAATAATAATAATTAATAATAAAATAATCAAATGGAAAATATAAAAGAAAAAATGAACCCAGGGGGTGTTGGCCCAATTAGGAGGTGCATTGGCAATTTTCAGGCCCACTAGCTGCAAGCCCTTTTGACTTTCCTGCTTCTCCATGGCGTGTGTTGACTGGGAGTACAATGGTCCTTCATCTTTGGCCACAGGATTTGAGTTGGAGGCCACTTGGCGCGCTGGGATGTGAAGCCTATGGTAGAACACCTTTTGAAACCTGCATGTGATTATATGAAGAAAAAGAGAATAAATATTTTAGGGGACCTGGGATTCGAACCCAGGTCCCAAGGGATAATCTTTCAATGCTTTGGCCAACTGAGCTGTACTGGGCGTTTGTTAATAGGATGGAGAGAGAATATTATATATGAAAAATAAACAATATGCTGAAAACAAAACAAAACGCGCGTGTTTTCAAATTAACCAATGGTGTATCAACACATCATCGTCTTCCTCATTGTACCTGCACTAACTAGCTGCACGAAAAATAGCGATTAGCGCTGTGGTTCACATAAATATTTCGCAAGGGTTTGGTTTTATTCGTCTTGTTCTAACGATTCCAACCATGGGTCTCACAAGTCTTAATTTTGCCTGGATTGCAAAGCCCCAATTTCAAAGCTCAAGAACCCTAGAAATCGTTCATGGCATCTTGTGATTCAGTGCATTATAATTCAATTAAATGATACCATTAGCATCATATGGTTCCTAGCAATGCAAAACAATCAAGAAATCATGTTAAATGCTCATGAATTAGGCAATACGATTTTGGAAAATAAGTGCAAACCGTGGTTCTGTTTTCAACAATTTCTTGAGCTTTAAGGTCTGAATTTAATTGCAAAACCTTCCTTGGATCTCCTGCAATGTATTGGAATCAATAAAAACTCTTAAATCGTCCTAGAATACAAAAACCAGTTTTCAATTTTCTTGGAATTTTTCAATATGCTATGGCTTTGTTTCTGCAGCTTTTTCACGTCCATTGGTTAGGGTTTGCTTGCATATATATAGAGGAATGGAATTAGGTCAAAAACTTGGCAAGAATCCATGTGCAATGGTGATTGAATCCTTGATTGGAAATCATATCTTTTTTATTTTTCATGATTGAATACTGTTGCCAATTTTGGATATTTTGCATCTTTGACTTTGAGCACGAATTTGCCAGCATATCTTGACCATATTTGCTTCACAAAAAGATTGAAAAACCAAATCTTGTATTTTCCTACAATTTAAATTGATTAAATGAATTAATATCAATTAAAAATCCAATTAATTAATAAAAATAATAAAATAAATTCCATTAAGCTTGATGGGTCGTTCATAGGCCATGGATGACGTATCAAGAAGAGATTTGAGGCCCATTAGCAAAAATAAGGTGTTTTGAGCAAAGTTGACTTTTGCAAATTCATAAAAATTTCCCAACTTCTCCAATGTATATCTTGCTCAATTTTGATCATATGAACATGTTCTTTGACATTTTGGAAAGCTCTTGAAGTCCTCTAACCAATGCCTTTGGTCCCATGTCATTTGGATGTACCAATCTCAAGTTATGGTCTTTGACTTAAAGTGTACTTTTGTTGACTTTTGAAATTGACCTATAATGTCAAAATTGATAACTTCTTGTGAGAGCATTTCTTGAACTTGTAGTGTGAATATGGATTGTAGGAAATGGCATCCCCTTAAAAATGAGCATTGGATGGTATTTTTCTGATGAACCATGAAAAAGTTATGCCCTGGTCAAGATACAGTTGACTTTTCTACTGTCCAAAAATAGTAACTTTTTGCATCTTGATGATTTTTGAGCTATCCTTGTGGAATCATGATCAAGACTTGATCAAATTATGATTGTGAACTCAAAATAAGATGTTGACCAAAAATTCTGACTTTTGACTGCAAAATGACCATTTTGCCCCTGTAGTTGATTGTGGATCAAATGAAGCTTTTGACTGTGCAAATTGGCACTGTGAGTCTTGAAACTTGGTATGTAGGTACTTGAGGATGTATATAGCCCTATGAGACTTGATTGAACCTTTGAAAACCTCAAATTCCTTGAAAGAACCAAAACCCTAATTTCAACTGTCTTAGGAGATGGTTTGACTGTACAATCTCTTGAGCAATCTTGAACCATTTGAAGATGATTCTTGACAAACCTTGAAGAATATGGGAGGGAAAATTTTGGGGTACAACAGTTTCCCCTGTTCAATCTTCTTAAACCTGAGGATGTAGATTGGCTTGCGTGCCTTTCGTGATCCGAAGGTGGAAGATGATTGAACACTAAAGTGCCCAGAAATTTGCACTCGCATAGCGTAGTATCAGCAATGTGATGTCGGGAATGGGCTTACAGATTCCATTTAGAGAGATGATGGATAGGAGGATGGGCTTATAGATGCCATCTAGAGATGTGACAGAATCTTGTCGGGGGATGGGCTTATAGATGCCATCTGGAGATTGTTCGTTGAATTGTAACTTGGTAGGTTGAAAGAAGGAACCTGTGTAGGGTTGCCTAATGATGAGTCCGTGTAAAACTGCATCTGAAAAAGAGAAGGAACTGGTGTAGGGTTGCTTCATGATGGTCAAGTAGATAACTGTCCTGTCTGGTTTCAGGTATTAATCTACAATCCATCGTCCACATATATTTCCTGGCTAGTTACAGGTGTTGATCTGGAACTTGAAAAAGGTTGGCCGACGAGATAGTTGTCATGTCTGGTTTCAGGTATTAATCTCTGACTTGAGAAAGAAAGATAGTTTTCCTGTCTGGTTTCAGGTATTAATCTTCAGTCTCTTCAATGTAGATAACTTTCCTGTCTGGTTTCAGGTATAGATTTATCATCAGTCGTCCACAGATATTTCCTGGCTAGTTACAGGTATTAATCTGTAACTTAAGAAGGCTGGCCGATGAGATAGTTTTCCTGTCTGGTTTCAGGTATTAATCTCTGACTTGAGAAAGAAAGATAGTCTTCCTGGCTTGTTACAGGTATTGATCTTCAATCTCTTCATGTAGATACTTTCCTGTCTGGTTTCAGGTATAGATCTACAATTAGTCATCCACATATATTTCCTGGCTTGCTACAGGTGTTGATCTGGAACTTAAGAAGGTTGATGGTAGAGTCTCCCTGGAGATCTGGAATAAGTATCAGAATGTCGCCGTATCTGGGTCACATCTGAACCATCTCTAGAAGGAATCTGGAATAAGTATCAGAATGTCGCCATGTCTGAGTCACATCTGAACTGTCTCTGGAAGGAATCTAGAATAAGTATCGGAATGTCACCATGTCTGGGTCACATATGAACTCTCTCTAGAAGGAAACCTGAATAAGCAATAGAATAGCATCCGGGTCTGAAGCATCTCTAAGCTATCTCTGAAAGGAAATCTGGAATAAGTATCGGAATGTCGCCATGTCTGGGTCACATCTGAACTATCTCTAGAAGGAAATCTGGAATAAGTATCAGAATGTCGCCAAATCTGGGTCACATCTGAACTATCTCTAGAAGGAATCTGGAATAAGTATCGGAATGTCGCCAAATCTGGGTCACATCTGAACTATCTCTAGAAGGAAATATGGAATAAGCAATAGAATAGCATCTGTGTCTGGAGCATCTCTAAGTTATTTTTAGAAGTTTGAACCTGAATAAGCAATAGAATAGCATCCGGGTCTGGAGCATCTCTAAGCTATCTCTGAAAGGAAATCTGAATAAGCAATAGAATAGCATCGGGTCTGGAGCATCTCTAAGCTATCTCTGAAAGGAAATCTGGAATAAGTATCGGAATGTCGCCATGTATGGGTCACATCTGAACTATCTCTAGAAGGAAATCTGGAATAAGTATCGGAATGTCACCAAATCTGGGTCACATCTGAACTATCTCTAGAAGGAAATCTGGAATAAGTATCGGAATGTCTCCAAATCTGGGTCACATCTGAACCATCTCTAGAAGGAATCTGGAATAAGTATCAGAATATCGCTATGTCTGGGTCACATCTGAACCATCTCTAGAAGGAATCTGGAATAAGTATCAGAATGTCGCCATGCTTGGGTCGCATCTGAACTATCTCTTGCTCAATGGAGTAAACTTCTGAGGTTATAGAATTGGTCCGTACTATGACAGAGGAGAACATCAAGATCTAGGAACTGACTCATGCTCAATGGAGTATACCGTTGAGGTTATAGTACTTATCCGTACTATGACGGAGGAGAACATCAAGATCTAGGAACTGACTCGTGCTCAATGGAGTATACCGTTGAGGTTATAGTACTTGTCCACCCTATGATGTAGAGAAACTGTCGAGATTGAGAACCTTATCTGAACTTTAACCGAGGATAATCCGATTGAGATTTAAGAACTGGTCAGATCTTCGACTAGGCTGAGAACTTAACTGCATCTTTTCTGAAAGGTAAAGGTCAGTCACATGCAATGCATGAGATGGATCAAGCAATGATGTTCTCAATATAAATGAGATCGTGTGATATAATGCGTATATGCATGTATCATGATGTATGGAAATGTGATGTTTCAGCTGGGGAAAAATAAATCTCGGATTGCTGCTGGAGAATGATGTTGAATTCTTCGTCTCCGCTGGGGATGATGAACGAAGATGATTGTGTGAATGAACCTGTAGGAGAAAAGAACTCCGTTAGGGAATAAACTTGATGAAAGAGATTACTCCGAGGGGAAATACTCTGTGGGGAAGAGATGTTCTGCTGAGAGTTTTAATGATAACTCCGTTGGGGACTCCGTTGATAAGCTCTGTTGGGATTTCGATGATGAACTCCGCTGGGGGTAGAAAGAACTTCGCTGAGGACGATCTTTCCATTGTAACTTGCTGAGGATAACCCAGTTAAACTCTAGTGGGGATAACCTTTGTATTCTGCAGGGGACAAGCTTCCAGAATCTACTGGGTAAGATGATTTAATTCTCTAGTGGGGAAGCTTTTCAGACTGTGCTGGGAAATGGTTCCACTGAGGGTATCTTGTATTCCGCCGGGAAACATTCTTATATTCTATCGAGGAATATTAAGACTGTCGGGGATGCTTGCTGAGGAATATCTTTATACTCCGCTGGGGAATATTAAGACTTGCTGGGGATACCGAGCCTTTTCGGGACTGACGGTAGACTAACTCTGCTTGGGTAGAGTATTGCTGATTTGTTCGTAGTTGCAATCCATTATTGTCTTACTCTTGGGGAGTGAAGGTATCTTAGCCATATTCTTCAGCTGAATATATATACCTTGGTACTAGGTGGACATAACAGCTTGTACAGTTCGGACAATTCTTATTGCCCCAGCTTCTGTGGGAGAAGGTACCTGTAGAGGTGTTTGATAACTGCCAATTGACAAATCTTCTTCTGGTAGGCAAGTGACAAGATGACGAGACATAGTCGTACACTTTTGATCCCTAACTTTTGCCTGGATCGCCCTTTCGGGTTTTCAGTCCATCTGGATACCCCTTTTTCCCCAAGCCGCCTTTTTAGGTTTTCGACTTGCCGGGTGTACAGATTTTTTCATTTTCGTCCCTTATTTTTGCCCGAACCCTTTTGGTTCGCCGGGAAGCCCTTATTTTTGCCTAGGCCAGTCGACCTAGCGGGTCTTTGATTATGCGTAGTACTTTTTGACTATGTCCATGCTCTCAGGATGTGGGGAGGCGCCACTGTTGGTAGTGTTGTGTTACCATACTACTAGAAGATCTTCGTTTGATCATGCAAGATTCAGTGCTGGAATTCATGTCTAATGCCCCAAGTGATTCAGATGGAGATTTGCCCCTGGCTATTTGGCATTTTGAGAGATTCCTTGAATCTTGACTTAACTGCCCCAGATGATGGACAATGCTCATGTCGTGCCCCTTGACTGGAAGTGTTTTTTCCACTTGAGGTGACTCTTTTTACTGAGAAGGTTTTTTGTTCACTAGATATTCGTCGTGCGAATTCCTCTGCTGTTTGAACAAATAGTCATATGCAAACAATGTTATTTTAAGAATGCAAAGCTTATGTCTGTCTTGAAGTTTTTGAAAATGCAGTTTTCAATAAAAACAAGCGAATTTTTATAAAATGTGAGGTCAACTCGGGATTTTACAGCAAGCCCTACAGGAGTCAGGATACCTTTGGTAACAGTATGCTTTCGAACTAACCCATGCTTCAGCTAGGACTTTTTAAGGGTTATAACGTGGCCTGGTTCATGGTTTAAGAAACAAAGGATAAAGGCTCAAATTTTATTTGTACCCACCCGCTCTTCGTGATGTTCTTCGGTCCTAAACTCAACTAATCATGCGCTAGATCATGTTTGAGTCTTTGCTCTGATATTCCGGTGATGGTTCGGATACTGATAGTTTATTTTGACCAGGCAGTCATTTCTTTTGATTGAGGGTTTGTAGGACCCCTTCCTTTTTTATTGTGTTATCCTTGTCTTTTTGCCTGAACTGTTTCTTTTTGTATTTACAGTCAGCGGGATGCCCCAGTTTTGTAAGTCTCCTTGATAGGTTTTGACTTATTGGGCTTTTATTCTTTGAGAGATTGACTCCCTATGAAATAAGGAACCACCACTGTATTTTGTTTCAAAAGGACTTCTTTGATGTCATTTATGGTGCACCTGGATCAACTGAGAGAACTACCCTGCCCCAGGTTATAATTAAGGGTTTTAATTTGTGAAAATAAAAACTCCAACTTCTTTGGCTCAAAGGGGTTGACTAGGGATTATCTTCCTTATAACTCCACTGTTTAGGATTTGAAACAATGCCTGTACTTCATCAGCGGGGTCTATTCAAAAGCAGACTGTAAAGATCATGGTATTGTTTTCGTCATCCTCCCTCAAAAGGCTTAGAATTTTTTTTTAATCGAGAGTTGAACACCACAAAAAAATGAAAGTAATATAGTGAATACGAATGGATTGATTCAAAACAGACATATGCGATGCATTAATGAAATAAAAAAGTTTGCCATGACAATAATTGTTTGAATAAGCAAAGAAAAATACAACTTCAGAATTCAAATAAAACAAAAGCCTTCAATGATTTAGCATAGGAGCAGTGATTATGTTTGGAGTCTCTGGAAGGTCAAACTGGATCTCTTTGGCATCAATCATGTCTTGAACCTTATTCTTCAGGGCCCAACAGTTGTTTGTGTCATGTCCCGGACTGTCAGAGTGGTATGCACACCTTTCATTGGGATGATAGGTAGGAGCGGAAGTGTTTGGATTCCGGAGAGGAGCCCTTAATGTAATCAACCCTGCCTTCAACATTTGTTGTAGCACTTGAGTCAGTGACATGTTGATCTTAGTGAATTGTCTTTTAGGTGTGACCTTCTTATGTTGATGTCCCTGTCTTTGTTGAACAGGCGTAGGATTAGAGATCAAGATTTCTCCTACGCGTTGGTCATGACGACTCTTTTGACCATACACGGCATTGGACTCTTTCTTCCCATTGTAGGGCTTTTTCTGAGCATCGGAAGGTGTAGCTTCTTGAATCTTCCCGTTTTTGATGCCAGCTTCAATTCTTTCACCAGTCAAGATAAGGTTTGTGAACCCGGCTGAAGAGTTTCCAATCAAATGGTTAAAGAATGGACCAGACAGGGTCCCCAAGAACATATCAACAAGCTCACGATCAGTTAAAGGTGGCTGCACCCTTCCAGCAAGGTCTCTCTACTTTTGAGCATACTCTTTAAATCCTTCACCCGTCCCTATTGACATACCCTGGAGTTGGGTACGCGTAGAAGCGAGGTCAGAATTATACTGATACTGCTTATAGAACACCGTAGCCAGATCCTCCCAGTTACGGATACTGGCTCCATCCAGCTGATAGAACCATTCGAGTTGAGTCCCTGAAAGACTATCCTAGAAGAAATGGATCCACAAATTCTTATCAGCGGTGTAAGGCTGGATCTTCCTTACATACGACCGGAGGTGCAGCTTTGGGAAGGAAGCTCCGTCATATTTGGCAAAAGCAGGTGCCTTGAACTTATGGGGAATCACCACCCCAGAGGATAAGCCTAGGTCTCCAAAGTCCAACCCGGGCACATTCTGTATCTCTATGGCGCTCAAGCGGTCCTCCAACTATTTATACCTATCCTCGGCAGGAGGATACTGTTCTTCATCATAATCTGTCTCGTTGTCGGAGACCACGGGACTAGGAACCCTTCTCTCTTGTGGACTGTCTTTGCCTATAGATGAGGTAGTCAGCTCGACCTCATTCTGCAGTCCATTCCCAAATCTGTGTCCAGTGTTGAACAAGACGGTCCTCTTCTTCTTCTTCTTCTTCAAAATCATAGTCTTCAACTCCTGTTGACCCTGGGCTAGGCTCATAACCAACTCTTGGAACTGGGCATTCTGGGCCTAGAGGGCCTTGATAGCTTGTCCAGTGGAAGGTTCAGTAGACATGATGATTGCTGAAATAAACAGCGAAGAAGATAAGTGACCTGTAAAAAGGGTACCTGTAATGCAATAATATGTATGATATATGTATGCAATGTTTTCAAGGATCTCGCGGGGTAAACAAAGAAACTTGTTAGAATTTGAACTTTGTAGCTTGATTGAAGGAACTTCATGTTGCTGAGAATCCTTCTTCAAGAGTCAAGCTCACCATATCGAGTGGGTCATAGCCCCTGACTCAAGTTATCATGTTTTGATCTCCAAACACCCTTGGCTAGAGGAAAATAAATCCCCTTTGCCCCTTGCTAGACATTTGATTCATCATGACCTGCATCACAAACCCTTGAGATCCTTGAAATGGGTTAGTCCTTATGCAAGATGTATGCAATGTTATGATGTTATGATGTTATGATGTCATGGTAAAGGCACACCACAAGTATTCACAAAAGGCAAACATAGTAAGGCACACAAGTCACACAAAAAAGCCCTTAGATTTCAGGCTGGCATGAAGTTTAGGTACTACCCTCTTTCAGTTTCAGTTGGTTAAGACCTGTCCTAAAAATAGTAACCGGGTTCTAGAGGATCTCAATATCACTGACTACCCTCAATCGGTCATAATTCCAGTTTGTCAACCTTTTCTTGCGGCCGGAATCATCGCGAGAGTTTAGTCTCAATGAGCGTAGCATACTGCTACTGTTCGATGGCCAAGTTGGTCAATTTAAGGTTCTAAGGTCAGCTGGTGCTTAACGACTCCTCAGAAGACCCATATTCTCCTTGTTCCAACACAAGGGATATCGGTACAGACCAAGGTGTCACACCAATGTAGCTACTGCTTCACTCGTGTCGGTCTACGCCAGACAGGTCCCTCACATTTTATTGCTACTTACCTAAAGGGTATCCCCAGATCCGGGTTAGGATCTATAGAACTCCGATACAAGCCCATAAAATTAAAGCATACAAAGCATACAATTGAAAACACAAGTGATCTAATCCTAAGGTACACCTCGCTTATAATTTCCCCAGCAGAGTCGCCAGTTCTGTGATCGGTGGAAATAGAACTGACTGTTTTGAAATGCTGGTTCGCGAAATGTCGCGGTAAGCAAGAGTCGCCACCGTCTTTTATTTTCTCCAACAAGGAAAGGACAAAAGCACAGCAAAATTCCTTTTCGAGATGTTTCTCGGGTTCGGGAGGTAGTTTATAGAAAGGGAAGGTGTTAGCACCCTTTCTATCCGTGGTTATCCACGGGCTCTTAGGTACTTGCTCACTATGTTTTCAAAATGTTTTTGCTTTTCTTGTGTTTGTGGGCTTTGAAAAAGTTTGTTTGAAAACTCCAATTTGACTCTTGTATCTATCCTCAAGAGTGTAATGAAGTGTTTGTTTGAAAACTTTTGTCAGAAAAGTGTAGGTGCGAAAAGTATTTTTGTTTTGAAAGAGCAAGTACCTGAGAACCTCTACCTACTCAAAAGAAATTAAGTTGTGTAAATGTCCTTTAGACAGTACTATCCCACTATTGAGAAGTAGGTAGCACTGTCGTTGGAGTTATTCGGGTCAATTCGATTATAGGGACATGTGGTCACTAAAGAAATAGTAGGACGCCTTAGCGGTAACCCTAATGTCTTAGATCATTTTTATCCGAGGCAACCGTTTCGAGGCAACTTTGATCTTTAGACAGGAGGGCGACCTCTAAAACACCCTATACTCAATGACCACGCCGAGGCAACCAAGTGAGGCGTACCCTAGGAGTGGCATGTGCGAGTGTGTCAGGATTCAGTTAAGTTATCTTTGCACATGTTATGGTGAGCTACGAGTTGATTTTAATTTCAGAGATAAGTCTTGTCATGCATAGCCTAGTTAACATACATCTAGCAGTTAATAGTTGCGGAAAATAAATCTACGCTATTACAAGGCGTCAGGTATTTACATCGCCAAAAACAACCCTTGAAAAGTAAATTGCGAGAAAATAAAGAAAGCGATAAAAGGTCCTAATTAAAGCTATTACATCCTCGGAGCAATTACATAATAATGATCAAAAATAATATGCGCGAGAAAGAAATTGAATTGGAGAAGTCCTTGGGGTTTTGACCCTTTTTGAGAAAGAAAGAAGTTTTTGTCCTTTTTGCATTTAATTAAATTAAACCTAAAACTAATTAATTAATAAAAAGAAATATTTTTGGTTTTTAATGTCTCAAGGAAATAAATAAAAAAAAGAAGTCACAAGTTAGTAAAAACCCTAATTCTACATGGATTTTATTTATTATGAAAATAATTAAAGTTAACCTAATTAAAGAACTAAATTAATTGTGTTAGCATTTATTTACAAAAATAACTAATTGAGGGTGAAATTAATTTAAATAATAATAATAATAAAAAATATTATTTTTAGTTTTCTGATTTTATTATGAAAAAATTAATTGAGTTAATTAAGTAATAATAATAATAATAATTAATAATAAAATAATCAAATGGAAAATATAAAAGAAAAAATGAACCCAGGGGGTGTTGGCCCAATTAGGAGGTGCATTGGCAATTTTCAGGCCCACTAGTTGCAAGCCCTTTTGACTTTCCTGCTTCTCCATGGCGCGTGTTGACTGGGAGTACAATGGTCCTTCATCTTTGGCCACAGGATTTGAGTTGGAGGCCACTTGGCGCGCTGGGATGTGAAGCCTATGGTAGAACACCTTTTGAAACATGCATGTGATTATATGAAGAAAAAGAGAATAAATATTTTAGGGGACCTGGGATTCGAACCCAGGTCCCAAGGGATAATCTTTCAATGCTTTGGCCAACTGAGTTGTACTGCGCGTTTGTTAATAGGATGGAGAGAGAATATTATATATGAAAAATAAACAATATGCTGAAAACAAAACAAAACGCGCGTGTTTTCAAATTAACCAATGGTGTATCAACACATCATCGTCTTCCTCATTGTACCTGCATATTCAGAATTAGATAGCGGGGGTTTTTAACCCCCACTAACTAGCTGCACGAAAAATAGCGATTAGCGATGTGGTTCACATAAATATTTCGCGAGGGTTTGGTTTTATTCGTCTTGTTCTAACGATTCCAACCATGGGTCTCACAAGTCTTAATTTTGCCTGGATTGCAAAGCCCCAATTTCAAAGCTCAAGAACCCTAGAAATCGTTCATGGCATCTTGTGATTCAGTGCATTATAATTCAATTAAATGATACCATTAGCTTCATATGGTTCCTAGCAATACAAAACAATCAAGAAATCATGTTAAATGCTCATGAATTAGGCAATACGATTTTGGAAAATAAGTGCAAACTGTGGTTCTATTTTCAACGATTTCTTGAGCTTTAAGGTCTGAATTTGATTGCAAAACCTTCCTTGGATCTCCTGCAATGTATTGGAATCAATAAAAACTCTTAAATCGTCCTAGAATACAAAAACCAGTTTTCAATTTTCTTGGAATTTTTCAATATGCTATGGCTTTGTTTCTGCAGCTTTTTCACGTCCATTGGTTAGGGTTTGCTTGCATATATATAGGGGAACGGAATTAGGTCAAAAACTTGGCAAGAATCCATGTGCAATGGTGATTGAATCCTTGATTGGAAATCATATCTTTTTGATTTTTCATGATTGAATAATGTTGCCAATTTTGGAGATTTTTCATCTTTGACTTTGAGCACGAATTTGCCAGCATATCTTGACCATATTTACTTCACAAAAAGATTGAAAAACCAAATCTTGTATTTTCCTACAATTTAAATTGATTAAATGAATTAATATCAATTAAAAATCCAATTAATTAATAAAAATAAGAAAATAAATTCCATTAATCTTGATGGGTCGTGCATAGGCCATGGATGAAGTTTCAAGAAGAGATTTGAGGCCCATTAGCAAAAATAAGGTGTTTTGAGCAAAGTTGACTTTTGCAAATTCATAAAAATTTCCCAACTTCTCCAATGTATATCTTGCTCAATTTTGATCATATGAACATGTTCTTGGACATTTTAGAAAGCTCTTGAAGTCCTCTAACCAATGCCTTTGGTCCCATGTCATTTGGATGTACCAATCTCAAGTTATGGTCTTTGACTTAAAGTGTACTTTTGTTGACTTTTGAAATTGACCTATAATGTCAAAATTGATAACTTCTTGTGAGAGAATTTCTTGAACTTGGAGTGTAAAGATGGATTGTAGAAAATGGCATCCCCTTCAAAATGAGCATTGGATGGGATTTTTCTGATGAACCATGAAAAAGTTATGCCCTGGTCAAGATACAGTTGACTTTTCTACTGTCCAAAAATAGTAACTTTTTGTATCTTGATGATTTTTAAGCTATCCTTGTGGAATCATGATCAAGACTTGATCAAATGATGATTGTGAACTCAAAATAAGATGTTGACCAAAAATTCTGACTTTTGACTGCAAAATGACCATTTTTCCCCTGCAGTTGACTGTGGATCAAATGAAGCTTTTGACTGTGCAAATTGGCACTGTGAGTCTTGAAACTTGGTATGTAGGTACTTGAGGATGTATATAGGCCTATGAGACTTGATTGAACCATTGAAAATCTTAAATTCCTTGAAAGAACCAAAACCCTAATTTCGGTTGTCTTAGGAGATGGTTTGATTGTACAATCTCTTGAGCAATATTGAACCATTTGAAGATGATTCTTGACAAACCTTGAAGAATATGGGAGGGCAAATTTTGGGGTACAACAGATTTGAACAGGGTGAGCCCCAAAGACGATTTCCCACTGCCTCATATCGATGTTCTGGTTGACAACACCGCACAACATAAGGTCTTCTCCTTTATAGATGGTTTTTCTGGTTACAATAAAATTAAGATGGCTCCCGAAGACATGGAGAAGACAATGTTCGTTATACAGTGGGGTACCTTTTGCTACAAAGTCATGCCATTCGGATTGAAGAATACTGGGGCAACGTATCAGCGCGCCATGGTCGCTTTGTTCCATGACATGATTCATCATGAGATTGAGGTATACGTTGACGACATGATTGCAAGATCCTAGACTGAGGAAGAACATCTTGGCCATCTCCAAAAGCTATTTGACAAGTTAAAGTTGTACAAGTTGAGGTTAAACTCGAACAAGTGCACCTTCGGGGTGAGGTCTGGTAAGCTACTGGGTTTCGTCGTTAGTGATAAAGGTATTCAAGTGGATCCTACAAAGGTGAAGGCTATACAAGAGATGCCGGCTCCCTGAACAGAAAAAGAAGTCAGAGGCTTTTTGGGACGACTAAACTACATTGCCCGATTTATTTCACACCTGACTGCTACTTGTGAACCAATCTTCAAGCTGCTGAAGAAAGATCAAATGGTAAAGTGGAATGATGAATTTCAAGCCGCTTTCAAAAGGATCAAAGAATATCTCCAAAAGCCACCTATTTTGATGCCTCCAGTTGAAGGAAGACCTTTGATCTTATACTTGACAGTACTTTATAATTCAATGGGGTGCGTGCTGGGGAAGCATGACGAGTCTGGCCGAAAAGAGCATGCTATTTATTACCTTAGCAAAAATTTTACCGACTGCGAGACCCGATACTCGTTGCTTGAGAAAACTTGTTGCGCTTTGGCATGGGCTGCTCGCCGGCTGAGATAGTATATGCTGACTCACACTACTCTATTGATATAAAAGATGGATCCAATCAAGTATATCTTCGAGAAGCCTGCCTTGTCTGCCAGAATAGAAATATAGCAGATAATCTTGATTGAATATGACATTCAATACACAACCCAAAAAGCAATTAAGGGAAGTGTGTTGGCAGATCATTTGGCGCATCAGGCTGTAGACGACTACCAATCAATGAATTTCGAATTCCTGAATGAGAATATCAAGTTGGTAACTAACTGTGAAACACCTGGACCGGATGAAGGACCTGAGGTAGGATCCCAATGGTCTATGTACTTTGATGGAGATTTAAACGCTTTGGGTAACGGCATTGGCGCTGTGATCATATCTTCTGAAGGCTGTCATACTCCATTCACCGCCCGATTATGTTTTAACTGCACCAACAATATGGCGGAGTATGAAGCGTGCATCATGGGTCTTCGAGCAGCTAATGACCTAAGGATTAAGTTCTTAAGTGTATTCGGAGATTCCGCTCTTGTGATCAGTCAGATCAAAGGCGAGTGGGATACGAAACATCCAAATCTTATTCCTTACAAAGAGTATGTACTGACGTTGCTTCCACACTTTGAGGAGATAACCTTTGAACACTTCCCAAGAGAGGAGAATCAGTTGGCGGATGCGCTAGCTACGATGTCTTCTATGTTCAAGGTCAGGTGGGACAATGAGACTCCCGGATTACCATTGAGAGGTTTGATGAACCCGCACATTGCTGTGATATTGAGAATGAAGAGGTAACAGATAAACCCTGGTTTCATGAGGTAAAGAGGTATCTTGAGGCTCAGGAATACCCCGAGGGTGCATCTGTTATTGATAAGAAGTTTCTGAGGAGATTCGCAGCGAAGTTCTTCATCAGTAACGGTATCCTTTACAAGCGTAACCATGATTCAACCTTACTGTGATGTTTGAATAAAAACGAGGCAGAAAGGATTATGGCAGAGTTACATGAAGGTACTTTCGGGACTCATTCCAGTGGACACACTATGGTAAAGAAAATCCTACGGGCAGGATATTATTGGTCTACCATGGAAGTCGATTGTTATCAGCATTCTCGGACCTGTCATAAGTGCCAAGTCTATGCTGATAAGGTGCACGTACCTCCAGTTCCTCTGAACATCTTGACAGCACCTTGGCCTTTCGCAATGTGGGGCATCGACATGATTGGTGAGATCATACCTACTGCTTCCAATGGGAATCATTTCATCCTGGTAGCAATTGATTATTTTACAAAGTGGGTTGAGGCGGCTTCCTTTGCTACGGTAAACAAGAATGTCGTGGCACGGTTTATTCGGCACAACCTGATATGTCGATATGGTGTACCAGAGAGGATCATTATGGACAATGGTACAAATCTCAACAATTCAATAATCACCGAGCTCTGCAAGAAGTTCAAGATACAGCATCACAACTCTTCTCCCTATCGGCCGAAGATGAACGGGGATGTCGAAGCAGCTAATAAGAATATCAAGAAAATTGTGCAGAAGATGACGGTGACATACAAAGACTGGCATGAGATGTTACCATTTTCTATTCATGGGTACCGTACCTCAGCAAGGACGTCAACAGGGGAAACACCATATTCCTTGGTATATGGCATGGAGGCAGTCTTGCCCATTGAAGTTCAGATACCCTCTCTTCGGATTATGAAAGATGCAGGTTTGAGTGAAGATGACTGGATCCAAACCCGGCTTGATCAACTGAACCTAATCGACGAAAAAAGACTTACTGCTATCTGTCAAGGTCAAGCGTATCAAAAACGGATGATCAAGGCATTTAACAAGAAAGTCAAACGACAAGAGTATCAAGTCGGGGATCTGGTGATCAAACGCATCATACTGCCGTAAGGTGATCCCAGTGGAAAATGGACCCCTATGTACGAAGGGCCATTTGTGGTTAAGAACATCTTCTCAGGAGGAGCTATGATTCTAACCACCATGTACGGTGACGACCTTCCTCACCCCGTCAATGCAGACATAGTGAAAAAATACTATGCATAATCAAAGACCCGCTAGGTCGGCTGGCCTAGGCAAAAATAAGGGCTTCACGACGAACCAAAAGGCTTCGGGAAAAAATTAGGGATGAAAATGAAAAAAAGTACACCCAGCAAGTCGAAAACCTGAAAAGGCGGCTTGGGCAAAAAAGGGTATCCCGGTGGACTGAAAACCCGAAAGGGCGGTCCCGGTAAAAATTAGGGATTAAAGCGTAACACTATGGATCATCTTGCAACCAGGCCTCTGTATCGACTATCAAACTCGGACGACACTAAGCAATCTGATCTACCTTCAACCAAGTATCAAAGTGATGAGATGCTCGAGGATATAAAGGAAATAACAGAGTTGGAACCCAGTGGGATTGTTCACATAGCTGTTTTTTCTTTGTTTTTCACAAATTGTATAAACTCTATCTTTCGGCGGCGTTCTCTTACTAGGACGTCAGCCTCTTGTACAAGAATGGCTATTCACAGGCCAAACTTTAAAATCAATACAATTCATTTTTCACAAAGAAGTTTCAAATTGTTTTTCTTTTTCTGTTTTGTTTTGCAAGAACGTCCAATGTTCATCTTTGATATATGCATTTGACAATAATTACTGTTCATAAATATTTACGTGCGAAACAAAAGACGATTACTCGTAATATCAAAAACAGGGGAAAACAAGAAATGTCCGGACCTTACGGTTTCTCTATTCACCAGGTACAGGGATAGATCTAGCTGAAGAATAAGACTAAAAAATACATTCACTCCCCGCAGAGTAAGAAAAGTACAGTATTATCAACTCTCCCCAACTGAGGGTCGCAACCGCGAATGAGTCGGTAAGATTCTACCCAAGCAGAGTTTATCTATCACCGGTACTAGAAGATTATCCCCAGTGGAGTCTGGAATACCATCCCCAGTGGAGTCTGGAAAACCATCCCCAGTAGAGTCTGGAAGACCGTCCCCAGTGGAGTCTGGAAGACCATCCCCAGTGGAGTTTGGAAGACCATCCCCAGTGGAGTCTGGAAAACCATCCCCAGTAGAGTCTGGAAGATTATCCCCAGCGAAGTCGCCACTAAAAGATTATCCCCGACGGAGTTCATTTCTTTCACAAACGGAAACTCAATCCCCAACGGAGTTATCATCACTAGTAACGGTAATTCATCCACAGTCGAGGGTATTTCTCCAAGGTCAGCAGATCCTCAGCAGAGCATTTATTCCCCACAGAGTCATTCTCTCACCAATATATTCTCCAGTAGGATTATTCTCCCAATCATCTTCGGTCATTATCCACAACGAGTGAAACTCTTCATATTCTCCAAAAGCAATCCGGGATTTATTTTCCCTCAGCTAGAGAACATCATAAAAACATTGTATGTCCATACATCATGACATATACATACGCATCATACAACACAATCTCATTTATTTTGAGAACATCATTGCCTGATACATATCATGCATTACATACAACTAAACTTTACCTTTCAGGAAGATAGAATCAAATTCTCACAAAAACTCAAGCTATGAAGCCCGGGTACGACCGGATAGTATCTTGATTTCTACAGCATATTGTGAAGCTCGGAGAACGATCGGATAACAGTATCAGAATGCCGCGAATCCTGGATTACGACCAGATAGTGGTATCTCTTAAAAGCAAGCTATAAAGTCCGGATTCAACCGGATAATAGTTTAATCCCCAGCAAGTCGTGAAGCCCGGATTACGATCAGATAGCAGCTCAGCAAATTACCATGAAGCCTGGATTCGACCAGATAGTGGTATACCATAGACACAAGCCGTGAAGCCTGGATTACGATCGGATAATAGCTCAGCGAGTTATTGTGAAGCCTGGATTACGACTAGATAGCAATACAAGACCATGAAGCCTGGATTACGACCAGATAATGGTAGAAGACATTGTGAAGCTTGGATTACGACCAGATAGCGACCAAGAATACTACGAAGCCTGGATTATGACCAGATAGTGGTATATCTTTAAAACAAGTTATGAATCCCGGATTCGACCAGATAATATCTTGATTCCTCTGAATACCATGAAGCCCAGATTTTGACCGGATAATGGTACAATACATCGTGAAGCCTGGATTACGACCAGATAGCGATAAAGAACACTGAAGCCTGGGTTACGACCAGATAACAGTGAGGGACACTGTGAAGCTTGGATTACAACCAAATAGCAGTTTACTCGGCCAATACTATGAAGCCCGGATTCGACCGGATATTAGTAGGCCCAACAGTCAAAGGGAAGCCCAGATGCGACCGGATAACCACTTGATTTCTTCTGAAGCCTGGATTTCGACCAGATAAGAAGTAAAGTATTGTGAAGTCTGGATTACGACCAGATAGCAGTATAAAACACCATGAAGCCTGGATTCGACCAGATAATGGTATAACATCGTGAAGCCTGGATTATGACCAGATAGTGGTACAAGACACTGTGAATCCTGGATTATGACCAGATAGCAGTCGGTCTTATTACTATGAAGCCTGGATCACGACCGGATAGTAGTTCATTTTCACCTCTTCAGCTAAGAGACGATTCCTCAGTAGAATAATGGATGAACGAAGCTCTTAAAATTCAAACAGAGACGATCCACTAGTAGAATAGCGGACGACCGAAGCTCCTAAAATTCTATTTCTCTCAAAGACAGAGATCAGCATTCCCTAGCGGAATCTTCCTCAACAACAGGTACACAAGCTCTCGCTAAGGAATCTCTTATGCGATCGACACTCCTTCGGATGGCATCTTTAAGCCCATCTCCCGTTTTTGATTTCCAAATGGCATCGGTAAGCATATTCCCGACATCACAAGACAAGTACCACTTCATGCGAGTGCAAATTTCTGGGCACTCTAGTGTTCAATCATCTTCCACCCTCGGATCACGAAAGGCAGATAGCCAATCTACATCCTCTGGTTTAAGAAGATTAAACAGGGGCATCTGTTGTACCCCAAAATTTTCCCTCCCATATTTCTCAAAATATTTCAAGAAAGATCTTCAAATGGCTCAAGGCAGTCCAAGGGTTGACCAGACAAGCTCTCTCCTAGGACAGTCTACCTCAAATTAGGGTTTCATATTGCATCAAGATGCTTGAGTCCAAGGGATCTAAAATGCCCACCACTGTCCTAATATGTTCTCAAGATCATTCATGTCAAGTTTTAAGCTTTGCAGAGGAAGTTTGCTCAGTCAATTGCTCAAAGGCCTGAAAATCGACTGTGCTAGGGCAAAAGTCAACTATGGCCCACATACAGTCAAACTTCAAGATTTTTGGTCAACATCCTCATTTTAAAGTATCATTCATCATTTGATCAAGGGTTGATCATGATTCATTAAAGATTGCTCATAATTCATCAAGAACCTAAAGTTGATAAATTAGGGTTTTTTAGAAAAAGTCAACCCAACTTTGACCAAGCATAACTTTCTCATACTTTATGATAAATGACCCATCCAAAGCTCATTTTGAATAGGATGTCATTCTCTACAATCCATATTCATCTCCAAAGTTCAAAATATTAACTCACAAGAAGTTATGAATTTGGACATTATAGGTCATTTTGAAAAGTTAACAAAAACACATTTTTTGTCAAAGCTTCATACATGAGAATGGAATATAAAATTGATATGAGACCCAAAGGGTTGCTTATAGGACATCTAAAGCTTTCTAAAAATTCCAAGAAGACCTTCAAAGAGTCAAAATTGAAGAAGTTATGCATTGGTGAAGTTGACCCTTTTTGCAAAATTGTCAAAAGTCATATATGCCTAAAAATGCAATTTTTGCCAAATGGGCCCAATCTTTTTCACTTGTTTTGAGTTGGAAACATGGTCCACGAGCCTTATTCTTTGCCACTTGTCATTATCTTATTTTTATTATTTATTTTGATTTTTATTTTAATTTAATTAATTTAAATCAAAATAAATCATAGAAAATCCAAAATATTGAAATCTCAAGATTTGATACATGTTTCAGGTCTTAAATTCCAGCTAGCATGAGATCAAATTCGTGTAAAGGCATGGTGTGCACAAAAAGATTGGATTAGGCCTATTTTTGGAAAGATATTCAAGGTGTATCAAATCAAAATCAAATGCAATGATGGAGGAAGATTGAGCACATTCTTTCAACCCTAACTCACTCCTCAATACATAAGGAGTATTTGCAGACCAAAAGAGAGGTGAGAAAGAGGCGCAACAAGGATAACCAAACTTGAAAAAACACCAAAAAAGTGCAAACTCGAATTCATTGTTCCAAGCAATTTCAAAGCTTCCTGATCATTCCAATCGTTTCCTGGGATCATAAGCAACACATACCAATCCAGAACAAGCCTTTTCCAGTACCCAAACACGCTGTAAGTCATCCACGACATCCATGTATTTTTTAAATCGGTTTGCATGATTTAGACATTGATAGCATGAATTAATGATATATTCTTGTTCACCATCACATATGCAAGCTTTCTGTATCGTTTAATTTCATTTTCATGGCATGTATAAGATTTCACCATTATTAGGGTTTCTTGCTTCGATTTGGGATTCTCATTTACAGGCAAAATTGGGCCATGAAAGGGCCACCATTGTGTTCAGCAAGGCCAGACGAAGCTATCCATGGCCTTCATTTTTATTTATCACGCTTGTGTTGAGTTTTGAGATTTACAGGACCTGTAGCTATGGACGAACGTTCGTAGGTAAAAGTCTAGGACTTTTACCCACAGAGAAGGGAAGAAGATGACTGCGTGGCACCCTTCTATTGGGTCATTTGAATTCTGGCGCTTGTTTTTCCCACTAACTCTCTTTATCATATATTATTTTATGTTGTTATTTTATGTACAAACAAAAGCAAGTGGCGCAGTGGTAGTGGAGTGGTTGTAAAGTGCTTCAGGACCTGGGTTCGAATCCCAGATTCCTCAAATATTTCATATATTTTGTCTTTCAGTGATTCAATGTGCATACAAAGCCAAGGACCATCATGCGTCCTCATCATCCAGCCTGCCAGATGGCCAGATGGCCAGATCCAAGGGCCACCAATGGAGGAGCACCAAACGCCTAGTCAAATGCATGGCATGGGATCTCTGGCCAGTCAACGTGGACCTTTGCTTCTTGATCCCAGATTACTTCTCACACCCCCTCAATTTGCTTGCAGGCCCAATTTCATATTCCTTTTCTTTTTATATTTTACTTTATTTATTTATTTATTTTATTTACTAACCAATTAACTATTTTCTTTTATCAAAAAAATCACAAAAATATATTTTTCACCAAATTTAGGTTTAGATTTTATTTTTTATCAAAAAATTAAATTAATTTAATTAGGTTGTTAATTTTAGATAACTTTAATTCCTTTTGTAAATAATTAAAAACAATTAGAACAATTAGGGTTTTATTTCTAATTTAATTATTTTCTTTTCCTAAAAATAACAAAAATACAAAAATAGGCCATGTAATTATTTTCATGAATTAATTTAATCACTAATTAATTTTTGTATTTAATTTAGAAAACCAAATTCTTTTCTTACAAATAATTATAAAAAAAACAACAAAAACATTTTCTCTTTTAATTAGGTTAAAAAGGGTCGAAACCCTAATTTCTTCCTGATCTTAATTTCATCGCGCGCTTTATTATTATTTTTATCCATATTAATGTAACTGTTCACATGTTGTAATAGTTAATTAGGACGTTTATTTTCATTTATCTCTTTATTATTTAAGGGTTTGTTTTTGGCTATGTAAATACCCGAAGCCTTGTAATAGCGTAGCTTAATATCCACACTTTAAATTCCCCAAAATATAAACTGTTAGATGTATGATACAGGGATGCATGACAAGAATGTATGATCAACTTTAAAACAGTTAGATAACCCTAAAATATGCAAAGATAAATAATCTGAAATTGAATCACTCGCACATGCGCACTCCTAGGGTACACTCCTACTTGGTTGCCTTCGGTAAACGGTCATTGAGTATAGGATGCTTTAGTGGTCGTCCTTCTGTCCAAAGATCAAAGTTGCCTCGGAAAAGTTGCCTCAGATATTGTTGCCTCAGATAATTGATCTAAGACATTAGGGTTATTACTAAGACGTCCTAACGTTGCTTTAGTGACCGTACGTCCCTTTTGAATTCACCCTCAAAACTCCGACGACGGTGCTACCTACTCACTAATAGTGGGATAGCATTGTCTAAAGGAAACAAGCATAGAACGATTCTTTTTTCGAGTAGGTAGATTAGTTCTTAAGTACTTGCTCAATCCAAACAAACTTTTTCACACCTACACTCTTTTACAAACAAAGTTTTCAAAAACACTTCATTACACTCTTGAAGACAGAAGCAAGAGTTAAATCGAAGTCAAAACAAAAAACTTTTCAAATCACACAAGCACACAAAGAAAACGATTTTTGAAAATGATGAGCAAGTACCTAAGAGCCCGTAGATAACTACGGATAGAAAGGGTATTAATACCTTCCCTTTCTATAATCTACCCCCCGTACTCAAAAATATCTCGAAAAAGGAATTTTTCTGTGCTTTTTTCCTTTCCTTGTTGGATAAAATAAAAGTCGGTGGCGACTCTTGCTTACCGCGACATTTTGCGAACACAAACGCAAAATGCAAGCCATCATTCCTAAAAAACAGTCTCGGTTCTTGCCACCATATCACAATGTTCCATAAGAACTCCACAGTTAATCGTGCTTGACTTGAAGAAATTTTGAGATGGGTGACGTTTTGGGAAGTTTCCCGAAAAGAGTGAGAGTGAGGACAAACCATGCTAAAATGACCCGTGTTGGTTTATGGGGACAATCAATAATCCCGAAGGCATTCCGGGGCTTTACAAATGGTATCAGAGCTAAACCTCTCCCAATACAATGTGGTTTGGGGACAAACCATACGGAAGCTGATGGGCATGTAACACCCGAGAACTAAGAGGGCGGAGGGTGGTTGCACCACATGTAACACTCGAGGCCGAAGAAGGCTATGAGTGGTCGCCACATCGAAATGAGAGGGATCTCGAGGCTGTGTAGGAAATAGACTGCATGGTTGAAGGAAAGTTTATAAGGATTGATGGGTACTACCTATACAAATAAGATGAATCTTCTTTTTGGTAGCCCGTTCTGTAAGAACTCCATAGTTAAGCATGCTTGTGTTAGAGCAATTTTGGTATGAGTAATCTTTTAGGAAGTTTCCCGAAAAGCATGTGAGTGAGGACAAATTATGCTAAAAATACCTATAACTACACCTTATGCGCCTCGGAGAAAGCAATCACTCTGAAGATCTTCTCGATTTTTCTGAGCCACATTTGTGCACCATCAGGATCATGGGTGCCCTTAAAGATCGGTGGGTTGTTTCGTTGAAACCTTTCCAAAGCACGAAACTCATCATTCTCTCCAGCATTCTTGGGATTTTGCTGATTCTGGGCCATTCCCTAAGCCATTAACTCCAAAGCCTTAGAAATTGCATCATCATTTCTTCCTCCATCCATATCTCTCTGTATACAGGCAAACATCATTAGTTGAACGAAATATCGATTTTGTTCACACACGAATCGACCACCAGGACATCAACATCATATAAAAACCTGGTCGGACAAATCGGCCTTCTTTGATACCACTAATGTAACACCCTTCTAATCCCATATGTAATTCTCATATAACTTACGAAAAAAATCAAGTAAAATCACCACTCAAGGGTGTAGCACTTTATAGAAAACATCATAATAACAATCATGCTCCATAACATGAGTTACATCATTAGTAATAAAATCTTATCATAGTTCAACAACCATTTAAGTCATCGCAGTTGATTCATCATCAAAAATAAACTTCTTCATAAAATAAACTCATAGTATCTTAGTCTCATAAAAATTGGAATTAAAATCGGTTTAACAATCAAAACCGTCATAAAGTATGTTAACATGAAAATGAACACAAAATTCCCAAAACACAACGTTCCTAACCCGATGTTACATATCAGAGTAAGACATTTCTAATTAATGGAAACAAATACAACACTTCGAAGCTATCTTTAATGCTTCTATAAACTACTCCTGGTCACCTGCACGTTACCTACATGGAGGCAATATTCAAACAGAAAGGGTGAGTAATCACAATTCTTTATAAAAGATATAAGGAAGAGATTAGTAGTTATAAACGATATCATTATATAACAACACATATCATTCTTCGACAATTCATGCTCACACAGATACATCATAATAGTACTTATACATCTTTCATCATCCAAAATCATCATATACTCACATAGTTTACAATTATCATCACATCACAACTCATCGACAAAACTCATGTAATGCCACATAGGATGTTAATGCAATAACAATAACACAATGCATGTGGTACTAAATTTATGAACACCTACCGGAACACATCATAAACACACTCAATCCACACAATAGGATTGAGACTCGTCATAAGTGGACCACCATCCAAAAATGCTATGAATGTATGATGCACAAAAATGTCATGTATTAGTTCGACCACAACTAGTCAATTGCATCATCATTCACATAACCATCTCCTCATAGCATGTATACACATTAAACATGCACATCATCACAGATAACATCAATTACATCACAACAACAACATCATAGCAACTTCACAACATCATCAAATTCATTTATAAAATAGAACATATTAGCTTATCAAACATATAATAATTCTAATTCATAACACATAGGCACATGAATAATACATCAAATATCTCATATTAATCCATTATAATAAATCTCTACACGTCAGCTTCCTAGCGGTCCGAACGACGCATCAAATAAATTTCTAAAACTCAAGTTACGGTATTCTTAAAACCTACTTCCAGACTGCATGCCTCAGCCTCGCCCGACGAAACTAAAGATACTCTACTTGCCACTTCCTCGCCTGATGCTTGCTTGATGAAACAGGAGATTGGGACCTTCGCTGCTCCGCACTCCCAGCGAAGCTCTGGCGAGGAGCCCCTCCCTGTAAATTTTATAGAAGCCCTATTTTCCACTATTTTACTTGCCGCTTAGCTCACTCAACGATGCTTGGGCAACTAGCTCTCCCATTGCTTTCCTCTGGCTCGCCTGATGATGTGTGTGATATATGCCATTCCACAGTTGTGATTTGCTGCTTTTCCGAGCCATACCATTTTTAATTCCAGACATCATACTCATTCCAAAATGCATTATAAACACCATATATCGCAAATTAACATCAAAATATATCATCACATTGTTGTACCCCAAAATTTGCCCTCTTATTTCATCAATATTTTCTCACCACAAGACCCTTGGAGCTCAAAATCAAGTTAGGGTTTGCTCTGCTCAAGACTCCTCCTTGCACTGTTGACCCAAATTAGGGTTTGAGTTTGCACAAAGATGTTTTGACCTAAAATGCCCAAGGTGACTTTCATGCTTCATGTTGGACTCATAAGTTTATCCATACCAAGTTTCAAGTCTTGATTCCAATTTTTGCCCAGTCAATTGGACTGTTGACCTAAAATCAACTGTATTGGGGAAAAGTCAATTGTGGCCAATTGACAGTCAAACTTCATGATTTTTGACCCACATCAACATAATGAACTCATATGAACCATTTGGTCAAGTTTGGATCATAATTCCACAAGAAATTTGATCAGATCATCAAAAGGGCAAAATGGTCATTTTTAGGGTTTTGACTGCACAAAGGCAATTTTTGACTGTTTGACCTAGCCAATGGCAAATCAAGCTCACACATGGACTCAAGGACTCAATGGAATTGTCTTGACACATTCAACAAGTTCAAAAGATCCCAAATGCATAGGATTGACAGATGAATTTTCCAGTCAACTGATCAAAATTTGACTGTATACTGAAAAGTCAAACTTTGACTTTTTGGTCAAAATCAAGTGCCAAGATTCATTTTTCATCAAAACATGTCAAACTATGAAACTTGTTCATCAAGAAACCCAAAACTTTATGAAATTTCCTTATTTTTTCCTAACTTTGTCCCATTTTTTCATCAAGATGAAAATGGATTCAAACAAAACTCAAAACATGAAAGTTGTAGCCCGTTGCAAAATCTACAACTTTGATTCACAAAGTTTTCTCAAAGGAAGCTTGTATCTCAAGTTATGAGTTTTGGAACAAGGGTGCAAAACATTTTTAACTTAGAAAAATTTTGACCTATTCTAGGCAGGATTTTTGTCCAACTTCTTGGCCATTTTTCACATGCTTCCACTTGGATTTTCAATTTGCATTACAAATATGGATTGTAGTACACATTCCAAGCTTTCCAAATTGTCCAAGAACTTCTCAAACACCCTTGTGGTTAGGGAGAATCGAATTTGCAAAGTTGGGCAAAATTCACTTTTGTTCATGGCCAAATGCATGTTCATACAAGTTCCATTTTGAAATCAGCATGCTTGGTACTTGCTTGCAGGCCTCTAAACCAAGTTTGCACTCCATAATTAAATGCCTGACCATTGTGTTCAAGCTTTGTTTTGTGCATTTGGTCATTACATGCAAGATTATCCCTTAAATAGAAAAAGCACATTTGCCATTTTTGAAAAGTAGTGCTTTATGTCAAATTCAAAATCCAAGAAGTACAAGCCAAATATTTGAGGCAAGAGTTGGTAGGAAAATCCCACTGATCAAGAACAAAGTATGCAGCATGCTTGAGAACTTGGTACAGGCCTATATCACAAGTTGACATCTCTTTGCTTACATTAGAAGAAAGCTTGCAAAAACTATCCATCTCTCATTCCTATCAACACAGCCAAACCAAAACCTTGTGAACATGTTTCATACACCCAAGCTGACTAAAACACGATTCCTTCATCCTCAATACCTCCTCATTCACCAAAACACCATTTTTCTGCAAGAAATAGGGCATCCCTGCAGATTGAGTTGCACAACTCAGTTTGCTTGTGCGTTTTGGCCAAAGCTTGTTCAAACACATTCCCTACTATCCATTGGAACTATCCCAAGCCCTAAATACAAACTGTAACATCCCTAACCCCTGTTGCCATTTTCATTTTTTCAGTTTTGCAGGTGAACTTCCATAGCACGATTCATAGTGATTCAAAGTAAGCCAGGTGTTAGAGAAGCATCCTTGGACTTCAGGCAAGTTGTACCAAAGCTCAAACTCCATTGAAGATACCTCCATTGTTGTACACGACTCAAGCTGAAACAGGTAAAAACATGAACTTCTATCTCTCAATATAGGAAGAGTTAGGCTTAGGTTTGTGAATGAAACATGTTCTCCTCATAGCCCTGAAGTCATCCATATATTTACTTTTCATTTATATTGAGTGTGCTGTGAGAATTTTGGCCATGAACATTGAAGAAAAATTAGGTCATAAATTGGGGATGAAGAAATTCTCCCTCGTTTCTTAGAGTTAGGTCAAGTGTTTTATATGTCTGAATTCGTCTCTTGATGCTCTATATTGTTTGTGTTATGAGTTTTTGTTAAAAGTCAATGAATTAGGAGTTTGGATGAAGCATGGACGCGCGCGTTTTTCTGTTTGAACATTGCTGAAGGTTGAAGACAAAGCTGGCTTGGGCTGGGCCTGAGTCAGCTTGCTGCTTGCACCCCTTTTTCCAATTTACACCCCCCTGGCCCATTGTGTGATATATTTATCATTTTTGATTTTTTTCTTTTTGATTCTGACTTATTATTTTTTGCTCAAATATAAAAAATATCAAAAATATTTTTCCATACATTTTTGCATTTATTTGACATTTATTTGTTTTATTTAGCATATACATGTAAATAATTATATTCTCTTTTTATTTAAAACCCTAGAAAATAATACAAAAATAAATATTTTTTCAGTTATTATTTTTTGTTTACCTTTTGAAAACATTTTCTAAAAATATACTTTTTGTAAATAGTTAATATTTTATTCTTGTATATATTTAGTATATTTAATATATAATATAAATACTTGTATATATTTATTAGAATACTTAAGATAAAAAATATGAAAATAATACATTTTTATTTTATTAATATTTGACACAAAAAAAAAATACTTTTTTTACAATATACTTTTTTTTTATTTTTGTATAAATTAATTAACATATATTGTACATAATCAATAAATAAATACCATTTTATTCAAAAAACTAGGGTTTTGCCCTAAATGATAAAAATATTCAAATTTGACCTTTTTTATTTTTGTTTATATTTCACATTGAAAAAACACTTTCACATACATAAAAAATCCTTTTTGTGCATAATACATTTTGCATATTTATTGTATTTATTCCAATATTGTACAATTAAATATTTGTATATTCGATATGGATGTAATAGCTTTAGATTTAATTTCTTGCCAAATATCCCCCCATTCAAACATTTGTACCCCCATCCCCATAATCATGTTGTAATAATTTAGGACTTTAAATTTCCGCATTTAAAAGCTTTCAAATTATGCCATGATAGACTTAGGGTTTGTATGCAAATCAAATAATAAATAGCTTGACTAAATACAAAGACAGAAATGCATGAAAATGGACAACACCATGCACACTTGCACCCCTAGGGTTCCTCCACTTGTTGCCTTCAAAAATGGGCCATGTTTGCATGTTGAGTTCTTTGGCAAAACAAAAACAAATCAAATGATCATAGTCTCTCGATGACGCTTTCTCAAGTTGCCTAAAAAATGATCAAGTCCCTTAAAGAAAATTTCCAAAGACACTTGGCACTATTGCATTCATGGTCTAAAGGATGACCCGCGCCCGTCCCGTTAACATCCTAACACAAGATTGTCCACCAAATACAATGGTGGAGCAATACTGTTAAAAGGGTTAAAACATAGGAAAGATCTTTGAGAAATTTAGGGTAGATAGCTCTTGGTTACTTGACCAACTTGCAAAACAAATCCTTGCCATTTTTCAAAACACACTCCACAACACTTTCAAAAACATTGAAACATCTTTTCAAAAAGACAAACACCTTTGTAAAACATTCGAGTAAAGAATTATTACAATGGTTGCCTAGACAAGGCATCTTTTTCAAAACATCTTCAAAACCACACACACAAATCACCATTTCAAACAATTGAAAGCACCATTTCAAACAATTGAAAATGCAAGGCAAGTGATCTAAGCAAGTAACTAAGAGCCCATGGATAACCATGGATAGAAAGGGTGCTAATACCTTCCCTTTCTATAATCTACTCCCCGAACCCAAGAAAACATCTCAAAGGTTTTTCCTGTGCTTTTTAACCTTTCCTTAGGATAAAATAAAAAGTCGGTGGCGACTCTTGCTAAACCGAAACATTTGCGAAAACAAACGCAAAACCTCAAGTCAGTTCTCCCACCGTATCACAGAACTGGCGACTCTGCTGGGGAGAAATTTAAAAGTGGAGTAACCTTAGGGCTTAGATCACCCTTTTGCATGACTAATTGTTTGCTTTGATTGCTTTACATTTTGGTTCTCTTGTTTGGGCTTGAAATCCTACACCCGGATTTGGGAAACATTCATAGATAGCAATACGTTGTGGAAACTGTGTGGGGTATACCGACACGGTTGAAGCAATAGCTATATTAGTGCGACATATTTGTGAGTACCGGTAACCCTTGAGTTCAATCAAGGAGAGTACGGGGCCGCTGAGTGATGTCACTAAGCACTAATGACCTAGAACCTTACTTGACCATCTTGGCCTATTATTAGGGGTAGTGAGATGACCGGCTTTGGTGCAGTCCGAAGTTGGTAGATACTCGATACTACACTCATTGTGGGTTGTTTTCTTGGAATATTTTGGTCGCTAGTTAAGTGGCTAAACCAAAACAATGAACATAGAAAACAATTCAATGATATTGAGCTCCTTAGAACCCGGTTATTATTTATAGGACAGGTTTTTAAGCCAACTTCACTCAAGAGGGTACTTACCTATGAAACCTCATGCAAGCCTGAAACTAGGGTTTTTGTGTGACTTGCTTGTACATATGTTTGTGCATACATCATGAACATCATAAAGCATCATATGCATCCACTAACCATTTCAAGGGTTTGGATCTTCATCTTTGTTCTTGTTTTGTAGGTCATGGAAATTCTTCGCAGGAAAACCATCCAAGTCAACCTTGTGAGAATCCCTCCTCAACTCAAGGAGCTTACATCCAGAATTCCAGAAAGCTCTCTCTTCAGTGAAAGACATGGTAGACTTCTCAACCTAGTCAACACCAGCATTGAAGAAGACATGGTAAAAGTGTTGTTCCAGTTCTTTGACCCCCTTCACCACTGTTTCACATTCCCCGACTACCAATTGGTGCCTACTTTGGAGGAATTTTCTCAACTCCTGAGAATTCCTATTCTTAATCAACTACCCTACAACGATACGGAAAAAGAACCAAAGCCTGAAGATGTTGCTCAAGCACTCCACTTGCAACCATCTGACATCAAGGGGCATTGGGAAACTAGAAGTGGTGTCAAAGGCTTCTTGGAAAAATTCTTGTTTGAGAAAGCACAAGAGTGTTGGAATTCATTGGATCTACAGGCCTTTGAAGAAATTGTGGCACTCCTTATTTATGGGTTGGTCTTGTTCCCAAATCCTGACCAACTTATAGATGTCAATGCTGTCAAGATTTTCCTATCCAGGAATCCCATACCTACATTGCTTGGGGACATTCTCCACTCATTTTACACACGAACAATGAGGAAAAGAGGTGTTCTCATGTGCTGTACTCCTCTCCTTACAAGGTGGTTTATTTCTCACCTTCCACAATCTGTTTTGAAGAATGAACAAGGCTTAAGGTGGTCACAACGATTGATGACCCTCACACATTCTGATGTACATTGGTGTTCTCGGTCCAGAGAAAATGTCATCATCATCGATCGTTATGGTGAGTTCCCTAATGTTCCATTACTTGGCATTAGAGGGGGCATTACCTACAACCCTTGTCTAGCTTTGAGACAATTTGGATATGCACGGAGGGATGGCCCTCATGACATGCTGATTCCTAACCTAGTTTTTGACTTCGACAACGATGTGCAAGGACTTCGACAAAGATTCATCAGAGCTTGGAGGATGCCTAACAAGGTAGATAGCAAGACACTGGGGCACAAGAACTCCATCCCTCTTGAGCCTTACCTCAAGTGGGTACGAACCCGAGCCCAGAGTCTTATGATGCCTTACCCTCACATTCTCCCTTTGATTAAAGAGCCTGTTAAGGAAGGAGAGGTTCCTTACACCATCCTACATCCTGACATGCCTACATCGTGGGAGGAAATGCAGAAGAGTTGGATCCAACTCAAGGAAGAAAGGGATACTTTTGAAGCCAGCTTCTACGCCAGTGAGAAGAAGGTTTTGGAGCTTACCCTCCGACTTCACGAGGAGGAGACCCTTAACACTTACATCGCACCAAAAATGATGCGCAACGTCTTTTTACCTTAAGAAGTTTTGTAATATTTGGCCCATGGGGCATTTATGTACTGACAAAATTTCTTCTTATTAATATGACGTGTGTTCTTTTTGTTTGCAATAAATTTTGAATTTCTAAATCCTTGAATGCATTGCATGAATAAACATATCATTCACCATATGCATAAACAGGTCTCCACACCAGGTTTCCTTATCTTTCTGCTGTTTATTTCAGTAAGATGGATCTCGAACAGACGGTCAAAGATCTGCAGGCACAAAACTCGCAGTTTCAACAGCTCCTTATGACCTTGACCAAGGGTCAGGAGGATCTTAAAGCACTGTTAGGGAATAAAGAGCAAGAAAAAGGGAAAAAGAAGAAGAAAAGAGTTGGGGTAGCTACACTGGGAAGAAGATTTGAGAATGAAGCTAGGAGAGTTCTTGAATTCCCCTCCACATCTGATGAGGGGACCGATAAAGGAAAAGGGGCTGCATTACCTTCTGAGTCTGAGGCTGAAGAGGAAGAGGTTGAGGAAGATGAAGACTACTCAGAGCAGCAATACCCGCCATCGGATGACAAATACAAAAACTTGGAGGATAGACTGGCAGCTATGGAGCTGCAAAGGGTTCCCGGGCTAGATTTTGAAGAATTGGGATTGATTGTTGGAATTGTGATCCCTCCAAAGTTTAAGGTGCCAACTTTTGCAAAATACGACGTTCTGTCTTGCCCAAAGATGCACCTGAGGTCGTATGTCAGAAAAATTCAACCTCATTCATCCGATAGAAATCTTTGGGTACACTTCTTCCAGGATAGCTTGTCTGGTACATAGCTAGATTGGTTTTACCAGCTTGAGAGGTCAGAGGTGCATAGTTGGGAGGATTTGGAAGCTGCCTTTTATCGCCAGTATCAATATAACGCTGACTTGGCGCCAACCCGTACTCAGCTGCAAAGTATGGGAATGGCCTCAAATGAGGGATTTAAAGAATACGCCCAGAAATGGCGCGACTTGGCCGGAAGAGTGAAGCCACCTCTTTCAGATAGGGAACTAGTTGATATGTTCTTGGGGACCCTATTTGGCCCGTTCTTCAACCATTTGATCGGGAGCTCTTCCGCAGGGTTTACTGAATTGATTCTGACTGGCGAGCGGGTGGAAGCTGGTATTAAGAGTGGGAAGATTCAAAGGGATGCCTTTGCATCTACAATTGTTAAAAAGCCATTTCCAGCCAAGAAGGAGGCAGCTGTTGTGTACTCTCAAAAAGGATTGGGGAGAACTGAGCGCCGGCTGACTGTAGGGGCCGTGATGATTCAAAATTCGTCAAATGATCAGCCTCGTACCAATCAGTCTAGACCTAACCAACAACGGGTAGAACGGCCACCACGGCAGTTCACCCGCATCAATATGACGCCTGCACAAGTTCTTCCCCATTTGTTGAAGTTGAATCTGACTGGTTTAAAGGAGGCACCGAAAAACCCTAACACCACATCTCCATACTATCATGCCAATGCTAAATGTGCCTATCATTCTGACAGCGCCAGACATGACACCAACAATTGTTGGGCGCTAAAGAATAAAATTCAAGACTTGATAGACGCAAAAGAGGTTGAGTTCGACGCCCCCGAGAAGCCGAACGTAATATCCGCTCCGATGCCAAAGCATGGTCACAACTTCCATGTTGTTGAAGAAGATCTGTATGTTTCTGCTGTTGATGATCTGGTAACTCGATTACTAACAATCAAGTTGAATCTGTTGAAAGCTGGGATTTTCCTAGGATGTAAAGAAGATTGCTACTTTTGTTCCTCCCTACCAACTGACTGTCCATTGCTGAAGATAGGTATCCAAGGCCTAATGGACAACCAACAAATTCTTTTCGAAAAGATTCATGTTACTCCAACTCCTATCAATGAAGTTTCAATAATCACCATTTCCACCAATATTTCCAAGGTCCCTAAAAAGCCTGTTAAGATTACATCCGCTACGAAGATTGCACCTCTGAAAATAACCATGCCTGGGCCAGTCCCCTACAAATTTGACAAATCAATACCATGGAATTATGGTGGAGAAATCTACTACCATGGTGTTAAACAAATTGAGGTAACTGAAGAGAGCTCTGACGAAGAAAATACCGACATTGGAAACATTGCCGATACGAACAAGATTACCTGAAGTGGGAGAATTTTATCTCCAGAGGTCGCCCCCCCCCCCCCCCCAAAGGCAATCTTTGGACCCTCAGCTGCTGCCAAGGTTACTCCTGCACCGGTAAAACTTTCTGCAAGAATTCCGTTGATTGAAGAAGTTGTTACTCCTGTGGTTTTCCCTCCTAGTTCTGCTGATAAGGGGAAAGGGATCCAAGATGAGCTCGTCAGGACGAGGGCTCAGCCATTGGTCATCCCCGAAACCTCTAAGAAAGAAATGGAGGAGATTCTGAAAATAATTAAGAAGAGTGATTATGATGTGGTAGAGAAACTGGGGCAAACCCCCTCGAAGATCTCTATGTTAGCATTGCTGCTTTGTTCGGGGGCTCATGCCAAAGCATTGATAAGATTTCTGAAGACAGCCCATGTTCCCCAGGAAACCTCAGCCGATCAATTCCAGGATTGTGTAGCCAGCCTTACCGCCGACAACGGCCTGGGTTTCTCTGATGCTGACCTGACTCCGAAAGGAAGAAAGCACAATGACACATTGCATGTGTTGTACCCCAAAATTTTCCCTCCCATATTCTTCAAAGATTTGCCAAAGATCAAGGTTCAAAGGCAACTCAAGGGTTGCACAGTCGAGTGGCCTCCTAACAGTCAAAATTAGGGTTTTGGTTCTGACAAAGAAGTTGAGGTTTCCAAGGGTCCAAACAAGTCCCACATGCCTATAAACATTGTCAAGCATCCAGATGCAAGGTTTCAAGACTCACAGCACCAAGTTGCACTGTCAAAAACCCTAATTGCTCCACAGTCAACTGCAGGGGCAAAATGGTCATTTGACAGTCAAAAGTCAAAATTTTTGGTCAACATCTTATTTTGAAGCCACAAACATCATTTGATCAATTCTTGATCATGATTCTCAAAGCATGGCTCAAAAAGTCTCAAGATGCAAAAGTTTCTATTTTTGGACAGTTGAAAAGTCAACTGCAAATTGACCAAGGCATAACTTCCACATGGTTTATCAGAAAGATTCTATCCAAAGCTCATTTTGAAGAGAATGACATTTCCTACAACTCCTCTTCACACTTCAAGCCCAAGAAATGCTCTCACAAAAAGTTATCATTCTCAACATTATAGGTCATTTTCAAAAGTCAACAAAAAGGCACTTTAAGTCAAAGACCATAACTTGAGATTGGTAAATCAAAATGACATGGAACCAAAGGCATTGGTTAGAGGACTTCAAGACCTTTCCAAAATGTCCAAGAACATGATCAAAGCTTAAATATTGAGCAAGATATGCCTTGTGGAAGTTGGGAAATTTTTGGGAATTTTGAAAAGTCAACTTTACTTCAAATACCTCAAAATTGCTAATGGGCCTCAATTTCTTCCAAGAATCATCACCCAAAAGCTATGCACGACCCATTGAACCAAAGGGGAGTTATTTTCCTATTTTTAATTAATTAATTGAATATTTAATCTATTTTAATTCATTTAATTAAAATTAATTATAAGAGAAATACTAATCCATGCTTTTCAAATCTTTTTGTGCATAGAATTCACTCAAGATTTCGTGCACTATTCAATAAGGAAAGAATCAAGGTGATTGGAAATGATTGGCATCAAAAGGACATGAAAAAGATTGAAAAAGATTCATGAAAATCACGAATTTGAAAAGCATTAAAACATGGATTTTTGGGCTTTGTTTGTGACCTAATTCATTGACATACATATACACAATGCAACCCTAATGCTAGACACAAGAAAGCTGCGCCCAAGAACACAAAGAAAACTTGCATTTTTTTCATAAAAAAGTTGAAACTGTTTTCATAGTTGCCGGTCGTTTCAAAGCAAAAGAATTGTTCCATTGCACTCCTGACACATCCAGGAAGCTACTCCAATCAAAATCAACTCTCCAAGCGCAAAGAATTGGTAGATAGGAGTCTAACTTTTCTGTAAAATTTTGATAATCGTGTTTGCATTTTCATACGTTATTCATGACTTTTAATATGTGATTTATACTAACATGATGATTCTAAAGCCATTGGTACCATCCAATTGAATTTTGGACGCCTGTATGCAAAGTTACCATGAACACGCATTAGGGTTTCAGAAGCTTAAAAAGAGGGCTTCATTCATATGGAAAAATTGAACCATAAGACCTATGCCATTGGACTCAGGACCTCAAAAAGAATCGAACTCACTAGTCGCGCCCTATTTATATTTGCATATGAGCTATTCGTTATTTTCCAGGTTTGAGTTAGTGGGGGTTTAAAACCCCCGCTATTTGACGTTATTTGCAGACAGAATGAAGAAGAAGATGCTGGCGTGGCTTGATGTGGTTGGAGCGTTCAAATGTTCGCGCGCTGATTTTTGTTCCAATACCACTAGTGTCTATTTTCCATTATATTAATTGTGCTCCACTATAATAACAAGGAAGCTTAAGTGGTCCAGTGGTTAGTGCGTTTGGCATACAGGTATTGGGACCTGGGTTCGATTCTCAGGTCCCCTTGCATATTTCATAATTTTTTCTTTAACCTATTCCTATGCAGCGTGCCCTTCAGGGATCTACCATGCACTCAATGCCAAAGCTTGCCACATGTCCAGCAATTCCATCTGATGGCCAGTACAGAAGTTCCATCATGCACCTGGGTCAATGGGTCTACACGTGATCCAGGAAAAGTCAAAAAGGCCTCCATCAAATGGGCCAAAATGCTTTCTATTAACCTCCATATTTGGGTCAACCACCCCCCATGTTTGCACTTCTTTCTCTCTTTTATTTTCTTTTATTTATTCTTTTTAATTAATTGTTTTATTTAATTCATGAAATAAATTTTATAACACAAAAAAGACAAAAAAAAATCAGAAAGTTAAAAATAAAAAAATATGTTTTGTTAATATTAATTTCTATTAATTTTGTAAATAAGTTTTAATAGCTAAATTAGTTTAATTTTAGGCTTAATTTTAATATTTTTCTTAATAACTAATAAAAACATAAAAATTAGGGTTTCTAGCATTTTTACTCTTTTTTTCAATAATTAAAATTTCTTCTTATTATTATTAATTATTAATTATCTTGTAAATAAATGTGACATTTAATTAATTAGGGTTAAATTAGGGCGAAACTTAAACATTTTCTAATAATAAAAAAAAACAAACTAGAATTAGGGTTTTTATTTAAATTTCTAATTTCAATTAATCTTCCTTTTTTTCATAAATACAAAAACATCAAAAAAATAACTTCTTTTCTTATTAAGTCAATTAATTAATTTGTAATTTTAATTTAATCTTTAAAGGGTCCAACGCCCTCGCATTTTCGCTTCTAGTTTCTTTTCACGCGTTTGTTTATATCCTTCATTTTTTTAATTTATGTAATTGCCCCAAGGCCTTGTAATAATAATTAGAGACTTATTTACTTTCAGTACTTTTATTCAAATCGGGTCTTGGTTTAATTTGGCGATGTAGACCCGCGCCTTTGTAATAGTGTAGGACCTTTATTTTTTCCGCATTTTAAATTCCCGCACCTTTTAACTGCTAATAATTTGCATGAAAGAATGAATGGCCAAAAATAAAATCAAAGCGTAGAACACTCAATGCATGATCAAGACAAATAATAACTGAACATGACACACAAATCACACACCACTCTTAGGGTACGCCTCACTGTTGCCTTGCCCCTCGAAACGTGGTCGTCGAGTAGAGGATGTTTTAGTAAGTCCTCATGTCCATGAACATGGCATGGGGGTAGCTTCTAAGGTGTCTTCCTATTGCTCTGGTGACCACACTGTCCCTAATCCTCGAATTGACCCGAACACCTCCAACGGTGGTGCTACCTACCTCTCAATGGTGGGATGGCACTACCTTAAGGACATTTACACAGACTAATTCCTTAGGGTAGGTAGACGACTCGTAGATATTTGCTCTAATTCAAAACAAATCAAAAAAAATTTCTTTTCACACCGACACTTTGCAAAAAGCTTTAAAAAAAAACAACTTTTCAAACACTCTTGAGGACTGATACAAGAGTCGAACTGAAATTTTAAACGGAACTTTTTCAAACCCACTCACCTTGAAAAGCAAACAAACAATTTTTAAAACACAAATGAGCAAGTATCTAAGAGCCCATGGATAACCATGGATAGAAAGGGTGCTAACACCTTTCCTTTCTATAAATCTACCTCTCGAACCAAGAAACCATCTCATAAGGAATTTTGCTGTGCTTTTGTCCTGTCCATGTTGGAGAAAATAAAAGACGGTGGCGACTCTTGCTTCCGCGACATTTCGCGAAACCAGCTTTAAACAGACAGTTCCAGATCCACCGATCACAGAACTGGCGACTCTGCTGGGGATATACTTAAAGTGAGGTGTACCTTAGGACTAAGATCACTGTGTTTTCAATTGCTTTGACTTGTTTGCTTTAAATTGGGGGATTGTCTTGGGAGTTCTATAGATCCTAACCCGGATCTGGGGGATACCTTCTTAGAAAGTAGCAACAAGGCTGTGAGGGAACTGTGCGGGGTATACCGACATGGTTGAAACTGTCTGCTACGTTGATGTGGCACTTTGGTGTGTACCGGTAACCCTGGAGTTCAGTCAAGGAGAGTACGGGGCCTCCGCGTGGTGTCGTGAAGCATCAACTGACCTTAGGAACCTTAATTGAACTATCTTGGCCTCTTTAGGGTAGTGAGATAACTGACTTTGGTGCAGTCCGAGGTTGGTTGATACTCGATACTACACTCAATTGAGGGTTGCTTTCCTGGAATATTTTGGTCGCCAGTTCAGTGGCTAAATCGAAACGATGAACAATGAAAGCAAACCAGTGATATTGGGACCCTTAGAACCCGGTTACTTCTAATAGGACAGGTTGAGCCCACCAACTTCAAGAGGGTAATACCCAGACCCCATGCAGGCCTAAACTCTAAGGGCTTGTCTTGTGTGACTTGTGTGCCTTATCATGTTTGCCTTTGTAAATATTTGTGGTGTGTTTAATCATAGCATCATGACATCATACAGCATCATATGCATTGACTAACCATTTTAGGGGTTCGAATCTTCATCTTTGTTCTTGTTTTGTAGGACATGGAAACTGTTCGCAGAAAGACAATTCAGGTTAGCCTTGTAAGGATTCCTCCTCAGCTTAAAGAGCTTATATCCAGGATTCCCGAGAGCTCTTCTTTCAGTGAGAGACATGGAAGACTCATCAGCTTGGTCAACACCAACATCGAGGAAGATATGATAAAGGTCCTGTTCCAGTTCTTTGACCCTCTGCATCACTGTTTCACTTTCCTGGATTATCAACTGGTACCTACATTGGAAGAGTTCTCCCGGCTTCTGAAGATCCCTATCCTTGATCAACTACCATACAACGGTACGGAAAAGGAACCCAAGCTTGAAGAGATTGCTAAAGCCTTACACCTACAATCATCTGACCTCAAGGGACATTGGGAAGTTAGAAGTGGCATCAAAGGGTTCTTAGCCAGGTTTCTGTTTGAAAAGGCCCAGGAATGTTGGAACTCCCTTGACTTACAAGCTTTTGAAGAAGTTGTGGCTCTCCTTGTCTATGGTTTGGTGTTATTCCCTAACCCAGATCAGCTTATAGATATCAGCGCTGTCCAGATCTTCATGTCCAGGAACCCTATACCTACGTTGTTGGGGGATATCCTTCACTCATGTTACACTCGAACCATGAGAAAAAGAGGTGTCCTTATGTGCTGTACTCCTCTCCTGGGAAGGTGGTTTATTTCGCACCTTCCACAATCAGTTTTGAAGAACGAGCGGGGTTTGAGATGGTCACAACGGTTGATGACTCTTACACATGCAGATATACATTGGTGCTCTCGGTCCAGAGAGGATGTCACTATCATTGATCGTTGCGGGGAGTACCCTAATGTTCCTTTATTTGGAATCAGAGGAGGTATTACTTACAACCCATGCCTGGCTTGGAGACAGTTTGGTTATGCTCAGAGGGACGGCCCTCATGACATGTTAATTCCTGACATAGTTTTTAACTTCGACAACAATGCACAAGGACTTCGCCAGAGATTTATCAGAGCTTGGAGGATGCCAAGTAGGATAGACAGCAAGACCCTGGGGCACAAGAATTCCATCCCATTGGAACCTTATCTCAAGTGGGTACGAGCCCGCTCCCAGAAGTTAGTAATGCCTTATCCTCATGTGCTCCCTGTGATCAAAGAGCCAGTCTTGGAGGGAGAGGTGTCCTACACCATTCAACATCCTTACATGCCCACGTCCTAGGAATAGATGCAGAAGAGCTGGATCCAGCTTAAGGAAGAACGGAATTCTCTTGAGACCAGTCTACATGCTAGTGAAAAGAAGGTCTTGGAGCTCACCCGCCTATTGCACGAGGAGAGGAATCTCAACACCTACATAGCTCCAAAGAGGATGCGTAGTGTCTTTTGGGATTGATTTGCCTTGTAATATATGCCCATGAGGCTTTGATGTACTGAACAATTATTTCCTTAATGATAATGTGTGTTCCTTTTTGTCTACAACAAATTTGAACTTTCGAACCCTTGAATGCATTGCATAAACACATATCATTCATCATGTGCATAGCAGGTACTCTTCTTTTCAGGTTGCTTACTGTTCTTCGTTGTTTATTTCAGCATCATGAACCCTGAATCATCAACCCAGATGTCTATCAAGGCCCTTCAGGCGCATAACGCACAATTTCAGGAGTTGATCATGGGTTTGGCTCAAGGACAAGAAGAGCTGAAGGCTTGGCTCCTGAAGAAGGAGAAGAAGAAAAAGAGAACTGTTCTTTTCAACTCGGGCCAGAGGTTTGGTAACACTCTGCAGAATGAGGAGGCTAGTTCTTCTGTAGGCAAAGACAGTCCCCAGGGGGGAAAGGCTCCAAGTCCAGTAGTCTCTGACAACGAGACTGACTTTAATGAGGAACAATATCCTCCGGCTGAAGACCGGTACAAGCAGTTGGAAGACAGACTGAACGCCATGGAGATCCAACAAGTGCCTGGGCTGGATTTCGGAGATTTGGGCTTATCTACTGGTGTGATCATTCCTCACAAGTTTAAGGCACCATCTTTCACCAAGTATGACGGGGCGTCTTGTCCCAAGCTACACCTCAGATCTTATGTGCGGAAGATTCAACCGTACACAGTGGACAAGAAATTGTGGATCCACTTCTTCCAGGAGAGTCTTTCAGGGACTCATCTCGACTGGTTCTATCAACTGGATGGAACCAAGGTTCGTAACTGGGAGGAGTTGGCTACTTCTTTTTACAAGCAGTATCAATATAATGCCGACCTTGCTCCTACACGTACCCAACTCCAGGGTATGTCGCTAGGATCAAGCGAAGGTTTTAAAGAGTATGCACAGAAGTGGAGGGATCTGGCTGGCAGGGTGCAGCCTCCGTTAACTGACCGTGAGCTGGTGGATATGTTCTTGGGGACCCTCTCTGGGCCATTTTTCAATCATCTTATCGGTAACTCATCTGCGGGGTTCACTGACCTTATTCTGACTGGGGAGAGGATAGAGGCTGGAATGAAGTCCGGTAAAATTCAGAAGGGTGCATCCTCAAGTTCGGAGAAGAAACCCTTTAAGAAGGAGGCCAGTGCTGTATATGGGCCTAGAAGACATGATAAACCAGAGCGCCGCCAATCTGTCAACGCGGTGGTAATTGCTAAGCCTGTTGCCACTCCTCGGCAAACCAATCCACAAAGGGCTGAAAGACCCAGAAGAGAATTTACCCGGCTGAGTATGACCCTATCACAAATCTTGCCACAGTTGCTATCCACCAACTTGGTGACTGTCAGAGAGGCCCCGAAGGTTGTGAATACTGCCTCTCCCAAGTATAATCCAAATGCCCGCTGTGCTTATCACTCCGATAACCCGGGGCATTCAACTGATGACTGTTGGGCCCTGAGGAATAAGGTGCAAGACCTTATTGATGCGAAGGAGATACAATTTGAGGCGCCTGAGAGGCCAAATGTGGTGACTGCTCCTATGCCCCAGCATGGAGTGAATGTCGTTGATGAAGATGTGTATGCCGTCTCTGTGAATGATGTAGCTACTCCCCTGTCGACTATTAAGAGGAACCTGCTGCTAGCCGGTTTATTTCCGGGTTGTAGCGAGGGTTGCCTTTTGTGTGCTGTTTCCCTTACTGGTTGTCCTTTGCTGAAGTTAGGCATCCAAGGCCTGATGGATAGCAAGGAGATTCTCTTCAAGAAGACCGCTGTTCCTTTTGTTCCTGTGGAAGAAGTATCTGTTGTTACAATTTTCAGTAATCCGATCAAGGCTCCCCCGAGGAAGCCGGTTAAAATCATGACTGTCGCACCCATTGTTATTACTGTTCCGGGGCCTCTCCCCTATGAATCTGATAAGGCTGTCCCATGGCACTATGGGGCAGATGTATATGTACATGGTATAAAGCAAGAGTTCAACACTGGTACCAGCATCAGCAATATCACTAGTCCAGCAAAAGTAACCCGCAGTGGCAGGCTCTTCTCGCCTGACATTGCGCCACCAACTATTCGAAGACCTCTCGTTATAACACCTGCAAGTTCACATGTTCCCATTTCTGATCAAGTTGCTTCCCCTGCTGCCGAGTCATCTAATGCTCGGGGCAAAGGGATTGAAGATGAGCCTGCCCGGATGGAGGCGCCAAAGTCTGTGAATGTTGAAGCCTCCCAGCAAGAGATGGAGGAAATTCTTAAAATAATCAAGAAGAGTGACTTTAATGTTGTTGAATAGCTGGGGCATACCCCCTCCAAGATCTCTATGCTCTCCTTGCTGCTGTGCTCAGAGGCCCATGCTAAGGCCTTGATTTCATTTCTAAAGACGGCCCATGTGCCACAAGAGACCTCTGCAGACCATTTTACTGATTGCGTAGCCAATCTGACAGCCGACAATGGTTTGGGTTTCTCGGATGCTGACCTTACTGCTAAGGGAAAGAACCACAATGATGCCCTGCATGTCTCTATTGAATGCAGGGGCACTACTCTTGCACACGTGTTGGATGACACTGGTTCTTCCCTGAATGTGTTACCCAAAAAGGCCTTAGACCGGTTGGATTGTGAAGGCCTGGAGTTGAAACCTAGAAACATCATTGTCAGAGCCTTTGACGGCTCTAAGAGGATGGTTCATGGAGAGGTAGATATTCCTATTTGTGTGGGTTCTCAAGTATTCGACTCAACTTTCTATGTGATGGATATTCGTCCATCTTATTCCTGTTTACTGGGTCGACCTTGGATTCACAAAGCTGGGGCAGTAACCTCTACCCTACACCAGAAGCTCAAGTACCCTGTCAGAGGGAAGATTGTCAATGTGCAGGGAGAGGAGGAGTATATGGTTAGTCACTTGAATTCCTTCCGATATATTGAGATGGACGGGGAGTTTATTGAAACCCCCTTTCAACATTTTGAAGAGGTACCTCCAATATTGGCAGCAGCAGAAACAGTGGTTGAGGAGGACTTTCCCCTGAAGATGGCTTCCTTGAAGGACGCCCGAGCTGTAATCAAGAAAGAGGCTCAGAGGGATGTGCGCAAAGCTAGAACTGGAAGACCTCCTGTGCTCATCACCAATCCAAGGGTGAATGCTATTGGGGATGAAGACGAAGTGGAAGAGTCAGAGTTTGATAGCTGGATTTACCCGACGACTGATGGTAGATTGACCAATTGGACTGCTAAAGATCATACTCCTGTTACTTTTATTACGCAGTAATAAACTCCTTTGTTTTTGTTATTTGTAATAAACAATGAATTGAAACTCTATGGCCCGGTGCCTTACCCGGGGCACCGTGGCTTCATTTGTGAGGGCATATTAATTGTCATTTCATATATCATGAATAAAGACCTTGGACGTTTTCTCGCACTTCAAATATTATGCTCCTTTTCTTTCTTTCCTTTCTTTATATATTGCAAAACAGCTGTATTTACACACACTCACTCATACAGGTTTCAATCCACTCTGGATCTCACTGGTAACGACTCTGCTACTGCCAGTTATGACTTCGAAAATCCGATCAACTTAGCCGAAGACGAAGGTGAAGATGATTGCGAAGTGCCTGGCGAGCTTGCAAGACTGTTACTCCAGGAAGAGAGGGCAATCCAACCACATGAAGAGCCAGTGGAAACCGTGAATCTGGGTACTGATACAGATAGGAAGGAAGTCAAGATTGGTGCCAACCTAGAGCTCAGCGTGAAGCAACGGTTGACTCAGATGTTACATGATTATGTGGAAATCTTCGCCTGGTCCTACGAAGACATGCCTGGGTTGGATACCGACATTGTGGTCCATCATTTGCCTACCAAGGAAGACTGCCCTCCGGTTAAGCAAAAGGTCCGCCGTATGCGTCCAGAGATGTCTGAGAAGATCAAAGCCGAGGTTATGAAACAGTTTGATGTCGGGTTTCTTGCAGTGACTTCTTACCCTCAATGGGTTTCTAATGTGGTGCTGGTACCAAAGAAAGATGGAAAGGTCAGAATGTGTGTCGACTACAGGGATCTGAACAGGGCCAGCCCCAAGGATGACTTCCCTCTACCCCACATTGATGTCCTTGTTGACAATACCGCTCAGCATAAGGTGTTTTCCCTCATGGATGGTTTTTCAGGGTATAATCAGATCAAGATGGCTCCTGAAGACATGGAAAAGACTACCTTTGTCACTCAGTGGGGCACCTTCTGTTATAAGGTCATGCCATTCGGGTTGAAGAATGTTGGGGCAACCTACCAACGTGCCATGGTTGCTTTATTTCATGACATGATCCATCATGAGATAGAAGTGTATGTTGACGACATGATTGCGAGGTCCAAAACTGAGGAGGAACACCTTGATCATCTGCAGAAGTTGTTTGACCGTCTGAAGTTGTACAAGCTGAGGTTGAACCCGAACAAGTGCACCTTCGGGGTAAGATCTGAGAAATTGCTAGGCTTCGTTGTAAGTGACAAGGGTATTCAAGTGGACCCTGCCAAGGTTAAAGCTATTCAAGAGATGCCAGTTCCTAAGACAGAGAAAGAGGTCAGAGGCTTTCTAGGACGCCTGAATTACATTGCTCGATTCATCTCGCATCTAACCGCTACCTGTGAACCAATCTTCAAGCTGTTGAAGAAAGATCAGGTAGTACGTTGGAATGACGAATGCCAGGCCGCTTTTGACAGAATTAAGGAGTATCTCCAAGAACCACCCATTCTTATGCCACCGGTTGAAGGGAGACCTCTGATATTATACCTGACAGTACTTGACAACTGAATGGGGTGTGTGATGGGGCAGCATGACGGGTCTGGCCGAAAAGAGCATGCCATTTATTACCTTAGCAAAAAGTTTACCGACTGTGAGACCCGATACTCACTGCTCGAGAAAACTTGCTGCACTTTGGTATGGGCTGCTCGCCGGCTGAGACAGTATATGCTGACTCACACTACCTTGTTGATTTCAAAGATGGATCCTATAAAGTATATATTTGAAAAGCCTGCTCTGTCTGGGAGAATAGCAAGATGGCAAATGATCTTGACGGAATACGACATCCAGTACACGACTCAGAAATCCATCAAAGGAAGTGTACTGGCAGACCACTTGGCACACCAGGCAGTAGACGACTATCAGTCAATGAACTTTGAATTTCCTGACGAGAGTATCATGATAGTGATTGATTGTGAAGTACCTGGACCGGATGAAGGACCTGAGGAAGGATCCCGATGGTCTATGCACTTTGACGGAGCCTCCAACGCTTTGGGTAACGGTATCGGCGCTGTAATCATATCCCCTCAAGGCACTCATACTCCACTCACTGCCCGGCTATGTTTCAACTGCACCAACAACATGGCGGAGTATGAGGCATGCATCATGGGTCTTCAAGCTGCGATCGACCTAAGGATCAAGTTTCTGAGTGTCTTCGAAGATTCCGCTCTCGTGATCAATCAGATCAAAGGGGAGTGGGATACGAAACATCCGAATCTTATTCCTTACAAGGAATGTGTATTGACATTGATCCCCCATTTCACAGAGATAACCTTTGAACACTTCCCAAGAGAGGAGAATCAGCTGGCGGACGCGTTAGCTACGATGTCTTCCATGTTCAAAGTCAAATGGGACAATGAGGCTCCCCGGATCATTATCTGGAAACTGGACGAACCGGCATACTGTTGTGATCTTGAGACTGAATTGGTGACTGAGAAGCCTTGGTACCATGAGGTGAAGAGATACTTGGAAGCTCAGGAATACCCTGAAGGTGCATCTGTCAATGATAAAAAGTTTCTGAGAAGGTTCGCAGCGAAGTTCTTCCTTAGCAACGACATCCTGTACAAGCGAAACCATGATTCGACCTTACTGCGTTGTGTGGATAAGACTGAAGCAGAGAGGATCATGGCAGAGCTACATGAAGGTACCTTCGGAACACATTCCAGTGGACACACTATGGCAAAGAAGATCCTTCAGGCAGGGTATTTCTGGTCCACAATGGAAGCCGACTGCTACCAACATTCTCGGACATGTCACAAATGCCAGATTTATGCAGACAAGGTGCATGTTCCTCCAGTTCCTCTGAATGTCTTGACAGCACCTTGGCCGTTTGCAATGTGGGGCATAGATATGATCGGTGAGATTAAACCTACGGCATCCAACGGGCATCGCTTCATCCTGGTAGCGATTGATTACTTCACGAAGTGGGTTGAAGCAGCTTCCTACGCTACAGTAACCAAGAACGTTGTGGCACGGTTCATTCGGCATAATCTGATCTGTCGGTACGGCGTCCTTGAAAGGATCATTACAGACAACGGTACCAATCTTAATAACAAGATGATCACTGAGCTCTGCGAGCAGTTTAAGATACAGCACCACAACTCTTCTCCTTACCGGCCGAAGATGAACGGGGCTGTAGAAGCAGCAAATAAGAATATCAAGAAGATTGTGCAGAAGATGACAGTGACTTATAAAGATTGGCACGAGATGTTACCGTTTTCTCTACATGGGTACCGTACCTCAGCCAGAACGTCAACCGGGGCAACTCCTTTCTCCTTGGTCTACGATATGGAGGCAGTCTTACCGATCGAAGTGCAGATACCCTCTCTCCGTATAATGAAGGATGCAGATCTGAGCGAAGATGATTGGATCCAGACACGACTTGATCAGCTAAACTTAATTGACGAAAAGAGACTCAATGCTATTTGTCATGGTCAGACGTATCAAAAGCGGATGATCAGGGCATTTAACAAAAAGGTCAGACCACAAGAGTATCAAGTTGGGGATCTGGTAATCAAGCGTATCATCCTTCCTCAGAGTGATCCAAGGGGCAAATGGACCCCTACGTACGAAGGGCCATTTGTGGTTAAACATGTGTTCTCAGGAGGAGCCATGATTCTAACCAACATGGATGGTGACGACCTTCCTCACCCCGCCAATGCAGACATAGTTAAAAGATACTACGCATGATAAAAGACCCGCTAGGTTGACATACCTAGGCAAAAATTAGGGCTTCCCGGCGAACCAAAAGGGTTCGGGCAAAATGAAGGGATGAAATGAAAAAAAAACTGTACACCCGGCAAGTCGAAAACCTGAAAAGGCGGCTTGGGCAAAAATGGGTATCCCAGTGGACTGAAAACCCGAAAGGGCGGTCCAGGCAAAAGTTAGGGATAAAGCGTAATACTATGTCTCATTGGATCACTTTGCATCCAGAATCCGGTATCAACATCAAGTTCAAACGGCATCGATCAATCAGCTTCATCTTCAGCTAGGTCATCAAGTGATGAGACGCTCGAAGATATAAAGGCGATAGCAGAGTTGGAACCCAATGGGATTATTCTTTTCACACAGCTGTTTTATTTTCCCTTGTACAAATTTGTATAAACTCTTATTCGGCGGTGTTCTCTTACTAGGACGTCAGCCTCTTGTACATAAACGCCTATTTACAGGCAAATTCAAAAAAATCAATATGAATACACTTTTCAGCTCAAATTGCCATTTGTTTTTCCTTTTCTGTTTTGTTTTGCGAAGAACGTCCAAGGTTCAATTTGTGATATATGCATTTGACAATAGTTGCTAACTCATAAATATTTGCATACGAAACAAAGGATTAATTACAGGTAACATTAGAAGCAGGGGCAATAATGAGTTGTCTAAGCGATCTAATTGCTCTGTCCATCAAGGTATCAAGGTAGGTTCAGCTGAAGAACACAACCAGTATATCTTAACCCCCCAGAGAGTGAGCTAGCAAGTCAGTGCACTCTCCCCAAGCAAAGCTATTATTAGCCTTAAGGAAGTTGGGTACCCCCGCAGATCTCAACATTCCCCAGCACGATATACAGATATTCTTAAACAAGCATCCCCGGCAGTCTTGACCTAAAGATTGTTCCTCGGCGGTATATCAAACATCCAGCGGAGCCACTTCCCCAACATATCTCAGAATTTCCCCAGGAGAGTCCAATCCAAATTTCCCCAGGAAGGGTTGAATCGTCTCCCCAGCAGGAAGCTTATCCCCAGTAGATTCTGGAAGCTCTCCCCCATGCAGAGCACGAACGCGTCCCTTGGCTTTATTCAAAGGTTATTTCCCCACCAGGATATAACTGGGTTATCCTCAGCCAATATCCATGGAAAGATCGTCTCCGACGAAGTCTTCCTATCCCCAACGGAGTCTATCAAAACTTCCAACATAACAACGGTATCCTCAGCGGAGTTACCATCAACATCCCAGCAAAGTACCTCTCTTCCCATAGAGTATTGTTCCCCAGCAAGATCGCTAGAGTAATTTTCTCCCCGCAGAGTAATTTATTCGTCAAGTGTATCCCCCAACGGAGTTATCTTCTCCTACCGGTATTCTTACAACTATCATCCCTAGAGGAAACAACAAAGCACTATTCTCCAACATCAGCCCAGGATGTGACTTCCTGGCACCCGTCAAGGATTTACTTTCCTAAACAAAAACATACATTCATAAACGTCACATTTCCATACATTATAGCATGCATATACGCATCATATCTTACAATCTCACTTATGTTGAGAACATCATTGCTTGATCCATATCATGCATTACATATGACTGACCTTTACCTTTCAGGAAAGATCCAGTTAAGTTCTCAGTTATTTCAAGACCTTGCTTGGTTCAGTTAAATCGACCCTAAGATTTTTCTGATTCTTATCCAGTCAAAGGCCTTCTCTGGTTCAGTCAGATCGACCCTAAGATCTCCCTGATTCTTATTCCAGTAGAAGATTTCAAGACCTTGTCTGGTTCAGTTAAATCGATTCTAAGATTTTCCTGATTCTTATCCATTCAAAGTTAATTCAAAGGCCTTCTTTGGTTCAGTCAGATCGACCCTAAGATCTCCCTGATTCTTATCCAGTTGAAGTTATTCCAAGACCTTGCTTGGTTCAATTAAATCGATCCTAAGATTTTTCTGATTCTTATCCAGTCAAAGGCCTTCTCTGGTTCAGTCAGATCGACCCTAAGATCTCCCTGATTCTTATCCAGTTGAAGTTATTCCAAGACCTTGCTTGGTTCAGTTAAATCGACCCTAAGATTTTCCTGATTCTTATCCAGTCAAAAGGCCTTCTCTGGTTCAGTCAGATCGACCCTAAGATCTCCCTGATTCTTACCCAATTGAAGATGTTTCAAGACCTTGTCCGGTTCAGTTAAATCGATTCCTAAAGATTTTCCTGATTCTTATCCAGTCAAAGGCCTTCTCTAGTCCAGTTAAATCGATTCCTAAATATTTTCCTAATGAAGACTCAGTAGAATACATCCAAGGTTCTCTCATCGTTACTGTTGAGATAGTAATCACCCCAGGTTCTCTCATCGTCACTGTTGAGGTAGTAATCGCCCCAGATTCTCTCATCGTTATTGTTGAGGTAGTAATCTCCCCAGGTTCTCTCATTGTTACTGTTGAGGTAGTAATCTCCCCAGGTTCTCTCATCATTACTGTTGAGATAGTAATCACCCCAGGTTCTCTCATCGTCACTGTTGAGGTAGTAATTGCCCCAGATTCTCTCATCGTTACTGTTGAGGTAGCAATCGCCCCAGGTTCTCTCATCGTTCCGTTGAGGTAGTAACCATCCCTGACTCATTCATCACTATTTGAAACTCTAGACCCGATTCTTGTAACCAACCAGGGTGCATCTACACAAAGAGTCTGAAGACCAGCTCCTGTAACAGGCCAGGTAATCACTTTCTTTTTCAGGTACGCAAGTTCTCGCTAAGGAGTCTTTTACGCGATCGACACCCAGATGGCATCTATAAGCCCATCCACTTATCCATCACCTCTCAACATGGCATCTGTAAGCCCATCTCCCTTTCCACTAATCTCCGAATGGCATCTGTAAGCCCATTCTCCACATCACACTGCTAACATGTGAGCGCAAATTTCTGAGCACTCTAATGTTCAATCATCTTCCACCTTCGGATTACGAAAGGCACGTCATCCAATCTACATCCTCAGGTCTAAGAAGATTGAACAGGGGCAACTGTTGTACCCCAAAATTTGCCCTCCCATATTCTTCAAAGATTTGCCAAAGATCAAGGTTCAAAGGCCACTCAAGGGTTGCACAGTCCAGTGGCCTCCTAACAGTCAAAATTAGGGTTTTGGTTCTGACAAAGAAGTTGAGGTTTCCAAGGGTCCAAACAAGTCCCACATGCCTATAAACATTGTCAAGCATCCAGATGCAAGGTTTCAAGACTCACAGCACCAAGTTGCACTATCAAAAACCCTAATTGCTCCACAGTCAACTGCAGGGGCAAAATGGTCATTTGACAGTCAAAAGTCAAAAAATTTGGTCAACATCTTATTTTGAAGCCACAAACATCATTTGATCAATTCTTGATCATGATTCTCAAATCATGGCTCAAAAAGTCTCAAGATGCAAAAGTTTCTATTTTTGGACAGTTGAAAAAGTCAACTGCAAATTGACCAAGGCATAACTTCCACATGGTTTATCAGAAAGATTCCATCCAAAGCTCAATTTGAAGAGAATGACATTTCCTACAACTCCTCTTCACACTTCCAGCCCAAGAAATGCTCTCACAAAAAGTTATCAATCTCAACATTATAGGTCATTTTCAAAAGTCAACAAAAAGGCACTTTAAGTCAAAGACCATAACTTGAGATTGGTAAATCAAAATGACATGGGACCAAAGGCATTGGTTAGAGGACTTCAAGACCTTTCCAAAATGTCCAAGAACATGATCAAAGCTTAAATATTGAGCAAGATATGCCTTGTGGAAGTTAGGAAATTTTTGGGAATTTTGAAAAGTCAACTTTACTTCAAATACCTCAAAATTGCTAATGGGCCTCAATTTCTTCCAAGAATCATCACCCAAAAGCTATGAACGACCCATTGACCCAAAGGGGAGTTATTTTCCTATTTTTAATTAATTAATTGAATATTTAATCTATTTTAATTCATTTAATTAAAATTAATTATAAGAGAAATACTAATCCATGCTTTTCAAATCTTTTTGTGCATAGAATTCACTCACGATTTCGTGCACTATTCAATAAGGAAAGAATCAAGGTGATTGGCAATGATTGGCATCAAAAGGACATGAAAAAGATTGAAAAAGATTCATGAAAATCACGAATTTGAAAAGCATTAAAACATGGATTTTTGGGCTTTGTTTGTGACCTAATTCATTGACATACATATACACAATGCAACCCTAATGCTAGACACAAGAAAGCTGCACCCAAGAACACAAAGAAAACTTGCATTTTTTTCATAAAAAATTTGAAACTGTTTTCATAGTTGCAGGTTGTTTCAAAGCAAAAGAATTGTTCCATTGCACTCCTGACACATCCAGGAAGCTACTCCAATCAAAATCAACTCTCCAAGCGCAAAGAATTGGTAGATAGGAGTCTAACTTTTCTGTAAAATTTTGATAATCGTGTTTTCATTTTCATACGTTATTCATGACTTTTAATATGTGATTTATACTAACATGATGATTCTAAAGCCATTGGTACCATCCAATTGAATTTTGGACGCCTGTATGCAAAGTTACCATGAACACGCATTAGGGTTTCATAAGCTTAAAAAGAGGGCTTCATTCATATGGAAAAATTGAACCATAAGACCTATGCCATTGGACTCAGGACCTCAAAACGAATCAAACTCACTAGTCGCGCCCTATTTATATTTGCATATGAGTTATTCGTTATTTTCCAGGTTTGAGTTAGTGGGGGTTTAAAACCCCCGCTATTTGACATTATTTGCAGACAGAATGAAGAAGAAGATGCTGGCGTGGCTTGATGTGGTTGGAGCGTTCAAATGTTCGCGCGCTGATTTTTGTTCCAATACCACTAGTGTCTATTTTCCATTATATTAATTGTGCTCCACTATAATAACAAGGAAGCTTGAGTGGTCCAGTGGTTAGTGCGTTTGGCATACAGGTATTGGGACCTGGGTTCGATTCCCAGGTCCCCTTGCATATTTCATAATTTTTTCTTTAACCTATTCCTATGCAGCGTGCCCTTCAGGGATCTACCATGCACTCAATGCCAAAGCTTGCCACATGTCCAGCAATTCCATCTGATGGCCAGTACAGGAGTTCCATCATGCACCTGGGTCAATGGGTCTTCACGTGATCCTGGAAAAGTCAAAAAGGCCTCCATCAAATGGGCCAAAATGCTTTCTATTAACCTCCATATTTGGGTCAACCACCCCCCATGTTTGCACTTCTTTCTCTCTTTTATTTTCTTTTATTTATTCTTTTTAATTAATTGTTTTATTTAATTCATGAAATAAATTTTATAACACAAAAAAGACCAAAAAAAATCAGAAAGTTAAAAATAAAAAAATATGTTTTGTTAATATTAATTTCTATTAATTTTGTAAATAAGTTTTAATAGCTAAATTAGTTTAATTTTAGGCTTAATTTTAATATTTTTCTTAATAACTAATAAAAACATAAAAATTAGGGTTTCTAGCATTTTTACTCTTTTTTTCAATAATTAAAATTTCTTCTTATTATTATTAATTATTAATTATCTTGTAAATAAATGTGACATTTAATTAATTAGGGTTAAATTAGGGCGAAACTTAAACATTTTCTAATAATAAAAAAAACAAACTAGAATTAGGGTTTTTATTTAAATTTATAATTTCAATTAATCTTCCTTTTTTTCATAAATACAAAAACATCAAAAAAATAACTTCTTTTCTTATTAAGTCAATTAATTAATTTGTAATTTTAATTTAATCTTTAAAGGGTCCAACGCCCTCGCATTTTCGCTTCTAGTTTCTTTTCACGCGTTTGTTTATATCCTTCATTTTTTTAATTTATGTAATTGCCCCAAGGCCTTGTAATAATAATTAGAGACTTATTTACTTTCAGTACTTTTATTCAAATCGGGTCTTGGTTTAATTTGGCGATGTAGACCCGCGCCTTTGTAATAGTGTAGGACCTTTATTTTTTCCGCATTTTAAATTCCCGCACCTTTTAACTGCTAATAATTTGCATGAAAGAATGAATGGCCAAAAATAAAATCAAAGCGTAGAACACTCAATGCATGATCAAGACAAATAATAACTGAACATGACACACAAATCACACACCACTCTTAGGGTACGCCTCACTGTTGCCTTGCCCCTCGAAACGTGGTCGTCGAGTAGAGGATGTTTTAGTAAGTCCTCATGTCCATGAACATGGCATGGGGGTAGCTTCTAAGGTGTCTTCCTATTGCTCTGGTGACCACACTGTCCCTAATCCTCGAATTGACCCGAACACCTCCAACGGTGGTGCTACCTACCTCTCAATGGTGGGATGGCACTACCTTAAGGACATTTACACAGACTAATTCCTTAGGGTAGGTAGACGAATCGTAGATACTTTCTCTAATTCAAAACAAATCAAAAAAAACTTCTTTTCACACCGACACTTTGCAAAAAGCTTTCAAAAAAAACAACTTTTCAAACACTCTTGAGGACTGATACAAGAGTCGAACTGAAATTTTAAACGGAACTTTTTCAAACCCACTCACCTTGAAAAGCAAACAAACAATTTTGAAAACACAAATGAGCAAGTATCTAAGAGCCCATGGATAACCATGGATAGAAAGGGTGCTAACACCTTCCCTTTCTATAAATCTACCTCCCGAACCAAGAAACTATCTCATAAGGAATTTTGCTGTGCTTTTGTCCTGTCCATGTTGGAGAAAATAAAAGACGGTGGCGACTCTTGCTTCCGCGACATTTCGCGAAACTAGCTTTAAACAGTCAGTTCCAGATCCACCGATCACAGCATGTGTCAGTTGAATGCCGAGGAACTACTCTCGCCCATGTCTTGGTCGACACTGGTTCTTCCCTAAACGTGCTGCCTAAAAAGGCTCTCGACCGGTTGGATTGTGAAGGTTTGGAGCTGAAACCAAGTAATATCATTGTCAGGGCCTTTGACGGGTCTAAAAGAATGGTGCATGGGGAGGTCGACATTCCCATCAAGGTAGGCACTGAAGTTTTCCACTCAACCTTCTATGTGATGGACATCCGCCCATCATACTCTTGCTTGCTAGGAAGACCATGGATACATAATGCTGGGGCAGTCACTTCCTCCCTACATCAGATGCTGAAATACCCTGTCAAGGGAAAAATCATAATTGTACACGGTGAGGAGGAATACATGATCAATCACCTGAACTCCTTTCGGTATGTGGAAGTGGATGGCGAATTCATTGAAACACCGTTCCAACACTTCGAGGAAATTGCTCCTGAGGTGGCAGTAGCGAAGGCAGTAGCTGAGGTACCCAAGCAGGTGGCCAGGATGGCATCTCTGAAAGACGCAAAGGCTGCAATGAAGGAGGGGAAGAGCTCAACATGGGGACAGTTTCCTGACATTCCTCACAAAACAGACAAGTTTGGGTTGGGATTTACCGCTGCGGGGCAAAAAGCTATGCGTCGCTCAAAAATTGAAAGAACACCCATCAAGATTTCTCCTCATGGAATCAATGCTTTAGAAGACGAAGACGAAGAGGGTAACATTGAAGACTGGATCTTCCCAACCATCGGAGGGGGACTACACAACTGAGAGGCGAAAGACTTCGTCCCTATTACTTTCATTAATCAGTAATTTATCTTTCGAACATTTCCTATTGGTCTGTAATGATTACTAAAACAATTTGCACACTATTTTTCACCTCATGCCTTGCCCGGGGCATGTAGGTCCATTTGTAAGGGTTTTGATTCTCTTCATATTCATATGCCATGTTTAATGATTCATTGGACGTTTTTCATTTATAAACTGCTGTGTTCATTTTCTTTCCTTTTGCATTTTTGTTTGTTTAAGGATGGTTATCCCTTACACACACCCACACTCACAAATGCAGGTACCCATCCACTCTGGATTCTATGGGTGACTATTCTGCTGTATCCTTCAATAACTCTGAAGATTTGGTCAACCAGGCTGAATACGAAGATGACGAAGATTGTGAAGTACCAGGAGAGCTAGCCAGACTTCTACAGCAAGAAGAAAAGGTCATCTTGCCTCATGAAGAGTTGTTGGAAACTATCAACTTAGGAACAGAGGAAGACCGGAAGGAAGTACAAGTGGGTGCCAATCTGGAACCAAGTGTCAAGGAGCGCTTGATACAGCTGTTGAATGAATACGTTGAAATCTTTTCCTGGTCTTATAAAGACATGCCCGGTTTAGACACAGATATCGTGGTTCACCTTCTCCCTACAAGAGAGGATTGTCCATCGATCAAACAAAAAGTCCACCGAATGAGGCCCGACATGTCTGAGAAGATTAAAGCTGAAGTAATGAAGCAATTCAACGCTGGCTTTCTGGCTGTTACATCCTATCCACAATGGGTTGCTAACATTGTGACAGTACCTAAAAAAGATGGCAAGGTCAGAATGTGTGTGGACTACCGGGATTTGAACAGGGCCAGCCCTAAAGATGATTTTCCGCTACCACATATCGATATCTTGATTGACAACACGGCTCAGCACAAGGTTTTTTCCTTCATGGATGGACTCTCGGGCTACAACCAGATTAAAATGGCCCCCGAGGACATGGAGAAAACAACCTTTGTTACACAGTGGGGTACCTTCTGCTATAAGGTGATGTCGTTCGGACTGAAGAACGCAGGGGCAACTTATCAGCGCGCCATGGTAGCTTTGTTTCATGATATGATACATCAGGAGATCGAAGTCTACGTAGACGACATGATAGCTCGATCACAAACAGAGGAGGAACACCTTGAACATCTGCAAAAGCTGTTTGCCAGGTTGAAGGAGTACAAACTCAGGCTGAATCCAAGTAAGTGCACATTTGGAGTTAGGTCTGGTAAACTTCTAGGATTTATTGTCAGCAACAAAGTCATTGAGGTCGATCCAGCAAAAGTGAAAGCTATACAAGAAATGCGTGCTCCCCGTACTGAAAAGGAGGTTAGAGGGTTCTTGGGACACTTGAACTATATTGCCAGATTCATCTCTCATCTGACGTCTACCTGTGAGCCAATTTTCAAACTATTAAAGAAAGATCAGGTAGTCGAGTGGAACGATGATTGCCAGGCTGCTTTTGATAAAATCAAGGAGTATTTGCTAGAACCTCCTATTCTGATGCCACCCGTCGAAGGAAGGTCGTTGATCATGTATCTGACCGTTTTGGATAACTCAATAGGGTGCGTACTGGGCCAACATGACGAGTCTGGTCGAAAAGAGCATGCCATTTATTACCTTAGCAAAAAGTTTACCGACTGTGAGACTCGCTACTCACTGCTCGAGAAAACTTGTTGTGCTTTGGTATGGACTGCTCGCCGACTAAGACAGTATATGTTGACTCATACCACTCTGTTAATTTTCAAAATGGATCCTATCAAGTATATCTTCGAGAAGCCTGCTTTATCTGGAAGAATCGCTAGATGGCAGATGATCATGACTGAGTATGACATCCAGTATACTACCCAAAAAGCTATAAAAGGGAGTGTACTAGCTGACCATATAGCTCATCAAGCTATCGAAGATTATCAATCCATGAGATTCGACTTCCCGGACAAGGACATCATGACTTTGGACAACATTGAAGGTAACGGACCGTATGACGGACCTGAAAATGGATCCTGATGGACCATGTACATTGATGGTGCTTCAAATTCACTTGGAAATGGTATTGGTGCGGTACTCATTTCCCCGGAAGGTTGTCATACACCTTTCACGGCCCGACTTTGTTTCAGCTGTACCAACAACATGTCTGAATATGAAGCTTGCATCTTTGGTCTCAAGGCTGCTATAGACATGGGGATCAAATCTTTGATCGTATTTGGGGACTTGGCTTTGGTTATCAGTCAAATCAAAGGAGAGTGGGATACCAAGCATCCTAATCTTATCCCATACAAAGAACATGTCCTGACATTGTTGCCTCATTTCGAGCAAATCACCTTCGAGCATTTCCCGCGAGAAGAGAATCAGCTAGCAGATGCTCTGGCTACAATGTCCTCCATGTTTAAACTCAACTGGGATAACGAGGCTCCCCAAATCACCATCGAGCGGATGGATGAACCTGCGCATTGTCATGAGATTAATACCGAAGAAGTAGTGGAACAACCCTGGTTTCACGAAATCAAAAGGTATCTCCAGACTAGAGAATATCCCGAAGGAGCTTCCGTAAATGACAAAAAGTTCCTAAGGAAATTTGCTGCCAAGTTCTTCCTGAGCAACGGCATCCTCTATAAACGCAGCCATGATTGTGTTTTACTCTGATGTGTAGACAAAGCTGAAGCAGAGTTAATCATGACTGAGATACACAGTGGCACGTTTGGCACCCACTTGAGCGGACATACGATGGCTAAGAAGATTCTAAGGGAAGGCTATTACTGGTCTACCATGGAAGCTGACTGCCATCAACATTCCTGTACTTTCCACAAATGTCAGGTCTACGCTGACAAGATTCATATTCCTCCTGTTCCTCTCAACATTCTGACAGCTCCTTGGCCATTCGCAATGTGGGGCATTGACATGATTGGAGAGATCAAACCCACGACATCCAATGGACATCGCTTCATCCTGGTCGCCATTGACTATTTTACCAAATGGGTCGAAGAAGCTTCCTTCGCCTCCGTTACAAAGAATGTGTTTGCCCGTTTCATCAAGCAAAACCTCATATGCCGGTATGGTGTCCCCGACAGGATCATCACAGACAACGGTACTAATTTGAACAATACTATGATCACCGCTCTATGCGAACAGTTAAAGATTTATCATCACAATTCATCTCCCTATCGGCCGAAGATGAACGGTGATGTTGAAGCTGCGAATAAAAACATCAAGACGATCATTCAAAAAATGGCAGTTACCTACAAGGATTGGCATGAGATGTTACCGTTTGCTCTGCATGGATACCGTACCACGGCACGTACTTCAACAGGGGCAACCCCATTTTCTTTGGTATATGGCATGGAAGCTGTCCTACCCATGGAAGTTCATATTCCTTCTTTAAGGATTATGAAGGACGCTGGTTTGAGTGAAGACGATTGGATTCAGACCCGACTTGATCAACTCAATTTGATCGATGAGAAGCGACTCACTGCTGTTTGTCATGGTCAGACATACCAGAAACGGATGATCAAGGCTTTTAACAAGAAAGTCAGACGTCAAGTATACCAAGTCGGAGATCTTGTAATCAAGCGGATCATCTTGCCGCAAAGTGATCCCAGGGGCAAACGGACTCCTACTTACGAAGGAGCGTTTGTGATCAAGAGCATATTTTCTGGTGGCGCAATGATTATGACCACCATGGACGGCGACGATTTGCCACACCCTGCGAACGCAGACATAGTCAAAAAATACTACGCATGAAACGAACCCGACAAGTTGAAAACCCGAAAGGGCGACTTGGGCAAAAATGGGCATCCCGGTGAGCCAAAAACCCGAAAGGGCGGTTCAGGCAAAAATTAGGGATAAAACAAAAAAATCTATACACCCGGCAAGTCGAAAACCCGAAAGGGCGGCTTGGGCAAAAAGGGGTTTCCCGGTGGATTGAAAACCCGAAAAGGCGGTCCAGGCAAAAGTTAGGGAATTAAAGCGTATGACTATGTCTCGTCGTATCACTTTAAAGGACAATCTCTTCATCAATAAGCTCCAAACTTCTGATCAATCCAATCATCGGCAGACGAGGCATTGAATGGACAAGATGCTCAGAGTTGTGAAGGCTATAGCAGAATGGGACTCCCATGGAATTGTTACACATAGCCATCTTTCTTTTGTATAAAATTTTCAATTTTTACGACAACATCCTCTTACTAGGATGTCTGTCTCCTTTGTACAAAGATACTCATAAAAAGTTAATGCAAATACTTTTCCAAATACAGAAATTTGTTTTGTCTTCCTTTTTCTCTTTTGCACTTATGTTTTATTTGAGAAACGTCCAATGTTTTGTTAAATAGGCATATGCATTTGAACATAATCATTTTCTTACAAACCAAGAAAAGATGATTACTGATAGGTTAAAGGTACAGATAGATATCTTGATGCCCTTTCAGAAGGAATCCCCAGCGGTTCTAAACTCCAAATTCCTCAACAAGGCTCAAATCCAGAGCTTAATTCCCCAAACAGAGTTAAACTTCAGGATCTTCAGGAGAACAAAAGCTTTCTCAAAGTTGATTTCCCCAGCCAGAGAGCCTTCTAGAACTTAATCCCCCTCAGAGTTAAGTTTTAGTATTCCCAGTGGAGCCCTGAAATCTGAAAATCTTATCCCCAGTGAATTCAAAACTGTTAATCCCCAGCGGAGCTAAAACTTCTAACTATCAATCCCCAGCGGAACCAGACTAGTGAACCTTCTCCCCATAGAGATACTTCCCGTCAGATTGAAGATTCTCAATTTTACTTCTCCAACTTAAGCCTCCCAGGTTCTGGACTCCCCAGTAGAGATCATCAGAATTCTCATTTCCTACAAGTCACCAAGGAGTTCCAATCCCCAGCAGTGGTCCTAAGATCCCTCAACAATTGAAGATTTTATTCCCCGAGCAGTCAGCAGTCAACAAGGATATCTCAGCTTTAGCACTCAGATTCCTGCAATCCCCTACAGCAGTCAAAGATTCACTTTCCCTGGCAGCAGTCAAGATTCTATTATCTCCGGCTATCCGGGATTCATCTATCCTCAGCAAGACAGCTCATCAGCTTACATGCGCATTCATTACATTCATATCATAAACATTGATATAACATATATTGCATCATACATATCATGCAACATAACTTTGTGTTTTAGCTAACATTTCATCCTTTTCAGGATAAGATTAAAAGGCTATCATTAACAATTATTCAGATACAGTATGGATACACCCCAGACACGACGGTCATTCTATTACTCATTCAGAATTTCAAGTCAGATACAATACAGATACACCCCAGACACGGCGGTCATTCTACTACTCATTGAGGCTACAGATACAAACTAGATACGCTCCAGACACGGCAGCCATTCTATCTCTCATTCAGATTCATTTATCCACCTCAAGGTTCAATGCATTCCAAGCACGGATACCATTCTGACCCTTACAACAACAGTTTGATTCTCCCCAGTGCATTCGCCACAGAAGTCATTCTGCCATTTATTCAGATCCCAGTTACAGTTTTAGATACACTCCAGACACGGAAGTCATTCTGCTACTCATACGGATCTCAATCCCAGTTACAGTTTCAGATACACTCCAGACACGGAAGTCATTCTGCTACTCATACAAATCTCAACTTCAGATACAGTCCAGATACGCTCCAGACACGGTTGTCATTCTGTCACTCATTCAGAATTTGTCCCCAGCATGCAATTGCTCCATATACAGATGTTTCTCTGTTACCCAGATACAATACAGATACACTCCAGACACGGCAGCATTCTGATATTCATTCTACATTCAAACACAGTTACAGCTCAGATACGCCCCAGACACAGAGGCCATTCTTTTGCTCATACAAACTCAGTCTCCAGATACAGTTCAAATGCATTCCAGACACGGATACCATTTTGATCCTCATTCTTCTGACCTATCACATTACAGTTCAACAAACATTCCAGATGGAATATTTAAGCCCATCTCCAAATGGCATCTTTAAGCCCATTCTCGCATTCATGTCTTGACGAGTGCAAATTTACGGGCACTCTAGTGTCCAATCTCCTTTTACCTTCGAGACGCGAAAGGCAAACTTGCCAATCTAACTCTTCAGGTTCAAGAAGAATGAACAGGGGCAACTGTTGTACCCCAAAATTTGCTCTCTCATTTCATCAACATTTTCTCACCACAAGACCCTTGGAGCTCAAAATCAAGTTAGGGTTTGCTCTGCTCAAGACTCCTCCTTGCACTGTTGACCCAAATTAGGGTTTGAGTTTGCACAAAGATGTTTTGACCTAAAATGCCCAAGGTGACTTTCATGCTTCATGTTGGACTCACAAGTTTATCCATACCAAGTTTCAACTCTTGATTCCAATTTTTGCCCAGTCAATTGGACAGTTGACCTAAAATCAACTGTATTGAGGAAAAGTCAACTGTGGCCAATTGACAGTCAAACTTCATGATTTTTGACCCACATCAACATAATGAACTCATATGAACCATTTGGCCAAGTTTGGATCACAATTCCGCAAGAAATTTGATCAGATCACCAAAAGGGCAAAATGGTGATTTTTAGGGTTTTGACTGCACAAAGGCAATTTTTGACTGTTTGACCTAGACAATGGCAAATCAAGCTCACACATGGACTCAAGGACTCAATGGAATTGTCTTGACACATTCAACAAGTTCAAAAGATCCCAAATGCATAGGATTGACAGATGAATTTTTCAGTCAACTGATCAAAATTTGACTGTATACTAAAAAGTCAAACTTTGACTTTTTGGTCAAAATCAAGTGCCAAGATTCATTTTTCATCAATACATGTCAAATTATGAAACTTGTTCATCAAGAAACCCAAAATTGCAAATTAGGGTTTAAAATGAAGAAATTTCATAACTTAGAAAATTTCTAAGTTATGAAATTTCCTTATTTTTTCCTAACTTTGTCCCATTTTTTCATCAAGATGAAAATGGATTCAAACAAAACTCAAAACATGAAAGTTGTAGTCCATTTCAAAATATACAACTTTGATTCACAAAGTTTTCTCAAAGGAAGCTTGTATCTCAAGTTATGATTTTTGGAACAAGGGTGTAAAACATTTTTAACTTCGAAAAATTTTGACCTATTCTAGGCAGGATTTTTGTCCAACTTCTTGGCCATTTTTCACATGCTTCCACTTGGATTTTCAATTTGCATTACAAATATGGATTGTAGTACACATTCCAAGCTTTCCAAATTGTCCAAGAACTTCTCAAACACCCTTGTGGTTAGGGAGAATCAGATTTGTAAAGTTGGGCAAAATTCACTTTTGTTCATGGCCAAATGCATGTTCATACAAGTTCCATTTTGAAATCAGCATGCTTGGTACTTACTTGCAGGCCTCTAAACCAAGTTTTCACTCCATAATTAAATGCCTAACCATTGTGTTCAAGCTTTGTTTTGTGCATTTGGTCATTACATGCAAGATTATCCCTTAAATAGAAAAAGCACATTTGCCATTTTTGAAAAGTAGTGCTTTATGTCAAATTCAAAATCCAAGAAGTACAAGCCAAATCTTTGAGGCAAGAGTTGGTAGGCAAATCCCACTGATCAAGAACAAAGTATGTAGCATGCTTGAGAACTTGGTACAGACCTATATCACAAGTTGACATCTCTTTCCTTACATTAGAAGAAAGCTTGCAAAAACTATCCATCTCTCATTCCTGTCAACACAGCCAAACCAAAACCTTGTGAACATCTTTCATACACCCAAGCTGACCTAAAACACGATTCCTTCATCCTCAATACCTCCTCATTCACCAAAACACCATTTTTCTGCAAGAAACAGGGCATCCCTGCAGATTGAGTTGCACAACTCTGTTTGCTCGTGCATTTTGGCCAAAGCTTGTTCAAACACATTCCCTACTATCCATTGGAACTATCCCAAGCCCTAAATACAAACTGTAACATCCCTAACCCCTGTTGCCATTTTCATTTTTTCAGTTTTGCAGGTGAACTTCCATAGCACGATTCATAGTGATTCAAAGTAAGCCAGGTGTTGGAGAAGCATCCTTGGACTTCAGGCAAGTTGTACCAAAGCTCAAACTCCATTGAAGATACCTCCATTGTTGTACACGACTCAAGCTGAAACAGGTAAAAACATGAACTTCTATCTCTCAATATAGGAAGAGTTAGGCTTAGGTTTGTAAATGAAACATGTTCTCCTCATAGCCCTGAAGCCATCCATATATTTACTTTTCATTTATATTGAGTGTGCTGTGAGAGTTTTGGCCATGAACATTGAAGAAAAATTAGGTCAGAAATTGGGGATGAAGAAATTCTCCCTCGTTTCTTAGAGTTAGGTCAAGTGTTTTATATGTCTGAATTCGTCTCTTGATGCTCTATAATGTTTGTGTTATGAGTTTTTGTTAAAAGTCAAAGAATCAGGAGTTTGGATGAAGCATGGAACGCGCGCGTTTTTCTGTTTGAACATTGCTGAAGGTTGAAGACAAAGCTGGCTTGGGCTGGGCCTGAGTCAGCTTGCTGCTTGCACCCCTTTTTCCAATTTACACCCCCCTGGCCCATTGTGTGATATATTTATCATTTTTTATTTTTTTTCTTTTTGATTCTGACTTATAATTTTTTGCTCAAATATAAAAAAATATCAAAAATATTTTTCCATACATTTTTGCATTTATTTGACATTTATTTTTTTATTTAGCATATACATGTAAATAATTATATTCTCTTTTTATTTAAAACCCTAGAAAATAATACAAAAATAAATATTTTTTCAGTTATTATTTTTTGTTTACCTTTTGAAAACATTTTCTAAAATTATACTTTTTGTAAATAGTTAATATTTTATTCTTGTATATATTTAGTATATTTAATATATAATATAAATACTTGTATATATTTATTAGAATACTTAGGATAAAAAATATGAAAATAATACATTTTTATTTTATTAATATTTGACACTAAAAAAAATACTTTTTTTTACAATATAATTTTTTTTTTATTTTTGTATAAATTAATTAACATATATTGTACATAATCAATAAATAAATACCATGTTATTCAAAAAACTAGGGTTTTGCCCTAAATGATAAAAAATATTCAAATTTGACCTTTTTTATTTTTGTTTATATTTCACATTGAAAAAACACTTTCACATACATAAAAAATCCTTTTTGTGCATAATACATTTTGCATATTTATTGTATTTATTCCAATATTGTACAATTAAATATTTGTATATTCGATATGGATGTAATAGCTTTAGATTTAATTTCTTGCCAAATATCCCCCCATTCAAACATTTGTACCCCCATCCCCATAATCATGTTGTAATAATTTAGGACTTTAAATTTCCGCATTTAAAAGCTTTCAAATTATGCCATGATAGACTTAGGGTTTGTATGCAAATCAAATAATAAATAGCTTGACTAAATACAAAGACAGAAATGCATGAAAATGGACAACACCATGCACACTTGCACCCCTAGGGTTCCTCCACTTGTTGACTTCAAAAATGGACCATGTTTGCATGTTGAGTTCTTTGGCAAAACAAAAACAAATCAAATGATCATAGTCCCTCGATGACGCTTTCTCAAGTTGCCTAAAAATGATCAAGTCCCTTAAAGAAAATTGCCAAAGACACTTGGCACTATTGCATTCATGGTCTAAAGGATGACCCGCGCCCGTCCCGTTAACATCCTAACACAAGATTGTCCACCAAATACAATGGTGGAGCAATACTGTTAAAAGGGTTAAAACATAGGAAAGATCTTTGAGAAATTTAGGGTAGATAGCTCTTGGTTACTTGACCAACTTGCAAAACAAATCCTTGCCATTTTTCAAAACACACTCCACAACACTTTCAAAAACAACTTTCAAAAACATTGAAACATCTTTTCAAAAAGACAAACACCTTTGTAAAACATTCGAGTAAAGAATTTTTACAATGGTTCCCTAGACAAGGCATCTTTTTCAAAACATCTTCAAAACCACACACACAAAGCACCATTTCAAACAATTGAAAGCACCATTTCAAACAATTGAAAATGCAAGGCAAGTGATCTAAGAAAGTAACTAAGAGCCCATGGATAACCATGGATAGAAGGGTGCTAATACCTTCCCTTTCTATAATCTACTCCCCGAACCCAAGAAAACATCTCAAAGGTTTTTCCTGTGCTTTTTAACCTTTCCTTAGGATAAAATAAAAAGTCGGTGGCGACTCTTGCTAAATTGAAACATTTGCGAAAACAAATGCAAAACCTCAAGTCAGTTCTCCCACTGTATCACACACATCATTATGGATATATAATCATAGTATATAGACATCATCATCGACAATTTTATCATGTATTTCATCAAATCAATCACATAAGACAAAACCTACATCTACCTTAACCTCATATTTATCATAATAAACCAAGATTACACCCCTTACCTCAAATTCCTAGAAATTGATCCCTTCTTTCGCGTTCTACATAAATCTCCTTTGAGCCCTAGCCTCTTCTTTACGTTCTCCCAATTTTCTTCGATCGTACAGAATGAATCCTATCTCTCTTATTTTACTTTTTTAACCCTTAGTTTCTTTCTATGTTATTCCCCTTATTCCCTCACTTATCATCTTACTATTACCATCCTGTCCTTAACATCTCTACACAACTAATTATTCTATTTAATTAATGTTAATAATTCTAAGTAATATAACTAAAATTATTTAAATATAAATCAATCTAATTAGAACCTTAATCCACCACCACCCCACAACACGCATCACATAAATTCACAATAAATCATAAATAATCAATTAAATAATTAAATATAGATTTTGGGGTGTTACAATCATAATGTCATAACTAAGCGCTTAGTCTCGGCAGATCAAAATTCTACAGTCTATTCTAACTCAAACACTACTTTGTCCACATCACCACTTTAACCAACTAGTGACCAACAGCACTACACCAAAAATTAAAAATAACAGCGTACCATAGACAACACTTATTTCACGAAGCGCTGCTATAAGTTAAAAAAATTAAAACTATAAACTAAATTAATAAAAAGTGCTGCTAAAGGGCATAGATAAGAAAGCGCTTTCTTAGAAGCGTTGCTATAGGGCATAGATAAGAAAGTGCTTTCTGAAAGCGCTGCTAAACACCATAGATTAGAAAGCGCTTTCTGAAAGCGCTGCTAAAGGTCATAGATTACAAAGCGCTTCTTGAAACTATAAACTAAATTAATAAAAAGCACTACTAAAGGGCATAGATAAGAAAGCACTACTAAAGACCATAGATTAGAAAGCGCTTTCTGAAAGTGATGCTAAAGGGCATATATTGCAAAGTGCTTCTTGAAAGCGCTACTAAAAGGCATAGATTAGAAAGCGCTTTATCATAAAAAAGTGTTGCTAATGCTTATACTTTAAAAAAGCGCTTTCTGAAAGTGTTGCCTTTTCTAAATTCTAAAATTAAAACTTTTAAACCCTAAAATAACAAAACACGATTATTTTTTATACTCACCTTTGTCTCTGCAATAGTTCTCAGTTATTTCACGACATTCACGTTCGTTAACCTCCGTTCACCTCCATTCACGGTCGTTCTAGCAGTTATCACCTCCATTTACGACGTTCTACAACTATTCACACGAGCGTTATTTCTCTGCAACTGTCAGAACTTATAAGTTCTATTTTAGTTGCATCAAATATATTGATGTTGAAATCGTGAGAATCAAAACCTATTTTTGTACTATCGAGCATTATTTCTGTATTATTGTTGTTAGCCACTGAACCGAGAGAGAACAAAAGAAAAATAAGGAAACCAGAAATTTTTGTATTATCATATAGTAGCTATAGATGAAAACTCTTAAATCAAATATTTATGAACTTAAAGTCATAATTGATAAGTAATTAAGGTTAACAACTTTCAGTTTGTTTCTGATTCGAAATCATGAAGCTAAAGTAAAGAAGTAAACCTTGTTAACAATTGTATCTTCGTGAATTTACTTCAGAATATAAGTTCAAAAAAAATTAAGAGTTCAACTACCTGATATTCTTATGTTCTTCCAAAACTCACTACCTTTTATTTCCTATAAGAAAATTAGTGGAGATTAGAAATCAGATCGGGAGCTAGTGATAGTTTAAGACACAACTGAAATTTCATATAACAAAGACATGTGACAGTCCAATTGTAGATAGCACAACCCACAAAACTATGATTTCTGTGATACGGTGGGAGAACTGACTTGAGTTTTTGCGTTTGTATTCGCAAATGTTTCGGTTTAGCAAGAGTCGCCAATGACTTTTTATTTTATCCAAAGGAAAGGTCAAAAAGCACAGGAAAGACCTTTGAGATGTTTTCTTGGGTTCGGGGGGTAGATTATGAAAAGGGAAGGTGCAAGTACCCTTTTCATCCATGGTTATCCATGGGCTCTTAGTTACTTGTTTAGATCACTTGCTTTTGCTTTTCAATTGTTTGAAATGGTGCTTTGTGTATGGTTTTGAAAATATTTTGAAAAGAGGCCATCGTTGTGGCAACCTTTGTAATGATTCTTGTTTGAATATATACAAAGGTGTTTGTCTTTTGAAAAGATGTTTCAATTTTTGAAAGTTTATTTTGGGAAGTGTTTTGAAATTGAGTGGTGATGTGTTTTTGAAAATAGCAAGGATGTTTGTAAGTTTTGATCAAGTAACTAGGAGCATCTACCATATCTACTCAAGAGTCTTTCTTACACATTTTTAACCCTTTTGACAGTATTGTTTTACCATTGCATTTGGTAAACAACTTTGTGTTTGGATGTTAAACGGGACAGGCTCGGGTCATCGTATTGACCATGATAGCAATTGTGCCAAGTATCTTAGCAAATTTTTGAGGGACTAGATCATTTTGTATAGGCAACCAAGATAGCGTCATCGAGGGACTATGATCTTTGTTTGTTTTTGTTTTGTTTTGCCAAGATACTCAACATGCATACCATGGCCATTTTAAAGGCAACAAGTGGATGAAACCCTATGGGTGCTTGTGTGCATTGTGTTGTCAATTTACATGCTTTTATGTCTTGTATTAGGTCTAGCTATTTGTTTTGATTTTGGATATTGCATACAAACCCTAATCTCTATCATGGCATATTTGAAATCTATAAATGCGTAAAATAAATCTACGACTATTACAACATTGGTATGAGGAGGGGGATACAATTTTGAATGGGGAGTATTTGCAAGAAAATAAAACCCTAAGATTAACTATTAAATTCTTTGTATCAAACAATAAATAAGCAAATATTTAAATAGACAATTTAAATAAATATTCAATATATTATAAATATGTAAAAAAATGTCTTTGTTTATTTTTATGTATGTAAAAATAAAATATTTAATGTATTAAAAAAAACAAAAGGTTATTTTTTTTGTTAAGGGTAAAAACCCTAATTTTTTGGTTTAAGAATATGTATATATTATAATATTTGTTTATGTATAATAAAATAAAAATATATACAAATGTCAAAAAATAAAAATATGTTAGAAAAAATATTATTTAAGTATATAAATAATAAAAATAAAAGTATAATATTTTTCTGTAGTATTTACAAGTTTTTATTAAAGAAAAATAAAAGTATATATTATTTAATAATTATTTCTATGTCTAAAAAATAATAAAAATAATAAATTAAAATATGGAAATTTATAAAAATATTTTTGGTATTTTTAACGTTTAAGAAAAATAAAATAAAGTCAGAAACTAAAAATGAAATTCAAAAAATATAAAAATACAAAACAATGGGCCAAGGGGTGTGAGAAGTAAGCTGGGGGCGCCAAAAACATGAACAAGCCAGGCCCAGCCCAACTGATCTTCGTCTTCAACCTTTGAATTAAAAAAAAACGCGCGCCTGTGTACAACTTCGTATCTCCTGCTTCAGTGCTTAAAAATAAAAACTTGAAGATGTGAAAAACACAAGAAGGGGGGGTTGAATTGTAAAACTTAAAATAAAAGGCTTGACAACACAGTATTTTTATCCTGGTTCGTTTGATCTCAAACTACTCCAGTCCACCCGTCAAGGATATTTCGCCTCTCTCCACCGAGGTCTTAATCCACTTTTCTCAAAGGATTACAACAGCTACTTTAACAACTGTTAAAGTCTTCTTGAGTACAACCACATACCAGTTTATCTCAAGGAAGTCTTTTACAAAATAAATTGAACAAGTGTGTATTGTTGTTTTCTTACAAAACTGTCTATCACAACTGTGATAATTTACACAAAATAAGATTGGAATAAAATAGCTTTGCTAATGCTTTGAGTGAGTGTGGTTTGAATAGCTTAGCAAAATTGAGTGCGTACGTACGTTCTTCTTTTCACAAACAGTCCTGTTTATATATGCAAGCAAAGATACGATGTCCATAAAACAGGTTTAATGATAATAATGCACTTTCCTTTTGTAGAAGATCTTTGTCTGAAGAAAGTCGTTAGCATTTAATTCAGTCTTGAATAACCAGTAACGTTTTAGAATCTTCTTTGCTGTATCTGCTGATGACGCTTCAGAGTGTTGATGACTTGGTAAAGATGTCTTTGATCAGAGTCAGGGTATGTTTGTTTAGGCGCAGATTCTGGTCATCAAACTTCAGTGTGGTCTGGAGGTTTCAGCGTGTACCATAGGTTGCTGATCTTCTGATGTTGCTTCCATTCTGATGCTGATTCCATCAGAGATTCTACATATACAGGGCAGAATTTTCAGGAGCATAATTGTTCTTTGTATATACGTTAGAAATAATTTTATTCTTTGTATTTTGTTATCATCAAAACTTTACTCAAGGGTTATAGAATCAAACTATGTTCTAACAAAACTTACAACACAAAAGTTATGGAATTTTTCAACACGATTCCAACCATATAAAGAACTTAATCTAATTCTCAAAGACCAGAGAGAATTTCTCTGGTCCTAATTTCTAACCTAACTTTTTTAGAAAGTTCATCAATCAAATTCTCTCAGCACACTTAACTTAAATGAAATCTATGCATATGTACAGCTTAAGGGCTATGAGTACTACATTTTTTATTCACAAACCTAAGTCTAATGATTCCTAAATAAAGAGATAGAAAGTTGGAAAATACTTGTTTCAGTTGAAATCGTGTATGGCAATGCAAGGGTTTTCTGAGATGTTTGTGAGCTCGCCTGAACTTCCTCTGACCTTCCCCAATGCTTTGTTTGCTTTGAGCTTGCTTGAATAAGCCTATAGAAGTAAACCTGCACAAACTGAAATCAGAAATGGTGAATCTTGCAAATGGAGTTACAGTCAATGGCCAATGGTTGGGATAGCTTAGGTGGGTTATATGGAATATATTGGAACTGGTTTGGGACAAAACGCACGAGTGGTTTGTGAGATGGAAGTGAAACTACAGAGAGTGCCCTGTTTTGCAAGAAGATGGTGTTTTTGTGTTTTGGAAGGCTTTAGGGTTGTATAGCTCGTGCTTCTGGCTCAAGGAAATATGCAAAATTTGTTTCAAAATGCTCACCAACTTTGTTCTCATCAGATTTCAAAGATATGGATCTTTTGCAAGTTTACTTGGTTTTGAAGTAAAAGTGTGAAGTGATACAAGACAGGCCTGTACAGGCTATCTTCCAGCATGCTAAGATTGTTGTACCTTTGCCTAAATTTATGGAACTTGTTTGCTGCAAAGAGAGGGGTCCAAGGCTCAAGGGAAGCAAGTTGACATAAAGTTGCCCTTTATCAAAATGGCATAGTTCACTTTTTGTCAAAAATAGATTAAACTCTTGTGTAAACTTCCATTGGTCAGAAGAATGCCTTAGACCATTGAGTTTGCATTCAATTTTTGAGTGTGGAAGGGTTTAAAGACCTGTGAGCAAGTACAAGTGAGGCTGGATAAAGTTTGCAATTTGTGTCAACATGAAACATGCCATGGATCAAAGTGAGATTTTGCCAAATTCAAACCTTCGATTCTCCCTAACCATAAATGATTTTGGAGAGTTCTTGGACATTTTGGAAATCTTGTAACATGATCTACAATCTATATTTGAAATGAATTTTTAGATTCCAAGTGGAACTAGGTGAAACATTTCCATGAAGATAGGTCAAAATCCTGCCTAAACTAGGGCAAAATTTCACTAAGTTAAAAGTTTCATGGACCCTTGTTCCAAAAATCATAACTTGAGATCCAAGATTATTTTGGGAAAAAGTTGTGTATAAAAGTTGTAGAGTTTGTGGAGGACTACAACTTTCATGTTAGAAGTTTTGTTTGAATCCAATTGCATCATGGTGAAAAAGTTGGGCAAAGTTGGGAAAAAATAAGAAAATTTCATAACTTAGAAAAATTCTAAGTTATGAAATTTTTCAATCTTAAACCCTAATTTGCAAAATTAGGTTTCTTGATGAACAAGTTTCATGTTTTGACACATCTTGATGAAAAATGACCCTTGGCACTTGATTTTGACCAAAAAGTCAAAGTTTGACTTTTCAGTGTACAGTTGATTTTTGATCAGTTGACTGGAAAATTCATCTGTCAATCCAATACAATTGAGATCTTTTGAACCTTGTGAATAGGACAAGATGATTCCATTGAATCCTTGAATCCATGCTTGAACCCAATTTGCCATTGGCTAGGTTAAAAGTCATAAATTGCCCTTCTGCAGTCAAAACCCTAAAAATGACCATTTTGCCCTTTTGATGATCTGATCAAATTTCTTGAGGAGTTGTGGTCCAAACTTGATCAAATGGTTCATATGAGCCTATAATATTGATGTGGATCAAAATTTATGAGGTTTGACTATAAATTGGCAACATTTGACTTTTTCCCCAATTCAGTTGGTTTTTAGGTCAATTGTGCAATTGACTGGGCAAATATTTGATTCAAGGCTTGAAACTTGGTATGAGCAATCTTATAAGTCCAACATGAAGTATGAAAGTCACATGGGGCATTAGAAGTCCAAAATTCCTTGTGCAAACTCAAACCCTAATTTAGGTCATCAATGCAAGGAGATATCTTGAGCAGAGCAAACCCTAGCTTGGTCTTGAGTTCAAAGAGTCTTGTGAGGAGAAATCTTGATAAAAATGAGAGGGAAAATTTTGGGGTACAACAATTTCCATTGGTGCAGACTTCAAAACTATGGTAATTATAGCAACATCTTCGACAGGAATTGGAATAACAGGAGTTTTCTCAAAGAGGATTTCTTGATTATCCATTAGGCGTTGGATGCCTAACTTCAATAATGGATAGTCAGATTGTAGGGACGAACAAAGGTAACAATATTTTTCACAGCCTGGGAAAATCCCGGCTTTCAACAGATTCATCTTGATTATTGGTAAAGGGGTCATTAAGTCATCAACAACAGCAACATACAGATCCTATTCGATAGCATGGGCATTGTGACCATGCTTTAGCATTGGGGCGGAGATCACATTCGGATTTTTGGGCGCGTCGAATTCCACCTGCTTGGCATCTATTAAATCCTGGATCTTGTTTTTGAGGGCCCGACAATTGTTGGTGTCGTGCCCTATGTCGTCTGAATGATAAGCACATTTAGCGTTGGCATGGTAAAAAGGAGAAGTTGTATTCGGATTTTGTGGTGGCTCTCTCAAGGTTGTAAGGTTTAACTTCAAGAGATTGGGGAAAACCTGGGCAGGCGTCATGTTTATTTTGGTGAATTACCTAGCAGGCCTTCCCACACTTTGTTGGTTGGTTCTGGATTGATCATTTCTAGGCTGATCAGCTGCAGTCTTTTGAATCATTACAGCCCCCACCGTTGGCCGGCGCTCCACTCTTCCTCGACCTCTTTGAGAGTAAACAGCTGACACCTCTTTCTTGGCTGGAAAAGGTTTTTTAACGGTAGCGGAAGCAGATTTATCTTTTTGAATTTTACCGCTCTTGATGCTAGCTTCAACTCGTTCACCATTCAGAATTAACTCGGTGAACCCTGCAGACGAACTCTCTATCAGGTGATTAAAGAATGGACCTGAGAGCGTCCCCAAAAACATATCAACAAGCTCTCTTTCAGACAATAGTGGCTGCACCCTTCCAGCCAAGTCCCTCCATTTCTGGGCATACTCCTTAAAGCCTTCACTAGAGCCCATACCCATACTCTGTAGTTGAGTACGAGTAGGTGTTAAGTCTGCATTATATTGATATTGTCTGTCGAAGACAGCAGCCAAATCCTCCCAATTGTGTACATCAGATCTCTCAAGCTGGTAGAACCAATCTAATTGAGTCCCCGAAAGACTATCTTAAAAAAAGTGGACCCACAGATCCTTATCAGAAGAATGAGGTTGGATCTTTCTGACATAAGACCGTAGGTGCATCTTCGGACAAGACAAACCATCGTATTTAGCAAATTTAGGAACCTTGAATTTAGGGGGAATCACAATCCCAGCAACCAACCCTAGCTCTTCTAAGTCCATCCCAGGCACTCTTTGTAGCTCCATAGCCGCCAGACGCTCTTCCAGATTCTTGTACTTGTCGTCTGCAAGAGGGTACTACTGTTCAGAATAGTCTTCATCCTCTTCTTCTTCTTCTTCAGCCTCAGACTCAGATGGTACTGCAGCTCCCTTTCCTTTACATATCCCTTCATCAGATGTTGAGGAGAAATCCAGGACCCTTCTAGCTTGGTTCTCAAATCTTCTATCCAGAGTAGCCACACCAACTCTTTTCTTTTTTCTTTTTCTCTTTTTCCTTTTCCTTCTCTAACAGTGCTTTAAGTTCCTCCTGACCCTTTGCCAAGGTCATGAGGAGTTGTTGGAACTGTGAATTATGTGCTTGTAAGTCTTTGACCGTCTGCTCTATATCCATCTTGCTGAAATAAACAGCAGAGAGATAAGGAAACCTGGTGTGAAGACCTGTTTATGCATATGATGAATGATATGTATTCATGTAATGCATTAAAGGATTCAAAAATTCAAATTTGTTGTAAACAAAAAGAATACACATCATATTAATAAGATAGAATTTGTTAGTACATAAGTGCCCCATGGGCAAAATAAATACAAAATTCTAATGTAAAAAGACGTTGTGCATCCTCTTCGGTGCGATGTAGGTGTTGAGAGTCTGCTCTTCATGGAGTCGACGAGTAAGTTCCAAAACCTTCTTCTCACTGGCATAGAAGCTGGCTTCAAAAGTGTTTCGTTCTTCCTTGAGTTGTATCCAACTTTTTTGCAAATCTTCCAATGATGTTGGCATGTCAGGATGTAGGAGGGTGTATGGAACCTCTCCTTCCATAACAGGCTCTTTGATCACAGGGAGAATGAAAGGGTAAGGCATCATAAGAATCTGGGCGCGAGTTCGTACCCACTTGAGGTAAGGCTCAAGGGGGATGAAATTCTTGTGTCCTAGTGTCTTACTGTCCACTTTGTTGGGCATCCTCCAAGCTCGGATGAATCTTTGTCGAAGTCCTTGAGCGTCGTTATCGAAGTCAAAAACCAAGTCCGGAATCAGCATTTCATATGGGCCATCCCTTCGAGCATATCCAAACTGTCTCAGAGCTAAATAGGGGTTGTAGGTAATGCCTCCCCTAATGCCTAGTAGTGGGACATTAGGGAATTCCCCATAACGATCAATGATGATGACATTTTCTCTGGACCGAGAACACCAATGGACATCAGAATGTGTGAGAGTCACCAACCATTGTGACCACCTCAAGCCTTGTTCATTCTTCAAGACTGACTGGGGAAGGTGAGAAATAAACCACCTTGCTAGAAGAGGAGTACAGCACATGAGAACACCTTTTTTCCTCAATGTTCGTGTGTAAAATGAGTGTAGGATGTCCCCAAGCAATGTAAGCACAGGATTCCGAGATATGAAAATCTTGACAGCATTCACATCTATAAGCTGATCAGGGTTTGGGAACAAGACCAACCCATAGATGAGAAGTGCTACAATCTCCTCAAAAGCTTGCAGGTCTAGAGAATTCTAGCATTCTTGTGCCTTCTCAAACAGAAACTTTGCCAAGAAACCCTTAACACCACTTATGGTTTCCCAATGACCTTTGATATTAGATGGTTGCAAGTGTAACGCTTGAGCAACATCTTCAGGATTTGGCTCTCTTTCTATACAGTTGTAGGGTAGTTGATGGAGAATAGGAATCCTCAGGAGTTGAGAAAATTCCTCCAGAGTAGGCACTAGTTGGTAATCAGGAATGTAAAGCAATGGTGTAAGGGGTCAAAGAACTGGAAGAGAACTTTCACCATGTCTTCTTCAATGTTGGAGTTGACCAAGTTGAGAAGTCTACCATGTCTTTCAGTGAAGGGAGAATTCTCTGGAATCTTGGAAGCAAGCTCCTTGAGTAGGGGAGGAATTCTCAAAAGGTTGACCTGGATTGTTTTCCTGCGAAGTGACTCCATAACCTACAAAACAAGAACAAAGATGAAGATCCAAACCCTTGAAATGGTTAGTGGATGCATATGATGCTTCATGATGTTCATGATGTATGCACAAGTATATGTACAAGCAAGTCACACAAGATCCTAGTTTCAAGCTTGCATGGGGTTTCATAGGTAAGTACCGTCTTGAAGTTAGTTGGCTCAACCTGTCCTATAAATAGTAACTGGGTTCTAATGAGCTCAATATCACTAGATTATTTTCTGTATTCATTGTTTCAGTTTAGCCACTTTACTGGCGACCGAAATATTCCAAGAAAACAACCCTCAATGAGTGTAGTATCGAGTATCTACCAACTTCGGACTGCACCAAAGTCGGTTATCTCACTACCCCTAATAAGGCCAAGATGGTCAAGTAAAGGTTCTAAAAGTCCATTAGTGCTTCATGACATCACTCAGCGGCCCCGTATTCTCTTTGATTGACTCAAAGGCTACCGGTACCCACAAATATGTCGCACTAATATAGCTATTGCTTCAACCATGTCGGTATACCCCGCACAGTTTCCACAATGTATTTCTATTTACCTATGAATGTTTCCCAAATCCAGGTAGAGGATTCAAACCCAAACAATAGAACCAAATGTAAAGCAATCAAAGCAAACAAAGTAAGCATGTAAAGGTGATCTAAACCCTAAGGTAACCCCACTTTTGGAATATTCCCCAGCAGAGTTGCCAGTTCTAAGATACGGTGGGAGAACTGACTTGAGGCTTTGCGTTTGTGTTCGCAAATGTTTCGGTTTAGCAAGAGTCTCCACCGACTTTTTATTTTATCCAAAGGAAAGGCCAAAAAGCACAGGAAAGACCTTTGAGATGTTTTCTTGGGTTCGGGGGGTAGATTATGAAAAGGGAAGGTGCAAGCACCCTTTTCATCCATGGTTATCCATGGGCTCTTAGTTACTTGTTTAGATCACTTGCTTTTGCTTTTTAATTGTTTGAAATGGTGCTTTGTGTGTGGTTTTGAAAATGTTTTGAAAAGAGGCCATCATTGTGGTAACCTTTGTAATGATTCTTGTTTGAATATATACAAAGGTGTTTGTCTTTTGAAAAGATGTTTCAATTTTTGAAAGTTTGTTTTGGGAAGTGTTTTGAAATTGTGTGGTGATGTGTTTTTGAAAATAGCAAGGATGTTTACAAGTTTTGATCAAGTAACTAGGAGCATCTACCATATCTACTCAAGAGTCTTTCCTACACATTTTTAACCCTTTTGATAGTATTGTTTTACCATTGCATTTGGTAAACAACTTTGTGTTTGGATGTTAAACAGGACAGGCGCGGGTCATCGTATTGACCATGATAGCAATTGTGCCAAGTATCTTAGCAAATTTTTGAGGGACTAGATCATTTTGTATAGGAAACCAAGATAGCGTCATCGAGGGACTATGATCTTTGTTTGTTTTTGTTTTGTTTTGCCAAGATACTCAACATGCATACCATGGCCATTTTAAAGGCAACAAGTGGATGAAACCCTAGGGGTGCTTGTGTGTATTGTGTTGTCAATTTACATGCTTTTATGTCTTGTATTAGGTCTAGCTATTTGTTTTGATTTTGGATATTGCATACAAACTCTAATCTCTATCATGGCATATTTGAAATCTATAAATGCGTAAAATAAATCTACGACTATTACAACATTGGTATGGGGAGGGGGATACAATTTTGAATGGGGAGTATTTGCAAGAAAATAAAACCCTAAGATTAACTATTAAATTATTTGTATCAAACAATAAATAAGCAAATATTTAAATAGACAATTTAAATATATGCAATATATTATAAATATGTAAAAAAATGTCTTTGTTTATTTTTATGTATGTAAAAATAAAATATTTAATGTATTAAAAAAACAAAAGTTTTTTTTTTGTTAAGGGTAAAAACCCTAATTTTTTGGTTTAAGAATATGTATATATTATAATATTTGTTTATGTATAATAAAATAAAAATATATACAAATGTCAAAAAATAAAAATATGTTAGAAAAAATATTATTTAAGTATATAAATAATAAAAATAAAAGTATAATATTTTTTTGTAGTATTTACAAGTTTTTATTAAAGAAAAATAAAAGTATATACTATTTATTAATTATTTCTTTGTCTAAAAAATAATAAAAATAATAATATAAAATGTGGAAATTTATAAAAATATTTTTGGTATTTTTAATGTTTAAGAAAAATAAAATAAAGTCAGAAACTAAAAATGAAATTCAAAAAATATAAAAATATAAAACAATGGGCCAAGGGGGTGTGAGAAGTAAGCTGGGGGGCGCCAAAAGCATGAACAAGCCAGGCCCAGCCCAATTGATCTTCGTCTTCAACCTTTGAATAAAAAAAAACGCGCGCCTGTGTACAACTTCGTATCTCCTGCTTCAGTGCTTAAAAACAAAAACTTACAACACAAAAGTTATGGCATTTTTCAACACGATTCCAACCATATAAAGAACTTAATCTAATTCTCAAAGACCAGAGAGAATTTCTCTGGCCCTAATTTGTAACCTAACTTTTTCAGAAAGTTCATCAATCAAATTCTCTCAGCACACTTAACTTAAATGAAATCTATGCATATGTACAGCTTAAGGGCTATGAGTACTACATTTTTTATTCACAAACCTAAGCCTAATAATTCCTAAATAGAGAGACAAAAAGTTGGAAAATACCTATTTCAGTTGAACACGTGTATGGAAATGCAAGGGTTTTCAGTGAGGCCTGAGATGTTTGTGAGCTCGCCTGAACTTCCTCTGACCTTCCCCAATGCTTTGTTTGCTTTGAGCTTGCTTGAATAAGCCTATAGAAGTCATCCTGCACAAACTGAAATCAGAAATGGTGAAGCTTGAAAATGGAGTTACAGTCAATGGCCAATGGTTGAGATAGCTTAGGTGGGTTATATGGAATGTATTGGAACTGGTTTGGGACAAAACGCACGAGTGGTTTGTGAGATGGAAGTGAAACTGCAGAGAGTTCCCTGTTTTGTAAGAAGATGGTGTTTTTGTGTTTTGGAAGGCTTAAGGATTGGATAGCTCGTGCTTCTGGCTCAAGGAAATATGCAAAAGTTGTTTCAAAATGCTCACCAACTTTGTTCTCATCAGATTTTAAAGATATGGATCTTTTGCAAGTTTACTTAGTTTTGAAGTAAAAGTGTGAAGTGATACAAGACAGGCATGTACAGGCTATCTTCCAACATACTAAGATTGTTATACCTTTTCCTAAGTTTATGGAACTTGTTTGCTGCAAAGAGAGGGGTCCAAGGCTCAAGGGAAGCAAGTTGACATAAAGTTGCTCTTTATCAAAATGGCATAGTTCACTTTTTGCCAAAAATAGATTAAACTCTTGTGTAAACTTCCATTGATCAGAATAATGCCTTAGACCATTGAGTTTGCATTCAATTTTTGAGTGTGGAAGGGTTTAAAGACCTGTGAGCAAGTACAAGTGAGGCTGGATAGAGTTTGCAATTTGTGTCAACATGAAACATGCCTTGGATCAAAGTGAGTTTTTGCCAAATTCAAACTTTCGATTCTCCCTAACCATAAATGATTTTGGAGAGTTCTTGGACATTTTGGAAAGCTTGAAACATGCTCTACAATCCATCCATATTTGAAATGAAATTTGAGATTCCAAGTGGAACTAGGTGAAAAATTGCCATGAAGATAGGTCAAAATCTTGCCTAAACTAGGGCAAAATTTCACTAAGTTAAAAGTTTCGTGGACCCTTGTTCCAAAAATCATAACTTGAGATCTAAGCTTCTTTTGGGAAAAGTTTGTGAATAAAAGTTGTAGATTTTGTGGAGTACTACAACTTTCATGTTGGAAGTTTTGTTTGAATCCAATTGCATCATGGTGAAAAAGTTGGGCAAAGTTGGGAAAAAATAAAAAAATTAATAACTTAGAAAAATTCTAAGTTATGAAATTTTTCAATCTTAAACCCTAATTTGCAAAATTAGGTTTCTTGATGAACAAGTTTCATGTTTTGACACATCTTGATGAAAAATGACCCTTGGCACTTGATTTTGACCAAAAAGTCAAAGTTTAACTTTTCAGTGTACTATTGATTTTTGATCAATTGACTGGAAAATTTATCTGTCAATCCAATGCAATTGAGATCTTTTGAACCTTGTGAATAGGACAAGATGATGCCATTGAGTCCTTGAATCCATGCTTGAACCCAATTTTCCATTTTGCCCTTCTGCAGTCAAAACCCTAAAAATGACCATTTTGCCCTTTTGATGATCTGATCAAATTTCTTGAGGAGTTGTGGTCCAAACTTGATCAAATGGTTCATATGAGCCTATAATATTGATGTGTATCAAAATTTATGAGGTTTGACTGTAAATTGGCCACAGTTGACTTTTTCCCCAATTCAGCTGATTTTTAGGTCAACTGTCCAATTGACTGGGCAAAAATTTGATTCAAGGCTTGAAACTTGGTATGAGCAATCTTATAAGTCCAACATGAAGTATGAAAGTCACATGGGGAATTAGAAGTCCAAAATTCCTTGTGCAAACTCAAACCCTATTTTAGGTCATCAGTGCAAGGAGATATCTTGAGCAGAGCAAACCCTAGCTTGGTCTTGAGTTCAAAGAGTCTTGTGAGGAGAAATCTTGATAAAAATGAGAGGGAAAATTTTGGGGTACAACAATTTCCATTGGTGCAGACTTCAAAACTATGATTTACATTTTAACAACTTTAGTATGTAACTCTCTGATTTATGATAATTGACGCGACCCCATCATCAAGCAGTACACATAGTAAGCTTAAATAAGAGTATGTCTTATTTTCAAGCATAAGAACTTGTGAGACTATTTGACAGTTTTTTAAAACCAAACAACTTATTAGCCTAAATACCGACGAAGCCATTAGAAAGTTAGATACTAAACTTAACCTTATAGAAACTTTGTGGCATACAAACCTTACAACTGAGGCTGCAATTCAGTTACAAACTTGCTCAGTATGACCTTGAACCACGTAGTAGGTGTTTTGTGTATAATACTAATTTGAAGGGCCAGTCTATAAGATATAAATAGAATAATTATAAGTGATTTAGAAATAGAGATGGCCAAAATAAATTGATACATTATATCTTTAACAATCAAACACTAAAACCAATATCAGATAGGAAAATCCCAAAAGAGTGACCAATAAATATTCTAAAACCAAAGCAAAATGAAAAGTTTCTGGAACAAAATACCCAACCCACAATTAATCAATAACTTTGTCTATGAAATTTATATCAATTACCAGAATATTAACCAAATTCAAGATTTGATCAGTCACTGTACAACCATTAAGACTGCAAACAGATTGTTCATCTGCATATTACAATATTGATTCCTATTATTAGTCCATATTATGTTATTTAACACAAAACAGAACTATATACATAAATAAAATACTAATGTTTGATAAAAAAAACAGCTTCAGCAAGGTAAACACCAAAAATGTATTTTTCTCAATTATAAGTGTACTTGATTCCTTGGCAAACCAATTTTCTGGGCTAGCATTATTTTCTCCGAATCCTTGGGGTAACTGGTAGCAATTATCAAATGACATTTGAAAAAATAGTTTTATTAAAATAAACACATGTACTATAATATGATAAGTAAAGGATTAGAGGTTAGGATTATGAATAACACATATGGATTAAGTAAATGCTCGAAGAGCCAAGCACGAAGTATTGAAATGAAGTTTTCAGGAAGTCCTCTTTGAGGCCTCCAAGTGTGCCTGTGATATGGTGGCAGAACCTACTGTTATACTGGTTTGTATTTTGTATTCGCAAATGTGCGGTAAGCAAGAGTCGCCACCGACTTTTCTTTTATCCAACAAAGGAAAGGGTGAAAAGAACGGAAAAGGACCTTTTTCGAGAGTTTTTGAGTAAGGGGGGTAGATTATAGAAAGGGAAAGTGTTAGCACCCTTTCCATCCGTAGTTTTCCACGGGCTCTTAGGTACTTGCTCATTTTAAAAATTGCTTTCGTGTTTGTGTGTTTTGAAAAGTTTGTTTGCTTTATGCTAACTCTTGTATCAGTCCTCAAGAGTGTTGATAAAGCGTTTTTGAAAATGGTTTTGAAAGTATAGTGTGAAAAAGTTGTTTTTTGAGCAAGTACCTAACAGCTATCTACCTACTCGAAAAAGGTGTTCTTTTCCTCCTTTCCTTTAAATAGTGTTATCCTACTATTAGTGAGTAGGTAGCCTTATCATTAGATGTTAGAGGACTATCGAAGGGACGTTTTACGGTCACTAAGGAAACTGGGCAAGAACTTTTAGTAATTATCCTAAAGTTCTAAGATCACTTCTTAATCGGGGCGATATCAAAAGGGTCATCGAGGGACTTGTAATCTCTTGAACTAAAGGAAAGCCACTAAAGATTCTCACGTTTCGATAATTGTGACCGTTTTCGAAGGCAGTCGAAGTGGGAGATACCCTAGAGGTGAGCATGTGCAAGCGTGTTGAGATTCAGTTATTTTGTCTTTTTTTTAGGTTAGCTAACGTTTTAATTTACAGTCTTTCCATGCAAGCCTATTTACTAACAATAATATAGTAAAATAATAAAGCAATAAATGTGTGGAAAATAAAATGCAGAAAAATAAATCCTAAATTATTACACGGCTTTGGGAAAGATACATTATAAGTGTAAGAAAATAAAATACAGAATTTTAAATCTAGACTATTACATCCCATAATCAGTTAGATTATTTATATAAAATGCAAGAAGAAAAATAACGCGCGTGAAATAAGTATTACGTCTAAAAAAACCTAAGAACTATTAAATAGAATTCTTTTTGTTGTTTTTGTTATGAAAAAGAAATTAACTTAAAAATCCTAAGTCTATTCAATTTTAGTTTTTTTTAAGAAAGTATTAAAATAATTAATTATTTAATTGACAAAATTAATATTAATAGTAAAAACTCAAACCTAATCCTTTTTTTGTGATTTTTGATTTTTTTTATATTAAAAACAAAGTAATGAAAAGGATAAACTAAATGGAAAAAGCAATAAAAAGGAAAAGAGTAATCTGCAGGATGTAGGTCTGGATTGAAAGGCCTAAGACTGCCTTTCGATCCAAGTGAAAAGGCTGGTCGAAGATGCCTGAGAGACTGCACTTCTGGGGGTGTTCAATCTGGATGTGTCATCCTTCGATCAGGGATACTGGATCTGCAAGGAATTTGTTAGAAAAAGAAAAACAAAACAACATCCTAGACTTGAATCGAACCTGGTCCTGGATTCGATAGCCTGGAAGTGTCACCCTGAATTAAATTTCCAGAGTCTGAATCGAAGGTCATTGGCCAAAGGTTCCTGGCACCTAGTTCGAAGCTTGCTGCTTCGAAGCCCTAAACAGTATTCCTACAAAATCAACAAACGTTAGAGATCCATGGGGGACTTTACCCCCTTGATTCGAATCCCTCCCTAATTTGAATCTCTCTCCAACTCGAATATGGTTTTGTTTGGCCTGGAACGTCCCAGGTGTGATTCGAAGCAAAACTCAGATCGTGCCCTAGTGATGGCCAGATCCCATCCCTGCATTTTAGCTTACATGCAACACAAATATTGGAAATAACAAGAGTATATATGCAATGCATATCTAAATGGTATGAAGATGCAATTTTGGTTATGTAAACCCTTACCAATCGAAGGTGGCTCTGAGCATGGAAATGTTTGCATGGGAGTTGGTGTGGACTCTTGGAGAGGGGACCTGCAAAGTGTTTTGACTGGGAGGCTTTTGGGATTTTTGAGCAACATGGTGTGTGTAATCTCTTCGTGTGCAATGTCCGTCTATGTGTGAGTATCCTTCCTCTTCTTTTTTTTAATTTGTATTTGACATCTTATATTTATAGATGGTGGAGGAGACAAGGAAATAGGGAAAGAATCATGGCATTGAAGACCAACCATTAAATATGGCCTTGAAAATAGAATCAGACACATTAAAAGGTTGCCACTTTAAGATATATCATGCCATTTTAGGATCCTGAGTGAACCTGGATAGGTCAATTTGGCGCCATGCTCGAATTTGAAAATATTCAGAGTTTCCCTCTTTAAAGTCCCCTTCGACCAGCCCTTGTTCCCTTCGATGGTTCTGAGTTCTGATTCGAAGTATTCAGAACTTCCCTCATCAGAACATTTTAGATTAAGACATCTCTGCACTGATATGCCATTCGAAGGATCCTCTGCCCTGGTATGCTAATTGAAGGACACTTCATTCTGATGTTCTAATCGAAGGACACTCTGATGTCCCAATCGAAGGAAGCTTTGATGTTCTAATCGATGGACCCTCTAATGTTCCAATCGAAGAAGCTCGGATGTTCCAATTGAAGGAGGATCTGATGCTCTAATTGAAGGAAGCTCTGATACTCCAATCGAAGGAAGCTCTGATGTTCCAATCGAAGGAAGCTCTGATGCTCAAATTGAGGAAGCTCTGATGTTCCAATCGTAGGAAGCTCTGATGTTCCAATCAAAGGAAATTGTGATGCTCCAATCGAAGGAAGCTCTGATGTTCCAATCGAAGGAAGCTATGATGTTCCAATAGAAGGAAGCTCAGATGCTCTAATTAGAGGAAGCTCTAATGCTCCAATCGAAAAACATTTCGTTCATCTTCAAATTTTACTTTCCTCAAGCAGATGTTTGTAACCACCCATGTAAAAGAAAATTTTGAAAGAAAATGAGAGGGGAAATTTTGGGGTACAACAGCTGCCCCTGTTCAATATTCTTAGACCTGAGGATGTAGATTAACTTGTCTGCCTTTTGTGATCTGAAGGTGGAAGATGATTGAACACTAGAGTGCCCAGAAATTTGCACTCGTCTGAAGTGATACTGTTGGGGAATAATATCGGGAATGGGCTTACATATACCATTTGGGAAAAGATGACAGAAGATTTTCGGAGATGGGCTTAAGGATGCCATCCAGAGAAAGTGACAGAGATCGTTGGAGATGGGCTTAAAGATGCCATTCAAAGTAGATATTGACTTCATAAGAAGTCTCTTTATGGAGATTCTTGTTCCTGCTGTCTGAGGAGGAGACCGTTGGGGAATGTTTTATGGGAATAGAGTTTAGGAGCTTCGGTTGTCCATTACTCTACTGGGTAGTTATATCCTGATTGGGGAGACGAAAGCAAGTGATTATCTGGTCGGGATCTAGGCTTCACAGTGACTTGCTAAGGATAATAAGGCTGATTGTTATCTACTTCACAGCAACTTATCGGGGAATATGAAATTAACTGCTATCTGATCGGTTCCAGGCTTCGCAGTAATTGTAGACATTGAATTATTATCTGGTCGCATCCAGGATTTAAAATATCTTTAAATGGATAAGAATCAGAAAATCTTAGGGTTGATTTAAGTGAACCAGAGAAGGTATCCACTGGAAATGAATCAGAATAAATCATTGGTCAATTTATATTGAACCAATAGAGGCCTTGAGTTATCTTTAACTAGCTAAGAATCAGAAAAATCTTAGGGTCGATTTAACTGAATCAGAGGAAGTGCCTACTAGAAAGGAATCAGGATAAATCATTGGTCGATTTAAACTGAACCAGCAGAGGTCTTGAATCATCTTCAACTGGAATAGAATTAGAGAAATCTTAGGGTCGATTTAACTGAACCAGACAAGTCCTTAATTGTCTTTGACTGGACAAGAATCAGAAAAATCTTGGGGTCGATTTAACTGAACCAGATAAAGTTTCCACCAGAAATGAATCAGAATAAATCATTGGTCGATTTAAACTGAAACAATAGAGGTCTTGAATTATCTTCAATTGGAATAGAATCAAAGAAATCTTAGGGTCGATTTAACTGAACTAAAGAAGTCCTTAATTGTCTTTGACTGGACAAGAATCAAAAAAATCTTAGGGTCGATTTAACTGAACCATAGAAAGTATCTACTGGAAAATAATCAGGATAAATCATTGGTCGATTTAAATTGAACCAGCAGAGGTCTTGAATTATCTTCAACTGGAATAGAATCAGAGAAATCTTAGGGTCGATTTAATTGAACCAGAGAAATTATCTACTGGGAAAGAATCAGAATAAACCAGTGGTCATTTTAAACTGAACCAGCAGAGGTCTTGAGTTATCTTTAACTGGAATAGAATCACAGAAATCTTAGGATTGATTTGACTGAACTAGAGAAAGTATCTACCGGAAAATGAATCAGAATAAATCATTGGTCGATTTAAACTGAACTAGCAAAGGTCTTTAATTATCTTTAACTGGAATAGAATCAGAGAAATCTTAGGGTCGATTTGACTGAACCATAGAAAATATCTACCAGAAAATGAATCAGAATAAATCAATGGTCGATTTAAACTGCACCAGCAGAGGTCTTGAGTTATCTTTAACTGGAATAGAATCAGAGAAATCTTAGGGTCGATTTGACTGAACTAGAGAAAGTTCCTACTGGAAAGATATCAGAATAAATCATTGGTCGATTTAAATTGAACCAACAGGGGTCTTAAATATGACCTTCTGAAGAACATGCTGGAATAGCCCTTCGTCAGAGGTAACATTTGAAAAGACCGTCAGGTCATATAAGTAGTTTGTGATGTTTGTTGATTGAACCTTCCTGAAAAGGTAAAGAGTTAGTCATATGCAATGTCATGATGTATGAAATGCATTGTGTAATGATGTTCTCAAGATAAATGAGATTGTGCTGTATGCAATATGTATGCGCATGCCATGATGTATGAACATGGAATGATGTTGCGACATTTCCTAGTCTGGGAAAATAAATTTGTGACTGCTTGCTAGAGAGTACTGGGAAGTTGAGTCCCGAACTGTTGTTAGGTAGATGAGGAAAGTGATTCTTTTATTTCTGCTGGGGATGATTAATGGAGATGATTTGCCAGGGATTTCATCTTTCCATTTGAGGGTACTCTGTCGGGGATCTTTGACTTCTTCTTGAGATTGATCGGCTGGGGAGAAGATGCTTTGTTGGAAGGTTTTACCAATGTAGAGAAATAAACTCTATTGGGGGATGAACTTTCGCAGCTAGAGAAATAAACTCTGTTGGGGAATGAGCTTTCGCAACTAGAGAAATAAACTCTAACGGGGATGAGGCTTTATAAACTGTTTGAGGTTATAAAACTTAGCTGGGGAACATGGATTTCGATTCTCTGAGGGAACTTTGCTGGAGGAGGTAATTCCTGCTTGGGGAAGAAGAGGTCAAAACTTTGGTTGTTTTCACTCTGCAGAGACATAGACATCATTGGGACGTATGATGAGGATGTAGCGGTGACTTTGCAGTAGGACGTCTCTGTCTTTGTACCTGCTGGAGAACATAATTGCGGGGACTACAAATGGCTTTTTAGACTTGGTCCCGTTTCTTAAAGTCATTAGCAACTGCCTTTCTGCTTTTCATGAAAGTATTTGCAAACAGTAATCATATTTGAATGCATATGTCAAAAATAATCACTAGACATTTTTGCAAAACAAAACAAAAAAAATAGAAAACAAAAAGTTTTATACTTTCATAGAAATGATTTGTATTGATTTTGAAGTTTGCCTATAATAGGCGTTTTTTATACAAAGAGACTGACATTTTAGTAAGAGAATGTCGTCGTGAAAATGAAAACTATACAAAATAGTGTACAAAGAGAAAACAAATATGTGTAATAATCTCTTTGAGTTTCAATTCTTCTATTGCCCTTATGTCCTCGAGCATCTCATCACTTTGCTACTTGTCTGAAGTTGACTGGATTGATTGATACCGTTTGAGCTTGATAGTTGATACTGAAGTCTGGTTGCAAAGTGATCCAATGGGACATAGTTATATGCTTTAAATCCCTAACTTTTCCTGGACCGCCCTTTCGGGTTTTCAGTCCACCGGGATACCCTTTTTTGCCCAAGCCGCCTTTTCAGGTTTTTGACTTGCCGAGTGTAAAGATTCTTTTGTATTTATCCCTAATTTTTGCCCGAACCCTTTTGGTTCGCTGGGATGCCCTTATTTTTGCCTAGGCCAGTCAACCTAGCGGGTCTTTATTCATGCGTAGTATCTTTTAACTATGTCCGTATTCACATGGTGAGGAAGGTTGTCACCGTCCATAGTGGTTAAGATCATGGTTCCACCAGAAAATATGTTCTTGATCACAAATGGCCCTTCGCATGTGGGAGTCCATTTGCCCCTGGGATCATTTTACGGCAGAATGATGCGCTTGATTACCAGATCACCAACTTGATATACCTGATGCCTGACCTTCTTGTTAAAAGCCTTGATCATACACTTTTGGCACATCTGACCATGACAAACAGCCGCGAGCCTTTTCTTGTCAATCAAATTCAGTTGTTCAAGTCGAGTCTGAATCTGATCATCTTCGTTCAAATCTGCATCCTTCATGATTCTCAAGGAAGGGATCTGTACCTCAATAAGTAGGAAAACTTCCATACCATACACCAAAGAGAAAGGTGTCGCTCCTGTTGACGTGCGTGCTAAGGTGCGATAAGCATGAAGGGAAAATGGTAACATCTCATGCCAGTCTTTATATGTCACTGTCATCTTCTGGATGGTCTTCTTAATATTCTTATTAGCAGCCTCCATAGCGCCATTCATCTTCGGCCGGTAAGAAGAAGAGTTATAATGCTGGAGCTTGAATTACTTACAGAGCTTGGTGATCATAGTGTTGTTGAGATTTGTACCATTATTTGTAATGATTCTTTCAGGGATGCCATACCGACAGATAAGGTTATGCTTGATGAATTGTGCCACAACATTCTTGGTAACAGAAGCAAATGAGGCAGCCTCAACCCACTTCATGAAGTAATCTATGGAGACTAGGATAAAGCGATGCCCGTTTGAAGCGGTAGGTCTGATTTCTCTGATCATGTCAATGCCCCACGTTGAAAAGGGCCAATGAGCAGTCAAGACATTTAGGAGAACCGGAGGCACATGTACTTTGTCAGCATAGATCTGGCATTTGTGACAAGTCCGTGAATGTTGATAACAGTCTGCTTCCATAGTGGACCAATAGTATCCTGCCCGTAGGATCTTTTTAGCCATGGTGTGTCCACTAGAATAGGTGCCAAAGGTACCTTCATGTAAATCAACCATAATATTTTTCGCTTCATTCTTGTCTACACATAGAAGTAAAGTAGAGTCGTGGTTGCGCTTGTAGATGATTCCATTACTGAGGAAGAACTTAGCAGAGAACCTTCTTAGAAACTTCTTATTGTTGACAGATGCCCCCTCAGGGTATTATTGAGCTTCGAGATACCTTTTCACTTCGTGGAACCAAGGTTTGTCCATTACTTCTTCAATATCGATCTCATAGCAGTAAGCTGGTTCATCCAATCTCTCAATAGTGATCTGAGGAGCTTCGTTGTCCCATCTGACCTTAAACATGGATGACATAGTAGCTAGCACGTCCACTAACTGATTCTCTTCTCGTGGAAAATGTTCAAAAGTGACTTCTTCAAAGTGTGGAATCAGTGTCAACGCATGTTCTTTGTAAGGGATGAGATTAGGATGCTTTATGTCCCACTCTCTTTTAATTTGACTTATTACCAAGGTCGGATCTCAGAAAACACTCAAGAACTTGATTCTTAGGTTAATAGAAGCTTTGAGACCTATGATGCATGCTTCATACTCAGCCATATTGTTGGTATAGTTGAAACATAGTCTGGAGGTGAAAGGAGTATGACAGTCCTCGAGAGATATGATTACAGCACCGATACCATTGCCAAGTGCGTTGGAAGCTCCGTCAAAAACCATGGACCATCGGGATCCTTTTCCAGGTCCTTCATTCGGTCCAGATTCTTCACAATCAGTCACTAACATAATATTATCATCCGGGAGTTCAAAGTTCATAGATTGGTAGTCGTCCACGGCCTGATGAGCCAAATGATCAGCTAATACACTTCCCTTGATTGCTTTTTGGGTTGTGTATTGAATATCGTATTCAGTCAGGACCATTTGCCATCTTGCTATCCTTCCGGAGAGAGCGGGCTTCTCGAAGATGTACTTGATAGGATCCATCTTAGATATCAACAAGGTAGTGTGAGTCAACATATATTGTCTTAGTCGGCGATCAGCCCATGCTAAAGCGCAGCAAGTTCTCTCGAGAGTGAGTATCTTGTTTCACAATCGGTAAACTTTGCTAAGGTAGTACATTGCATGCTCTTTTCGATCAGACTCGTCATGCTGCCCCAGCACACACCCCATTGAATTATCTAACACCATTAAGTACATTATCAAAGGTCTTCCTTTAATTGGATGCGTCAGAATTGGAGGCTCTTGAAGGTATTCCTTGATTCTATCAAAGGCAGTCTGGCATTCGTCATTCCACTTTACCACTTGATCTTTCTTAAGGAGTTTGAAGATTGGCTCACAAGTAGTAGTTAGATGGGAAATCAACCTAGCAATGTAGTTTAGGCGTCCTAAGAAATCTCTAACTTCCTTCTCAATGTGAGGAGCCAATATTTCTTGTATAGATTTTTACCTTTGCATGGTCTGCTTGAATACCCTTGTCGCTGACAATGAAATCTAGGAGTTTACCATACCTTACCCCAAAGGTGCACTTGTTCGGATTTAATCTCAACTTATACGTCTTCAACCTATCGAACAGCTTTTTCAAGTGATCAATGTGCTCTTATTTTGTTTGAGATGTGGCTATCATGTCGTCAATATAGACCTCTATCTCATGGTGAATCATATCATGGAACAAAGCTACCATGGCTCGCTGATAGGTTTCCCCAGCATTCTTTAACCCAAATGGAATCACTTTGTAACAGAAAGTGCCCCACTGTGTGATGAAGGTTGTCTTCACCATGTCTTTGGGTGCCATCTTGATCTGATTGTAACCAGAGAATCATTCCATGAAAGAGAATATCTTATGTTGTGCGGTATTATTAACCAGAACATCAATATGGGGAAGCGGAAAGTCATCCTTGGGGCTTGCCCTGTTCAAGTCTCTGTAGTCCACACACATCCATACTTTTTCATCCTTCTTAGGCACCGGAACTACGTTAGCAACCCATTATGGATAGGAGGTGACATCTAAGAACCCAGTGTTCAACGGCTTCTTAACTTCAGCTTTGATCTTCTCTGACATTTCAGGACGCATACGACAGACCTTCTGCTTTACTGGAGGGCAATCTTCTTTAGTTGGCAGACGATGAACCACAATATCAGTGTCAAGTCCTGGCATGTCCTTGTATGACCAGGAAAAGATATCTATATACTCATGCAACATCTAAATCAATCACTATTTGACATTAAGCTCCAAATTTGCACCTATCTTGATTTCTTTTTTATCCTCTTTTGTACCCAGATTCACTGTCTCAACTGGCTCTTCATGAGGCTGTATAGCCCTTTCTTCTTTTTGTAACAGTCTGGCAAGTTCTCCTGGTACCTCACAATCTTCCTCACCTTCGTCTTCGGCTTGGTTGATCGGATTTTCAAAGTCATAACTGGAAATAACAGAACCGTTATCAATGGGATCCAAAGTGGATATGGATCTGCAGTTTGATGCGTGAGTGTGTGTAAGAGCATAGCTGCATTGATAAAATAAAAGCAGAAAAGAAAAACAAAGAGCGCAAAATTTGTATGCAAAACATCCAATGCTTTATTAATGACATATGACATTGAAAAATGATAACCCTCACAAATAAAACATTGTGCCTCGGGTAAGACACAAGGCCATAGAGTTTATATTATTCATTTATTACATATCCTAAAAAACAAAAAGACAATTACTCCTAAATAAAAGTAATTGGCACAAAGTCTTTAGCTGTCCAGTTACTGAGTCCACTGTTGGTAGTAGGGAAGATCCAACTGTCCATGTCATAGTCATCATCACTTCCTTCTAAAGCGTTGACCCTATAATTGTTGATGCATAGGGGAGGTCCTCTGGCGCGAGCACGACAAACAGCCCTTTGAGCCCCTTCTTCAATGACTGCCTTGGCATCTTTGAGTGAAGCCGTCTTTAATGGAGGTCTGGTGATCTTCGGCATACTGGTAATAGTCTCGGTTGCAGCCATGGCCTGAGGCACCTCTTCAAAGTTCTGACAAGGGCCTTAGGTTCAAAGGCTTGCATGAGGTTTAAGGTAAGTACCCACTTGAATGTTCAGATGGCTCAACTTGTCCTATTAATAGTAACCGGGTTCTAAGGAGTCTCAATATCATTGACCTTACCATCAGGAATTGTTTTATCTCACGCACCAAAGCGTTGCGGCCAAAAAATCCCGAAAGTCCAGTCTCAGTGAGTGTATCATCGAGTATCAACCAATCCTCAGTCGGAACCAAAGCCAGTTATCTCACTACTTCCTAATGGCTAAGATGAGTCGATTAAAGGTTGTAAAGGTAAATTAGCGCTTAGTGACACTATGAGGAAGCCTAATGTTATCCTTGACTTACTCAAGGAACATTAGTATAATCTAGAGTATCGCGCTAATGTAGCCACCACTTCGTCAGTATCGGTTTACGCTGTACAACCTCCATGATTTATTGCTACTTACCTAAAAGGTGCCCCAGATCCGGGTGTAGGATATTTACAAGAACACCCCTAACAAACCCTCAAAGATAAAGCAATAAAAGCAAACAAAGAAAGCAATTTTAAAATGAAGTAGACCCTAGGTAAACCCCACTTTTATAATCTATTCCCCAACAGAGTCGCCAGTTCTGTGATACGGTGGCAGAACCGACTGTTATACTGGTTTGCGTTTTGTATTCACAAATGTGCGGTAAGCAAGAGCTGCCACCAAGTTTTCTTTTATCAAACAAAGGAAAGGGTGAAAAGAATAGAAAAATACATTTTCAAGAGTTTCTGAGTAAGGGGGATAGATTATGGAAAGGGAAGGTGTTAGCACCCTTTGCATATGTGGTTTTCCATGGGCTCTTAGGTACTTGCTCATTTTAAAAATTGCTTTCGTGTTTGTGTGTTTTGAAAAGTTTGTTTTCTTTATGCTAACTCTTGTATCAGTCCTTAAGAGTGTTGATAAAGTGTTTTTGAAAATGGTCTTGAAAGTGTAATGTGAAAAAGTTGTATTTTGAACAAATACCTAACAGTTATCTACCTACTCGAAAAAGGTGTTTTTTTCCTCCTTTCCTTTAGATAGTGTTATCCTACTATTAGTGAGTAGGTAGCCCTACCGTTGGATGTTGGGGGACTATCAAAGGGACGTTTTACGGTCACTAAGGTAACTGGCAAGAACTTTTAGTAATTGTCCTAAAGTTCTAAGATCACTTTTTAACCGAGGCAATATCGAAAGGCTCATCGAGGGACTTGTGATCTCTTGAACTAAAGGACAACCACTAAAGATTCTCACATTTCGAGAATTGTGACTGTTTTCGAAGGCAACCGAAGTGGGAGATGCCCTAGGGGTGAGCATGTGCAATTGTGTTGAGATTCAGTTACTTTTTGCTTTTTTGTTAGGTTAGCTAACATTTTAATTTACAGTCTTTCCATGCAAGCCTATTTACTAACAGTAATATAGTAAAATAATAAAGCAATAAATGTGCGGAAAATAAAATACAGAAAAATAAATCCTAAGTTATTACACGACTTTGGGAGAGATACATTATAAGTGTAAGAAAATAAAATGCATAAATTTAAATCTAGACTATTATATCCCATAACCAGTAACATTATTTATATAAAATGCAAGAATAAAAATAATGCGCGCGAAATAAATATTACGTCTAAAAAAACCTAAGAACTATTAAATAGAATTCTTTATGATGTTTTTGTTATGAAAAAGTAATTAACTTAAAAATCTAAAGTCTATTCAATTTTAGTTTTTTTAAGTATTAAAATAATTAATTAGTTAATTGACAAAATTAATATTAATAGTAAAAACTAAAACCTAATCCTTTTTTGTGATTTGTGATTTTTGATTTTTTTTATATTAAAAACAAAGTAATGAAAAGGATAAGCTAAATGGAAAAAGAAGTAAAAAGAAAAAGAGTGATCTGCGGGATGTATGTGTGACACCCCAATTTAATTCAATTGTTAAATAATTAGGAATTTAATTATTAAATTAATTAAAGGCTTAATTTATAATATTTTGGATTAAATGAAGGAATTAATTATGGAATTAAAAAGGAAGACCGGGGGTGTAAAGTTGAATTAGAGGTGTGTGTAGTAAAAAGCTCTATTAAAATAATTACTAATTTATTTTTATTATTTGGCAAATAATAAAAGGAAAAGAAAAAGAAGAATAAAAAGGAAAAAAGGAAAAGAAGGGTTTTGGGAAAAACTCATTGTACGTGAAATTGGAGAAGAGAAGAGAAGAGAGGAAAAAAAGCCAAACGCCGGGAATTCGAAGAATCATCGCGAGGTAAGGGGTGATTTCGATTATTTAATATGCCTTATAGATTTTGGGATCAATAGAATTGATTAGGCATGTTAGGAATCCCAATTTAGGATTTATGAAATTCAAACCCCAATCCCATGAAATTATGTTTTGATTCAATTTGAGGTTATGAGGAAATTGTATGATGTTATGTTGTGTTATAATCTCATTAGAATTATGTACTATAAATTGTTTTGACATTGCTGTGAATTGGATTCGTATGGGTATGAATTGGATGGGATTTGGAATGAATAAATGCTGTCAAATAGCAGTTTTTGACTTTTCAGGTCGCAGGAACCGGTTCCCGGTGGGGAGGAACCGAGTTCCCAGTGTAAATTTGCGAAGAAACTGACTTTTTCAACTCAGGAACCGGTTCCTGTATAGGTAGGAACCGGGTTCCAGTACATTTTCCAGAATGGGTGTTTTCTGAACTTCGCAGGAACCAGTTCCTGTATATGTAGGAATTGGGTCCTGCTGTAACTTTTTGAAAAATACTAAACTTTGAAAATTCATAACTTTCAAACCGTAAGTCCGTTTTGAGTGCCGTTTTGGATGTTATTTCTTAAATTAAATACTCTATCTTATAAAATAAGAAAAATATTATTTTATGAAAAATTATTTTAAAAAGAGACGAATTTCCAATTTTTGGTAAATCCTGGTATTTTGAGAATGATGTAGAATCGTTGTGAAGTGTTCTGATTTGGTGAATGAGAATTGATACTCATGTGTTGTGCCTGCTATCCATTATGATTTAGATGTGATCCTGTGGTATATTGGTTTTGGCATTATTTGGAATTATGTTGTGATCATATTCTGTTGATTGATATGGCATGTTAGTTATGTACATGCATATGCATTATTTTGGTGAAGTTAATTCCCATTATGTGGAATTTGACTTGTATTGCCGTTAACCGATACCCGAGAGTGATGGGTGGTTAGGCTGGATCCATGTCCGAGTGTGATGGACGAATCGATGATTGCTTCGGCTGGATTCATGTTCGAGTGTGATGGACGAATCGATGGTTACTGTATCCGAGTGTGATGGATCAGTGATGGTGACTTGGTCACGTGTTGGTACCACATGCATTGTGTCTGCATTTATGTTTGCATGGAATTGTAACATGTTAGGATGTCTTCCAGTGTTACAATTCTTTGGTTGATTATTGATTTGTGCATAATGACTTGTATGATTGGAACTGTGTGTTGAATCTGAGTTATGCTAAAATGGGTGAAATAATATGCTTGTGATATAATATTGATTGAGAAGCTTATAATGCATGTTAATTATGAGAAATATCACCCTTACTTTAATGATTTCAGATTAAAGTTAGCAGCTCAGGGGTTGGTGAGGATGGCTCTAGAGCTATGTTATTTTGAGTCCGCGTGTCAGTGTCGTGCTCTGATAGGTTGTAACACTGGGGGAAACGTTTGAATGATGAGTTTCATTTTCTATTGTTTAATTTATGTTGGGAATACTTATGAAGTGAAGTTATTCCGGTTTTGAGATATTTCCGCTGTGTAGAACATGATGTTGATTTAAATATTTATTTTAATAATTCCTTCAGTAAAGCATGACAACTGTAAAAATTGAGGTTTTATATTTATCTTGAATTGTGACATCCCTGATTTTCCATGTTACTCTGATTTAATTAATATATTTGCGGGTTATTTAGAAGGGGTGTTACGATAGTGGTATCAGAGCATAGTCGGTCTTGTCTTGTGTCGTTATCCCTTTTGTATGCGAGTAGTGTAAGATGACATTGTCGATACTTGTGTGCTGATGAGGTTGTTTTGTAATGTTACAGAACAATGGCCGGAAGAGGTAACGGAAGAAACGACGATGCTCTTGCTGAAGCATTGGGAATGTTGGCTGGAGTACTCGGAGGGAACCAGCAGGAAGCTGTGATTGGTGCTGACCGACAATTGGGGAATTTTCAGAGGAATAATCCTTCGTTGTTCAAGGGTGCACATGATCCCGAAGGTGCTCAGAAGTGGTTGAAGGAGATCGAGAGGATCTTCAGAGTAATTGACTGTGCTGAAGGGCTGAAGGTGAGATACGGAACTCACATGTTAGCAGAGGAAGCTGATGACTGGTGGGTTGCTACCAGAACTGAAATGGAAGAAGATGGTATTGTGTTAACTTGGGCTGTGTTCAGGAGGGCTTTTCTGAAGAGGTACTTTCCTGAGGACATCAGGGGCAAGAAGGAGATTGAGTTTCTGGAACTCAAGCAGGGTAACAAGATTGTCAGTGAGTATGCTTCGAAGTTTACTGAGTTAGCGAAGTATTATGCTCATTATGCTAACGATGCAGATGGAGAATTTTCCAAATGTATCAAGTTTGAGAATGGTCTTCGTGATGAGATTAAGCAGGGTATTCGGTATCAGCGTATCCGAAGATTTCCTGATCTGGTTGACTGTAGTAGGATTTTAGAGGAGGATCTTGCTAGCACTAAGTCGAATGCTCGAGGGCATGTTGATAGGAAGGGTAAGCAACAGATGGATCGTGGTAAGCCTTATGATAGAAATAATCAAAAATCTGGTGGTTGGAGGAAGCCTAGTGGGGGAGACTCTGGTTCTTCCATTAAGTGTTACAGATGTGGTGAAAGGGGGCATAAAGCTAATGAGTGCAAGAATGATGCAAAGAAGTGCAAAAACTATGGGAAATTTGGTCATGTAGCTGCTGAGTGCAGAGCCAGAAAGATAACTTGTTACAACTGTGGTGAAGAAGGTCATACTCGTCCTCAGTGTACAAAACCCAAGAAGGAGCAAGCTGGTGGTAAAGAGTTTGCATTATCTGGGTCAGAGACTAAGCCAGATGATCGGCTGATTAAAGGTACATGTTTTATTAATGACATACCTTTGATTGTGATTATTGATACTGGAGCTACGCATTCTTTTATTGCTTTGGATTGTGCTAAAAGATTGAATTTGTAAATTTCTAATATGGATAGAAGTATGGTTATTGATACTCCTGCGTCGGGTTCAGTGACTACTTCGTATGTTTGTAGGAATTGTCCTATTGTGATTTTTGGTAGGGGTTTCGGTATGGATTTGGTGTGCCTACCGTTAGAGCGACTTGATATCATCCTTGGAATAAACTGGTTGGAATTCAACCAGGTTCATATCAACTGTTTTGCAAAGACGGTTATTTTTCCTGAAGAGGTTGGTGTCGAAGATGTGACTATGTCGGTTAAACAGATGAACCTAGCTGTGAAAGATGGTGTTGTGGTATTTATGTTGTATTCTGCAATAGAAGCGGAGGGAAAAGCAAAGAGTGATGGATTTCCAGTGGTGAATGAATTTCCAGAGGTGTTTCCGGAAGACGTTAGTGAATTGCCACCTGAGAGGGAGGTAGAATTTACTATAGATTTGATTCCTGGAACTCGTCCGGTGTCGATGGCGCCTTACCGTATGTCGGCATTTGAATTAGCGGAGTTAAAGAAACAGTTGGAGGAGTTACTTGAGAAGAAGTTTATTCGTCCGAGTGTTTTGCCATGGGGTGCTCTGGTGTTGTTGGTTAAGAAGAAAGAAGGTTCAATGAGATTAAGTGTTGTTTATAGATAGCTGAATAAAGTTACAATCAAGAATCGGTATCCTTTGTCGAGGATCGATGATTTGATGGATCAACTAGTTGGAGCTTGTGTATTTAGTAAGATTGATCTGAGATCTGGATATCATCAAATTCGTGTGAAGTCGGAAGATATTCAGAAAACTGCATTTAGAACGAGGTATGGACATTACGAGTATTCTGTTATGCCGTTTGGAGTTACTAATGCACCTGGTGTTTTCATGGAGTATATGAACAGGATATTTCATCCGTATCTTGATACGTTTGTGGTGGTGTTCATTGATTATATTCTAATTTATTCGAAGAGCAATGAAGAGCATGCAGAACATCTCAGAGTTGTGTTGGAATTGTTGAAAGAGAAGAAGCTTTATGCGAAGTTGTCCAAGTGTGAATTCTGGTTAAGTGAAGTAAGTTTTCTTGACCATGTAATTTCCAAGAATGGAATTTCTGTGGATCCTATGAAGGTAGAAGCAGTATCTCAGTGGGAAGCGCCGAAGAATGCTTCTGAGATCCGTAGTTTTCTGGGTCTTGCAAGTTATTACAGGAAGTTTATAGAGGGATTTTCCAAATTAGCGTTACCGTTGACTAAGTTGACCAGGAAGGGTCAGATGTTTGTTTGGGATGTTGAATGTGAGAAAGGATTTCAAGAGCTGAAGAGGAGGTTGACAAGTGCTCCGATCTTGATTTTGCCAAATCCGACTAAGTCTTTTGTTGTGTATTGTGATGCATCATTAATGGGATTAGGTGGTGTGTTGATGCAAGATAAGCAGGTGGTGGCTTATGCTTCGAGACAATTGAAAGTACATGAAAGGAATTATCCGACTCATGATTTGGAGTTGGCAGCTGTTGTGTTTGTTTTGAAGTTGTGGAGGCATTATTTATATGGTTCTCGGTTTAAAGTGTTCAGTGATCACAAAAGTCTGAGGTATCTCTTTGATCAGAAAGAGTTGAATATGAGGCAGAGGAGATGGTTAGAATTTCTAAAGGATTATGATTTCGGTTTGAATTACCATCCTGGTAAGGCAAACGTTGTTGCGGATTCCTTGAGTAGGAAGTCCTTGCATATGTCGATGTTAATGGTCCGTGAGTTAGATTCGGTTGAGTAGTTCAGAGATTTAAGTTTGGTATGTGAAACTACTCCGAATAGTGTGAAATTGGGTATGTTGAAACTGACTAGTGGTATTCTGGAAGAAATTCGGAATGGACAGAAGTCCGATGTTGGGTTAGTTGATAAATTGACATTGATCAACCAAGGTCAAGAGGCGAGTTCCGGATTGATGAGAATGGTGTTATGAGATTTGGTAATAGGGTGTGTGTTCCGGATGTTGCAGAGATTAGGAAGAGTATTCTGGAAGAAGGACATCGTAGTGGATTGAGTATTCATCCTGGTGCTACTAAAATGTACCATGATTTGAAGAAGTTGTTTTGGTGGCCGGGAATGAAAAAGGAAATTGCTGAGTTTGTGTATGCTTGTTTGGTTTGTCAGAAGTCGAAGATTGAGCATCAGAAACCGTCAGGATTGATGGAACCGTTGTTTGTTCCGGAATGGAAATGGGATGGAATCTCTATGGATTTTGTGTCTGGTTTGCCAAGTACATCGAAGAATTGTGATTCTATCTGGGTTATTGTTGATCGGTTGACGAAATCTGCTCACTTTATTCCGATAAGAATGGATTATCCGATGGAAAGGTTGGCAGAATTGTATGTGGAGAAGATTGTGAGTTTGCATGGTATTCCTTCTAGTATTGTGTCAGATCGAGATCCGAGGTTTACATCTAAATTCTGGACGGGATTGCAAGAAGCTTTGGGTACTAAATTGCGTTTGAGTTCCGCTTATCATCCACAGACAGATGGTCAGACGGAGAGAACGATTCAGTCGTTGGAAGATTTGTTAAGAGCTTGTGTGTTGGAGAAAGGTGGAGCTTGGGATAGTAATCTACCATTGATTGAGTTTACCTACAACAATAGTTTTCATTCGAACATTGGTATGGCTCAGTTTGAGGCATTGTATGGTAGGAGGTGTCGGACACTGTTGTGTTGGTATGAATCTGGAGAGAGTGTTGTGATTGGACCGGAAATTGTCCAACAGACTTCGGAAAAGATTAAGATGATTCAGGAGAAGATGAGGACTTCTCAGAGTTGTCAGAAAAGTTATCATGATAAGAGGAGGAAAGATCTTGAGTTTAGCGAAGGAGAACATGTTTTTATGCGAGTTACTCCGATGACTGGTATTGGTCGAGCTTTGAAGTCAAAGAAGTTGACTCCATGTTTTATTGGTCCGTTTCAGATTACCAAGAGAGTTGGGAAAGCTGCTTATCAGATTGATTTGCCGCCGTCACTTGCAAATTTGCATGATGTTTTTCATGTATCTCAGTTGAGGAAGTACATTGTTAATCCATCTCATGAGATTCGTGTAGACGATATACAGGTACGAGAGAATTTGACTGTGGAAGTGGTACCTGCGAGAATTGAGGATCGGAAGTTGAAACAGTTGCGAGGCAAGGAGATCGCGTTGGTAAGAGTGGCTTGGGGAGGACCAGCAGATGGAAATGTCACTTGGGAGCTAGAGAGCCAGATGAAGGACTCGTATCCCGAACTGTTCGTCTAAGGTATGTTTTCGAGGACGAAAACTCTTTTAGTTGGGGAGAGTTGTGACACCCCAATTTAATTCAATTGTTAAATAATTAGGAATTTAATTATTAAATTAATTAAAGGCTTAATTTATAATATTTTGGATTAAATGAAGGAATTAATTATGGAATTAAAAAGGAAGACCGGGAGTGTAAAGTTGAATTAGAGGTGTGTGTAGTAAAAAGCTCTATTAAAATAATTACTAATTTATTTTTATTATTTGGCAAATAATAAAAGGAAAAGAAAAAGAAGAATAAAAAGGAAAAAAGGAAAAGAAGGGTTTTGGGAAAAACTCATTGTACGTGAAATTGGAGAAGAGAAGAGAAGAGAGGAAAAAAAGCCAAACGCCGGGAATTCGAAGGATCATCGCGAGGTAAGGGGTGATTTCGATTATTTAATATGCCTTATAGATTTTGGGATCAATAGAATTGATTAGGCATGTTAGGAATCCCAATTTTAGATTTATGAAATTCAAACCCCAATCCCATGAAATTATGTTTTGATTCAATTTGAGGTTATGAGGAAATTGTATGATGTTATGGTGTGTTATAATCTCATTAGAATCATGTACTATAACTTGTTTTGACATTGCTGTGAATTGGATTCGTATGGGTATGAATTGGATGGGATTTGGAATGAATAAATGCTGTCAAATAGCAGTTTTTGACTTTTCAGGTCGCAGGAACCGGTTCCCGGTGGGGAGGAACCGAGTTCCCAGTGTAAATTTGCGAAGAAACTGACTTTTTCAACTCAGGAACCGGTTCCTGTATAGGTAGGAACCGGGTTCCAGTATATTTTCCAGAATGGGTGTTTTCTGAACTTCGCAGGAACCGGTTCCTGTATATGTAGGAACTGGGTTCTGCTGTAACTTTTTGAAAAATACTAAACTTTGAAAATTCATAACTTTCAAACCGTAAGTCCGTCTTGAGTGCCGTTTTGGATGTTATTTCTTAAATTAAATACTCTATCTTATAAAATAATAAAAATATTATTTTATGAAAAATTATTTTAAAAAGAGACGAATTTCCAATTTTTGGTAAATCCTGGTATTTTGAGAATGATGTAGAATCGTTGTGAAGTGTTCTGATTTGGTGAATGAGAATTGATACTCATGTGTTGTGCCTGCTATCCATTATGATTGAGATGTGATCCTGTGGTATATTGGTTTTGGCATTATTTGGAATTATGTTGTGATCATATTCTGTTGATTGATATGGCATGTTAGTGATGTACATGCATATGCATTATTTTGGTGAAGTTAATTCCCATTGTGTGGAATTTGACTTGTATTGCCGTTAACCGATACCCGAGAGTGATGGGTGGTTAGGCTGGATTCATGTCTGAGTGTGATGGACGAATCGATGATTGCTTCGGCTGGATTCATGTCCGAGTGTGATGGACGAATCGATGGTTACTGTATCCGAGTGTGATGGATCAGTGATGGTGACTTGGTCACGTGTTGGTACCACATGCATTGTGTCTGCATTTATGTTTGCAGGGAATTGTAACATTTTAGGATGTCTTCCAGTGTTACAATTCTTTGGTTGATTATTGATTTGTGCATAATGACTTGTATGATTGGAACTGTGTGTTGAATCTGAGTTATGCTAAAATGGGTGAAATAATATGCTTGTGATATAATATTGATTGAGAAGCTTATAATGCATGTCAATTATGAGAAATCTCACCCTTACTTTAATGATTTCAGATTAAAGTTAGCAGCTCAGGGGTTGGTGAGGATGGCTCTAGAGCTATGTTATTTTGAGTCCGCGTGTCAGTGTCGTGCTCTGATAGGTTGTAACACTGGGGGAAACGTTTGAATGACGAGTTTCATTTTCTATTGTTTAATTTATGTTGGGAATACTTATGAAGTGAAGTTATTCCGATTTTGAGATATTTCCGCTGTGTAGAACATGATGTTGATTTAAATATTTATTTTAATAATTCCTTCAGTAAAGCATGACAATTGTAAAAATTGAGGTTTTATATTTATCTTGAATTGTGACATCCCTGATTTTCCATGTTACTCTGATTTAATTAATATATTTGCGGGTTATTTAGAAGGGGTGTTACAGTAGGCCTGGATCGAAAGGCCTAAGGTTCCCTTTCGATCCAAGTGAAAAGGATGATCAAAGATGCCTGAGAGACTGCACTTTTGGGGGTGTTCAATCTGGATGTGCCATCCTTCGATCAGGGATACTGGATCTGTAAGGAATTCGTTAGAAAAAGAAAAATAAAACAACATCCTGGACTTGAATCAAATCTGGTCCTGGATTCGATAGCCTGAAAGTGTCACCCTGAATCAAATTACCAGAGTCAGAATTGAAGGTCATTGGCCAAAGGTTCCTTCCACCTAGTTCGAAGCTTGCTGCTTCGAAGCCCTAAACAGTATTCATGTAAAATGAACAAACGTTAGAGATCCAGGGGGACTTTACCCCCCCTGATTCGAATCCCTCCCTAATTCGAATCTCTCTCTAACTCGAATCTGGATTTGTTTGGCCTGGAACGTCCCAGGTGTGATTTGAAGCAAAACTTAGATCGTGCCCTAGCGATGGCACGATCTCATCCCTGCATTTTAGCTTGCATGCAACACAAATATTGGAAATAACAAGAGTATACGTGCAATGTATATCTAAATGGTATGAAGATGCAGTTTTGGTTCTGTAAGCCCTTACCAATCGAAGGTGGCTCTGAGCATGGAAATGTTTGCTGGGGAGTTGGTGTGGACTCCTGGAGAGGGGACCTGCAAAGTGTTTCGACTGGGAGGCTTTTGGGATTTTTGAGCAACATGGTGTGTGTAATCTCTCTGTGTGCAATGTCCGCCTACGTGTGGGTCTCCTTCCTCTCTTTTTTTATTTGTGTTTGACATCTTGTATTTATAGATGGTGGAGGAGACAAGGAAATGGGGAAAGAATCATGGCATTGAAGACCAACCATTAAACATGGCCTTGAAAACAGAATCAGACACATTAAAAGGTTGCCACTTTGAGATATATCATGCCATTTTAGGATCCTGAGTGAACCTGGACAGGTCAATTTGGCGCCTTGCTCGAATTTGAAAATATTCAGAGTTTCCCTCTTCAAAGTCCCCTTTGACCAGCCCTTGTTCCCTTTAATGGTTCTGAGTTTTGATTTGAAGTATTCAGAACTTCCCTCATCAGAACATTTTAGATTAAGACATCTCTGCACTGATATGTCATTCGAAGGATCATCCGCCTTTGTATGCTAATCGAAGGACACTTTGTTCTGATGTTCTAATCGAAGGATACTCTGATGTCCCTATCGAAGGAAGCTCGGATGCTCCAATCGAAGGACCCTCTGATGTTCCAATCGAAGGAAGCTCTGATGTTCCAATCGAAGGAGGCTCTAATGCTCTAATCGAAGGAAGCTCTGATACTCCAATCGAAGGAAGCTCTTATGTTCCAATCGAAGGAAGCTCTGATGCTCTAATCGAAGGAAGCTCTGATGTTCCAATCGAAGGAAGCTCTGATGTTCCAATTGAAGGAAGTTCTGATGTTCCAATCGAAGGAAGCTCTAATGCTCCAATCTAAGGAAGCTCTGATGTTCCAATTGAAGGAAGCTCTTATGTTCAAATCGAAGGAAGCTTTGATGTTCTAGTCGAAGGAGGCTCGGATGCTCCAATCGAAGGAAGCTTTGATGCTCCAATAGAAGGACATTTCGTTCATCTTCAAATTTTACTTTCCTCAAGCAGATGTTTGTAACCACCCATGTAAAAGAAAATTTTGAAAGAAAATGAGAGGGAAAATTTTGGGGTACAAAAATGCCGCATAACACCAAGTTGCTGAAGTTCCTTTTGCTGTCTATTAAAGGGGTAAATTAGTATTTTCTATTTTTGGGATATTCTTTTTAGGGCATATGTGGCATTCTTATCTTTACTACTTTTATGTATAAATAGGTGTACTAGGTTTCATTAATTAATACAATTCCTTTTGCCAATCATTAGTGCAAGCTTTTAGCATTTATCATTTTCTCTCTTCTTCCTCAATTTCATCACCTTGCACCAACAAATTGGTATCTAGAGCTCTTGGTTTATTCTGAAATTCTGGGAAACACGAGTGATAGTGAGATGTGTGTTTGATTTTTGGTTCCTGATTTCTGTTGAATCTTGAACAAAAACCTGAACAGAATCACACCGATTCTGTGGGTTTGGGAAACACTGAGTGAGATCTGAGATTTGTGCAAGGTTTAAAATGAGTGGAGGCAGCAATTTGAACACTAAACTTCCAATTTTTGATGGCAAAAGCTGGAACAGATGGATGATACAGATGCGTGTGTTGTTTGGTGCTCAGGATGTTCTGGATCTTGTTACCAATGGTTATGTTCCATTTACAGTAGATGCTACTGAAGAACAAAGATCTACAGAAAGAGCTACGAGGAATAGGGATCAGAAAGCTCTATTCTATATCTATCAGTGTGTGGATGAAAGTGTGTTTGAGAAGATTCCTGATTTAACAACGTCAAAAGAGGCATGGGATATACTGGTAAGATATTACAGAGGTGACGCGTCAGTGAAGAAGGTGAAGCTTTAGTCCCTGCGAAAGCAATATGAGAATCTCAACATGAAGAACAGTGAGAAAGTTTCTGAGTACATCTCCAGAATGATTCTGATTACTAATGAGATGAAATCTTGTGGGGAAAAACTTTCTAAACAGGTAATCATAGAGAAGATTCTGAGGTCACTTACTCCTCAGTTTGATTACATTGTTGTTTCTATTGAACACTCTAAAAATCTGGAAACCATGAGAATAGAAGAGTTGCAAAGCAGTCTACAAGTACAGGAGTTGCGTCTAACTGAAAGAACTTCTGAGAAGGAAGTTGAGCAAGCTCTGAAGGCTTCTTTTGTCAAGAAGGACCAGAAGCAGAATAGACGTGGTGATAAATTCTAGAATTCAGAAACCTTAACTTCTGATGAAAAGAAATATCAGAAGGGAAAGGAAAGATATGACAAGAAGAAAGTTCAATGTTATTGTTGTAAATAGTTTGTCCATTTTGCCAGAGATTATAGGAAATAAGGAAGGAAATCAGAAGAAGCAAATATAGCCAGAGGAGATTATGATGATGAACATGTGCTACTGATGGCTTCTGATTCTGATGGAAAGTGTTTAGAAGATTGGTGGTATATGGACATTGGCTGTTCAAACCACTTGACTGGGAACAAACAGTGGCTGATAGACTTTGAATCCAGAAGGAGAAAAAAGATCAGATGTGCTGATGATAAGTATCTTAATGTAGAAGGTATGGGAAATGTCAGAGTCAGAGTGAAGAATGGAAAAAACATTCTGATCAAAGATGTTTGGTATGTTCCTGGAATTAAAATAAATTTGATGAGTGTGGGTCAGCTTATTGAGAAAGGGTTCTCAGTTGTTATGAAGGAAAACCTCTTGACATTATATGATTCTAATCAGAAGTTGATTATGAAGTCTGAGCAGGGAAGCAACAGAACATTCAAGGTGAATGTAGAAACAACTGAAGCAGAGTGTCTTAGTGCAAAAGGCGCTGAAGGTGACAGTAAGTTGTGGCATAAGAAGTTGGGGCACTTGAACTATAGAAGCTTTGGGAATCTAAGTTCTAAGAAGCTTGTACATGGAATTTCGAAGATTGTGAAGCCTCAGAAGTCATGTGAGATATGCATGAAAGGCAAGCAACCCAGATTTCCATTTGCATCAGAAGTAGCCCCCATAGCGAAGCATGCTTTGGGAGTAGTACATTCTGATGTGTGTGGACCATTTCTAGTATCTTCACTTGGAGGAAACAAATATTTTGTGTCTTTTGTGGATGAGTTCACAAGAATCACATGGGTAACACTCATCAAGTTCAAGCATGAAGTGTTTACTGAGTTTCAGAAGTTCAAGGTGAAGGCTGAGAAGTAGAGTGGTCAGAAGCTGAAGATTCTGAGAACGGATGGTGGAGGTGAGTATAACTCTATAGAGTTCCAGAAGTTCTGTGAGGAGAATGGAATAGGACATGAGGTTACTTCTCCATATATTCCTCAGCATAATGGTCTTGCTGAAAGAAGAAACAGAACTTTGCTTGATATGACCAGAAGTATGCTGAAAGAGAAGAAGCTACCTCATATGTTATAGGGAGAAGTTGTGGCCACATCAGCATACATTCTGAATAGGTGTCCAATGAAGAAGCTAAAGGAAATTATTCCTTTAGAAAAGTGGACTAGAGACAAGCAAAGTGTTATCCATGTGAGGGTGTTTGGTTCTATATGTTACAAACACGTTCCAGAAGCTAGAAGAAAGAAACAGGATGATAGAAGCAAGGTAATGTTACTGGTGGGGTATAATAGTACAGGTGCTTATAAGATTTATTTTCCAGAAACCAACAAAGTTGAAATCAATGGAGACGTTATTGTGAAAGAGTCAAAACATTGGATTGGAACAAGTCTCAATCAGATTCTGGTGTAGTGCCAACACTAGAGTTAGTTTCTGAAGATTATTTAGAAAGTTATGAAGACGAGTCAGAGTCAGAAGATGAATCTGAAGACTCTGAAGATGAGTCAGAATCTCAGGGAGATTCTGATAGTGGATCTGATTCTGATCCAGATTCTGATGATGATCCAAAATCAGGTGGTGATGATATTTCTGGAAGGGAAAGCTCTGAAGACATATGGTCTGGAGGAAAAACTTCCAGAAGTAGCTCTGAAGGTGGTAATTTTGAAGGAAGTAGTTCTGGACAAGGTCTAGAAGCTAGCACTGTTCCAAGTTTTGAAGAAGCTTCAGAACAAGTTCAGAGGCCACAGAGAATCATACAAATACCAAGTAGGTTTGCAGATTTTAGCATGTTGCATGACACTGAAGTAGATTTGAAGGAGAAGTCGTTTAGTGTGCCATGTTAGTAGATTCTGAACTAGTGGGTATTGAAGAAGCTCTCAAGAAGAAAGTATGGTTGAATTCCATAAAGCAAGAACTTGAGGCTATTGAAATAAACAAAACTTGGAAATTGACAAAGCTTCCAGAAAAGAAGAAATCCATTAGCGTCAGATGGGTTTTCAAGGTGAAGCTTAAGCCAGATGGATCAATTGGAAAACACAAAGCGAGACTAGTGGCTAGAGGTTTTCTTTAGAAACCTGGACTAGATTACTTTGAGGTGTTTGCGCCTGTAGCTAGACACGAAACAATCAGACTGGTGATTGCTTTAGCTACAAACAAAAATTGGCCTTTGATACATCTGGATGTGAAGTCTGCATTTCTGAATAGTCTGTTACAAGAAGAGGTATATGTGTCACAACCTCTTGGATTTTTGAAAAGGAATCAGGAAGGAATGGTATATAAGTTACATAAAGCCTTGTATGGACTGAAACAAGCGCCCAGAGCTTGGAATTTGAAAATTGATTCGTTTTTCAAGAGGCGGAAGTTTCAGAAATGTGAGATGGAATATGGCGTGTATGTGCAGCATTATGGTGGCAATATGATTCTGGTGTGTCTATATGTTGATGACATATTGCTAACAGGAAGTTGTCCAGAAGATATAATCAAGTTCAAAGAAGTTCTGATGAATGAATTTGAGATGATAGATCTGGGAAATATGGTATATTTTCAAGGAATGAAGATTCTGTACTCAAAGAAGGGTATCATTATACATCAGCTAAAGTATGAACTTGAACTTATGAAGAGATTTAAGCTGCAGAATTGTAAAGTTGCTGTGACACCATCAGAAACCAATCATAAATTGGATTCTGACTCTCATGGTGATTCTGTGGATGCTACGACCTTCAAACAGTTGGTCGGTTCTCTTAGGTATTTGTGCAATACCAGACTTGACATTTGCTGTACAATTGGAACGGTTAGCAGATTCATGATTAAACTAAAGTGATCTCATTACCGAGCTGCTGTCAGGATTTTGAGGTATATCAAAGGAACTCTGAAATATAGAGTGATATTTCCTTCTAGAAGAAAGAAAGAACTAGAATTAATGAGTTATTCTGATTCTGACTGGTGTGGAGATAGAGTCGACAGAAGAAGTACTTCTGGTTACTTGTTCAAGTTTATGAGAGGTCCTATTTCTTGGAGTTCCAAGAAACAACCTATTGTAGATATGTCAACATGTGAAGCTGAATACATTGCAGGTGTTATAGCTGCATGTCAAGTTGTTTGGCTTCTAAATCTTTTGGAGAATTTGAATATTGAGATAGAGAAACCTCTGAAGCTGTTGATTAATAACAAGTCTGCAATCAATCTTGTCAAGAATCCAGTGTTGCATGGAAGAAGCAAGCATATTGAGATGAAGTATCATTTTCTGAGAAGTCAAGTGCAGAAAGGAGTGTTAGAAGTTCTGCACTATAGCACTCAGAAGCAGCTGGCAGATGTTCTGACGAAGGCAATAAAAACAGACCATTTTCTTCGTTTGAGAAATGAAATTGGTGTTGTTAATTTCTGATAGATACTAAATTATGGGATGGTATTAAAGGGGTAATTTAGTATTTTCTATTTTTGGGATATTCTTTTTAGGGCCTATGTGGCATTCTTATCTTTACTACTTTTGTGTATAAATAGGTGTACTAGGTTTCATTAATTAATACAATTCCTTATGCCAATCATTAGTAGCAGCTTTTAGCATTTATCATTTTCTCTCTTCTTCCTCAATTTCATCAACTTGCACCAACACCATCTAAGCTGTTTATCTCCTACAAGAAGCAGAAAGAGAGGATTATTGATTTTGCGATCATCCATAAAACAACATATTCACACAAGTCTCAATTGAAATTAACTTATTTATGGTATACTCAAAAGAACTTATTTATATAAGTCCTAAAATAACTTATTCACACAAGTCTCAAAACTGAAACTTATGAGTAATTACCAAAAATCAGAGATCTTCTCTTAACAACCATACTAACAATCTCTTTAACCATGGACGTATTTCTACCAAAACATAGCAAGAAGAATAACAATAATGAACTTGACTAAAACTCTTTCGGCATCCTCAATCTATTGCATTGCAAGTGCAAGCTGATTTTCGTGTAGATATACAATAATTTTTTGTATTATTATTGTTGTTAACTAAGGGCAAAACAACAATAGCTTCTTTAGATAATCATAATTCTGGTTTTCAATGAAAGCTAGCAAAAACATAGTTTCTTTAAATATAGACATGAATTGGTATATGACATGTAAAGTATTTTTATTTCATAAAAATAGCTTTCAGATATATGAAGATTAAGTAGAATCAGGCTAACAATGGTATATGGTCTTGTAAAGCAGAAACCAGCATATATAAGGTTGAATTATGCAGAAAGCAAAACTTTACCTAGCAATTTTATAGCAAAGATCATCCAAATTATAGTGTAAATAACTCTAAAACCTAAAAAGTTTAAGCAACAAAGTTGAAGCCATGGAGTTAAGACAACTGATAAATAAAGTATTCACTTATGCAGTGTGTTGATAAATTCATAGAGATTTAGACATCATCCAGGTTTTTACACTCCTAACAAGACCTTTCGAAACACACTAACTAGTTTGAACATAGGAAACTTCATTCAGCTTGTATATTCATACATGGGTAGTTAACTTTGTTGTTACTAAAGGTCAATTCTTATGCTAAAAGTGCAATCCTTACAAAAATGGTGTATAGAAATTTAGAATTCAAAATAGATATTGTTTTTAAAATAGGACTACCAGTTCACTCCGTCTATATATGCTTGACTTTTTTTTCCAGGTTTGCCCTAAGTGGCAAATTGTTTAGGCCAGAAATATTTTCTATGAAATGATGTTGGTTTTGTTTTTCTTTTGTTATTAGGCCAGATATAAAGTTATGAGTTGTGGTATTCAATAGCTTGACTTTCTAAAAGATCAACATCTCAGGTTAGGAGTTTACAAAGTGAGGTTCATGAATATATTATAAGATACACTCAAAACCCGTTTTGTTTTAAACATGTTTGAAATGGAATTAGTGAACCTAATTGTTTATGTGTAGTTACTGCCCAATTTCATAGGCACTTTCATAATTTTTGATTTCTCTTGTGAAGATTAAAATTCTGATCGTACAAAGAAACTTACACTGTATGGTTCCAGAAGTTGCTGACTTCTCTACAAGTAATTAGTTATTCTTTTGTTATAGCTGCATGATTAATTATAGTGTTTTTGTTTAGCTTACTTAATAGTAAAACCATGGGTAAAAAATGGATGTCTTCCAATCGATTGTCAAAAAAGTACAAGAATGGGGTATTAGAATTCGTTAAGTTTGTTGTTGAACATGTCGAAAACCCCAGTCGAATGAAATGTCATTGCTTGGGTTGTTATTATGGGGGTCGGGTTGCCACAGTTAGGTTGGAATCTCATTTACTGAGGAATGGGATTGATCAAAGTTATACATATTAGATATTTCATGATGAGAAAAGTAACGTGAATGTTTAAATGGGGGATAGTACGATATATGCTTCAGACAACAATGGCACAGAAACATACGATTGTGATCGTGTCGAAGAGATTGCAGAAGCACTTGAAGAAGATCTTCAGGATTGTCCCAAAATGTTTGATAGGTTGTTAAGCGATGCAAAGAAACTGTTGTATAAAGGTTGCACTAAATTCACAAGACTGCCTGCGGTATTAGAGTTGTACAACTTAAAGGCGGGCAATGGATGGTCGGATAAAAGTTTCACAGAGTTATTAGTCCTTATGAAAGATATGCTTCTGGAGGATAATGTTCTTCCTAATCGAACCTATGAGGCCAAAAAAATGTTGTGCTCTATTGGCATGAGCTATGATAAGATACATGCTTGTCCAAATGATTGCATTTTGTTTTGAAATGAATATGCATCGTTAAATGAGTGTCCTAAATGCGATTTATCTCGATATAAGAAAAAATTGTCTCCAACAAAAGTCTTATGGTATTTTCCTATAATTCCGAGATTTAGACACATGTTTCATAGTGAAACCGATGCAAGACACTTGACTTGGCATGCAGATGAAAGAATAATTGATGGAAAGTTTCGACATCCGGAAGATTGACCACAGTGGTCAAAAATTGATAATGATTATCCTGATTTTGGAGGAGAAGCAAGAAACCTATGCTTGGTATTATCTACTGATGAAATGAACCCGCGTGGTCTTCAAAGTATCTCACATACCACATGGCCTGTGATTATTATGATTTATAACCTACCTCCATGGCTATGTATGAAGCGTAAGTACATGATGTTATCTATGTTAATTTATGGACCTAAACAACCAGAGAATGACATAGACGTATACTTGACACCTTTAATCGAAGATTTAAAGATTTTATGGGAGAACAGTGTGGAGGTTTATGATGGATATAGGAAAGAAAGTTTCAACTTGAGGGTGATGTTGTTTGGCACAATTAATGATTTTCCGGCATACGGAAATCTATCAGGGTATAGCATTAAAGGTAAAAAAGCATGTCCTATTTATGAAAAAAACACTAATTGGAAGCGATTGGAATTTTGTCAAAAGAATGTATTTCTCGGTCATCGTAGATTCTTAAATTCAAATCATCACTACCGTGGGTGGAGAAAGGAATTCAATGGAAATCCAGAACATGATAGAGCTCCACCTACATTGACAGGTGACTAAATTTTTGAAAAGGTGAAAGATATGAGTACTTAGTTTGGCAAGCCTTTTACACATACGCTTGTCAAAGGTGGATAGAAGAAGAGGTCAATTTTTTTTTAATTGCCATATTAGAAGTCGTTGTATGTAATACATTTTCTTGATGTTATGCATATTGAAAAAATGTACTTGAAAGTGTTATTGGTACATTACTCAATATACAAGGAAAGTCTAAGGATGGCCTTAAAGAAAGAAAGGACTTGATACAGATGGGAGTAAGAACTGAATTAGGACCCATGAAGAAAGGAACACGAACATATCTGCCACCTTCTGCTTATACATTATCTAGAAAGGAGAAAAAAATATTGTGTAAGTTTCTAAGTGAAGTTAAAGTTCCAGAAGGTTACTCTTCAGATATTAGAAGACTTGTGTCTATGAAAGACCTCAAGTTAAAGAGTTTAAAGACACATGATTGCCATGTTATAATGAGGCATTTTCTACCAATAGGTATACGTTCTATTTTGACAGAAAAAGTAAGATGCGCCATAACTAAATTGTGTTTTTTCTTCAGGTAAATTTGCAGTTAGGTGATCAATTCTGAGATCTTACCAACATTGCAAAAAGAAATACTTATTACTTTGTGTGAGCTTGAAATGTATTTTCCTCCCTCATTTTTTGATATTATGGTATATCTTGTTGTTCATCTTGTGAAAGAGACACAATTATGTGGACTAGCTTATATGAGATGGATGTACCCTGTTGAGCGTTATATGGAAATATTAAAAGGGTACGTGAAAAACCAAAGTCGGCTGGAGGGTTGTATGGTTGAACGATACATTATTGAAGAAGCGGTTGAGTTTTGTACTGAATATTTGACCAATGTTCAATCCATTGGACTACCCAAATCTCATATTTTTGAAAGGAAGGAAGAAAAACATTTAATCAGAAATAAAATTGTGACAATATCAAGGGTTGAACAGGATCAAATGAATTTATATATTCTGTACAATGACAATGAGGTTAAGCCATATGTTGAAATGCACAAGGATGTATTTCGGGGTTTAAATCCGAATAGAAATGAAAATTGGATAGTACGAGAGCACAATCAAAGTTTTATACAATGGTTCAAGGATCATATTTATTCAAATTTTGATTTAGATCTCACTTTAATAATAGAAAGGTTGAGATGTTTATCATATGGTCCAAGTTTGGTCGTGTTTTCTTATAGAGAATACACAAGTAATAGATACACATTTTATACCAAAGAACAAGATAATAAAAGTACTATGCAAAATAGTGGTGTCACAGTTGTAGTTGAAGCAATGCATATTTCAAGTATGAATGACTTAAACCCCATATATGCAAATCTGTCATATTTTGGGGTTATCGAGCACATTTGGGTGTTTGATTATGAGAAGTTTCATATTCATATCTTTGGTTGCAAGTGGATACATAATAGTGGCATACGAATAGATAAGTCAGGAATTTTACAAGTAGATCTTAATAGGGTGGGGTACGAAGATGAGTCTTTTATTCTAGCCTCTCAAGCTAAACAAGTGTTATATGTCACTAATCTGATAGGCACGAAATGGTCTATAGTGCTTTTATCTAACAAAGTGATTGGTGATAACAATGTAATCAAAGTGATATTGATGTTGAGAATGAGTCATATGTTAGAGGGAATGAGTCGTATATACGAAATGATCAATATGAGAATATTATAGTAGATTGTAATATGGTGGGAGAACTGACTTGGTTGTGTTGCGTTTGATCGCAATTGTTGTGGATAGCAAGAGTCACCACCGACTTTTCTTTTATCCAATAAGGAAAGGGTGAAAAGAACAGGAAAAGACCTTTAGAGATGTTTTCTTGAGTTCATGGGGTAGGTTATGAAAAGGGAAGGTATTAGCACCCTTTTCATCTGTAGTTATCTACGGGCTCTTAGTTGCTTGCTAGATCACTTGCTTTGTTTGAAAATGTGCTTTGTGGTGTAAGTTTTAAAATATTTTGCAAAATGCCTTTGTTGCGGCAAACTTTGTAATGATTCTCGTCTCTATAATAATGCGTACAAAGTGTTGGTTTTGAAAATAGTTCAAAGAGATGTTTGTTTTTTAATATGTTTTTGAAAGTGTAAGTGTGGAAAATGGTTTTAGTTTAAGAGCAAGAAACTAAGAGTGTCCTACCTACTCAAAAGGTCTTTGTTCTTTTCCTCCTCCTTTAGATGTTGCTATCTTACCATTAATTGGTAATAAGCCCCATCATTGGATGTGAAGGGACAAACGCGGGTCAATCGTACATTCATAGAAGGTAACTTGTGAGATGCTTTAGCAATTTTCGGAAGGGAATAGATTGTTTTACCGAATTGAGATTATCCTAGAGGTGCATGTGTATGTAGTGTGTTTGATTGCATGCATTTAGTCTTGAATTTGGGTTGTCTACTTGTTGATTTTAACTCTTTCCATACACAACCTAATTACTATCATTTTATGAAAGCAATAAAAATGCGGAAAATAAATGTCCTACGCTATTACATGTTTTGGAGGATGGGTATACAAGTTTACAAATGGGGGTTGAAAAGCAATAAAAGTCCTAATTATAACAACCATATTGAATAGCAAGAAAATGTAAATATATAGAAAATATAAAGACAAAAATAGTGTAAAAGAGAGAAAGAAAAGACATCCTGGATCGAAGGATGTGCCTTTCAATTCCCACACTTTTTCCTTCCTTCGATTGGGCCTGCAACTTGTGTTGCATCTTTCGATTCACACTCCATTTCCTTTCGTTCGGGCCTGCAAATCAGTGTGTATCGAAGCACACCCTTCGATTCACACACTCTTTTCTGTTTTCTTTCGTTTGGGAAATGATAGAAGTATGGGTCGAAACCATGCTAATATGGCCTGTACAGGTTAGTCTCTAACATATATTTGGACAAGGAAAGCAAACAAACGAAAGGGTAGAAAAATGAAAAATAAACCAAAGATTGTCAATGATGCTTGAAACGAAAAAAGCTTAAAATCAAGAAGACTTACCTTGATTGAAGTTGGAATGTGGGTTTTGGACTTGAGTTGATGCCCTGGATGCTCTTGGATTCGAATGAAGAGAAACAAGTGTTGTGTTTCTTTAACTGGATTTGAAAGCCAAGAAAAGTAGAGTTGTGTTTCTTTGGTTCTGGATTCGAAGGAAAAGAAACAAGTGTTGTGTTTCTTTAGTTCTGGATTCGAAAGAACATAAACAAAGGTGTGGTCTTTTGATTCTGGGTTTGAGAGTGTGTTAAGTGTTTGATGATTTTTTGCCTTGCTAACAAATCTCTCTCCAACCACCAAAAGCTCCCCTTAGATGTGTTGTTGAACATCTTATTTATGGAAGAGTTCGGCTGAGATTTGAGGGGGGAAACAAAATAAATTTGAACAAATTGGGTATCTTGTCTTCATAGCCTTCGAGGTGCAGTTTTTGTATGCCAATTTGGTGCAAATATGGGAGCAGCATAGCAGGACTGCTTTGCAGCAGTTTTGGAGTGTTGTGGCCAGTACAGCAGGCTTGGGCTTGGCAGTACATAGGACTTTGGTCAACAAGCATCTTGAATATATCAAAAGACAAAACAAAACTTGTTTCCAATAATTGTGTCCTTCGAATGGACCACATGTGTGTTCTTCGAATGGATCACATGCACCACTTGTGTGTTCTTCGAATGTACCTCTTGCAATTCTTTGAATGGGCCACCAATGTTTTTCCTTTGAATGGGCCACAAAGGTATATCCTTCGAATGGGACACCCATGTATGTCCTTCAAATCCACCATTGCATGTCCTTCGAATGGGCCACCAAGGTATGTCATTCGAATGGGACGCCCATGTATGTCCTCCATCAAGGTATGTCCTTCGAATGGGACACCCATGTATGTCCTTTAAATCCACAAATGCATGTCCTTCGAATGGGACACCAATTGTGTGTCATAGTGTAGAAATTTGTGTGTTGAAGGTTTTTTAAAGGTGGAATCGAAGCAGACTATTTCAAAAGGACGCCACTGTCTTGTGGGTGCTAGCATGAAAGAAGTCATTGCCTTGTGTGTCAAAACAAACCTGCAGGATATCATTGCTCAATCGAAGCTTGCATGCATATAGTCTTTATCCAATCGAAGCTTACATGCAGAAGGCCACTGTTTTATGGGTTCTAGCATGAAGGGAAGCCATTGCCTTGTGAATTAAAGGCAAGCACGGAGGAAGCCATTTCCTTATGGGTCGAAAGCAAGCACAGACGAGGCACCTACCTTGTGGATCAAAGCAGACACGAAGGAAGTACTTGCCTTGTGAATTGAAGGAAAACATGAAGGAAGTACTTGCCTTGTGAATCTAAGCTTGCATGCAGGAGGTCACTGCTTTGAATCGAAGTAAGCCAGTTTCAAAGGGATACACTGCCCAGTCGAAGCTTGTGGACCAAAGCTTGCTCGAAGAGGACCCAATGCCCAATCGAAGCTTGTGGACCAAAGCTTGATCGAAGGGGACCAAATGCCCAATCGAAGCTTGTGGACCAAAGCTTGATTGAAGGGGACCAAATACCCAATCGAAGCTTATGAATCAAAGCAAACTTGCTCTTCTTTGATTTGATGCTTGAGAGACCAATATGATCCATGGAAACTTGTGCAGTCTTGATCCAGTAGAAATTTTGTGAGAAAAAACTTTGAGAAATGAGAGGGCAAATTTTAGGGTACAACACGGATGAATCATATATTAGAAATGAGCATAATGAGGGAATTTGGATCAATCCATTCGTCCAAGTTGTTAAGAGTCAAGTAATTCATATTCCAACTAAGAAAAGAAAGAGATGTTAATGAAAAACGTACTAGTAAAATGTTATATGTTCTGGTATTCAATAAAATTGTTATATTGTGTTTATGTTTTTATATTGTGTTTATGGTTTTATATTGTGTTTTTGTTTTTATACTATGTTTATTCATTCAATGCTACTTGAATTTTATATGGTGTTTATGTTTTTCTTTAATTTTACAGGTCAAATGGCTAGTAATGAGGAAAAATCACATCCCGCTTCTAATAATGATGGAAATGAATCAGCTCGTTATATGGATAATGATATTAGACGAGGAATAACAACTATGAAGTTAATCATTCGTGCAAGAGATAAAGGTATCAAATTTGGCGTACATTGGAATGAAGACAAACAACTAAATGGGCCTAATAGTTTAATGTTGACAAGTTACATTGGTTCCCTTGTGAGGAGATAAGTTCCAATCACTTGTGATGATTGGAGAAAGCGTGAGTTAAAACCCGTTAAAGAAAAAAATATGAAGTGATATACAGGTGTCATATGTGATGTCATTTGTTTTTGTTGATGATTATGTCATTAAATTACTAACGCACTCTATGTATGTTTTTTTGTAGAGGTCTTTTAACATTGATAATGATCGAAAAACATATTGTCTTCAATTGGCCGGAAAAAGACTAAGGGAGTTTCGATCTTTTTTGAAAAACAAGTTTCTTAAGGATGCCGATAACAATTTTATTGATGCAGAACGTCCAAAGGAGTATGCAGTCTTGATTTCTCCTGAAGAATTGGAAACCTTTAAAGACAAACAAAGAACCTCAGATTTGCAGGATGTGAGTGTCGTGAACCAACGAGCATCAAGTCCTCCATATCCATACAGAAAAGGGCGTATGGGATATGCACGCTTACAATAAAGATTGGTTAGTATATAAATGCTATGATATACTTGTTCATTATGTGTTATAATTGATTTTATTATTTATCTTAATGTGTAGCTAGAAGAGGAGAAAAGTCAAGAAACATCTCTTCCAGAACATGTTATGTGGAAGGCTTCCCTGATGGGTAAGGATGGAGTTGTTAAGGAAGATGTGCTTCAAATTTTATGAGCAATGTGTAAGTATATCAATACTCCTTTAATTAAATCAAAAGTTTACCAACATAAATAATTTATGAGTTTTAATCACCACTAATTTATTTCGATATGCATATGAATTTCAGGAGAATCTATCTCAATATTTAACTCAAGCTGAAGACCATGATTGCAGGAGCATACTTAGTCGAGTATTAAATGTTCCTGAGTATACTGGTCGTGTGAGGGGTAAGGGATTCAGAGTGACTCAAACATCTTTGGGTAACCATCAAAGAGGAAAGGTCATAGCAATAAAGAAGTGGTGGAAGAGTTAGAAAAATCAAAAGCTAAAGTTCGTGATTTGGAAAAGGATAAAGAAAGACATCAGTCAGAAAGGCAAGGTTCAGGGTTCAAGGATACTAGTGACAAAGATAGTATTAATTGTGATTTCCAACAAAAAATTCCCGGGGTAATATATATTATTATGAATTAGCACAAATTTTTAATTGACACATATACACATTAATAATTTTATATTTATTATTGGTTTAGGGTATTTCCCCTTGTCAGTTCTATTTATTGTCATCGACTTATCACATGGTTGGCAAGGGAAAGTGCATAACACTTTGGGAGAAGTACTTCACCATAAACCGCTCCCTGCTGGATTTTTAAAATTATAAATTGATATTGCTTTAGAGAGGGATGCACCATTACCTTTACCTGACGATATTCCAGATGCAACATTGGTGGGAGACGCAACAGGATCGTATGTTGCATGGACGTCAAACCTCATTTGCATAGATGATGAGGTATGTTGAAAACCATTATGAACCTTTGAGTATTCAAATTTTTTACGAGCATTTAACGTACATTTTTTTCATGATAATGTTAGATTCCTACAAAATCCAAATCAAAAGATAAGGGAATTACGCGGCAAACCGAGCCAGTTGCATCTAAAAAAGAGGTAAATTGATATATATTATACATAAAAAAGTTAATTCAAGATCTTATACTTCATCTAACTTATATGCATTTGATCTTTAAATGCATGCTAAAGAGATGCAACAAGTCAATATGAGTAAGAAGCCTGAAATTGGCAACATGTCCACACAAAAAAAGGATGTTGCAAAGTCCGCGGCTAGAAAAAAGTCTACTTCTCGGTATAGGTCGTGCCTTCAGACATTAATGGGAATATCAGATTTGGTTGACGGGGGTGATCGTAATATATCAGATTTTGGTTTTTCCTATTACGAAACAATAAGTAAAGAGGATGTGGATCAAGTTCTTAGACATTGGGAATTAGGCCACAATGTTATCAATACATACATTAGTTATACTCTGATCAACTTTATTTAATTAATTGATCAATTTATCTACTCATTTCACTTAATGGTCTTAATGTTAATGATATTTTTATTTAAGTTTCATGCATGTCAACTTGATGCGCCCGCATCAATTGGACCAAAGATTATGTTTCTTATCTCCAAACAATATCAACTCACTATTAATCAAACAAAGACCAGATGAAGTCAAAGAATAGTTTATCCGTACATTTATGGCCAACAAAGATATATAAAAATTATTTTTTTCCCATTTAATACTGGCAATGGGTAAGATTTTTATTCAAACTTCATCTATTATAATTTTTCGGATTTTGACATTGTATATAAAGTTTCCATCTAACCTTTGTTAATCTTACAGTGGACACTGGCTATTGGTTGCGATTAATCAAATAAGAGAAATTGTATATTATTTAGATTCGTTAGAAGGTGATTGAACAAAATACCCAAATATGAAGGAGATGGTTGATACATAAGTAAGATTGTTCTAAATCTTAGTTTGTATACTTATTTATTTATTTATTTATGTGAGATTGTTCTAAATATTCATTTATATTTTGTTAGAGTTATACAAATTTTTCTATCATAAAGAGATACCCAAGTACAAAAGAGTAAAGCAAACAACATTACATGGATCAGAGTGCATGTATATTTTCACAATTTTGATTATATTAGTGATGCTACTTGATAAAACAAGTTAAACTATATATCCTGATATATATTCGTATTTTTTCCATGTGTAAAGTCCTCTTCAGCATAATGGTATAGATTGCGGTTATTTCATGTTGAGGTTTATGAAAGAAATTATTCTTTTGAATCAAATAGAGATTCCAACCATGGTATGGGTTTCTAACTTATGATTTATTTTAATATATTTAACACATTTCATCTAATTAATTAGTTTTAACTAAATCATATTATATTATATTATGTAGTACTTTAATGAATACAAGTCTTCTACTTACTCGAAAGATTAATTGGACGAAATTAAGGAGGATTGGTGTCAATACATTATTGAGATGAGAATTTTATAAGGTATTGTGACACTTTCATTGATGGGAATTTTGAGTATATATAAGTTTGAGTTTTGATGAGATACTATGTCGTCATTAGTATGGTAAATTGTGTTGTAATGTTATCGTTGTTATGTGGAAGGTTAGTTAGGTTGATATTGGATTTAAATTCAAATAAAGATTTGTTTGTATCATGGTATAAATCGGGGAATTTTTAATGGTGGGTTATAACGGATTCTTGATTTATTTTTGTTACATTGATTTATGTTAAATTATAAAATTTATAAGATTTAAGTGTTATATAGATTGGTTCTGATATGCGTTTTTTGGTTTTATTTCAGGTAGGTGCATATGTAGAAGATATAGAGATAACAAGTTCATTTAGGATTCTTCATTGTTGTTGTTTGTAGAGAAGATAGTAGAGAAGATAACAATTCTAGAAGATAGTAATATGTACATTTGGTGCATACTTATTGGATTATAAAGCTGTATATATAAATATATAAATTTATGTATATATAAATTATTGAATTCTTCAAGTTGTGTCCCATTTATGTATATATAAATTATTGGATTAAAGTTGTATATATAAATATGTGAATTTGGTGCATTGAAGTTGCAAATTTATGAAATCTGGTACAAATTTGAAAGACATCGCTTCAATTTTAAGTGATTATTTGTACAGGTCACTTAAAATATAAGCTGAATATATTAAAAAATATGTGAATATTAGACAGCGCTTTAAACAAAAAAGTGTTGCCTATATTGGAGAATAGAAAGCACTTTTAAAGGAAGCGTTGCCTAAAGAGGTGCATACAAAAACGCTTGTGAAGTGCAAAGCACTGCCTAAAGGGGACTTTAGAAAACTCTTTTAAAGAAAGCGCTTCCTAAAACATAAAAAAAAAGTGAACAAAAAAACACATTACACAACGTTTTTAAAAGCGCTGTCTAAAGTGAAAGCGCTGCTATAGTAACACTTTAGAAAGCGCTTCTAATGTAAAAAGCGCTGCCTATAGGGGACTTTAGAAAGCGCTTACTAAATAAAACGTTGTCTAAAGGCTACATTAAGCAACACTTTCACATAGATAAAAAGTGTTGTCTTTACTTACAACAGTGCAGGAATAGGAAGCGTTTTTAAGAGTTGTCTATGGCAAAAAAAATCGTTGATTATTCCCTTATATAGCGTAGTGCATACTTAAGTCTTACCCAAAGAATCTAATGTTACGACTTTTCACTTTTACTCTTCAATTTCGATTCAATGTCATCTCCTAATATTGTGGTCATAAGTCCAACACCAGATGTGTCAATGTGTCTGATAGTGATTTCTGAAAGCCAAGTAATCATGTCCATCCCCAACCTAACAACCCAAATACTTTTCAACACAAGTAACCTTCACATATTACCACATGTCTCATGCTAACACCTGATGAACTATCGTATTCCACAAAGTCTTTGTCCCCATCTTTTCATAGTTCTTCAAGTCATATCTCACCTTCACTCCGAGAAAATGGTCATCCTATGCTAACAAGAGCTAATATTGGATGTGGAACCTTGTTTTGCAGGTAACGTGACATCTACTTTTGATGATGACAACGACCATGATGACAACTATGATAAGTCAAGCATGAACGACTAAGTGGTTAAATATGAAAATCTAAGTATTATAGTTTAATAAACTTGACTATCCAAATCGGGAAAATTCAATGGAAATAATCTAAATGCTCATACCAAGAGATCTCAAGCAGTGTCAACATAAAGAGAAACACATGGAAAAAACTTGTAGAATAAGAGTAATCTCCTAATTTAGCAAGTGAGGGATCATATGTAAAGTAAAATGGATTTTTCCATAAAAGCAATAGGCTAAAACACACACACACACACATACACTAAAACCTTTTTCAAAATGATTTACCAAAAGAAAATACTTTTAAAAACATATGGAAGTTGTATCAAATGAATTAGGTGTAGTCAAATAAGCCATGAGCAAAATTTTGATTTTTCTAGTAGATTAGAACATATGCTCAATCAATTAGAAATGAAAAAACTTAAGTCCTAAGCTAGTTTGAATGCACCTTCATTATGTTTACCAGCTAGATATCTTAACTTTCCATTTTGAGAACTTACAAGCGTATATTTGCATCATCTAATCGATTAGGAACTTGGTCTAATAAATTAGCTAAAGGTAAAATGCGTAAATGCAAATTCATTTTTGATCCAACCTCTTGCCTATAAATAGAGGTCTCATTTTTCATTTCAAAGAATCTAAAATCGTGTTTTGACACTTTCATCTATCTCTCTCTCTCTCTCTCTCTAATGCTTTATTAAACTTTTTCTCACTAAATGTTTTAGCCAAATGCCTTTGTGAGAAAAGTTCCTTTGTGGGTGAGGATATATTTATAATTATGGAAAGGCTTGAATTGTAAAATTCACCAAGAGAATATTTTTTATACACCTTGGTTGGATACTGTCCATTTAGGGATTTATTTGGGTTATAAGTCCATCCTATAAAAAGCTTATATTTGAGGATTGTGTGATCAGTCCTTGGTTTTGTTGAAGATTAGCCAGTGTTAAAATATTCATGGGTACTTGGTCGGCCAGGTTAAAACCAAGATAGGTTGAAGCTCAACCTAATATTAAAATCTTCGTAGGTTTGAGAACATCCCTACTAAAATCTCACGGGTTTTTGGTTAGCTCAGTTAAAACCAAAGTATTGAGCTTAGATTTTTTAGAACTTGAAGACTAACTCCTCCAAGGTTTGTATTCGTGGAAAGAAGACTAATAACTTTAATCCACTATTTGGAAGGAAGATTTATTCTTTCTCTCTCAACAATATATTAAGAAAAGACGCAAACGCCCACATCCATCATCTTGTATTATTTGGTTGAAGACCTATCATCATTTTCTTGTATAAGGGGGTTCGTGAGTCTTTCCTACTAAAAGCTCTCAATTATTATTGGAACTCTCGAGATCAATTATTAGGGAGAGGAGTAAGTCCTTTTGATTTGAGGAAACATCTATAGTTATTGGTGTTCTTCTTCTTCCCTTAAACTCTTTAAATTTCACAATATATTTTTTGCTATTTTATTTTTACTGCCTAAGTTTTTCAAACTCTTTTTTAACATGAAAAAGTTTTCAAAACCAAGTTTTTCTAAACCACATAATTTAACCTCTCTTATGTGTGAAGTCCTAAGTCCAACATAGAAAATAAGATCTAAGGTGTTTCTTGTTCACATTGAGCCAACTACAATTAAATAAGCATTGTCTCGACCTGAGTGGGTTAAGGCCATGAAGTCTGAATATGAAACACTCTTGAAGAATGGTACATAAAATCTCACTACTCTTCATCCTCATACAAATTCCATAGGGTACAAATGTCCATTCAAAGTAAAAGAGAATCTTAATGGGAGTGTAAATAAATACAAGGCGCAATTGGTTGCTAAGGGATTTCATCCACATCATGGTTTTGACTTCCATTAAACCTTCTGACCACTAGTAAATCCAACAACCATACATGTTATCCGGACTTTAGTTATCACATATAAGTGGGAGATATAACAAATTAATATCAATAACACGTTTCTTAATGGAGAAATTCACAGCATTCAGGCTTCATTGGCTCTAATCCACTATTAGTTTGCAAACACAACAAAATAATCTATGGCCTAAAACAGGCTCTACGTGTGTAGTATGAGAAGTTACACCAATCATTAATTTAATTTGGTTTTGTCTCAAGCCGATGTGATGATTCCCTATTTTCTTAAAACCATCACAATATCACACTCTATGCACCTATCTATGTAGATGACATCCTACTAACAAGTTCATCTCTAAAGATGATTCACGATTTAATCAACAAACTTAATATCAAGTTTGCATTAAAGAAGCTGGTCATTCCTTAATACTTCCTTGGTATTGAGGTGTATCATCAAACAAACGGCTTCATGCTTCTTACGCGAACCAAGTATATTCAAGACCTGCTGTGATACGGTGGGAGAACTGACTTGAAGGTTTTGCGTTTGTATTCGCACTTGTTCGGTTTAGCAAGAGTCGCCACCGACTTTTTATTTTATTCTAAGGAAAGGTTAAAAAGCACAGGAAAAACCTTTTGAGATGTTTCGTGGGTTCGGGGGGTAGATTATGAAAAGGGAAGGTATTAGCACCCTTTTCATCCATGGTTATCCATGGGCTCTTAGTTACTTGGTTTTAGATCACTTGTCTTTGATTTTCAATTGCTTGAAATGGTGTGTGTGTGTGTGTGTGTGTGTGTTTTGAAAATGTTTTGAAAGAGATGCCTTGTCTTAGGCAACCAATGTAATGACTCGTGTTTGAGTGTTTTACAAAGGTGTGTATCTTTTCGAAAAGATGTTTCAAATGTTTTTTGAAGGTTTGTTTTGAAAGTGTTTGTGGAGTGTGGTTTGAAAAGTAGGCAAGCGTTTTTGCAAGTTTGTTCAAGTAACTAAGAGTTGTCTACCCCTATTGTACTCAAAGGTTTTTCTTATGTTTTAACCCCTTTTAACAATTTTGTTCCATCATTGTATTTGGTGGACAATCTTGCGTTTAGGATGTTTAACGGGACAGGCGCGGGTCATCGTATGGACCATGAATGCAATGGTGCCAAGTGTCTTTGGCAATTTGCTTGAAGGGACTATGATCATTCCGTTTAGGCAACTTTCGAAAGCGTCATCGAGGGACTTATGATCATTTGAATTGTTTTGCCAAAGAAACTCGACGTGCAAGCATGGCCCATTTTGGAAGGCAACAAGCGGGATTACCCTAGGGGTGCAAGTGTGATTGTGTATTGATTTCATGCATTTATCTTTGTATTAGGTTATCTAGCGTTTGATTTTATGTACATGCAAACCCTAGGTCTAACCATGGTATATTTGAAAGCGGTAAATTGCGGGAATTTAAAATCTACGCTATTACAAATAAGTATCCGGGAGTGGGGGTACAAATTTACAAATGGGGATGAGACTTTAGGAGAGTAGTGTCCAAATAATTTACAACCAAATCGAATTGCGCAAATGTAATATGTAGTGTATAGCAATGTATAAGAATAGAATAATGTAAATGTGTCAATGTAAAGTAAATGCATTTGTGTATTGTAAATGTGTAAGTGTATGTATTTACAAGTGTGGAATGTGTATTTATTAAGTATTCCTAACTTAATGAGAAAGTTTAGTATTTTATTTATGTATTATTGTATTCTTGTATTTTTTGTTAGGTATGTACAAAGCAAAACAAGTTTTAATAAAATGATAGAAAAGGTGTTTTAAGTTCTATTTTTTATGTATTAAAATTAATGTATTTAATTAGTATTTTTATGTACAAAACTAAGGATTTAATCAAAGAAAAGAAAATGATTCTAAGGAATTAATGTTTTAGGTATTTACATATAAGAGTTCAGAAAAGAAATGTTTTAAGAAAAAAAAGAAAAAATTAATGTTTGTATATTTTCTAAAATGTAACAATTAATAATATTTTGTAAAAAAAGTGTTATTTTAATTAACAAAACAAAAGAAGTATTATATATTAGTTTAAACTAAAAAAGTAAAATGATAGGTAAAAGAAATGTTAATTTAAATTATAAAATAAAATGATAAAAAAGTTAGTTTATGTTAAAACAAAAGAAAATGGGCTAAGGGAGGTTTGGGCCCAATCAGAAACGCATCAGGCCAAGTCAAAAAGGGGGGGTGCATACCCAAAAAACAAATGGGCTCAGACATTGTAACGGGCAAGGCCCAAGCTTTGTGACAAGTTTTGTCTTAGGGTTTCTTTGGATTGGCATCATTTTGGATGAGTTAGGGTTTGGGAAACAAAGAGGCGCCTTCGTTGTTACTTCGTCTTCATCCTTGAGCTTTCTGAATGCCTCCAAGCCTGGCCACCGGCGCCATCATCCATCTCTCCTTCCTCCATAGTCGAGCACGGTGACCTTACGAAAAAGGTTTGGTTTTGACGCTTTGTACGTTTTTACATTTTTTGCATGCTTTCATTCGTTTTGGATTCTGATTTTAAGCTTTGTTATTGTTGTTTCTGTTGAGGTGTATGAAATGAAAGAAAAGAAGTTATACTACCTTTGTCTTCTGGAGATGGAGGAGAGATGGAGAAGGAGGCGCTTGGATGGCCGGAGGGAAGGATACACGTGATGCTGTGAACTTGCTCTTCCTGGTATTTTTGTTTCACTTCTTTAGGTTTAATGATGAACTTGAAAACCTGGCTTTAATGTCTTTTTCTCTTCTGCTATTTGCTCGAGTGCTTATTCTGAGTTGTGATATGAATATGCTTGCTTGCTTCTTCTGTATGCTCTCTTGATGAAAATGCTGATATCTGATGTGCTTACTATGAAATGCTTGCTATGAAATGCTTGCTAACCCTATGATGATTCCAATCTGAGGGTTTTGATCATTGGGTTGCCTTGAATGCTTGTCTTCTTGTTGGCTTCTGAGTTTCCTGTGATGTTGGTTATACTGAGTATGCTGAGATATTTGTTGATGTTGGTTATGGCCTTGTATGCTTGGATATTTGGTATGTTGATGTGCTGAGATATTTGTTGATGTTGCTTATGGCCTTGTATGCTTGCCCTGTGATGAGGCTTCCTCTGAGGGCCTTGGTTGCTTCAGTTAGGGGCTTGATAGTTTGTATTGTTTGAGGGCTTTTGAAATTACAGGCCTTGGCTTTAGCTTGAGGCTTGTTTTGATGTTTGTGTTCTTGAAAGGGGCTTGGCTTTTGACAGGTTGGGTTAGTTTTACTGGTTTAGGCTTGACAGTTCAGGCAGGTAAGGCTTGGACAGGTTAAGCTTGGCTTCTGCAGGCTTTGATGTTTTGAATGTTTCAGGCCATTGAGGTTTTTGGGCTCCTGTTTGTGTTGTATAGTTTTGATGCAGTCTAAGGCTTATGCAGGTTAGGCTTGTGTTTCAGGTTGATGGCCTTTTGGCTTTTATTTTAGAAATGCAGGTTCTTGAGCAGGATCCAAGCTTGAGGTCCTTGTGTTATTTTTGTTATGGGTTCTGTGTTTTGGAATAGGTTGGACGCAGGCCCTTTTGTGTGTTACAGTTTTTAGAACTTTTGGCTGAAGCTTGTGGTATCTTTTTGGTTTGTGATCTCTGCCTCCCCTCCTCTACTGTGTTGATAACAGTTTGTTTTATATATTTCTTTCTTCAAGCCTAAGCCCTGTAAGCCTGTACTTCTTTCACTCTCTCTCTCCTCTCTCTTGACAGTTTTTAAGCATTTAATATTGCTTATATTGTCCTTTACTGAAAAGGTAGCTGGCCTTAACATGATGACTTGACATGTTGCTTGCAATGCATATTTACTCTGCATACTTTATGTACTTCTTTGACACTTTTTATATCTCTTGGACAACTTTAGTAGCCTTTTGTATTTTGATGTCTTGATATCTTTTTGGACAGCTTTTTGGATATCTTGTGGAAAGTTTGAAATTGGAACTTTGTAGTTCTAGTTCAATTCAGTTTGCCTTTGGATTTTGTTTGGCATTTTATGAACCATGCAGCTTTTTGACCATTTCTCAATTGATTTGGTTCCTTTGGTTGAAAACTTGAAACTAGGCAGCATGTGTGACAATTTCGAATTTGTGCAATCATACTTTTGTGCATTTCATGTCTTTTTCTTTTGCAAGCATTTTTCATCCCTCTTTGTGAACCGGGAGAAATCTCGTGATTTGCAGAGAGGGCAAACTGATTCCGGCCAGTTGCCTTTAATGATGAATCTATTTTTTATCTGTCTGTCTTTTAATTTTATCTGCTTTGACTTTTTCTTTTCTTTGTTTTGCAGATAAACAATCAAATGGAGCAAAAGAGGAGGCATTGGATAGAAGATGAAGACTTAGGAATTAAGATGAAAGTTTATTTCAATTTTTAATCATTGTAACCATTATTATTATGAATACTTTGTAAATAAATATTGTATTCAAATAACAATTGTAACAAATAATTAAAGATGAATAAATAAGAATCCTTTTGATCAGTTAATTCTTCTTTCAATTCAATGTTCATTTAATTATTTGAATTTCTTAAATTAAAATAACTGGAAGTATCCAATTATTCTGACTTAGAAAAATAATTAATAAACACTGTGGTCTTATCATTGAATCAATAATAAACCTGACGCTCCAATCAAATAATGCACAGTTAATCAAACCAATATCCAGATATTTATCTTTTTACTGATCAAATCAGATACTGCAGATTCTCAATTTAAGTACCTCAGCCTTTATCTCATCTCAAATCAAATGCCTTAGCCTTTATTGATTAAATAAAACACTGCGAGCTCTTGATTCAAATGCCTCAATCCAAATCTCAGAGTAAACTGAAAAGAACTGTAAAATTAATTCTTTCTGCGCGCACAAACCCTAGTTCTTGATTAAATGTCAAAGAAACATCCGCCTGATCAAAACCTGAGCCAGCTCAACCAAACCCTAGCAATCTGCTTGAACTGCTTAAAAATCAATGAAAACCCTAATTTTGTCTGACTGATAAGAAAAGTCTGTTTGACTGATTCTTACGCCAATCTGAAAAATCAGGAAACGCCCGAGGCTGTGATTTCTTGTGGAACAAATACGAGGGCAAATTTTGGGGTACAACAGTTGCCCCTGTTCAATCTTCTTGAACCTGAAAAGTTAGATTGGCAAGTTTGCCGTTCGCGGCTTGAAGGTAAAAGGAGATTGGACACTAGAGTGCCCAAAAATTTGCACTCGGTAATGTGATGGTAGAGGGAATGGGCTTAAAGATGCCATTTGGTGATGGGCTTAGAGATGCCATCTGGAGATGTGACAGAACCTTGTCGGGGGATGGGCTTAGAGATGCCATCTGGAAATGGGCTTAAAGATGCCATTTGGAAGTGTAATGGATAGTTGTGGAGATGGGCTTATAGATGCCATCGGGAGGTGTGATGGAACTTTGTCGGGAATGGGCTTATAGATGCCATTTGGAATTGGGTGTCGATCGCGTAAGAGATTCCTTAGCGAGAATTTGCGTACTTGAGAAAGAAAGATGATTTCCTGGCTTGCTAGCGGTTGATCTTCAAACTCTTCATGCATATATGCCCTGGCTGGATACAGGTGTCGAATCTGGAAATTGTCGTCTACATATATGCCCTGGCTAGATACAGGAATCAAATCTTCAAACTCTTCAGATATGCCCTGGCTAGATACAGGAATCGAATCTGGAATTAGTCGTCAACAGATATGCCCTGGCTGGATACAGGAATTGAATCTTCAAACTCTTCAGATATGCCCTAGCTAGATACAGGAATCGAATCTGGAATTAGTCGTCAACAGATATGCCATGGCTGGATACAGGAATCGAATCTTCAAACTCTTCAGATATGCCCTGGCTAGATACAGGAATCGAATCTGGAATTAGTCGTCAACAGATATGCCCTGGCTGGATATAGGAATCGAATCTTCAAACTCTTCAGATATGCCCTGGCTAGATACAGGAATCGAATCTAGAATTAGTCGTCAACAGATATGCCCTGGCTGGATACAGGAATCGAATCTTCAAACTCTTTAGATATGCCCTGGCTAGATACAGGAATCGAATCTGGAATTAGTCGTCAACAGATATGCCCTGGCTGGATACAGGAATCGAATCTTCAAACTCTTCAGATATGCCCTGGCTAGATACAGGAATCGAATCTAGAATTAGTCGTCAACAGATATGCCCTGGCTGGATACAGGAATCGAATCTTCAAACTCTTCAGATATGCCCTGGCTAGATACAGGAATCGAATCTGGAATTAGTGGTCAACAGATATGCCCTGGCTGGATACAGGTATCGAATCTGGAATTTGTTGTCTATAGATATGCCCTGGCTGGATACAGGTATCGAATCTGGAATTTGCAAAAGGTTGGTAGAGATAGCTTTCCTGGATGAATACAGGTGTAAACCTCTGACCTGAGAATGAAAGATAATTTCCTGGCCTGTTACAGGGGTTGATCTTTAAACTCTTCATGCAGATATGCCCTGGCTAGATACAGGAATCGAATCTACAATCACTCACTCACAGATATGCCCTGGCTAGATACAGGAATCGAATCTGGAATTTGTGATAGTTATTCTGTTGGTGGTTGTAATTTCCAGCGGGTGATGAAGGAAACTTCGGACACTTTTGACATTCGAATGCCCCAAGTAATGATGAAGGAGTCTTGAATCAGATTACTCTGCAAATTGAGAGATTTCTTGAAATCTTGACTGGACTGCCCCAGGTTAAATGAACTTTGAAAGGTCTGTTGAAACCTCGACTGGACTGCCCCAGGCGTGCTGGATGGTGACATGTCAAACCCCCTTGTTGATAGGAGATTTGTTAATGGAAGTGTCATCCTTTTGAAGTGACTTTGTTCACTGAGAGAGTTTTCGTTCCTCCGAACATTCGCCGCATGAATTTCTTCGCTGTCAAACAAATAGCCAAATGCGAACAGTGATATTCAAGCAATGCAAAGTTTATGTTTGTCTCGAAGTTTTGAAAAATGCGTTTTTTAGCAGAAAACTTTTCATAAGACAAAATCAACACAAGATTTTAGAGCAAAGCCTTACAGGAGTCAGGATACCTTTGGTAACAGTATGCTTTCGAAATAACCCAAGCTTCAATTAGGACTTTTGAAGGGTTGTAACGTGGCTAGGTTCATGGTTTAAGAAACAAATGATAAAGGCTCAAAGTATATTTGTACCCAACCGCTCTTCGTGATGTTCTTCAACCCTAAGCTCAGTTAATTGTGCGTCACACTCTATTTGAGTTTGGAACAACTTTTGGGTGATGGTTCACCAGTTGAATTGGGAGACAGTCGTCATCTCCTTTTTCTTTGCAACATTTTTCATGTTGTTGAGGATTTGTGATGACCTCTCTATTTTGATTTTGATTTGTTATCCCTAACTTTTGCCTGACTGTTTCTGTTTTCGAGATCATAGTCAGCGGGATGCCCCAGCTTTCTTAAGCCTCCTTTACAGTTTTGGCTTGGTGGGCTTTTCTCTTTTGAGAGATTGACTGCCTATGTGATAGGGAACCACCTTTGTCTTTTGATTCCAAAGGAATGCTTTTCTTTGACGTCGTTCGTTGTATTACGAACTGAGAGTTTGCGACTTCAATGCGCACCTTTTTTAGATTAAATGAGAGACTACCCTGCCCCAGGTTTATATCAAAGGTTTCAATTTGTTTAGAACAGAAAACTCCTACTTCTTTGGCTCGAAGGGGTTGACTAGGGATTATCTTCCTTATAACTCTGGTGTTTGGGAATTGAAAGAAATGCATGTACATCATCAGCAAGGTCTGTTCGAGAGCATACTGTATGAGATTATGGTATTGTTTCGTCATCCTCCCTCTAAAGGCTTGCAGCTTTTTATCAAGAGTTAAATATTATAAAGAAAGCATAAGAGTAGTGAAAACGAATGGATGAATTCAAGACAAACATATGCAATGCATTAATGAAACAGAGTTTGACATCAAAGGATAATTGTTCGAATGGAAAAAGAAATTACAACTTGAAAGTTAAATGAACAGAAGTCTCTCAGTTCGAGCTTCATCACTTCAAGTGGAGGTACCCTTAACGGAAGATCTTCACCTCGCCATCTGGCATGAATTTCAACACTCCATTGTCAATCAGATCCTGAGTTTTATTTTTCAAGGCCCAGCAGTCTTCGGTGTCATGTCCATGACCATAGGAGTGGTAGGCACACCTCCTATTGGGATGATAGGTAGGAGCAGAAGTATTGGGGTTCGGATGAGGAACCCTCAATGTAACTAGCCCTGCCTTTAACAAGTGTTGCAACACCTGAGCTAACGACATGCCAAACCTTGTAAACTGTCTTCTAGGTGCAACCTTCTTAAGCTGATTCTTTTGGGTTTGCGACCCCGAAGCAAGTTGAGGAGCTTTTCCCTTGCCTTCTTGTCTCAAAGGGGGTCGAATGATGACTTGATCTTCAACCTCAAATGTTTGGCCCACTTGATCGTCCTGAAGTAGCTTGTTGACGAGAACCCTGAGCTCTTCTTATCCTTGCGCCAAATTTTGGATAAGAGCCATCTGGCTCGCCAATTGATCCTTTAGTATGGCTACCTCAAATTGTGGCCCCAACCAATCGTCCGTGTCGTCCTTAGGAAGTCCCATGATCATATCCTTGATTAGGACCGCCTTGACCTCTTCTAGTCCCTTGGATAGGTTCAAGAACATCTCTTGAAGTTGAGCGTTTTGAGCCTGGAGGTCCTTGATAGTCTGCTCTAGAGCCATCTCTACTGAAATAAACAGTAGGAGAGTAAGGAAATCTGAAAAGGAAAGATTGTTATGATGCAATGCATGATACGTGGATGCATGCTTTCCAAGATCTCTTGGGGTAAACACAAGAGAATGTTAGAGGTTGAACTTTGATCTTTGATTGGAGAACTTTGCAACGGTGGATGTCTTTCCACGAGAATCAAGCTCACCATGTCGAGTGGGTAATAGCCCCTGATTCAAGTTGTTGCACTTGATCTTTGATTGGAGAACTTTGTATCAGTGGATGTCTTTCAACGAGAATCAAGCTCACCATGTCAAGTGGATCATAGCCCCTAATTCAAGCGGTTTTACTTGATCTTGGATTGGCACTTGTTTAGAGGAGAAACCTCTTGCCCTTTGGTAGACGTCTGGTTCAACGTAACCCTGCATCAAAAGAACCCTCGAGATCCTTGAAATGGTTATTGAAAATGCTATGGTATGATGTTATGATGTTATGTACATGTATGCAAAAGGAAATGAGTGTATATACAGGTAAACATATTCACACAAATCAAACAAGTCCTTAGGTTTAGGCTTGCATGGGGTTGTAGGTAAGTACCCTCTTGAAGTTAGTTGGCTCATCCTGTCCTAGAAATAGAAACCGGGTTCTAAGGAGCTCAATATCATTGGATTGTTTTCTGTGTTCATTGTTTTGGTTTAGCCACTTAACTGGCGACCAAAATATTCCAAGAAATCAACCCTCAATGAGTGTAGTATCGAGTATCTACCAACTTCGGACTGCACCAAAGTCGGTCATCTCACTACCCCTAAAAAGGCTAGGATGGTCAATTAAGGTTCTAAGAGTTCGTTAGTGCTTCACGACATCACTCAGCGGCCCCGTACTCTCCTTGACTGAACTCAAGGGTTACCGGTACTCACAAATATGTCACACTAACATAGCTTACTGCTTCAACCATGTCGGTATACCCCGCACAGTTCCCTCACAGTTTTATTGCTATTTACCTAAAAAGGTGCCCCAAATCCGGGTGTAGGATTTACAACAAACCCAAACAAGGAACCAAAAAAGTAAAGCAATCAAGGCAATCAAAGCAAGAATGTAAAGGTGATCTAAACCCTAAGGTAACCCCACTTTCAGAGTAACTCCCCAGCAGAGTCGCCAGTTCTGTGATACGGTGGGAGAACTGACTTGAAGGTTTTGCGTTTGTATTCGCACTTGTTCGGTTTAGCAAGAGTCGCCACCGACTTTTTATTTTATCCTAAGGAAAGGTTAAAAAGCACAGGAAAAACCTTTTGAGATGTTTCGTGGGTTCGGGGGGTAGATTATGAAAAGGGAAGGTATTAGCACCCTTTTCATCCATGGTTATCCATGGGCTCTTAGTCACTTGGTTTTAGATCACTTGCCTTTGATTTTCAATTGCTTGAAATGGTGTGTGTGTGTGTGTGTGTGTTTTGAAAATGTTTTGAAAGAGATGTCTTGTCTTAGGCAACCAATGTAATGACTCGTGTTTGAGTGTTTTACAAAGGTGTGTATCTTTTCGAAAAGATGTTTCAAATGTTTTTTGAAGGTTTGTTTTGAAAGTGTTTATGGAGTGTGGTTTGAAAAGTAGGCAAGTGTTTTTGCAAGTTTGTTCAAGTAACTAAGAGTTGTCTACCCCTATTGTACTCAAAGGTTTTTCTTATGTTTTAACCCCTTTTAACAATTTTGTTCCATCATTGTATTTGGTGGACAATCTTGCGTTTAGGATGTTTAACGGGACAGGCGCGGGTCATCGTATGGACCATGAATGCAATGGTGCCAAGTGTCTTTGGCAATTTGCTTGAAGGGACTATGATCATTCCGTTTAGGCAACTTTCGAAAGCGTCATCGAGGGACTTATGATCATTTGAATTGTTTTTCCAAAGAAACTCGACGTGCAAGCATGGCCCATTTTGGAAGGCAACAAGCGGGATTACCCTAGGGGTGCAAGTGTGATTGTGTATTGATTTCATGCATTTGTCTTTGTATTAGGTTATCTAGCGTTTGATTTTATGTACATGCAAACCCTAGGTCTAACCATGGTATATTTGAAAGCGGTAAATTGCGGGAATTTAAAATCTACGCTATTACAAATAAGTTTCTGGGAGTGGGGGTACAAATTTACAAATGGGGATGAGACTTTAGGAGAGTAGTGTCCAAATAATTTACAACCAAATCGAATTACGCAAATGTAATATGTAGTGTATAGCAATGTATAAGAATAGAATAATGTAAATGTGTCAATGTAAAGTAAATGCATTTGTGTATTGCAAATGTGTAAGTGTATGTATTTAAAAGTGTGGAATGTGTATTTATTAAGTATTGCTAACTTAATGAGAAAGTTGAGTATTTTATTTATGTATTATTGTATTCTTGTATTTTTTGTTAGGTATGTACAAAGCAAAACAAGTTTTAATAAAATAATAGAAAAGGTGTTTTAAGTTCTATTTTTTATGTATTAAAATTAATGTATTTAATTAGTATTTTTATGTACAAAACTAAGGATTTAATCAAAGAAAAGAAAATGATTCTAAGGAATTAATGTTTTAGGTATTTACATATAAGAGTTCAAAAAAGAAATGTTTTAAGAAAAAAAAGAAAAAATTAATGTTTGTATATTTTCTAAAATGTAACAATTAATAATATTTTGTAAAAAAAGTGTTATTTTAATTAACAAAACAAAAGAAGTATTATATATTAGTTTAAACTAAAAAAGTAAAATGATAGGTAAAAGAAATGTTAATTTAAATTATAAAATAAAATGATAAAAAAGTTAGTTTATGTTAAAACAAAAGAAAATGGGCTAAGGGAGGTTTGGGCCCAATCAGAAACGCATCAGGCCAAGTCAAAAAGGGGGGGTGCATACCCAAAAAACAAATGGGCCCAGGCATTGTAACGGGCAAGGCCCAAGCTTTGTGACAAGTTTTGTCTTAGGGTTTCTTTGGATTGGCATCATTTTGGATGAGTTAGGGTTTGGGAAACACAGAGGCGTCGTCGTCGTTACTTTGTCTTCATCCTTGAGCTTTCTGAATGCCTCCAAGCCTGGCCACCGGCGCCATCATCCATCTCTCCTTCCTCCATAGTCGAGCACGGTGACCTTACGAAAAAGGTTTGGTTTTGACGCTTTGTACGTTTTTACATTTTTTGCATGCTTTCATTCGTTTTGGATTCTGATTTTAAGCTTTGTTATTGTTGTTTCTGTTGAGGTGTATGAAATGAAAGAAAAGAAGTTATACTACCTTTATCTTCTGGAGATGGAGGAGAGATGGAGAAGGAGGCGCTTGGATGGCCGGAGGGAAGGATACACGTGATGTTGTGAACTTGCTCTTCCTGGTATTTTTGTTTCACTTCTTTAGGTTTAATGATGAACTTGAAAACCTGGCTTTAATGTCTTTTTCTCTTCTGCTATTTGCTCGAGTGCTTATTCTGAGTTGTGATATGAATATGCTTGCTTGCTTCTTCTGTATGCTCTCTTGATGAAAATGCTGATATCTGATGTGCTTACTATGAAATGCTTGCTAACCCTATGATGATTCCAATCTGAGGGTTTTGATCGCTGGGTTGCCTTGAATGCTTGTCTTCTTGTTGGCTTCTGAGTTGCCTGTGATGTTGGTTATACTGAGTATGCTGAGATATTTGTTGATGTTGGTTATGGCCTTGTATGCTTGGATATTTGGTATGTTGATGTGCTGAGATATTTGTTGATGTTGGTTATGGCCTTGTATGCTTGCCCTGTGATGAGGCTTCCTCTGAGGGCCTTGGTTGCTTCAGTTAGGGGCTTGACAGTTTGTATTGTTTGAGGGCTTTTGAAATTACAGGCCTTGGCTTTAGCTTGAAGCTTGTTTTGATGTTTGTGTTCTTGAAAGGGGCTTGGCTTTTGACAGGTTGGGTTAGTTTTATTGGTTTAGGCTTGACAGTTCAGGCAGGTAAGGCTTGGACAGGTTAAGCTTGGCTTCTGCAGGCTTTGATGTTTTGAATGTTTCAGGCCATTGAGGTTTTTGGGCTCCTGTTTGTGTTGTATAGTTTTGATGCAGTCTAAGGCTTATGCAGGTTAGGCTTGTGTTTCAGGTTGATGGCCTTTTGGCTTTTATTTTGGAAATGCAGGTTCTTGAGCAGGATCCAAGCTTGAGTTCTTTGTGTTATTTTTGTTATGGGTTCTGTGTTTTGGAATAGGTTGGAGGCAGGCCCTTTTGTGTGTTACAGTTTTTAGAACTTTTGGCTGAAGCTTGTGGTATCTCTTTGGTTTGTGATCTCTGCCTCCCCTCCTCTACTGTGTTGATAACAGTTTGTTTTATATATTTCTTTCTTCAAGCCTAAGCCCTGTAAGCCTGTACTTCTTTCACTCTCTCTCCTCTCTCTTGACAGTTTTTAAGCATTTAATATTGCTTATATTGTCCTTTACAGAAAAGGTAGCTGGCCTTAACATGATGACTTGACATGTTGCTTGCAATGCATGTTTACTCTGCATACTTTATGTACTTCTTTGACACTTTTTATATCTCTTGGACAGCTTTAGTAGCCTTTTGTATTTTGATGTCTTGATATCTTTTTGGACAGCTTTTTGGATATCTTGTGGAAAGTTTGAAATTGGAACTTTGTAGTTCTAGTTCAATTCAGTTTGCCTTTGGATTTTGTTTGGCATTTTATGAACCATGCAGCTTTTTGACCATTTTTCAATTGATTTGGTTCCTTTGGTTGAAAACTTGAAACTAGGCAGCATGTGTGACAATTTCGAATTTGTGCAATCATACTTTTGTGCATTTCATGTCTTTTTCTTTTGCAAGCATTTTTCATCCCTCTTTGTGAACCGGGAGAAATCTCGTGATTTGCAGAGAAGGCAAACTGATTCTGGCCAGTTGCCTTTAATGATGAATCTATTTTTTATCTGTCTGTCTTTTAATTTTATCTGCTTTGACTTTTTCTTTTCTTTGTTTTGCAGATAAACAATCAAATGGAGCAAAAGAGGAGGCATTGGATAGAAGATGAAGACTTAGGAATTAGGATGAAATTTTATTTCAATTTTTAATCATTGTAACCATTATTATTATGAATACTTTGTAAATAAATATTGTATTCAAATAACAATTGTAACAAATAATTAAAGATGAATAAATAAGAATCCTTTTGATCAGTTAATTCTTCTTTCAATTCAATGTTCATTTAATTATTTGAATTTCTTAAATTAAAATAACTGGAAGTATCCAATTATTCTGACTTAGAAAAATAATTAATAAACACTGTGGTCTTATCATTGAATCAATAATAAACCTGGCGCTCCAATCAAATAATGCACAGTTAATCAAACCAATATCCAGATATTTATCTTTTTACTGATCAAATCAGATACTGTAGATTCTCAATTTAAGTACCTCAACCTTTATCTCATCTCAAATCAAATGCCTTAGCCTTTACTGATTAAACAAAACACTGCGAGCTCTTGATTCAAATGCCTCAATCCAAATCTCAGAGTAAACTGAAAAGAATTGTAAAATTAATTCTTTCTGCACGCACAAACCCTAGTTCTTGATTAAATGTCAAAGAAACGTCCGCCTGATCAAAACCTGAGCCAACTCAACCAAACCCTAGCAATCTGCCTGAACTGCTTAAAAATCAATGAAAACCCTAATTTTGTCTGACTGATAAGAAAAGTCTGTTTGACTGATTCTTACGCCAATCTGCAAAATCAGGAAACGCCCGAGGCTGTGATTTCTTGTGGAAAAAATACGAGGGCAAATTTTGGGGTACAACACCTGCTATCTAAAGTAAATATGTATGAAACTAAGGGAGTACACACACATATGGTCAGTAGTTGCAAACTGGGCAAACATGACACTTATGTCTTACCAGATCCACTTATATATCGATCAAGAGTTAGAGCCTTGCAATATGTCACGCTTACTCGATCGAAATCACGTGTTGTGTAAATAAAACTTGTCAGTTTATAGCCAATCCTCTAGAGACTCATTGGTGTGCGGTCAAGTGCACTTTGTGTTACTTAAGTAACACGACAACTTATGGCTTAATGCTTGCTCAAACTAATTTAGATCACAAGTTCTCCCTTCGTGCATATAATAATTCTGAATGGGCTAGTGACCATGATGACAGTAGGTCTACCTCAAGATCCTGAGTGTAATTTGGTCCCAATCTTGTGTCATGGAGCTCAATGAAACAAGCCCTAGTTACAAGATCAAGCACGAAAGTAGAATACCAGGCATTAGCACATACACTTCAAAATTGTTATGGTTGGAACTACTTCTTGCTGAGTTACATATTGTTTACTTAGCTTCCACACTACTATGTGATAATTTTAGTGTAGTAATTATGTCCCATAATCCGATTCTACATGCAAGAACAGAGCATATCAAATTCGACATTTATTTTGTTCGAGAAAAGATGGTGGCGAAGCGCTTACAAATTTAACATATTCTAGCTCATGCTTAAATTACGAATTTGTTAACAAAACCGCTCTCCACTGTTTTACTTACAAAATTCATAAACAAACTCAAGGTGTATTCACTCAATTAACGATGAATTTGTGAGGGAGTATTGGACAAGATTGCAAATGAGTTAGTTAAAGTAGTTAAAAAATAGTTAATATAATTAGGAAGTTAGTTAGGGTGTTGTAACTAACTTCTGCATGAGTTAAATCTATCAAATTGACACTATTAATATAAGTATGAGATCACATTCACTATGTAATACTACATTCGTCCTTAAATATAAGACTTCATAAACTAAATTACGCTAATTAAGAAATTTATTTAGAGTATTAAATTTATTTACTATTTGTATAATTTTATAAATTTATTCTTAGGAGAGAAATAATTGATGTTTATACAAGTGTATTTATTACTGATTACAGAAAAATATGTGACATAATTAGAGATATGTTTGGGAAAAAAATCATTAATGCACTTTGAAAGTTGAAGATAATCTTATAAAAAGGACAAGAAAAAAAAACTCAAGATAATCTTATAATTAGGGACGGAGGTATGGGTGTTCAGATCCAATCCGATCCAAAAAAAATCCAAAAACCGAACCGAAAAAACCGAAATAAAAAAAAAACGATTTTTTTTGGATGTATTTGGATCACCATGTAGCATAACCGACCGGTTCGGTTCGGTTTACGGTTGGCTTCATGAGAACCGAACCGGTCCAAACCGAACTGGTATTGCTTCCATTTACTTGCCATTTATTATTTAAAATAAATTAATATCGAATCATTTATAGCTATCCTCCCAAATTAATTATGTTAGCCAGCACTAATTTCTCTAGAGAATCTCAATCATTCATATAATTTTCCTATTCATATTCTAAATTATCTTAAAATTAAATACAATGAATGCTAGTCATTGTTGTAACCGCAAGAAATTCAATATCGCAAGCAAGAAATTCAATAATGCTAAATAGACATTCATCTCAATTAGTTTTCTGAATTATACTATCAGTAAGCAAGCTTCTTAATTTGTTTGATTTTATCTTTTTTGTACTTTGTAGTTTTGTTCGATCAGATTTTCTAAAGCTATTCAAATTTTTAGCCTTTTGTAAAGCTGTTCTAATTTGTGTTGTTGAAAGCTTATTTAAAATTAATTTACTTATGTTCTCAATTTTATAACAGTAGCTTACTAAAAATTATTTTCATTAATTTTCTTATGTGAAATCGTTTCATGTTGGTTACTTGGTTATAACAGTAACAAATTTTAGTTAGTTTTTCATAATTTCTTCAAGGTCTGTTCTTGTTAGTTTTTCATATTTTGTTTCATAATTTTTTCATAATATATTTTTATTAGATTTTTCTACAACTAGTTGTTTATACTTTGTTCTAATTTTAAGTTTGATATATTTTTACAGGAATGAGCCAAACTGGTCCTATTACTCAATCTGATATTGTTAACAACCTTATTCAGGTATCAAAAATTAATTTTAAGTAGAGATTTTTACCTTTAGAAATGTTGGTTACTGTTACAATGGTGTAATATTATAGTTGATGTTCAAAAATTTATTTTTTCATGTGTATTTTATAGGGTGAAACAACTGAAGCTCCACCTCCATTGGTACAAAGTAATGAAACAAACAATGATGAAGAAAATGCTAATAAGAAAAGAAAGATTGGAGAAGCTTCAAAATTGGTCACATCCAATGATTCTAATGTTGTAGTTGGAGATTCAGGTAACAGAAAACCTATTAAACCTAGATCTTGGACTTGGGAACATTTTACAAAAATAGAATCAAGAGCTAAGTGTAATTGGTGTGATGTAACATATGCTGCTGATTCACAAAGAAATGGCACTAGTAATTTGAAACACCATTTGTTGCATCAGTGTAAGAAGTTTCCAAAAGAGTCTCTTGATCCCACTCAACAGACACTTGTTCTTCAACAATTGAAAAAAGAAGATGGGAATGGATCTGGTAGTGTTCTCATTGGTGTTCATTTTGATACTGAGGCATGTAGAAAAGCTTTAGCTAGGATGATTATTGTTGATGAGTTGCCTTTTAAGTTTGTTGAGGGAGAGGGGTTTCTTCATTTTATGAGTGTTGTGCAACCTAAACTCTCAATTCCTAAAAGGATTACAATTGCTAGAGATTGTTGGGATTTATACACGAGTGAGAAACATAAGTTAAAAAGTGTGCTAAATAAATCAAATCAATGTGTTTGTCTTACAACTGATTGTTGGACATCTGTGCAAAATTTGAGTTATCTTTGTCTCACTGCACATTTCATTGATCATGATTGGAAAATCCATAAAAGGATTCTGAATTTTTGTCCAATTGTGAATCATAAAGGAGTAACCATCGGCAAAAAAATTGAAAAATATTTGGAGGAATGGCTAATAGGTAATGTTTTCACCATTACGGTTGATAATGCTAGTTCTAACGATGTTGCTATAACTTACTTGAAAAATACAATGAACGATTGGAATTATCATCCATTGAAAGGGGAACATATGCATGTTCGCTGTTGTGCACATATTATGAATCTTGTGGTCCAAGATGGACTAGAAGACTATCATTCTTCAATTAGTAAGATTAGGAATGTTGTTAGATATGTTCGTGCATCTCCGGGTCATATGGATAGGTTTAAAACTTGCATTAAAGAAGTTAGGTTACAAGAAAAATCAATTGTTCAGTTGGATGTTTCCACTAGGTGGAATTCCACATATATTATGCTCGAAAGTGCATTGAAGTTTCAAAAGGCATTTAAGAGATTGAGTGAGAAGTGTGCTGATTTTGTGCTGATGAAAGATGGTATTCCTAATAAAGAGGATTGGGATAATGCAAAATGCTTTGTTAATTTTTTGAAAATATTTTTTGATATCACAAAGAAGGTTTCAGGTAGTACTTTTGTGACCTCTTCTCAATATTTTAATGAACATATTAAGATATTGACTACATTAAACGGGTGGATAGAATTAAAAAGTTCTGACAACTTGCTTGGAATTATGGCTGAAAATATGAAAGTTAAGTATGATAAATATTGGGGTAAGGTTGAAAAAATGAATATGTTGATCTTTGTTGTTGTTGTGCTTGATCCTCGACATAAGATGCAGTTTGTTAGGTGGGGATTGAACAGGGCATATACAAATGATGTTGTTGTATCTTTGTACAAAAAAACAAAGGAGACATTAAATAAAATATTTGAGAGTTATAGGCTTTTCCTTGGTAACGGTCAAACTGAAAATCTTACACATTCCACTCAAGAAGTGGAATTGGTAGAACTTAAAGCACCAGAGGATGCATTTGCTTTAGAGGTTGAGATGGACATGAATCTTAATGAGAGCATGCGGAAAAATGAATTGGATTTGTATCTCATGGAGAATTTGGAGAAGAAAGGTCCTGGTTTTGATATCTTGAACTGGTGGAAGGTGAATTCTAACAAGTATCCTATTCTTGGTCAAATGGCTAGAGATATATTGGCCATGCCTGTGTCTACTGTAGCTTCAGAGTCCGCTTTCTCTATCGGAGGAAGAGTGCTTACTTGTTATAGAAGCTCTCTTACGCCAAAAACAGTTGAAGCTTTAATTTGTACACAAAATTGGTGTAAATCTTCCCCGGTGTCGGTGGATATTAAAGAGCTTGTGGATGAGTTAGAAAACTTGGAATTAGGTAATTTACTTATAACTTATATTATTTTTTGTTGAGCATTGTTAATCTTTTATATTGAGTAATATTTATCTTTATTTTTGTAGAACTTGCTCCAATCCCTCAATTGAATGAAGGTGTATCTGATATAGACTCTGATTAGCTGTTGATATCCGCATTCTAAAAGAATTGGGTAGAATTGTGAAGCTAGAGTGGAGCTATTGCAGGATAATTAGAAAATTTGTTATTTGACTATCAATTATGTTGCAGGCTCTGATTTTGAAACTATCAATTATGCTGTCATATATAAAGCAGATCTTCTCTCTATATATAATGCAGTTTGTCATATTATTATTATATATTCCTTGTGATGCAACTTTCGCATGTCCACTGTTATTGATATTTTTCTTGAAGTTTTATTATTATATTCGCTTTAATATAGCTTTAGAATCTTCATTTGTTCACTGTTTTATATATTTGTCATATATTTAATTTATAATACAAATCTCCATATAAGAACTAAGCATATCTCCATATATATTATATATTATAGTCATGTCTATTTCGTTGGGATAGATATTATACATATATTATAATGAAACTTTGCAATAATGACATCAAATAGCCATATGAACATAGCAATTAGATATTGTCTCAGTAGACGTTGGTGGCATAATTGTAACTGGTATTGAAATATATTCTTTTTAAATTTCTAAATAGTGTTGGTTTAAAAACCGAATAAAACCGATTCAACCGAACCGAAGTAAACCGTATAAATTGGATTGGATTGAATTGAATTTTTCTTGTTGTCATCCAAAAACCAAACCAAACTGTATGCTTTATATATTTTTGGATCGGATGATATTTTGTCTCAAAACCGATCCAAACCGGACCACGAACACCCCTAGACGGAGGTAGTAACACATGATAATAACAAAATACTCTCGCCGTCTCATAAAAAATGTCTTATTTACATTTTTTGTGTTAAAATAATTGTCTTTACTATTTTAATGAAATATTTATTATCATTTTTTAACTACTATACTTCTATTTATTAACTTTCACTTTATTCAACTATTCTATTAAATCTAATTAATAAAAATATTTTAATACATAATAATATTAATTTTATCATTAAAATTAATATATTCAAAAAAAAAAATTAATTGTGTATTACTCAAATAAAACATTTTTATGAGACCAAAGAAGTAATAAAAAACAAAACTTCAACGAAAATATGTTCCTAACAAATCTTCAGTTCTCTATCTCTCAAATGAATCATTATTCAAACTCTAACAAATTTAAAACCAGAAAATTTTAAAAGACCGATCAAACCAAATTCAATTTCAATTTTTTATCCAATTTTTAAAACATTCACCTAATTAAAAAAAGCCAGGTGTTAATTCGGATAGATGTATCATGTTAGTCACCATCAAAATGCAACATTATTGTATTTCCAATAATTGGTCTTGAAACTTCTAAACAAGCTTAGAGATACCTTTTTGATAAGCAAATGAAGGGATTATATAATAAACAAAAACATTAAAAAATAAATAATTACAATACACCTCACAAAAGGGAAAATCTTAACAGAACATTAGTTGAGGAGGAACTAAAGCGTAGACTTTTTGTCCTGTTTTTTCAGATCCACCAAATCCACCACCTCAAAAAGCATGAAACACGCATAAACATGTAATAACCAAAGACACACATAACACAAAGGTTCAACACTTTTCATAATTTTCTCAAAAAAAACACTGACACAAACGTTTGATTATATTACAAACTTTTTTCTATCCATTTTTGAACTTCGAAGCTTTCTTTTTCAAATCTCTTGGTTCAAAAGTCAAACCAAGTTGGATGTTCAACGGTGGAAATGGACCGACTACCGTGGAAGGAGGAAGAAGAAGCGGCGGTTGGCGGTGGAAAAAGTGGACCGCCGCAAAGACCGAATTTAAGTTTGCCGCCACGTACGGACGGGCTTTTCAGCGGCGGTTTTAGTCCCGGTCCTATGACTTTGCTCTCTAATATATTGACCGACGGTGATGACGGCAAGTCGTTCTCTCAGCTTCTCGCTGGTGCCATGGTGTCTCCGGTAGCCGCCACCTCTGACGCGCTTGATTCACCTGATTTCTTTTCACATCATCATCATCAGGTGAATAAACTATTTGTTTACGACTAAATATAAATGAATGCTTATGTCAGATATTGAATCCGACTTTTGAATTTGACATACAATCTCGATATGATATAGGTGTCCTTTGGATTGTCAAACCATCCGGCACCGGCACCGGCACAGGCACAGGCACATGTCTCTTTTCAAGGAGGACAATCTAACATAGATATGTATAACCAAGCTGAACATTCATTGTCTGTATCAGAACCCACCGATCACGCTCCTCTCGCGGAACAAAGGTTGCAGTCTTCTTCGTTGAATGTTGATAAGCCTGCTGATGACGGTTACAATTGGAGGAAGTATGGACAGAAACACGTGAAAGGTAGTGAGTTTCCTCGAAGTTATTATAAGTGCACACATCCTAACTGTCCTGTTAAGAAAAAGGTCGAGCGGTCGCTTCAAGGTCATGTGACTGCGATTATTTATAAAGGAGAGCACAATCATCAACCTCCGAATCCTAACAAGCAATCCAAAGACACTAATGCGAATGCCGATTCATCTTATCAACAGATGGATCCAGAATCGAGTCACGCAGCAGGTGAACATCTATATGGAACGAGTGATAGTGAGGAAGTAGGTGATCGTGAAACTGAAGTGGGAGAAAAAAGAGTTGAGCCTGATTCCAAAAGGAGGTGAGTTTTTGTCGAAAATCTTTCTGGTATATTTCAAAGTTGTTAATAGGATACAAATCCTAATTCGATTAACTATGTTTATACTCGATAATCATTTGCCTCTATGTTATTGTTGTAATTATGTAGAAATACAGAAGTTGCGGTCTCAGATCCAATAGTTTCTTCACATAGGACAGTCACGGAGCCTAGAATCATCGTGCAAACGACTAGTGAAGTTGATCTCTTAGATGATGGTTATAGATGGCGAAAATATGGACAGAAAGTTGTCAAAGGCAACCCTTATCCTAGGTGATACTGATTCTTCTCCACACTTTTTATTTCACCTATTGAACTATTCATGGATTATTCTATACTTTACTGCATAATGAATGCACTGATATGATATTGATACCCTTAACAATTTTATTGTCAAGGAAAATTTACTGATTCTTAGTTGTATAATGTTTAGGAGCTATTACAAATGTACAACACCGGGTTGCAACGTTCGCAAGCATGTAGAGAGGGCTTCGACAGATCCTAAAGCAGTCATAACGACATACGAAGGAAAACATAATCATGATGTTCCTTCAGCTAAGACCAATAGCCATACTTTTGCCAACAAAAATGCTTCACAGATAAAATCACAAAATACCATTCCTGAGCAGCCTAGTTTTGGCAACATTGGTAGAGTCGGTGGCAATGAGCAACAACCTGTTGCACGGCTAAGGCTGAAGGAAGAACGGATAACTTAAGAGTCTAGATTAAGGTTCGAAGAACTGGTAATCCGATAACTTATATCACAAGCGATCTTTATTTAGATGCTTTTGGATTTGTTTTCAGTCTTACGCCAAAGTTTTGATCAAGTCCTCATGAAAGAGTTAAAGGAGAACAAGTTTAAACAAAAAAAAAAAAAAAAGAGGTGGTGGAGATAATAGGGGTTTTGGATGATGCTGTATCATTTGTGCCTTGTGTATACATTGAAAGTATGTGTTTTTTTTTCTTGTTTAAATCCTAAAATGTAAGTTATGTTGTGTAACACAGTTATTCAAAATTTTATGATGTAATTTCTTGCCCAATGATATTTTTTTAAGGATGTCACAATTTTGGATCATATTATAAATTGCATTATATGAGCTCCTTCCTGAATCCAAATATGGTAATCAAGGTAGGTTCCAAAATGAACATGGGCACACGATTTATTTCCATATTATGAATATTATATACATATAGTACTGGCTAAAAATGTAAACACAGTTATTTGCTCAATATATATATAGTATCGGCTAAAAAGTACTATAATACGTGACAATCCATAATGACTAACGTTTGTTAGAGGTTTTAAGATATATTGCGGGAATAAGAGTTAGTTCACATAAAGGGCGAGACGCTATGTATACGTGGTTTTCTATATTAGAATGAGATTTCTTCCCAATTCCAATATTGAGGTAATAGAGGTCATGTGCCCATATCCTAGACCTTATGAGAATAGTAATTACTAGTGAGAAGATGTAGGAGTGGATGGTTAATCCACCTCTATTTTTACGGACGTGGTCAAATGACTTATTCTATATCGCTATGGAATGGGGACATGTCATTTCTCCATTTTCTTATATCGGGCGACTTGACGTGTTCAATAACAAGATGAGGCATATATAAACGGGTGCCCAAACTAGAAAATGGGTGATAGAAGAGATCCTGTAGACTCAATTAAAGTCCCTTGTCTCTACCTTGTCCCTTGCAAACCTTTTTCGAATATACTAATACATAGTTCCTAGAACACGAGGGTTTGTAAACGACAAAGTGTTTTAGCTTCTTTACCCCACAATGGTTCTTAAATGGAGCACTTTAACATGGCTCAAGATGGATTCTTCTAATGAGACTTTAAGCGAGTCTTTTAGGAAAGATTTAGTTGAGTCTCTCTAGCGAGACTTTGGTTGAGTCAATCCGACACGAATTTAGTTGAGTCCCTCCAGTGAGACTTTAGTTGAGTTCTCATAATGAGACTTTAGTTGAGTTCCTTATGCGATACTTTAGTTGAGTCTCTCAGGCGAGATGTTAGTTAAGTCCCTTCGGAGAGATTTTAGTTGAGTTTCTTCAAGTGAGACTTTAGTTGAGTCCCTCCAGGAAGATATTAGTTGAGTCCCTCCAGGCGATATTTTTGTTGAGACCTTGCGGCGAGACTTTAGTTGAGTTTCTCCAACAAGACTTTAGTTTAGTTTCTCCAACCGGACTTTAGTTAAGCCTCTGAGGCGAGACTTTAGTTAAGTCTTTTTAGGCAGGACTTTAGTTGAGTCTCTCATAAAAGACTTTATTTGTATTATAGAGATGACATTTATGTTATTCCTCTCTAAAATGACAAGGATCTCCTTGTGGAAATCCATCATTCATATTTTTACTTTTAAGTCAACAATGATCTTTTAATGGAAGTCCAATTAACATTCATATTTCCATTTTTAAGGCGGCAATAACATATTTACATTTTTAAAGCAATAAGGATATTCCAATGGAAGTCTAACATTCATGCATTGGTAAGTAGATCTCTCTTCTAACAATCAACTATAATAATATCTTAGATTGACTTAATTTCAAGTTTTGGGAATGAGTTTTCCATCTAACTCCTTGACCTTGTAGGCTCTATGAGATGATTTCTGGTAAATGTCACATGATCCTTCCCAGTTGGGTTACAACTTTCCATGTTGGACGGGCACGAAGATGCATCTCAACAGCGGGTCCCCCTCATGCATTTCACTTCAAACCACTTTGGAGTTAAATCTTTTGGCCAACCTTTTCTTGGCGGAAAATTCTTGAACGTGAGCCACAATTCTTGTTTTGTCGACTAGATCGACATCACATCTTAACCCTGCCTCATCCTCATCAACTTTAACATTCCTTTCACCTTGAACTTTGTAATAAGGTGGGAGAACTGACTTGGGTGTTTTGCGTTTTATCGCAAATATTATGGATAGCTAGAGACGCCACCGACTTTTCTTTTATCCTATAAGGGAAAGGGTGAAAATAATAGGAAAGACCTTTTGAGAATTTTCTTGAGTTCGGGTGGTAGGTTATGAAAAGGGAAAATATTAGCATCCTTTTCATCCGTAGTTATCTACGGGATCTTAATTGCTAGCTCACTTTTGAAATGCTTTTGTGAATGTGTTTGTCTGAAGATATTTTGAAAAGTGCCATCGTTGGGTAAACTTTGTAATAATTCTTGTCTCTGTAAGAATGTATAAAAGGTGTTGACTTTGAAAATAATTCAAGAAAGTGTTGGTATGTTAAAAGATGTGTGTTTTGAAATGTTTGTGAGCAAGCAATCACGAGCAATCTATCTATTTAAAAAGTCTTTGTTCTTCTCATCCTCCTTTAGATAGTGCTTGTCTACCATTGATTGATAGAGAGCCTTATCATTGGATGTGAAGGAACAGACGTGGGTCGTCGTACAGTTATAGAAGGCAACTTACGTGATATTTTAGCAATTATCGTAAGGGACTAAGATCATTTATCGAAGGAAACATTTGAAGGGTCGTCGAGGGACTATGATCTTTTGAGTTCGAGGGTCTTTGCTAAAACATCTCACATTCGAGGGACATGATTGTTTATATTCGAGGCAATAAGTGTGAGTTACCCTAGAGGTGTATGTGTGCGAAGTGTATTTGTTCAATTAATTGTCTTAAATTAGGATTGTCTATGATTAGTTTTAAAGTCTTGCCATACAAATCCTAATTACTAGCAATATTAAGGAAAGCGATAAATTGCGGAAATTAAAAGGCCTACGCTATTACAATACTTTAGGGGATGGGAATACAAATTTTCAAATGGAGATGACAAGTAAAACAAACCCTAATTACTATTACAAGGTTTTGACAGTTACATAAATTGCAATGCAAAATAATAAAATGTACAAAAATGTAAGGATAATAAAAGAGAAAAGAAAGTTAATTAATAAAAATTCTAATGTCTAAATTAATTTAATTAAGAAAAAATTAAATAGTTTAAGAAAATATTATCATTATTTTTGTCTATAAAGTAAATAAAATAAAGTGGGAGAATTTGATCTAATAATTTAAGAAATTATAATTTTTATATTTTTTGTTAAATAATAAAATAGATAAATAAAAGAAAAGATAATAAAATAAAAATAAAATATAAAATGTTGGATCTGAGTTAAAAGTAAAAAAGGGTAGTGAGAAAGTGTTTTTGTTTCAGGTCCAAAACAGTTTTTGTATAGTCAAAAAATAAACAAAAATAAAAAGAAGTGGGCTTGGTTGTTGGAAGAAAATAGGGGGGTGATGTTCAGCAGAAAAATAATCAGGCCCAACTAAAGGAGGCACAGGCGCGCTGTAAAACAAACAAAAAAAGAGACAAAATAATATGAAAAATCACAAAAGAGTACCATTGGGGCTCGAACCCAGGTCCCTATAGTGTCAAGCCTTACGCGCGCGCTCTCTACCACTGGGGTGGTTATATATCTGGTATTTAAAGCACAAACCAATAAATATATTATAAACCTTGTCCTGAACATGTCATCTTCATCTTCCTCGCGCCAGGATGTTCTTCAACATTTTTGATATCTGTAACTTCCTCATTTCTCAACCAAAATGGAAAATGTAAACATGAAAGTTGCTTGAAATTTAACAATGATTTCAACCATGTAAATAACTAAAGCTATGGATCAAAGATGAACACAAATTTCTGTTGGTACCAAATTTAACCTAACTTTTTTCAGAAAGTTCAAACTCAAAATTCTCCATGCCCAGGCAATATAAATGAAATCTAAAAGCATGGTTAGCTTCAGGGCAGTGATGTCTACATTTTATCTTTGAAAATCAAAGTTAAATGATGCTTGTATAAAGAGTTGAAAGTTCAGAAAATTCACCTTGCAAATGGAAATCGTGTTTTGAGTTTGAGCACTTTTCAAGGTGTTGTGATGATCTGGTTAGCTTCAATGGACCTCTAGGAAGCTAATGCAACGGTTACCCTGAGCTGAGAGTTCCTGAATCATGCTGAAGAAGTTAATGTGCAAGATGTTGTTTTTGAAAATGGAGGATGGTGATGGAGGTGTACAGTCATGTAACAAGTGTTTGGATAGGTTCTAAATAATGTATGGAAGCTTTGTGATTGATTTGGAGTGAAAACGCACGACTGCAATATGAGCTTGAGGTGCAAGGACAAAATCTGCACAAAAATGGTGTTTTGAGGCAATTTCTAGCTTGAGGGAGTTTGGGAGAGTTTTAGAGCTTGTCAAATCGTGTCCTTGGCTTGTAAACAATGTCTTGATTTATAGTAAAATATTTGAGGACTTGAGATGATCAGAATCACAAGATCACATGTTGTGGATTTTTTACTTGTTTTTGAAGCAACCTTGACAAATATGGTGTCAAGGCAAGGTACAAAGCTTGTAGGGTAGCTAGAAGATTTAAACATGTTTGCTCTGATCTTGTAGAGGAAGTTTGTGCAGAAGGAACAAGTGCAAAGCTCAAGACAAGTTGACTTTGTGATTAAAGCAACTTTTCAAGAATGGCAATGGTGCCTTTGTGCCATAAATGGAAAACTAATTTGGATAATGGTTCAAACACTTGGACAATGGATCAATGAGTTGTGTAAACATATTATAATGGATAGATTTACAAGTTAGAAGGCCTGAAAAGTGAGATTATGCAGCATAGGTTAGGGTTTTGGTTATGTGTTCATCATCAAAATGACTTGTAAATCATGAATGGATGCCCAACTTCTTCTCTTCGATTCTCTTAGCTCAAAAATGACCTCTTCAAGTTTTTGTACATTTTAGAAAGCTTTAAACATTGTCTAAAACTTTAATGTTAACCATTTTGGCTAAATTATCTTGGATCTAGGTGAAAATTGGTCAAGAAGTTAGGTCAAAAATCTGCCTAAACTTGTCAAAATTTTCACTAAGTGTTTTATGAAAAATGTCATGACTTCATGAGCTTATATCTTCAAATATAAGCATTCTTTGTACATTAACCCTCTAATACAAAGTTATAGAATTAATCAAGATCTACAACTTTCATGTTGAAAGTTTTCTTTGAATCATCTTGCATCTTGGTGAAAAAAGGTCATGAAGTAATGAATTTATCAAGTATAAAATATACTTAGAAAATTCTCTAAGTCTTGAGAACTTTGACTTTTTGTGGAATTTCTTGACTTTCTTGATTCTTGTTGACCAAGTTTGATATTTTTGAGTATCTTTATGAATCTTGATCTTTAAAAATCAATGTTGATCAAAAAGTCAAACTTTAACTTTTTGTGTATCAGTTGAGTTTTCGTCAATTGATCCAAAATTCAACTATCAACCCATTGATCTTGGGAAATGACTTGAGTAAGGCAATTAGTTAAAAATAATGTGCTTGAATCCTTGAGATCATACCTCAAAACATTAATTCATGTGTTAGGTCAAAAGTCAATGACTGGTCATTCCTAGTCAAAACCCTAATTTTGACCATTTTGCCCTTTTGATGATTTGAACACTTTTCTTGAGGAATTGAGATCAAACCTTGATAAATTGATAATATGACTTCAAAATATTGATATGGGCCAAAAAATTTGAAGTTTGATTGTAGGTTGACCATAATTGACTTTTTACCCAATACAACTAATTTTCAGTCATCTGATCAATTGACTGAGCAAAATTATGATCCAAGGCTTGAAACTTGGCATGAGTATTATTAGAGGTATATAATGAACAATGAAAGTAATTTGAGGCATTAGAAGTCCAACTGTCCTTGTGAAAATCAAAACCCTAATTTGGGGTCTTAGTGCTTAGGAGATGATTTGACCTAGTCAACACTTGTGCAAACTTGAGTCATTGAAGATTTTTGTGAGAAATGTCTTAAGAAAATAGAGGGAAAATTTTGGGGTACAAAAGCTTCCCCTGTTCAATCTTCTTAAACCTGAAGAGTTAGATTGGTATGTTCATCATTTGTAACTTGAAGGTGGAAGATGTTTGAATACTAAAGTGCCTAGAAATTTGCACTCACTGGTGCATGGAGTAATGTTGTTGGTTGATTGTGTCGGGAATGGGCTTAAAGATGCCATTTGGAGAGGTAATGAAGATTAGTCAGTGATGGGCTTAAATATGCCATTTGGATAGGTAATAAAGAGTTTTCAGAGATGGGTTTATAGATGCCATCCAAAGGTGACAGAGAATCGTCGGAGATGGGCTTATAGATGCCATCCAGAGTGACTGTTGGTAAGTCTAGTGCTTGACTTGATCTTTAAGAAATGTATTCGGAAAAGAGTCTACATGCAACTACTACTTCAATGGATAATGAAGGAATTTGTGGCGACGACTACTTCAACAAGTAATGAAGGAATCTGTGGCGACTACTACTTCAACAGGTAATGAAGGAATCTTTGACGACTACTACTTTGACAAGTAATGAAGGTATCTATGATGACTACTACTTTAATAGGTAATTAAGGAATCTAAACTTGATTTCGTCTTGGAGATATATTCTTTAAAATGACTCCCTGGGGCAAGTCTTCGATGGAAATACTTGTCAGATTTTAGTCTCTGGAGAAATTTTGTCTAATTATGTAGATAGTTGATGATATTCATCTGTTGATTGATATTTCCTGAAAAGGTAAAGAGTTAGTTGTATGCAATGTCATAATGTATTAAATGTATTGCTTAATGTTGTTCTCAAAATAAATGATATTATGCTATATGTTTTGTATGTATATGTCATGATGTATGAATATTTTTGAAATGTATCTTTGTCTGGGAAAATAAATCCCCGACTATTGATGTGGATGAAGAGTATGTATATCTTCCATTTTTTCTAGAATACTTCCGCTGGAGATTCCTGTTTGTTGTTTGAGGAAACTCTGCAGGGGATGTTGATTTCTACTTGGGGAGTAAAGTTCAAGAACCTTGGTTGTCCATTGCTCTACTGGGGAATTTAATTCTCATACTGACTGGGGATAAAAGAGATGATTAAATTTCCTATTTAAATGGGGAGAGTAAAGTTAACTAGTATTCTGGTCGGACTCCAGGCTTTGCAACAACCTTTTAGGGACAGTGGCAACCCTACTGGGGAAGAAGAGTTTTGTCAGTGTTTTGTTGTAGTCTAAGGAATAAACTCAAGCTGGGGAGATGGTAGACAGTTGGGGAAATAAACCCTGTTGAGGAAGATATTCTGGAGATTTCACTGGGGAAACAAATTCTTCTAGGGAAGAGTTGTGCGAGGTTTCTCTTTCAGTTTTGGAAGGCCAAACTCGGTTGGGGAAGAGAATTTCCAGGAGATATGCTGATTGGAACTCCGAAAGGAAATTGTGGAGAATGTATGAATTTACTCTGTGGGGATTTATAGACAGAATGAGTGTTATCCTGGCTCCTAGAGTAAGTATTTATCCCTGTTCTTATGCGTATATTTGTTAATAGTTAATCATATTCATATACATATGTTCATTCAATTTTAGTCAGTGGATGTTTTTGCAATCAAAAAAGAAAAAACAAAAAGTTTGCACTTCAAAGTATATTGGTATTGATAATTTTCCTATAAATAGGCATTTTTGTACAAAGAGACGAAAATCCTAGTAAGAGGAAGTCGTCGTGAAATGAAAAGAATACAAAGTGAGAACAAATATATATAGCCACGTGGAAGTGATCTCATTGGGTTCCATCTCTGCTATTTCCCTTATGTCTTTGAACATCATTCCTTGCCATCAGAAGAAGTTGATTGAACTGATCTTGTATCATTTGAACTTATGACCTTGGTAATAAAGTTGGTTGTAGTGATCCAATAGGACATAGTCGTATGCTTTTAATCCTTAACTTTTGCCTGGACTGCTCTTTCGGGTTTTCAGTCTACCAGGATACCCTTTTTTCCCAAGCCGCCCTTGCGGGTTTTCGACTTGTCGGGTGTACAATCTTTTGTATATATATCCCTATTTTTTGCCTGAACCCTTTTGGTTCACCGGGATGCCCTTATTTTTTCCTAGGTATGTCAACCTAGCGGGTCGTTCTTATGCGTAGTATTTTTTTACTATGTCCGCGTTCACAGAGTGCGGGAAATTTTTGCCGTCCATAGTGGTTAACATCACGGCACCGCCCGAGAATACTTTCTTGATAACAAATGGCCCTTCGTAGGTGGGATTCCATTTTCCCATGGGATCGCCTTGTGGTAGAATGTATGTTTATTACCAAGTCACCAGCCTAGTATACTCGATGTTTGATCTTCTTGTTGAATGCCTTAATCATACATTTTTGATACATTTGACCATGAAAGACAACAGCCAGTCTCTTTTCATCGATCAAGTTCAACTGATCTAACCTAGTCTGAATCCATTCATCTTTGCCTAAGTATGCTTATTTCATAATCCTTAGAGAAGGAATCTGAACTTCGACAGGCATGACATCTTCCATGCCATAAACTAAAGATAATGGGGTTTCCCCAGTTGATGTTCACGCCGAGGTACAATAGCCATGAAGAGAAAATGGTAGCATCCCATGCTAGTCTTTATAGGTCATCATCATATTTTGCACAATCTTCTTTATATTTTTGTTGGCAGCTTCCACTGTGCCATTCATCTTAGGTCTGTATGGAGAAGAATTATGATGCTTGATCTTGAACTACATGCAGAGTTCAGTAATTATAACATTGTTGAGGTTGGTACCGTTCTCAGTGATAATCCTTCCAGGGGTGTCGTACCGACAGATGAGGTTATGTTTGATGAACCAGGCTATAACATTCTTGGTAACTGAGGAAAATGAAGCCGCTTCGACCCATTTGGTGAAGTAATCAATGGCGACGAGGATGAGACGATGTCCATTAGATGCAGTGGGCTTGATTTCTCTGATCATATCAATTCCCCACATTGCAAATGGCCAAGGAGCAGTCATGACATTCAAAGGAATTGGAGCACGTGAACCTTGTCAGCATAAATTTGGAACTTATGGCAAGTCCTCGAGTGGTGGTGGCAATTAGTTTCTATAGTCGACCAATAGTAACCAGCCCTCAGAATCTTCTTGGCCATAGTGTGTCCACTGGAATGAGTTCCAAAGATACCTTCATGCATATCTTCCATGATCTTCTCTACTTCCTTCTTGTCCATACAATGAAGCAGAGTTGAATCATGGTTGCGCTTATACAAAATCCCATTGCTTAGGAAGAACTTGGCTGAGAACCTCTGCAGGAATTTCTTGTCGTTGATCAGAGCTCCCTCAGGATATTCTTGTGCTTCAAGGTACTTTTTCACCTTATGGAACCAAGGCTTCTCCTCATCGGTGTCAATCTCACAACAGTGTGTCGGTTCATCAAATCTTTCAATAGTAATTTTGGGAGTTTCATTATCCCAATTAACCTTGAACATAGATGACATAGTTGCTAGGGCATCTGCCAACTGATTTTCTTCCCTTAGGATATGCTCAAAGGTGACCTCTTCAAAGTATGGATCAAGGTTAAAATAAGCTCTTTGTAAGGGATCAAATTTGGATGTTTGGTATACCACTCTCCTTTAACTTGACTGATTACCAGGATTGAGTCTCCATATATGCTTAAGAATTTGATTCTTAGGTCAATAGCAGCCTTAAGACCTAAGATGTATGCTTCATACTTGGCCATGTTATTTGTATAGTCAAAGCAGAGTCTGATAGTGAAAGGTGTATGGCAACCTTTGGGGGAAATGATCACAACACCAATTTTGTTACCCAATGCATTGAAAGCTCCATAAAAAATTATAGTCCATCAGGATACTTGTTCAGGTCATTCATATGGTACGGGCTTTGCATAGTCGGTTATCAGCATGATATTCTCATCCGGGAATTCAAAGTTCATGGATTGGTAGTCATCAAGAGCTTGATGGGCCAAATGATCCGCCAGTACACTCCCTTTTATTGCTTTTTGTGTAGTGTACTGGATGTCATATTCAATCAAAATCATTTTCCATCTGGATATTCGTCCGGAGAGAGTTGGCTTCTCGAAGATGTACTTGATGGGATCCATCTTAGAGATCAAGAGAGTAGTATGAGTCAACATATACTATCTTAGTCGGCGAGCAGCCCATGCCAAAGCGCAACAAGTTTTCTCGAGCAATGAATATCTTGTTTCATAATCGATAAACTTTTTGCTAAGGTAGTATATTACATGCTCTTTTCGACCAGACTCGTCATGTTGGCCTAACACACACCCCATTGAATTATCTAATACGGTCAAATACATAATCAGAGGTCTTCCTTCAACTTGGGGCATTAGGATTGGAGGTTCTTGTAAATACTCCTTGATCTTTTCAAAATCTGTTTGGCATTCTTCATTCTATCTGACTATTTGATCTTTCTTCAGCATTTTGAAGATTGGCTCACAAGTAGAAGTTAAGTGAGAGATGAATCAGGAAATGTAATTGATTCAACCTAAGAAACCTCTAACCTTCTTCTCAGTACAGGGAGCTGGCATTTCTTGTATGGCTTTGACTTTTGCAGGATCGACCTCAATACCTTTTCCACTGACGACGAAACCTATGAGTTTTCCCGATCTCACCCCGAAGGGGCATTTGTTGGGATTCAGACTTAGCTTGTATTTCTTCAACCTTTCAAATAGCTTGTGCAAATGATCAACGTGTTCTTCCTTAGTTTTCAATCTTGCAATCATGTCATCAACATAGACTTCTATCTCATGATGAATCATATCATGAAATAGAGCTACCGTAGCCCATTGATAAGTTGCGCCTGCATTCTTCAAACCAAAAGGCATGACCTTATAACAGAAGGTGCTCCACTTTGTGACAAAATTGGTTTTCTCCATGTCTTAAGTGCCATTTTGATCTGGTTGTACCCGGAGAAGTCGTCCATGAAGGAGAGCAACTTATGTTGAGCAGTGTTATCAACCAAGACATTAACATGTGGTAGTGGGAAATCATCTTTGGGGCTCGCCCTATTTAAATCCGTGTAGTCTACACACATACGGACCTTACCGTCTTTCTTCGGAACTAGATTTTCAACCCATTGGGGATACGAAGTCACTGCCAAGAAACCTGCATTGAACTCTTTCATTACCTCAACCTTGATTTTCTCAGACATACTTGGCCGCATGCGATGAACCTTTTACTTGATCGGAGAACAACTTTCCTTCATCGACGGACGATGAACCATGATATCAGTATCAAGCCCCAACATATCTTTATATGACCAAGCGAGCACCTCGACATAGTCATGCAACATCTGGACTAATCTTCTCTTGACACTGCCTTCTAGGTTGGTGCCAATCTTGACTTCTTTCTTATCTGCCTCAGTACCCAAGTTTATCACTTCAACTAGTTCTTCATGCGGTTGAATGGCCTTTTCCTCTTGTATCAAGAGTCTGGAGAGTTCCCCAGGTATTTCACAACCTTCTTCACCTTTGTCTTCGGCTTGATAGATTGGATTTTCAAAGTCATATATGACAATAGTAGAATTGTTATCAATGAGATCCGAAGTGGATGCGGATCTGAAAATATGTGTGTGTGTGCATGTAAGGTCACATGGCTATTTGAAAATGCAGTAAAGTAAAAGAAAGACAAGGAGTGCAAAATTTGAATGCAAAATAGTCCAATGTTTTCATTAAAATGAGCACATGACATATGAAAATGACAAACCCTTAACAAATGGACCATTGTGCCCCGGGCAAGGCACATGGTTTAAAGCCATTTTTTGTAGAGGAAATTACAGATAAATTTCTCAAAGTAATAAAAACATGAAATGGCAATTACTCCTGGATGAAGGAGATTGAGATGAAGTCTTTGGTCTGCCAGTTGTTGAGCCTGCCATTAATAGTTGGGTAGATCCAATCGTCTAAGTCACCATCACTATCAGAGTTTCCCAGGGAATTAACTTCATTGTTGCTAATACAAAGAGGTAGTTTCCCATCACGAGCATGTCGAACCTCTTTCTGAGCCTTGGAAGTGAAGCCTAACCCAAATTTTCCCGACTAGTAGGGGATACCAGGAAGTTGTCTCCAAATGGTGCAACCTCCATCTTCAACAACAATACGAGCATCCTTGAGAGAGGTTATTCTTGGTGTATCTTTAGCATCTTTAGGAGTGGCATGAGTGGCCTTGGAAATAACAATCATTGAAGGGACCACTTCAAATGCTTGACAGAGGGTTTCAATGAATTCTCCATCCATTTCAACATATTTGAAAGAATTTAAGTGACTGATCATGAACTCCTCATCTCTGCAGACTGTGACAATTTTCCCTTTTACCGGGTATTTCAGATTTTGATGTAATGTGGAGGTAACGGCACCTTCCCCATGAATCCATGGGCGTCCGAGCAGGTAAGAATATGCTGGATGGATATCCATTACATAGAATGTTGAGTTGAAGACTTGAGATCCAACCTTGATAGAAAGATCAACCTCTCCGTGGACCATTCTCTTTGACCGGTCAAAGGCTCTCACCACAATATCATTGGGTTTCAGCACCATCCCTTCACAGTCCAATCTGTCCAAAGCATCTTTTGGTAAAACATTGAGGGAGACCCTGTATCCACTAACACATGTGCTAAGGTGGTGCCTTTACACTCAATGGAAACATGTAGAACTTTGTTGTGATTCTTCCCCACTGGAGTTAAATATGCGTCTGAAAAGCCCACACCATTGTCAACAATCAAGCTTGCTACACAGTTTTTAAATTGGTCAGTAGTAGTTTCTTGTGAGACATGTGAATTTTTCAGGAATTTTAGCAGAGCTTGAGCATGTGCTTTGGAACACAACAACAAAGACAACATGGATATCTTTGAAGGTGTCTGCCCTAGTTGTTCCACTATCTTGTAGTCACTTTTTCGGATTATTTTCAGAATCTCCTTCATCTCTTGGCTAGATTGGTCTTCAATTGCAATATCTTTTGTGGGTGCCTCTATCCTGGCAGGCTCAGTCATTTTTCCCTTCCCTCGAGTATCAGCAACAGGTTTAACAACAGTACTATGAATGGGTGTAGTAGTGGTTGTCGGAGGAGAGATCTCTGGGGAGAAGATCCTTCCCATCCTAGTGACTTTACTTGATCTAGCAATATTTTTGATTTCAGCATCCTCGTTTTCGGAAATCCATGGTTCTTGTTTGACACTATGATAATACACTTCTGCCCCATAGTTCCAGGGCATAGCCTTGTTAGAAGAGTAGGGGACTGGCCCTGGTGTAGTGATAATCAGGGGAGCTATTCTTGGTTCAGCGGGAATCCTAATAGGACCTTTGGAGGTGATCCTCTTGAAGTTTTAGTTAGTTCAACCTGTCCTAAAAAGTAATCGGATTCTAGGGATTATCAATATCATTGATCTTTATTCATCGGGCATTGTTTTAGTGCAAGCCTCTGTTTTGGCGACTGAAATATCCCGAAAGTATGATCTCAATGAGCGTAGTATCAAGTATCAACCAACTTTGGACTGCACCAAATCCGGCTATCTCATTACTTCCTAATGTCCAAGTTGTTCAATTAAAGGTTCTACGGTCAGTTAGTGCTTCATGACACCACACAGCGGCCCTGTATTCTCCTTGATTCACCACAAGGGATACCAGTGCCAATAAATGTGTCACACTAACGTAGCCATCGTTTCAACCATATCGGTCTACACCGTACAATCTCCATGACCTATTGCTACTTACCTAATAATGCCCCCAGATCCGGGAAGAAGATCTATACAAAATCCAAACACCCTTTTAAGAGTAAAGCAAGCAAGTCAAACAATGAAAGCTTTTAAAATGTGAACTAATCTCTAAGGTAAACTCACTTTTAAGTAGTCCCCAGCAGAGTCACCAGTTTTGTAATACAATGAGAGAACTTACTTGGGTGTTTTGCATTTTATCGCAAATTTTACGGATAGCAAGAGTCGCCACCGACTTTTCTTTTATCCAATAAAGGAAAGGGTGAAAAGAACAAGAAATACCTTTTGATAATTTTCTTGAGTTCGGGGGGTAGGTTATGAGAAGGGAAGGTGTTAGCACCCTTTTCATCTGGAGTTATCTATGGGATCTTAATTTCTAGCTCACTTTTGAAATGCTTTTGTGAATGTGTTTGTTTGAAAATATTTTGAAAAGTGCCATCGTTGGGCAAACTTTGTAATAATTCTCGTATCTATAAGAATGTATACAAGGTGTTGACTTTGAAAATATTTCAAGAAGTGTTGGTGTGTTAAAAGATGTTTATTTTGAAATGTTTGTGAGCAAGCAATCACGAGTAATCTACCTACTCAAAAAGTCTGTGTTCTTCTCCTTCTCCTTTGATAGTGCATGTCTACCATTTATTGGTAGAAAGCCTTATCATTGGATGTGAAGGGACAAGCGTGGGTCGTCGTACAGTCATAGAAGGCAACTTGCAAGATATTTTAGCAATTATCGTAAGGTACTAAGATCATTTACCAAAGACAACATTTGAAGGGTCATCGAGGGACTATGATCTTTTGAGTTCGAGGGACTTTGCTAAAACATCCCACATTCGAGGGACACGACTGTTTATATCTGAGGCAACAAGTGTGGGTTACCCTAGAGGTGTATGTGTGCGAAGTGTGTTTGTTCAATTAATTATCTTGAATTAGGGTTGTCTATGATTAGTTTTAAAGTCTTGCCATACAAATCCTAATTACTAGCAATAATAAGGAAAATGATAAATTACGGAAATTAAAAGTCCTACGCTATTACAATACTTTAGGGGATGGGGATACAAATTTACAAATGGGGATGACAAGTAAAATAAACCATAATTACTATTACAAGGCTTTTACAGTTACATAAATTGCATTGCGAAATAATAAAATATACAAAAATGTAAGGATAATTAAAAGAGAAAAGAAAATTGTTTTTATTTGAGTTTTTGATGAAAAGGTTTTTTTTTATTTATAATTAACCTAATTAATTAATTTAAAAAGAAGTTAATTAATAAAAATCCTAATGTATAAATTAATTTAATTAAGAAAATAAATTAAATAGTTTAAAAAAATATTTTCATTATTTTTGTCTATAAAGTAAATAAAATAAAAATAAAATAAAGTGGGAGAATTTGATCTAGCTATTTAAGAAAATATAGTTTTTATATTTTTGGTTAAATAATAAAATAGATAAATAAAATAAAAGATAATAAAATAAAAATAAAATATAAAATGTTGGATCTGAGTTAAAAGTAAAAAAGGGGGTGTGAGAAACTGTTTTTGTTTTAGGCTCAAAATAGTTTTTGTATAGTCAAAAAATAAACAAAAATAAAAAGAAGTGGACTTGGATGTTGGAAGAAAATAAGGGGGTGATGTTCAGCAGAAAAATAATCAGGCCCAACCAAAGGAGACTTAGGCGTGCTGCAAAACAAACAAAAAAAGAGACAAAATAATATGAAAAATCACAAAAGGGTACCACTAGGGCTCAAACTCAGGTCCCTATAGTTCCAAGCCTTACACGTGCGTTCTCTACCACTGGGGTGACTATACATCCAGTATTTAACACGCAAACTAATAAATATATTATAAACCTTGTCCTGAACATGTCATCTTCTTCTTCCTCGCGCCAGGTTGTTCTTCAACATTTTTGAAATCTGTAACTTCCTTATTTCTCAACCAAAATGGAAAATATAAACATGAAGGTTGCTTGAAATTTAACCATGATTTCAACCATGTAAATAACTAAAGCATGGTTAGCTTCAGGGCAGTGATGTCTACATTTTATCTTTGAAAATCAAAGTCAAATGATGCTTGTATGAAGAGTTGAAAGTTCAGAAAACTCACCTTGCAAATGGAAACTGTGTTTTGAGTTTGAGCACTTTTCAAAGTGTTGTGATGATCTGGTTAGCTTCAATGGATCTCTAGGAAGCTAATGCAAAGGTTACCTTGAGCTGAGAGTTCCTGAATCGTGCTGGAGAAGTCAATGTGCAAGATGTTGTTTTTGAAAATGGAGGATGGTGATGGAGGTGTTACAGTCGTGTAATAGGTATTTGGATAGGTTCTAAATTATGTATGGAAGCTTTGTGATTGATTTGGAGTGAAAACGCATGAGTGAAATGTGAGCTTGAGGTGCAAGGTCAGAATCTGCACAAAAATTGTGTTTTGAGGCAATTTCTGGCTTGAGGGAGTTTGGGAGAGTTTTAGAGCTTGTCAAATCGTGTCCTTGACTTGTAAACAATGTCTTAATTTATAGGAAAAGATTTAAGGTCTTGAGATAATCAGAATCACAAAATCACATGTTGTGGATTTTTGACTTATTTTTGAAGCAACCTTGACAAATATGGTTTCAAGGCAAGGTACAAAGCTTGTAGGGTGGCTAGAAGCTTTAAACATGTTTGCTCTGATATTGTAGAGGAAGTTTGTGCAGAAGGAACAAGTGCAAAGCTCAAGACAAGTTGACTTTGTGATTAAAGCAACTTTTCAAGAATGGCTATGGTGCCTTTGTGCCATAAATGAAAAACTAGCTTGGATAATGGTTCAAACACTTGGAAAATGTCTCAATGAGTTATGTAAACATCTGATTATGGATAGATTTGTAAGTTAGAAGGTCTGTAAAGTGAGATTATGCAGCATAGGTTAGGGTTTTGGTTATGTGTTCATCATCAAAATGACTTGTAAATTAAGAATGGATGCCCAACTTCTTCTCTTCGATTCTATTAGCTCAAAAATGATTTCTTCAAGTTCTTTGACATTTTGGAAAGCTTGAGACATTGTCTACAACCTTCATGTTGACAACTTTGGCTAAATCATCTTGTATCTAGGTGAAAATTGGTCAAGAAGTTAGGTCAAAAATCTGCCTAAACTTGTCAAAATTTTCACTAAGTGTTTTATGAAAAATGTCATGACTTCATGGGATTATATCTTCAAATCTAAGCATTTTTTGGACATCAACACTCTAATACAAAGTTGAAGAATTCATCAATATCTGCAAATTTCATGTTAAAAGTTTTCTTTGAATCATCTTACATTTTGGTGAAAAAAGGTCATGAAGTAATGAATTTATCAAGTATAAAATATACTTAGAAAATTTTCTATGTCCTGAGAACTTTGACTTTTTGTGGACTTTCCTGACTTTCTTGATTCTTGTTGACCAAGTTTGATATTTTTGAGTATCTTGATGAATCTTTATCTTTAAAAATCAATGTTGATCAAAAAGTCAAACTTTGACTTTTTGTATATTAGTTGACTTTTCATCAGTTGATCCAAAATTCAACTATAAATCTGTTGATCTTGGGAAATGACTTGAGTCATGCAATTAGGTCAAAATAATGTGCTTGAATCCTTGAGATCATACCTCAAAACATTAAGTCATGTGTTAGGTCAAAAGTCAATGACTGGTCATTCCCATTCAAAACCCTAATTTTGACAATTTTGCCCTTTTGATGATTTAAACACTTTTCTTGAGGAATTGTGATCAAACCTTGATCAATTGATAAATATGACTTCAAAATATTGATATGGGTCAAAAATCTTGAAGTTTGACTGTAGGTTGACCATAATTGACTTTTTGCCCAATACAACTAATTTTCAGTCATCTGATCAATTGACTGAGCAAAATTGTGATCCAAGGCTTGAAACTTGACATGAGTATTCTTGGAGGTCTATAATGAACCATGAAAGTCATTTGAGACATTAGAAGTCCAACTGTCCTTGTGAAAATTAAAACCCTAATTTGGGGTCTTAGTGCTTAGGAGATGATTTGACCTAGTCAACACTTGTGCAAACTTGAGTCATTGAAGATTTTTTTGTGAGAAATGTCTTGAGAAAAGAGAGGGTAAATTTTAGGGTACAACAAACCTCAACCTTTTTATTTTGAAGGTTCATATTCCTCAAATCTTCAGATGATTCATCAGCATCATCCTAGATGTCAATTACATTTGTAGCAAATACATGTATATCAACAACCGGTTTAGCCTATGATTCATCATGGTTTAGCCTATGATTCATCATATGTTAGAACAAATGGTTTAACATGCGGGTCATCATATGATTCATCATGTGGTGATGTTTGAAAATTATTGCTTCAACATTTTTTTATTTAATTAGAAGTTTTCGTTTTAAAGTGTTCCATATCTTTAGTAGTAATAACCTTGTTTGATGGAGTTTTTTATGTACTCCTAATAGGAAAAATATTTCTTCAAAAATATGTGGTCAACCGATCAATTTTAAATTTCATTAGAGTTTTATTTATTTAGTTGTTTGTTAGCTTTTCTCGTTTAAATTTCAACTTAATCCTTTAAAGTTGTTCGTCTATCTTTAAAAATTTCTCAGTGCAACCTGTCATAATTATAAACAATCTGAGGCTTAAGTGACATAGTTGTTTCCTCCATCATTAAGTGACTTAGAGAACATACATAATTCTAAATAGTTGGTGCTCAAAAATTGAAAATTGTGAATGATTTAAAGGTTAATGTTGTGGAGCTTAAGAGGAAAAATAAAGAACTTCAATTGTCAGCAGCATGATGGAACTAAAGTTATTCAAAACTCATTCATGGAGCATTTCCTCACATCAAATGCGTTGCTTTTTATCAATCACAAGTTATTGCTAATTTAACTTGAAAGTAAAATATCAACTTTGTTGGAGATATGTTCAAATCTATCCCTCCTGCAAATAAGTTGTTGCTGGAAATATCAACTTTGTTCCAGGACATTTGCCTTGCTTGATTTTTATTTCTTCTTGTTGTTTTCTATTTTTGAATTGATTATTGAAGATGAATGATGGATTTGGAGAGGATTTGGATGTTAGAGAGAGAATGAGATGATTGAATGAGGTTGAAATGTGATGAAGGTGATTGATTAACAAGAACATGATATGGTTGCTGGAAGAAATAAACAATGGTGTTTATTGAGTAATTAAATAAGTCCCACATTGATTTATTGAAAAATAGAATTAGTATTTATGTAGTCTAATAATTTGACTAATTACAATATGAAGCACATGAGAGAGAAAGATGGTGGTGTCTTAATCTATCAAGATCCAAAAGTTAAGTTTGATAATTTTTGAATCAATAAATTTATAAAAACATTTAATTGATTAAAAATATTAATTTATTCTGAATAAATAATTAATTGATTAAAAATATTAATTCATTCTATAAATAAATAAATATCCTAGTCATTAATTCTACATCATTAAAAATTAAAAGAGATCAATTGTTTAAAATGTTCAAATTAAAAGGAACCATTATATTTATCAATGAAAAATATGTGTCTAGTGTCCTTGGTCGATGAAAAAAAAAATCTCATAAATTATATTACTTTTTTTTTTGAGATTATATTATCCTCAAATTAGTATATTATAAATATTTTTACTTTTTTAGAAAATATAAAAAGAAATTGATTAACTAACACCGAATAAGGATACAAATTTGTTTTATGACTAAGTTGTAAATTTCAATAGCTTTTGAAATAGTTTGTTTTAAGAAAAACTAATTTAAATACAAATAAAATATAAAAATTATTCTTAGTGTAGTATTTTTTATTTTTATTTTCACGAAGATATTTAAAAAGTCTAACTTTAAATAATTCTTTTTTTCGTCTAAGAATATTTTAAGTAATTATTTTATCACAAAATTTTATCTTTATGTATTTACATTCATTATCCAATTAATATATTACAAAATTTTATTTTAAAATATTAAACAAAAAACTCTAAATTTAAAGTGACAATAAAAATGGAATAATATCATAATGATATTTAATGACTTATTTAAAAAAATTATGAAAATAAGAAAATGACATATTAAAAAATAAGACGTTAACATGTGATAATAATATAAAATTAATATTGTAGGAGTAGTGTAGATATGATAGTAAAATAATTTAATTATTATTTTAACATTATATATATTTCTATGGTTATACAATTACAAAATTAACCTAAAAGATGGACACATGGTTTAAAGTAAAAGGATAATAGAAGGATTGTTTTTGGATTTTCGGTGGTAATTCATTTTCTCAGTTTATATAGTGATATTTCTCTGTTTTTTAATAAAAGTGATTATCTTATCTCAAACTTTAAAATCAAATATTATACTCTATCTCATAATTATTTGTGTGGTTAACTTAACATAATTTTAAAAAATTGGAAAACAAAATTATTAATAACAATGACATTAATGAGTTTTTTATTTGTTATACTCTAATCACTTTAGTTGAAACTTTTTTTTCCAACTTTCTATATATGTAATTATTATTGTGTCAATGAGATAATTCATCTAACATGCTAGATGGTTAGATGATTGTATGTCGTTGGTCCAAAATTCAATTTTCGATATCAATATTTTTTTTGTATTTTTTAAAAAAATCTACAAATGTAAATAAGTGGTTGATGAGTGTAAGTTGTTAGTCTATAAAAACACAAGATATGAGATTTGAATTGGTTTTGTTTTTTAAATTTTTTGTTTAGAAGCGCTGAACACAAGCAATTAGAATTAGAAACAATGATTTAGAAGAGAAATAATGACACAATCTGTTTATCCAGGTTTACCTTAGAAAAAATTAATCATGTCCATCCGTCAAGGTGATTTCGCCTTAGAAAAGGACTTAATCCACTATAATCAAACTGATTACAATTGTACAGGCTATTCGTCGGTGACTAACAACAACAGTGATAACCTGTTAGTGATTCCTTAAGAATTCTGACCTACCCGGTCCCCTAAGAGATATAACGATCACTGACTCCTTAAGACTTCTGACCTACTCGGTCCCTTGAATGAGATTTCTCTATGCTTTAGAAAAGAACTTTCTCAATTACCTCTTGAATGATGTGTATACAAGTTTGCTTCTAATAAGCTGATTACACAAATGTTTAAGTCCTGGTTGTTTAACACAAATATGAGCAACAACTTTTGTGTTTAAACAATTTACAATAATAACACAATAATGGGCAACAACTCTTGTGTTCTAACAAATCACAATAATAATACAATTATGAGTAACAACTCTTGTGTTATTAATAAATAGTGATATCAATACAATAATGAGCAATAACTCTTGTTTTCAAGCAAATAATAATATCAACACAATAATGAGCAACAACTCTTGTGTTTTGATCTTCTTCTTTTTCTTGCTTTTATCTTCAAGTATTGATTTTGGAAAAATTATTGTTCTTGTGTTGTAGTTCTCTAACTTTGCAAATGAATAATTGATCCCTTATATAGACGGTGAGGAAGTAGACTGTTGTAATAGTACACACGTCAGTTTCATTGTCAGCTGCCATAATGGTAATAAATGATTGTGGGAGACAAAGAGTACACAATACATCCATTTGAGTGGAATGTATAATTTTTATTTTGTACTAACTCTTCTAGTGCTTGTTTATGATATTGTATTCTAATGAATATTCCTTCTGATGAATTAGATTGACTTGAGAAGATATCATCTTTGATATTGTCTTTTAAATGAACTATATGATGTAGAATAGTAATGAATCCAGAAGATCTAACTTTCCATAATTTGTCTTCTGATGGAATCCTTTATGATGTGAAGTGATGTGCGTATATTCCACGAAGTTTCTGAGTCTTCGAAATCTTGACTTTGTCTTCAGAATTAGAAGCAACAACTTTCCTAATGAACAAATCTTGACTTCTGAATCTGAGATAGAAGTTTTCCTTGATATGTTCAAAATCTTGACTTTGTATTCAGAATTACGAGCAACAACTCCATTGATGAACAAATCTTGACTTCTGGTCTTTGACGTAAAAGCTTGTTTCTAGTGCAATCTTATTTTCTGATCTTTGAGCAGCAACTCTAACATAAATTCTTTCTTCTTGAATACTTGTGACTTCTGAAGCAGCAGCTTATTGAGAAGTACACATTGAGATCTTCTTTATGGCGAACATTTAACATTCTTCAGAACTATTAATATTTCTTCAGAACTGGACGCAATAGTCTTTTTGATGTGTGCTTTCTGATGATTCTTCAGACAACAGTCCTAAATCAATTTAGAATATTTAATCTGCACCCTCAAGAAACTATTAGAAACAAAATTATTTACATATAAAATATATATATTGTTATCATTAAAATTCAGAGATTAATTGTGGAATCCAAATCTTGTTATAACAATCTCTCCCTTTTTTATGATGAGAAAACCATATATTTTGATGTAACAACTTTACAAGGTAATATCATAATCGAATCAAAGTTAAGAAGAAAACATCCACTGATTAGCATACGCTCCCCCTGAGTTTAAGACTTACAATTTTTAGAAGGAAGGGATATCTGAGCATTGTTTAGAAAACTCCCCTGAGTTAAACAATCTTCCCCTAAATCTAAAAGTTAAGACCTTATCAGAAAGTAGGGTTTTTGGAGCTTAGTTAACTTTCTCCATAAATTTTGATTTGAAGCATGTGGAAGCGATTTATCAGAGTTTACTTTTATCAGATTTTCTTTCTCCATAGAACCTTTATCTTGTACGTGAAAACATATTCTTAAAGTTCTTGCATATATTATTCGTTAAAAATGTAAGCAATGAGATTTAGAGAGTTAGGTATGCATCAAAATCATCATTATATTTTCTTCCCCTTTTTGTCATAATCAAAAAGATAATTCATCGATTAAAAGATAAAGAGTACAGGAGAAAAACAGTAAGATAATTCTCATTAAATATATATCAAAGAAGTACAGGAGGAATTACAAGAACAAGACACAAAACTATACTTCTTAGACATCAAAAGTTTCACAATTTTCGTCAAAAAGAGTATCAACTGAACTAAATTGAGCTCTTCGAACTATTCTAACAATTTCTGTTTTTTCAAACAACTCAGATAACCCTCGCCCATATGACATAAAGGACATTTGAAGATGTCTGGAGTCAATAATGGATTCCTTTAGGTGATCGAAAATGATTGCAGATGTCACCCCAAATTTGTCCGCTCTATTTCTAACAGTCAAATTATTTCATATTTGGGTTTTATAAATTTTTTGATTTATTTATACTAATATTTTAACATCGATTTATTTTGTATATTTAAAAATATATATAATAATTTATTTAAGACTATTTGTATTTCTTAAATAACAAATATTTCTCACCCTTCATAATTTTTAAGCGGCGTTTTTATTTTGAATAAGTACAATGACCTATCGAGTAATGAAGTGAGGGAATAGAGTGTAAGTAAGGAAAAACCTGAGTTTAAATCCCACATTTGTCACATTAGTGTATTTTTTTCTCTTTTATTTGTCTTTTCTTTACTGCTAACATTTTTTTTGCATTATTTTCAAAACATAAAATAATAAGAATTGCATTTTTCTTTTATTTTAAATTAACTTTCGTTTTTCATTATTAGGTATTTTTTATAATTTTATTTTTTCATTTAAATAATGATTTTGTGCAGCTTTTAGACCAAAAATTAAAAAATAGGAAATGAATCATTATTTTAAGAAAGAAATTAAAGATTATTCTATATAATTTTTCACACAATAAAAAAATTTTGATTTGATTTTTATAATAATTTTAAATCTTTGATTTAATTTTAATTTTCAATCTTAGGTTTAACTTTATGATCTTTGATTTAGTTTCTATTTTCATTTTCAATCTTTGATTTTAATCTTTAATTTAGTTTCTATTTCCATCTTCAATATTTGATTTAATTTTAATTTTAATTTTTAGAATATTAGATTTTTATTTTAGTTTTATAATTGATATATTTAGAATTTATCATTATTGTTTCTAATTTTTTATTTTATTATTATTAGGATTATTTGAATTTAAATTATTTTAACATTATTATTATTTTTATTTTTATTTTTTATTTTTTATTTTTTTGAGTACATCTAATTTTAATTTAGATTATGATAATAATTATTTAGATTTAGATTTATTTGCCTTTTATTTTAATTAGTCAATTCATGAAAAGAAAACAGAAAGAGTTAGAAAAGGTTTTTTTTAATTAAAAATTTCTTTTTATAAATGAATATTTGTATTTTTATTTTAATTAATTTATTTATTTGTTAAATCTTTATTTTTATGCATTAATTAGCCAAAAATCTAAAAATCACATAAAAATATCTATTTTTCATCATCAAATCAAATCTATATACAAGTCCATGGATACTGCGAAAATCATAAAGACTTGGACTCTAAGATATAATTGAATCTCAATTTACAAAATCATGTCAAAAATAGATGAATCACATTCAATTTTTGACCTAAAATTTCATCTATAAATAGTCCAGAGTTTCTACATTTTTTCCATCCATAATTCACAAATTCACTCTCCAAAAAAATTGTTGCTCTTCACATCGAAGAACAACAACAACTAAACCCTAAGGTCTTCATTCCAACATCGATATGAAAAAAAAGGAATCTCGTACCAAAGAAAAAAAGGGAAATCTTGCACCGAAGGATAAATGAGACATTCCAGGTTGGTATTTTTTTCATATCTTTAAGCATGTGTATGAATATTGTATTTGATGTAGGTTAAAATTTATTCTTGTTTGAGTTTTGGTTCGATTGTTTGATTGCTATTTATTTTGTGTATGATTTATGATATTTGTGTTTTTTATTATTATTTTCACATTTTTTTTATTAAAACATTTTCTCTAACCTTAAAAGATTTTTTTTTTAACCTGAAGTTAAAAAATTTTTCTTTCTAATTTTAACTTTTCTTCTTCTTATTAGTATTATTGAAATTTTTTTTCCAACTTGACCCATTTTGTTAGTATTACTAAAAAAAAACTTTTTTATCTTAACTTTTTTATTCATTATTGAAAATACAAAAAATATTAAAAATATAAAACACTAAAAAAATGCATTTTTAGTTTTAGTACTAAATCATTAAGTTCATATAAAATCAAACTCTTTTTTTAATTAAATTAATTTAACATTTTTATAAATAAAAGGATTCAACATCCTTGAATAATTAGTAGATTGACTCAACCCTTATAAATTAGTTATTCAAATCAAATCAATTAAAATTTACAGACAATTCGAATGAAATTTTTTGCCCAACGCGATCTAATTCTAATGAAGATCAACTCTTCTTAAAACTCCAATCAAATTCAAAACAACTTACCAATCAAATCATTTTTTTCTACTAACTTAATAAAAACTAAGATATTTTCAAAAAAAATGATTAAGTAGGATTACTTTCAAAATTAACTACGAACTGCGTCTATGATCACTTTTTCAAACCCAGACAAGGCTCAAGGATAAATTCCAAAGCAATTCTAAGTAGTCCTATAAAAAACTAACCAAATCATAGGAACTACGAAATGGACTCTGATTTCTTTACAAGAGTATAAGTAGGCACGCGGTTAAAACCAAGGCGAGTCCCCTAATTAAAAAATTAAACCTTTTTTTATTTACATGAAAATAATAACATTTAAGTAGAAAATTTCTGATTTACCCTAAAACCTAAATGGGAAGCCCATTAAGAACAAGAGAGATAAAAGGTGAATAATACCTTTCCTTTATCTAACCAATTCGCGAACCTAGAAGTCTTTGACAATTTAGAATTATCCATTCCTTTTTCGTTCTTAGGATAAAAAGTAGTGGTGGTGACTCATATTTTTTGCCGGTTACAACAGCTGACGACTCTGTCCGGGACATAACCCTAGGGTTAGAGTTCACCCCCTTTTAGGTCTAGGGTTTTTTGGGTTGTTTCTATTTATGACATGTTTGTTTCCATATTTATTTGTTTATGTATTTATTTATTGTTATTTTATTCATTATCATATTATTTATATTGTTGGTGGAATTTCATTTCAAAAAATATTAAACCTTAGAAGAAGGATTGTCAATTGACCAAGGGGGTTTAACATCCCTATGAGTTTTTACGACGATTTCGCCTAGAGTGGGTCGATTTTCGAGAATATCTTTTAGAGGGCTGGACTCTCTTGGAGATAGTACTTTGGGATTTGACTAATGACTCTTTGTATAACTCAAAAATAAAATCTCATGGTGAGACCTTGTACGACCTAAGAGACGAAAGTCTCAGTCTACAAAGAGGCTCCACTTAAGGGAGGCTCTTGTGCCTTTTCTCTTTAGTGTTATCCATGATACCCTTAAGGAAGTCACCCTTATGGGGAGGGTAGAATATCTGTAGGACAGAACTAGGAACCTACCTACTAAGGATACCGTTAACATCCCACCATCGTATTGTATCATCATACATATATACATTTACATTAAGGATATTCATCTGTTGCATTTCTCATGTCCCATTCACGTGGGATTCTTAAAATATAGAAAATAATAAAAAGAAATTCCAAGTGGATAAAATATTAAACAAATTCTTAGCATATTCATACGTATTCATACAAGCACCAAATTTGCATTTCATATGAAAAAAGAAAACTCATCTTTTCGTATCACCTCCAGTTAAATCATCGAGACGAATTGACTTCTTGACCTCCATAGCAAGATATCATCAAGAAGGATAAGGGAACAAATCAAGAAAAATCAAGCGGACTTTCAAGAAGATTTAGAACAGGTGTAGTGATTCCTAGAATGCAAATTTTAGGGTTTAGGCTATTGAGACGGGTTGCAATCTCCCTACACTTCCATAGACTATTTAACCCTATGACATTCCAGGCGATAATCGTGGCATATGCCATGTTTCCACTATAGGATCATTCTCAATCCTAAGTGGGTCAAACCATTAGCACATAACACTTCCTCATGATTTGTTTTATCCTGTAAGATAGCTTTCCCCCTTATTTTCCCATTGTTACCAACCATAGTCCAAGATATGGCAGGAGATTCTATTGGGTTGTTTGGTGTGCTTACCTCAAGGTGCACCAATGGCTGCTTCACCACAGGGTTCCATTTCTTCACCATAATAGGTTTCTCCTTTTGACACTGGTTCCCAACTTTCTGGCATCTCTGAAGGTTTGAAAAACACAAGAAAGAGGGAGGGGGTTGAATTGGGATTTAAATCAAAACTTTTCTTTTAAAAATATTCCCCTTTAATTAAAATATTTTTCCTTCACTCTTGATTATAACAATAATTAAGACCATGAAGTAAATAACAAGATATATTTATACTAGTTCACTTGAAAACTATCAAGCTAGTCTAACCCACCCGCCAAGATGATTTCTCCTCTCTCAATCGAGGACTTAATCCAATAATCCAACTGATTATTACAATGCACAAGCTACACGCAAGTGAATAACAACCTCTAAGACACACAAGTCCTAAACTTCTTAAGGATACAGACCTAACCAGTCCCTTAAGAAAAATCAAACTTCTAAGACACACTAGTCCTAGACTTCTCAAGAATACAGACTTAACAGGTCTCTTAAGGAAATCAAACAACTGTTTGAATACAAGTTGTGTTTACAAAAATATTGCTTCTACACAAGCTGAATATGTAAACTATTTTAAGAATAATAGAATAAAAATTATGAAATATATGAACAAGACTTGTGTGTGGATAATCTGTGAAAATTCACTGTTTTCTCTCTTAGTCTTCAAGCCTTTATATAGCCAATAAAATAATATATTCGTTGAGGGGTACTCTTGGGATTTTAAGAAACATTGACAGCTTGAGCAATCACGTGGGGGGAAAGATCGTGCGACGTGTCCCTCCTTTCATGGTAGTGGAATGAAATGTTGATTGTACCATGTACTATTTGTACCATATTAATGTTATCTTATTTCCTTCTGCACTTCAGAGGCTTATGCGAACATGAGTTTAGAAGAGAAAACATAACACAAGGTCATTATAACTTCAAGTCTTCAGAACTGCGTCTTCAGAGTCTTTAGCACTTGGTCATAAGAACCTTTTCTTAGAACCTTGGGTTTTCAGAACTTCAAGTCTTTAGAGTCTTTAGAACTTCTGTCTTCAGAGTCTTTAGCACTTGGTCTTTAGAACCCTTTTCTTAGAACCATGAGTCTTTAGAACTTCAAGTCTTCAAAGTCTTTATAACTTCGTTTATCAAAATCTTCAGCACTTGGTCTTGAGAATCCTTTGTCTTCAGAAACATTAGTCTTTAGCATATGGACTTAAGTAGAAACTTTTGTCTTTAGATCTTCTGACTTGTTTCTTTATAACACGTTGTCTTCAGAAACATGAGTCTTTAGCATCTGGACTTAAGTAGAAACTTCTATCTTCATATCTTCTGATTGGTTTCTTTAGACTTCAAATCAGAGCCTATACTTCAGAGTATTCTGGAGTGTCTTGCTACTCTTCATCAGAACTTGTGTAGCGCAAAAGCAAAATTAATTCTCTTCTAATGTCTTGGCCACGCCATCCATCAAAAGCAGAACCTGTTTGTTAAATACTCAAAAATAACAAACATTAGAGTACCAAAATTGTTCATACAAACATACTCATTTGTTATCATCAAAACTCAAAGATAATATTGCAGAACCAGATCTTGTTCTAACAATCTCCCCCTTTTTGATGATGACAAAACTATGTATTTTGATGACACAATTTTGTTCATATAATCAAAAAAAGTGGAAATAAAAAGAGTAAGGAATACTTACCTTTTTATGAAGCTCCCCCTAAGTTAATGACTTGATGAAGCTAGAATATCCTGACTCTCAACCATTTGAGTAAAAACTCACCCTGGTTCCAATAGATCAGATATTGAGATCTTGAGAGTCTTGACTCTAGATGCCAATGGAAATGAAATCAATTGAAATCTTGAAACTTTAATGTCACTGAGACAACTTCCAGATTCTCAATTCTTGGAGTCTGATTTCAAATTTCAATTCTTGGATCCAAGTATGAAGCCAACAAGTTAGACATAAACCTTGCATAATGCTTTCAGATCTTTGTCTTTAATCAGATTTCTCATTTCTTGAAAAAGAAAACAATTCTAACAGAAACAGAATTTTAATTAGGTTAGAATGTAAGCAGCTCTTTTCAGAGAATATTTTCCAGGACTTTATTGAAATCAAAATTATATTCATTTAATTACTCCCCCTTTTTGTCATAACCAAAAAGTAATTATGTGTGAAAAACATAAAAACCAGAAGAAGATAACAAGTAAGAAAATAAGTAATAAGCCAAAAGAAGACCTCATTAATTTCAAAAGATTACAACCGAAGGAGAAACAACATAATAAAGACAAACAAGGAAAAGTAGCTAAACTTCAAACACATCAAAACTCTCACAAATAGAGCATTGCCTATGATGAATGGGTTTCTTCGAACAGTTTCAATTACACCAACTAACTCAAACAATTCAAATAATACGCGTCCATAAGGAATGAATGATTTATGGGAGTTTCTGGATGCAATGATTGATAACTTCAGATGATTAAATATTATTACTGAAAGGTGAATTGGAATACTCTTGAGAAGGTAATAAAGAAGACACATATCTATAGGAAAAACTTTATCAAGATCTTCCCCTCTGGGATGAAGGTTTTTCCATAAGAACTGAAACCAGATTTTTGTAAGCGGTTTCAAATGATCTGAATTAAGGGACTCATATCTAAAGGGAGAATTAGGAAATCTTTGAAGCACATCAACATTCATGTAGGATTTGGGTAATGGTGGACTCTGGATGACTACATCAATGGAGGAGTGAGTGATGGTAATCGGAATGCCAAAGATATGAGAATGAATGAAGTTTCCATCAGGACTGACAAAAACATGAAGCCAGAAATTATTCACAAGGTTAGGATAAATAGGACCTCTAAGCATTGCTACATACCCAGACCATTCTTGATTTTCAATAAAAATGTTGATGAAACCATCATCAGACACATAGTTGGGTCTTTTCTTTTTTATTACTCCGAGAAGATTTTCATCTCCTTGAAAGGTTCTAACAGCCATTGTATACAAAAAAGCTTAAAGAGAAGAAACAGTTAAAGATGATACAAGGATAAGGACTTGATGAAGGATTATAGATAAGAGGAGATATAAATAGTCAGTCAAGTCGTTCAAGAAATGAGACGATTGAAGCATTCAAAGGAATTGATTTTGAGAAAGAAAATCAAATGACGTCACAAACTGCTAAAAGTAGAGAATGAAAAGAGAAGTAAATCAAAAGTTAAGATAGAAGAACATGAGAATAATTAATTATATCCTGACAGGGAAGGTCTTAGCAATCATATCAGACAAAATATAGGAATATGACACAAAACAACTGTTCCCAAGACACAAAAGATCAGAGTAGTTAGTAGATGTAATCATGATTAATCAATTCCAAGAAAAATAATTGCTCGTGCATTTCCTAGGTAAAGTGTGATAGACACTAAGTCTATTTAGGTGATGCGTTTGATATTCTCAACATCTGGAAAAACCACAAAGATTTCCATCTGATCAGAGACATTTATGACCAAAACATCTTCTGATGACTGAGGTAAAAGAAATTAGAAGGCCTTTGATTGAGTCAAAATCTTATCACTTGAGACTAAGACTAAAACACGTTTAGTTCTAATGACATCTTACTCTGGAGAGAGATCCATTTTCAGATTCTTTAAAATAAACAAAAATCTTTCTTCAGCTAAGGATTTTGTAAAAATATCAGCCCACTGATGGTCTGTATCTATGAATTTTAAAGATAAGATCCCTTTCTGAACATATTTTCTAATAAAATGATGTTTGATTTCTATGTGTTTAGCCATAGAGTGTAAGATAGGATTCTTACTTAAGAAAATATAAGTAGTATTATTACAGAAGATAGGAATGTTACTCTTAGAAAACTGATAATCTTCCAGCTAATTCTTCATCCAAAGCATGTGAGTGTTGCATAGTGCTGTTGAGATATAATCTGCTTCTGCGGTTGAGAGAGCGATTGTTGATTGCATCTTGCTTGACCATGAGATCAGATTCTTGCCTAAAAGATGACAATTTAAAGAAGTAGTATTGCTTTCTAATCTATCTTCAGCGTAGTTTGCATCATAGAAACTAGAAAGAGTGTACTCTGATGTTTTCTCATACATCAAGCCAAGATTAGTGGTTTCTTTCAGATACCTTAGAATTCTCTTAACAATAGTTAAATGAGATTCCCTAGGATTATATTTGAATCTAGCACAAAGATGAACACTAAATAAAATATCAGGTTTAGATGAAGTCAGATACATAAAAGAGTCTATCATACCATGATACAACATTTGACAAACCTTTCCATTTACCTCTTCTTTCTCAAGAATACATGTTAGATGCATTGGAGTCTTTGCTATAGTGCAGTCTGTCATGTTGAATTTATTCAGAATTTATTTGGTGTACTTTCTTTGATAAATGTAAGTAGCTTCTGGTTTTTGATCAATTTGGATTCCTAGAAAGAACTTCAGCTCTCCCATCATGCTCATTTCAAACTCAGCCTGCATTAACTTAGATAATTCCTTGCAGAGGGATGGATTAGCAGAACCAAAAATAATATCATCAACATAAAATTTGAACAATTAAAATATCATTTTTGAAGGTTTTGCAGAACAGTGTGATGTTAACCTTTCCTCTGGTACACTTTTTTTCTTCAAGAAAATTACTCAATCTGTCATACCAAGCTCTGGGAGCTTGTTTTAGGCCACAAAGAGATTTCTTTAGTTTAAAAACAAAGTTTGATTTCTCATAATTTTCAAAGCCATGAGGTTGTTTGATGTACACTTCTTCTGAAATATAACCATTCAGAAATGCACTCTTAACATCCATCTGATAAAGGATGATGTTATAATTTACAGAAAAAGAAACTAACAAATGAATAGCTTCTAACGTATATTCTATCCCTTCTTGTTGACTATAACCTTGTGAAATCAGTCGTGCTTTATTTCTGACAACTTCACCTTTCTCATTGATTTTGTTTCTGAACACCCATCTTGTTCTGGTGACATAGACACCTTTGGGTTTCTGAACGAGATCCTAAACATCATTTTTTGAGAATTGGTTGAGTTCTTCTTCCATATCCAGAATACAATCTTTATCTAGAAGAGCTTCCTCAATAGATGTAGGTTCTATTAAAGAAACTAAACCCAGAAGCACTTCATCAGAAGGTTTGAGAGTTGATCTTATTCTGACTGGAGCATTTTTACTTCCAACAATGAGATCTTTAGGATGAAAGGATGTGATTCTGTTCTTCCTTGGTTGAGGCTAATCAGAAGGATTATCAACAACATCAAAAGAAGGAGTTTCTGATTCCTTATCTTCTTGAGTCTTCTCCTTTGGCTCATCGAACATTATAGTTACATCTGCAAGCTTTTCGCACAACTTTGACTTTTCATAGTTAAGCTTATCATCGAATATGACATGGATTGATTCCACCATGATTTATGATTTTGTGTTGTAGACTCTGAAGCCTTTAGAGCGTTCAGAGTATCCTAACAACAGACACTTGTGTCTTGGAATCAAACTTACCCAAATTCTCTTTAGTGTTTAACATATAATATATACATCCAAATGGATAGAAATAAAAAATGTTAGGCTTTCTATTCTTCCATAATTCATAAGGAGTCTTACTCAAAATAGGTCTCATGGAGATTCTATTTTTAATATAACATACTGTATTCACTGCTTCCATCCATAAGTGCTTAGCCATATGAGTTTCTTGGATCATGGTGCGAGCCATTTCTTGCAGTGTTCTATTTTTGCTTTCTACAACCCCATTTTTTGTGGAGTTCTAGGACAGGAGAAATCATGGATTATGCCATTTGAATCATTTTTTTTTCAAAATCTTTGTTTTCAAATTCTCCACCATGGTCGCTTCTAACTCTGACTATTTTGCAATCTTTTTCATTTTACACTTGGGAATAGAAGGAAACAAATACAGAGTGTGACTCATCCTTGTGTTTCAAGAATTTTATCCATGTTCATCTGCTATAATCATCAATGATGACAAGTCCATATTTCTTACCATTGACAGAAGCAGTTTTCACTAGTCCAAATAAGTCAATGTGAAGAAGTTCTAATGGCCTAGAAGTAGAAACAATCCTTTTAGCTTTGAAATAGGTTTTTGAAAATTTTCTTTTCTGACAAGCTTCACAAAGAGCATCTGAGTTATACTTCAGATTCGGAAAGCCTCTGACTAATCCAAGTTTATTTAGTTGATAAATTTGTCTCAAGCTAACATGACCCAGACGTCTGTTCCAGACCCAATGCTCTTCTTGAACAGTCAGAAGACATTTTACATTTACATTTTTCTAATATGATAATATTATTTTGTAAATATTATTCTTCCTCTTGCCATTGAACATAATTGAGCCATCCTTATGACTAACAGCTTTACAAGATGTTTGATTAAAAATGACGTCATAACCATTGCCACTAAGTTTTCTAATTGACAAGAGGTTATGCATCAGAACTTCGACTAAAAGAACATTGTTAATATAAGGGATTTTACCATTACCAATAGTTCCAGAGCCAATAATATTTCCCCTCTGGTTGCCTCCGAAACCGACAACGCCTCCAGACTTAAGTCCAAATCTTGGAACATATGCCTTTCGCCCGTCATGTGTCACGAGCATCCATTGTCCATGCACCATGACTGGTGTTTCAGTGGCACCATCAAGGAAATATTTTTTCCATCATCAGAGTCTGACTCATCATCAAGTTTAAGTTCGTCTTCTGATGCTGCTTCACTCGTACTAGTCTTTACCATGAATTCTACGTTGGCATGCTCTTCATCAGAAGCTTCATCTTCCGATTCTGAATCATCCTATGTTGCAATGAGACCTTTCTTTACTTTATATGTCTTCTTAGGTTTCTTATCCCTTTTTAGCTTATGGCATGCATTTTTGTAATGTACAGACTCATTGGACTCATAATAAGTAACTTCTTTTCCAGAAACATTCTTCTGACCATAAGTGGATTCATTTCTTCCATATGTCTTTCGTTGATTTATGAATTTTATTTGTCTATGCTTCCATATTTGAATAATTCTTCTAGATATCAATGAAATTTCCTCATCATATGAATCTTCTTTAGATTCTTCTGATTCTTCCTTAGCTTGATAAGTCATGGTCTTTCCTGAAGTAGACTTTAGATTAACTGATTTTACCCTCTTCTGAGGTTCATCTTGATCAAGCTTTATTTCATGACTTCTTAAAGAGCTATTCAGATCCTCAAGAGAGGTGTTGTTTAGATCCTTTAAAAGTTTCAAAGCATTTACCATGGGTCTCCATTTAACAAGAAGACTTATGATAATATTCTTAACATGATCTGTTGTAGAGTAACCTTTATTCATAACCTTAAGTCATGCCACAAGAGTCTGAAATCTTGAAAACATCATTTCCACATATCCTTCGTCTTCCATCTTGAAGGCTTCTTATTTTTGAATTAAGGCTAGAGACTTTGTTTCCTTTACTTTTGCATTGCCTTCATGCATCATCTGAAGATAATCAAAGATAGACTTTGCAGTCTCTCTATCCGTGATTTTCTCATATTCATTGTATGAAATAACACTAAGCGTGATAGTTCTTTCTTTGTAATGATTCTTGTAAACTATCTTTTGTGCTTATATCATTGCACTTCTTGAAATCTTCTAACCTTTATCATCTACTGGGTGAGTGTAGCCATAAACTACCAAATCCCATAGATCCAAGTCACATGCCAGAAAGTAACTTTCGATTCTATCCTTCCAATACTCAAATTTCTCCCCATCAAATATAGGAGGTTTTGAACTATAGTGATCTCTATCATTATCCATATTATCAATAGTGGAAGTAGGTGTAGCCATTGGTTTTCACACACCATGGATCGGTACTGAACATTGTTAAGTGTTGATAAAAATGCAAATTTTTTATCTCCTCATAATCGGAGCTCTGATGCCAATTGAAGGTGTGAAAAACACAAGAAATGGGGGGTTTGAATTGGGTTTTAAATCAAAACTTTTCTTTTAAAAATATTCCCCTTTAATTAAAATACTTTTTCTTCACTCTTGATAATAACACTAATTAAGAACAGGAAATAAAGAACAAGGTATGTTTATACTAGTTCACTTGAAAACTATCAAACCAGTCTAGTCCACCCGCCAAAGTGATTTCACCTCTCTCAGTCAAGGACTTAATCCAATAATCCAACTGATTATTACAATGCACAAGCTACCCACAAGTGACTAACAACCTCTAAGACACACAAGTTCTAGACTTCTTAAGGATACAGACCTAATTGGTCCCTTAAGGAAAATCAAACTTTTAAGACACACTAGTCCTAGACTTCTCAAGAATACTGACCTAATCGGTCTCTTAAGGAAACTAAACAACTGTTTGAATACAAGTTGTGTTTACAAAAATATTGCTTCTACACAAGCTGAATATGTAAACTATTTTAAGAACAATAGACTAAAAAGTATAAAAGCTATAAACAACGCTTGTGCGTGGATAATCCGTGAAAATTTACCGCTTTCTCTCTTAGTCTTCAAGCCTTTATATAGCCAATAAAATAATATATCCGTTGAGGAGTACTCTTGGGATTTTTAGAAACATTGGCAGCTTGAGCAATCACGTGGGGGACAAGATCGTGCAACGCGTCTGTCCTTACATGGTAGTGGAATGAAATATTGATTGTACCATGTACTATTTGTACTATGTTAATGTTATCTTCTTTCCTTCTGCACTTCAGAGGATTCTGTGAGCATGAGTTTAGAAGCGAGAACACAACACAAGGTCATCAGAACTTCAAGTCTTCAGAGTCTTCAGAACTGTGTCTTCAGAGTCTTTAGCACTTGATCGTGAGAACCTTTTCTTAGAACCTTGGGTCTTCACAACTTCAAGTCTTTAGAACTTCTGTCTTCAGAGTATTTAACACTTGGTCTTTAGAACCTTTTGTTAGAACAAAGTTTGAATCTACTACCCCAAGTTAAAGTTTTGATGATAACAAAATGCTAGATTAAATAAATTGTATAATTCATATGAGACATATATGCTGCCTAAAAATTATATTGTACATCTACAGAATCTCTAAGGGATACCAGCATAATAACATCAACATCAACATCAGAAGATGAAATATTATATGCCAGCATCAGAAGATGAAATATTATATGCCAGCATCAGAAGATGAAATATCATATGCCAACATCAGAAGATCAAAGCATGTGCTTACGCTGAAGCTTGATGAACAGATCTGCGCGTAACATACTTTAAACTCTGATCAAGACCAAAACAATATCATCAGTAGCTAGAAGCGTCAGAATAAGCCAAAGCCAGCAACACGCTTAAGTGACAACGGTACTGTGCATTCAAGACACTTTATTACCAACGGCTGTATTCCAAGACAAAGATCTTCTCAATATGGAAAGAACGTAATGGACATTGAAATGGCATAATTGACTACAACGTATCTTTTCCAAATGATATATAAACAAGTCAGTGAGAAATGAATTGGCTAATGCTCTACAACTCTTTACACGTCAAAAGCTAAACATCTTCATCCTCACTCATACAGTTTTCTATATCTCTCAAATTGCTTAATCCATAGTTATAGCATCCTAGTTTCACATAAGCTTAATTTGTGTATTATCACAGGTGTGATATAGAGTTTTTTTAGAAAACATTCAAGACACGTAGTTTTCATTTATCTGTAAGAAAGAATTTCCTTGAGAAACCGGTTTGTGGTTTAGACTCAAGAAGGCTTTAGCAGTTGTAATATTCAGTTGAATATAATGGATTAAGACCTCGTTGGAGAGAGGCGAAATCACCTTGATGGGTGGACTGGAGTAGTTTGAGATTAAACGAACCAGGATAAAAATAACGCGTTGTTTGCATTTGATTTCAAGGTTCACAATTCAACCCCCCTTCTTGTGTTTTTCACTTCTTCAATTGGCATCAGAGCGCCTGGTTCTGAGCTAAAACACTTAACCGTGTTAGTACAAGATCCAACGTCAGAAAAACACAATGGCAGGAACATATCAACACACCAGCAATGACAACAATGAAGATAGAGACAGATTCAGCGGCAAACCTCTAGTCTTTGATGGAGAGAATTTTGATTACTGGAAAGACAGAATTGAAAGCTTCTTTCTGGCACATGATGCTAATCTGTGGGACATGGTGACAGATGGATACACGCACCCAGTGAATGCAAGTGGTCAGAAGATTGACAGGAAGGAAATGTCTGATCAACAAAAGCGTGACTTCAAAAATCACCACAAGGCCAGAACTATTCTTCTCAGCGCCATCTCTTACGTTGAATATGAAAAGATATCTAACAGAGACACTGCAAAGAGTATGTTTGACTCTCTCAGAATGACGCATGAAGGCAACATTCAGGTCAAAGAAACTAAAGCTCTTGCGCTCATTCAGAAGTATGAGGCATTCAAAATGGAAGAAAGTGAATCAATTGAAACGATGTTCTCAAGATTCCAAATTCTGGTGGCTGGTCTCAAAGTTCTGGACAAAGGGTATTCTACTGCTGATCATGTCAAGAAAATCATCAGAAGCTTGTCAAAATAGTGAAGGCCAATGGTTACAGTGCTGAAACTAGCTAAAGATCTCAACAAAATCTCTCTGGAGGAACTTATCAGCTCCCTCAGAAGTCACGAGATTGAGCTAGAAGCTGATGAACCTCAGAAGCAAGGTAAGCCTTTAGCTTTAAAATCTAACAGAAAATATGACTCCAAACTTTTGCAGGCTACTGAAGAAACCTTTGATGGGTCCTCATCAGAAGAAGACGAGCTTTCCCTCCTCTCCAGAAGAGTGAACCAACTATGGAAGCAGAGGCAAAAAAAGTTTAGGAATACCAGAAGATCCGATCAGAATGAGTCCTCCTCCAGATACAGAAGGTCAGACTCCTCCTCTGGATACAGAAGATCTGAAGGCTCTTCAGGAAGCAGAAATCCAAACACTAAGGACATCATCTGATATGAATGCAATGAGCAAGGACACTACAAGAGTGACTGTCCAAAGCTTCAGAGGGAAAAGCCCAAAAAGAAGTTTGGAAGGGAAAAGAAGAAGAGTCTCATGGCTACATGGGATGACTCTGACTCGTCTGAAGCTGACTCAGAATCAGATGATGAGAGAGCAAACATAGCTCTCATGGCTAACATATCAGAAGACAGTGAAGCTTCTGAATCAGACTCTGAATCAGACACCGAAGAGGTATTCCCTGACTTTGCAATTAATTTTACTAAGGCTGAACTTGCTGAAAGCCTTAACGAAATTCTGGAAAGATATCAGCAGATCAGAGTTAAATTCAGAAACCTGAAAAGGAATCTTGATTCTGATTCTGATGAAACTGAGAGTCTTAAATTGGAAAATTATGAGTTGAAAAATAAAATTTCAAAATTATAAAATCTTTTACAAAACTCTCAGAAGGAAACAATTTCTGAAACTCCCAGCAGCGCTGATGAGATCATCAAGGAGTATGATCACAGCTTTCAGAAGTTCCTTGCTAAAAGCATAGATAGAAGCAAAATGGCTTCAATGATCTATGGAGTTAGCAGAAATGGCAGAAAGGGAATAGGATACCAAGGTAAGGTACCTACACCAAATAATGCCATGGATTTAATTATTAAACACACTCCTCTGAATTCACACTTTGTGTATGGTCACACACATGACATTAAATATACTAGTAGTAACTATTCTGTGAAACCAAAATTCAACCAGAGTTTTGGCAAAGCTAACAAATCAGGACCCCAGAAGATATGGGTACCTAAGGATAAAATAATACATGTTGCAAATATCTTTAGCAGCAAATCAGAAACACCAGTCATGGTACCTGGACTCTGGCTGCTCACGACACATGACGGGAAGAAGGCATATGTTCCAAAGCCTGGAACTTAAGCCTGGAGGCCACGTAGGCTTTGGAGGCAATCAGAGGGGAAAGATCATTGGATCTGGAACAGTAGGTAATGGAAATCTTCCCTCTATAAACAATGTTCTATTAGTAGATGGATTAATGCATAATCTGTTATCCATAAGTCAATTAAGTGATAACGGTTATGATATAATCTTTAATCAAAAATCATGTAAAGCTGTTAGTCAGAAAGATGGGACTATCCTATTTAATGGAAAGAGGAAAAACAACATTTATAAAATCAAACTTTCTGAACTAAAAAGTCAGAATGTAAAGTGTCTTCTGTTTGTTAACAATGAGCAATGGATCTGGCACAGAAGATTGGGGCATGTTAGTATGAGAAGAATATCTCAGATTAACAAACTCAATCTGGTCAGAGGACTTCCTAATCTGAAGTTCAACTTAGATGCTCTGTGTGAAGCATGTCAGAAAGGCAAGTTTGCAAAACCTGCTTTCAAATCTAAAAATCTTGTTTCCACCTCTAAGCCATTAGAACTTCTGCACATTGACTTATTTGGACCAGTTAAAACTGCTTCAGTCAGTGGCAAGAAGTACGGGTTAGTAATCATAGATGACTATAGCAGATGGACATGGGTAAAGTTCTTAAGACACAAGGACGAGTCACACTCTGTGTTTGTCACTTTCTGTAACCAAGTTCAGAATGAAAAGGATCTTAGAATCGTTAAAGTCAGAAGTGATCATGGTGGAGAATTTGAAAACAAAGATTTTGAGTCATTCTTTAATGATAGAGGCATTCTGCATGATTTCTCTTGTCCTAGAACTCCCCAACAAAATGGAATTGTAGAACGAAAGAACAGAACATTGCAAGAAATGGCCAGAACCATGATCAATGAGACAAACGTTGCTAAGATCTTCTGGGCAGAGGCAATAAACACAGCGTGCTACATTCAGAATAGAATCTCCATAAGACCTATTCTGGAAAAGACTCCATATGAATTGTGGAAGAACAGAAAGCCCAACATTTCATATTTTCATCCATTTGGATGTACTTGTTTTATGTTAAATACAAAAAATTACTTGAACAAGTTTGACTCTAAAGCACAGAAGTGTATTATGTTAGGATACTATGAACGCTCAAGAGGGTACAGAGTATACAATACAGAAACACAGATTGTGGAAGAATCAATCAGTGTTCATTTTGATGATAAGCTTGACTCTGAAAAGTCAAAGCAGAATGAAGTCTTTGCAGGTATGGAAGTTGAATTCACAGGTTCTGAAGACAAGTCATCAGAAGCTCTCAACAAAGACACTCCTTCAACATCAGAAAGGAGCACTGCAAGCAATCCAGCAACAACTGCTGATCAACCTCAGAAAAGACTACCCAGAAGCAGCATGGATCACCCAGAAGAAACAATCTTATGAAGAAAGGAAGATCCAATAAGAACAAGAGCCAGCTTCAGAAACTCTGAAGAATCCCTCATGGGACTCGTGTCTCTGATTTAACCTTCTTCAATTGATGAAGCACTTCTGGACAACGACTGGATTCTAGCAATGCAAGAAGAGCTGAATCAATTCACCAGAAATGACGTGTGGGATCTAGTTCCCAGACCAAGAGGATTCAACGTCATCGGAACAAAATGGGTGTTCAGAAACAAACTGAACGAACAAGGTGAAGTCATCAGAAACAAGGCACGACTGGTAGCACAAGGTTATAGTCAGCAAGAGGGGATAGACTATACAGAAACCTTTGCTCCAGTCGCCAGGTTAGAATCTACCAGGCTTTTAATTTCTTTTGCTGTTAATAAAGGCATCACTCTATATCAGATGGATGTCAAGAGTGCATTCTTAAATGGCTATATAGAAGAAGAGGTTTATGTGCACCAACCCCCTGGTTTTGAAAGTACAAAAAATCCAGAGTATGTTTTCAAACTAAAGAAGTCACTGTATGGTCTGAAACAAGCTCCCAGAGCTTGGTATGAAAGACTAAGTAACTTTCTGTTAGAAAAGGAATTCACCAGAGGGAAAGTGGACACAACCTTATTCTGTAAGACAGTTAAGAATGACATCTTAGTGTGTCAGATTTATGTTGACGATATTATATTTGGATTTACTAATCCTTCTCTTGGAAGAAAATTTGCTAAGTGTATGCAGGCAGAATTTGAGATGAGCCTCATGGGGGAATTGAAATTCTTTCTGGGAATTCAGATCAATCAAACTCCAGAAGGAACTTACATTCATCAGAGCAAATATGTCAGAGAACTTCTGAAGAAATTTGACCTCTCAGAATGTAAGTCATCAAAGATTCCAATGCATCCCACGTGCATTCTGGAAAGAGAAGAGGTAAGCAAAATGGTAGAACAAAAGGTCTACAGAGGTATGATTGGTTCTCTTCTTTATCTGACGGCCTCAAGGCCTGATATTTTATTCAGTGTATGCATTTGTGCAAGATTCCAATCAGATCCTAGAGAATCTCACTTAACAGCTGTTAAGCGAATTTTCAAGTATCTGAAAGGTACTACTAATCTGGGTCTATTCTATAGAAAATCTAGTGATTACAACTTAGTAGGTTACTGTGATGCTGACTTTGCTGGAGACAGAGTAGAGCGTAAAAGTACTTCTGGAAGCTGCCAGTTTCTGGGAGAAAATCTGATCTCTTGGTCTAGCAAAAGGCAATCCACAATTGCGCTATCAACAGCAGAAGCTGAGTACATAGCAGCAGCCGGATACAGCACACAAATGCTCTGGATGAAAAGTCAGCTTGAAGACTTCCAGATATTTGAGAGTAACATTCCTATACTCTGTGACAATTCTTCTGCCATTTGCTTAAGTAAAAATCCTATTTTGCATTCTAGGGCTAAGCATATAGAAATAAAACATCATTTCATTAGGGACTATATTCAGAAAGGCATTTTAAACTTAAAATTTATTGATACAGACCATCAATGGGCTGATATTTTCACAAAACCACTTTCTGAAGATAGGTTCAACTTCATTCTGAAACATCTCAGCATGAAGCTCTGCCCAAAGTGAAAATGTGTTAATTTTATATATTAACCTTCAGAATGTGTTTCATTTTTACTGTGAACTTCTGATCAATCTTCTTTTAGAAAGTTAGACATGCAAATTGTATCAGAGTCTATCCATAAAGATCTGAGCATTTAATTTCAAGGATAGATGTGCTGTTCACCAAATCAAACAAGTGTCATCCAGTCATCAGCTAATTTCTGAAGCAGAACACGCGTGCACGCTTCTGAGAAGGCAAAACGCTGATTGGATGCATTGAGACACATGTCATGGGTAACCGTTCCAAATATCTTTCTAAATCCCCCAAAATCAGCCAACATTAAATGCTAGTAATCATGATTTAATTCTCTCTCTTAAAACGTTTATATTTTCAAAATACTTTTTGAAACCTATTTAAACGCCTTAAACATCATTCATTCCTTTTTACCGTCTCTTACAAATCTTCAACATTTTTTCTGTGATTCCTTCTTACTGTGTGTTCATCTTTTTTTTCTCAAAGAAACCACTTTCAAACTTTGTCTCTCAAACCCTTGTGTGAACATGGCATCTTCTAGAATTCCATCTGCAGGTTCCCAGCAAGATGCTTCTTCTGAACAATATCAGATTCCCTTCAGAACGCTCCTCACTCCGGTCAAGAACTTGGAAGTTCTGTCAGAATTGATAGTTGATTTCAACAGCTTGAAGGAAAATGGCTTTGATTTGACTGAAGAAATTAAGGCACAAGGCTGGGAGAGGTACTTTGATAGGTTGGTGGGTCCAACGTTCCCAATTCTGGTTAAAGAATTCTGGATTCATGCGTCTGCCTCAACTCATCAGGTCACTTCGTATATCATGGGAAAGAAGATAGTGATTACTGAGGATCACATTGCAAGGCTGATTGGATACAATGGTGGTGGTATCCGCTGTATTGACATGGCAGATAGATGTGCAAACTCTGCCCTAATTGCAAGAGAGATTTTCACACATGGGGTTCCCAGCAGCAAAATAAGAGATTTGAAGGATCAGCACAGAATCTGGGCAAAGATCATTCTGGGCTGCTTCAACCACAGGAAGCCTACAAGCTCCCCTGACTATATAAACATAGATCAGCAATTTCTGATTTATTTTATTGCAAAGAAGTCCAAGATCAACCTTGCTCACCTTCTGTTCAATCATCTGAAGACAAGCGTCAAGGAAATGAGAGAGGAAGAAAGGACTAAAAGGGATTGGATACCCTTCGGCAGATTAATATCAGATATTCTGACGAAGAATAGGCTGATTGAACACCTGACAGAGGCACAGGAAATAAGCTCTCTAGAACCTTCTGTTGGCAAGCAGCTGAATGCCAAGAATCTGAAGAAGATGAAGCTGATAGAGAATATAAGGAAGGAGCCCAGCGTCACTCCTCATGCTGAAATCACCAGCAGAAGAGTCCCTCTGGATGACTTTCCTATATTCTCTGAGATTGACTCTAAACCAGTCATTGTTCTCAGATACTTGGATGCGTGTAAAGCTGATGGCACATATCCTGATCTGAACATCAAAGATCTGCACCAGCAAACACCAGAGGTTACTTTGAAGAAGACTAAGAAGAGAAAGGCTGCATCAGAAGGACCGTCTCAGCAGACCCCAAAGAAGAGAGGTAATCTGTCTTCTGTTAATGTTTTAAATTCATCTGCTGTTCCAACATTTATTCCAACCCCAACTTCATTTGAAATCCCAATTCCAACCATTGATGATACTGAACCTGTGTTTGACCCTTCTGAGTCATTAACCCTCAGAAGATCCTGCGCCAAACCTACAACCTCAACAAAACTAGAACTTGAAAAGGTTCTTTCAGAAATTGATCAACACTCTTCCGCTCCCCATACAGAAAATCCAAATCTTCAACCAGAAACTCCCCACTCACCTCAACCAGAAACTACACCCTTACCAATACCAGAAGATCCACATTCACCACAACCAGAAATTCCACAACCTCCATCCCCACAACTAGAACTTAATCCACCTTCACCTCAACACGAACCATCTCAACACTCTGAGGCTCAAACCCCTGAACCTCAATCATCTGAATCCTCTGAACCACAACCCTTGGCCATTCAACTTCCTTGTGGTACAACTGTAAACATACCTCAACTACCATCCTCACCAGAAACTACTCCACCTAACACTCCACACAGTCCAATAATCATTTCTGATTCTCCTACTCCCTCACCCAAACAAAATCCAGATGACCACAGCAAGACCTTCATTGATCTAACAGTCATTGACCGCCTTACTGCCCTTAAAAATAAAACCGCCATTCCCAAACCCAAACAACCAGATGTTGGTTCTAGCATCTTGAATTTTGAAACAAACATGCAGAATTGGATTTCTTCTCTAAAGCAGGCTTGTCCGGGAGTGATTGATCCTGCTGTTTCAGACCAACTCTTGACACAATTCAGAGGATGGGTGCGCGCTGAAACCTTTAAGCTGCAAGACCTAAAATATGAACAGGCTCAACAGAACTTCAACACTCTGCTAAAAGAAGTTGAAGGTCCAGTCTTGAGTCAGCTGCTGAAGGAGGAAGTGCTTCATCTGGACAGTGAGCCTTGGTCTGAAAAGCGTCCAGCTTTAACAGTTCAACCAGCAGAAGATCAGACGATTCCAGCTGAAGATTTTAGTCAAGAAGAAGTTGTTGCAGAAAGCTCTCAGAAGCATCCTGATTCTGACGTCTCTCAAGCTGCATTAGACAGGCAGACTCTTGAAGAGCTGAAGCAAAATGATATTCGTCTGCAGAAAAGAATGGATGAGAATGATCAACGAATGAAGGAAAGGATGGATGTTCAAGATAGTAAGATTGATTCAGTAGCCAGCATGGTGCATCAACAGAAGGAAACCACTGATCAGATTAAGAACATGCTAGAAGCTCTGTTCACACGCCTTCCACCCCAACCTTAGACTTTGTTTCTTAATGTTTTCATTGTTTTCTTTACATGTTTTCTGTACTATCTTCTAAGCTTTGAACTAAATACAATATTTTTTCTGCACTGATCGTTTTAACTTCAATTACTTGCACTTTTTGATTACTGACAAAAAGGGGGAGAAAAAGAATGATATTTTTCAATAACGGATTACTGAGACAAAAGTCTCAAACATTATAACACTCTGATATACTTGAATGTTTCTTTGTTCTGCATAAGCCTACAAGTACAAGAATTTAATTATCTCTGATACACTGAAGCTCTGCTCTAGAAAGATCTGATGCTCAAAGAAAGTTCAAGAAAGATCTGATGCTAAAGGAATCATGGAATTAAAAGGGAAGTAATAAACTCAGAGGGAGTTTTTTTGATCATAACTCTGATAGCCTTTTTTTTCTCATCTTCTTAAACTCTGATACCTTTTTATTCCTCCTTATCTTTGATACCTATCTGTCTATCTCTGATACAATCTATTAATTGGTTATCTCTGATATTTTTTTTTTAAATTTCAATTGAAAATATCCGGTTTTTGTCATCATCAAAAAGGGGGAGATTGTTAGAACAAAGTTTGAATCTACTACCCCAAGTTAAAGTTTTGATGATAACAAAATGCTAGATTAAATAAATTGTATAATTCATATGAGACATATATGCTGCCTAAAATTTATATTGTACATCTACAGAAACTCTAATGGATACCAGCATAAGAACATCAACATCAGCATCAGAAGATAAAATATTATATGCCAGCATCAGAAGATGAAATATTATATGCCAGCATCAGAAGATGAAATATCATATGCCAGCATCAGAAGATCAAAGCATGTGCTTACGCTGAAGCTTGATGAACAGATCTGCGCGTAACATACTTTAAACTCTGATCAAGACCAAAACAATATCATCAGCAGCTAGAAGCGTCAGAATAAGTCAAAGCCAGCAATACGCTTAAGTGACAACGATACTGTGCATTCAAGACACTTTATTACCAACGTCTGTATTCCAAGACAAAGATCTTCTCAATATGGAAATAACGTAATGAACATTGAAATGGCATAATTGACTACAACGTATCTTTTCCAAATGCTATATAAACAAGTCAGTGAGAAATGAATTGGCTAATGCTCTACAACTCTTTACACGTCAAAAGCTAAACATCTTCATCCTCACTCATACAGTTTGCTATATCTCTTAAATTGCTTAATCCATAGTTATAGCATCCTAGTTTCACATAAGCTTAATTTGTGTATTATCACAGGTGTGATATAGAGTTTTTTGTAGAAAACATTCAACACACATAGTTTTCATTTATCTGTAAGAAAGAATTTCCTTGAGAAACCGGTCTGTGGTTTAGACTCAAGAAGGCTTTAGCAGTTGTTAAAGCAGTTGTAATATTCAGTTGAATATAGTGGATTAAGACCTCGTTGGAGAGAGGCGAAATCACCTTGACGGGTGTACTGGAGTAGTTTGAGATCAAACGAACCAGGATAAAAATAACGTGTTGTTTGCATTTGATTTCAAGGTTTACAATTCAACCCCCCTTCTTGTGTTTTTCACTTCTTCACCTTTTTCTTAAAATCACGAGTCTTTATAACTTCAAGTCTTCAGAGTCTTTAGAACTTTGTCTATCAAAATCTTCAGCACTTAGTCTTGAGAATCCTTTGTCTTCAGAAACATTAGTCTTTAGCATCTGGACTTAAGTAGAAACTTCTATCTTCAGATCTTATGACTTGTTTCTTTATAACACGTTGTCTTCAAAAACATGAGTCTTTAGCGTCTAGACTTAAGTAGAAACTTCTGTCTTCAGATCTTCTGTATGGTTTCTTTAGACTTCATATTAGAGCCTACAATTCAGAGTCTTTTGTTGTGTCTTGCTACTGTTCATCAGAACTTGTGTAACGCAAAAGCAGAATTAATTCTCTTCTAATGTCTTGGTCACGCCATCCATCAGAAACAGAACTTGTTTGTTAAATACTCAAAAGTAACAAACATTAGAGTTTCAAAATTGTTCATACAAACATACTCATTTGTTATCATCAAAACTTAGAGATAATATTGCAGAACCAAATCTTGTTCTAACAATCTCTTGCAGAACTTAGGTTTCCATTCAAAGCCCACATTTTACTCAATGCTCCTTCCTTCATTATCAATAGTCATGATGCTCTCCTTTTGCTTCTTTGTAATATCTATCTCAACCAGAATTCTAGCAAACGAGATACACAATTTATTTGTTGTGCATTCTTCTGTAAACACCATTTTACCAATATCACTCTCTATTACAATATTATTTTTGATATCCCTCAATATAAATATAAATTATTAAATATTAAACCATAGTCATAATTACATAATTTTTAAATAAAAAAAAATCTCAAAAATAATTTTAATGAAAATCTATTCAAAATAGCTTTAATTTAAGTGATTTTTTTAAATTTTAATATTAAAAAAAATTAAAATAACCTTTTATAAAATAATTATTTAAAAGGATGAGATACCTAAAATAAATCTTTATAAAAAATATTATTTAAAACGACTTTTTATTTGAATTTATTTTTAATAAATTCTTTGTAATATTTTTAATAAAAATATGTAACATTATAAAAATTATTTAAAAAATAAACTGAAACAAACAGGATCTCTATTATGTGATTGGTGGACACGTGATAAGAAATATAATATCAATATTCAGTAGTTTCGTATATTTCGTACACATTTTAATGATGACATAAAATATAAATTTTAAATTTGAATTTTAAAAAATTACACATTTAAAATTTAACTTTTAGTTATTTTAAATTTGATATTTTTAAATGTTAATATTTTAAAAAATGATAAAACAAATTTTTAGATAATTTTTATATAAAAAATTAGCACTACTAAATAACCTATATCTATTTATATTTTTAAAAAACCATGAGTAAATAGATATTTATAATTATATGTTTTTGAACGACCACATGTCCAACTCGTTAAGGTCTAAATTTATGCCAATTCACTTTACATGACCTAAAATATAAAAATCACCTCACCTAAAATGTAAAGTACATTTTCTGATCTCCACTATTCATTACCTCCATCTTAAATCTTAAACTATATTATATGTTAGAGTACTAATTTTGCAGACCCACATTGACCCACAATTTCAGAGATCAACACCACCCGTTTACGATTTCACATCACATTACACCTAATTATGATTCTAGAACAAAATATTATATATATTAAATATGTTATATAAAGAAATGATGTATATTATGTGTAAATAAAAAAACTACCATTGAGGGAAAATTATATTTAATTTGAAAATTTTTAAACTAATTTTAATTATTTGATATTTTTAATTTTTATTTTAATAAAAAAAATTTTAATTTATTTTTTTTAAAGTTGTTGATTTATAAATATCAACTTATTTAGACTAATATATAAATATAAATAAATATTGTTATTTGGAATTGATTTTTATCAATTTTTATTTAATAAACAAGTTTTTAATTATCAAAATTTCTATTTAATTAATGTTAAAAAAATATTTGTTTATAACATTTTTTATTTTAAATTTTGTTTTATAGAGATAAGTACAAACTTAATGTGTAAAATGGATTCAGAATTTAGTGAGACAACAATTGAACATCTACTTGAAACAAACAACACTGAGAAATTAGGTAGTGGTGAGACTCAAGTCAGTCAAAAAAGTGTTGAGCCTGATTGTAAAATGAAGTGAGTTCTTATTGCAAAATGATATAAGTTCATAGTAAACAATTATTTGCTTTTATTTTATCTTGTTATCTTTATGATTGTGCAGAAATATGGAAGATGCAATCTCAGATCCAATAGCTGAATCACATAGAATTGTTGCCAAAGAGTCGAATATTATCATCATAAAAACAACCAGTGAAATTGATATCTTAGATGATGGTTTTAGATGGAGGAAATATGGGCAGAAATTTCTCAAAAAAAGGGGCTATCCTAGGTGATATTGCTTCTCCTTTTCATTTTAATTTCACCTATTGAATTCTCCATAAATGTTATGATTGTGTTTATTATCAAAATTATGTTACCAAAATTTTCTTGATTATTCACATTCTTTAGTATGATTTTACTATGGTATGCAATGCGGTTTATTGCATAGTGCATTGACATGAGATTCACAATTTAAAATTTTCTTGTAATAAAAAAATTACAAATTACTGGGTATGACTTTATAGTTTAGTGAATAATGAACATATCAAACACAAATCGTTTGATCTGATAAGGGTGTCGGAGAATTCTCCCCATACAATATAATACAGAGATAATCTATTAAGTGAATCTATAACATTTGAACACACATGGAGTAATATGTAACTCTAAACTTAAATAGTATAAAATTAACGCATTCAAAGTTTCATAGACAAATGCTTGAACTCCGTTATCAAAGCTTACGATTTTTTTATTTGTACTATTTTCATATCTATTTTATTTTGAATAAAGATTCTTGGATTATTATTCTAACACAGATATTTTGGTATATAATGTTTAGGAGCTATTACAGATGTTCCACAAGAGGTTGTAGTGTTTGGAAGCGTGTAGAAAGAGATGTGAGTGATCCTACAAATGTCATAACAACATACGGAGGAAAACATAATCATGATGTGCCAGTTGGACCGACCAAATACATAAAAAGGTTTAAAGAAAAATCTAAGAAGAGTTATTGACAAAGCTAAATGGAGGTTTCTTTAATTCATATTATCGATATCATAATTTCATTTCAATTTTACCTTCTTTGGTTTTTAAGATACACTATAAATTAAGTCAATTGGCGTACCCTGTTAAGATATTTTACTTGTCGTAGTTTATTTTGTTTGTTTAGTAAAGATAGTTATTTGGTACTTATAACAATTCCTAGTTAGTAGCTAACTTTATTAGTTAGTTAGTCCTTAAGCTAGCATATAAATATGTTAGCACACCATTATGTTTCATTCATCCAATAAAGATACACTTATCCATTTTGCTCTCTCAATTTTATCTCTGTTACTCCCTCTTTTTCTTATTTCTTAGAGAGCATACAAGTCCTTGCTCTAAGAGATTTGGTATCTCGAACCTGATTCTTGATTGTGTAGAATACATAGATTTATGAATTATTCAATCATTACCAACCGAGTAAAGATGAAATATAGTAATAGTCTTCCAAACACACTTACAATTCTTGATGGTAAGAATTGGAAAAGATGGCACAAATAGATGAAGGCTTTGTTTGGATATCAATATAAACTTGAGGTGGTTGCCAATAGAGTTCATGAATTCTATGCAAATACTAAATATAGAGAATAAAGAAATAGTTGCAGCTTAAGCATCTAAAGGGATTATACACACTGTGAAAAGTTGTGGTGAAGTGACGATTGGAATTTTTTTATTGAAAGTAAAGAGGATATTCACTTCTCCTTTTGATAATGCCATAGTTTTTATTCAAGAATCTAACACATTAGTAGCTATGAAGATAAAAGATCTCATAGGGTCATTAAAATCACATGAATTGAGAATTATTTAAAGATGGATGGAAAACGTGAGTTCAAGCAATGCAAGCTTTAAATTTAAGAACAATGGTGGTTTTGAAAAACAAAAGGCAAGAAGAACCAACAGAAGTTCAAGAAATATGCAGGATCAAGCTCACATATGATTAAGTTTGATGGTAAACTTTAAACGTTAAAGAAAGGAGAATAAACATCAAATTTAAACAAAAAAGACTCAAAGCAAGGACAAGAAGTACAATTAGTGCTATACCTATGAGAAATTGGGTCATTATGCCTCAGATTGATGGTACACAAAATAAAGGAGAAGCCTAGAGATAATGGTGATGATGAAGCCAATATAGTACAAGATGACTCAAATGATGGAACTGTATTTTTCATGGTTGAAATGTTTGAATATCAACATCAAGTTAGATCACATTTTATAGATACATGTTGCTCAAACTAGATGATAGGTCACAAGACTGGTTGGTAAAATTTGATTGCACATGAGATGGTTTCTTCATTGTTAAGAAAACTAGATACTCATTTAAAGCAATCTTATGAATGAGGTAATAAAACATGCTAGAAGTTGTGCACTCAGATTTGTGTGGACATTTTAAGAATCATTAGGTGTAAATGTACACTTCATCTTATTTGTCGACAAGCATTGTAGAAATATATAGATTTAATTGATTCAATCTAACGATGAAGTGTTTTACGTATTCAAGAAGTTAAAGGATTTGGTTGAAAGTCAAAGCAATAAAAGAAGTTTTGATAACTAATGGTGGTGGTGAATACACACCAAATTCTTTTAAGTCACTTTATGGCAATCAAGGAATACAACATGAAGTCACAACTCCATATACACAATAGCATAATGACTTAGATTAAAGGATAAATAGAACTATCTTGGATATGGTCAAGTGTATTGTAAAGCAAAGAGGAATGCCTAAATCATTTTGGGGAAAAACTGTTAACATTGCAGTATAAGTGCTAAATAAATATCCAACTAGAAGAATAAAGAACATTGTACATGAGGAGGTTTAGAGTTGTAAGAATCCTAGTGTGCATCATTTTAGAGTATTTGGTGCACTATGTCATAAGCATGCCCCTAATACCAAAAGAAAGAAGCTGGATGAACAAAGTACACAAGTTATTCTGGTTGGTTATCATGCAACCGGTGCCTATAAGATGTATAACTCTTCCACTCATAATATGTCCATAAGCAAACATGTGGTGATAGATGAGGGAAGCTCACGGGATTGGAAATCATGGAATGATTCACTCAAGCCTTAGATGATCTCATTACTTAGTGATAATGATGAGCCATCATAGGAAGAAGTGGAAGCACCAAAAATTGAGATTAATGAGATACCACAGAGAACAAGGAAGAATTCAATAAGATTACAAGATTGCGAAATGGTAAATAATAATGATGTGACAGATAATGTTACTTGGTGCATATGGAAAACGTTGAGCCTATCAAGAAGATAGATAGATTCATGGAAAAATACCCTTTTTAATCCTTTAACTTTACCTCTGGGTCCATTCTGGTCCCTTATCTTTAAAAAGTTCCAAAGTGGTCCTTTAATTGTTCAAAAAGGACCACAACAGTCCTTTCCCTCCAAAAGGCACAAACGGACGTTTGTTTTGTATGCGTGGCAGCTGATATGGAATATTATGTCATCTTCTTCGTTCTCTTCAAGTCTGCATCGCCCATTTCTTTCTCTTCTACCCCAGACTCCCCCAAATTCTAGGGTTCAACAATTTTCTTCCCCTAATGATTCTGTAATTGCTTGAGTAAAATGAAGCAATCATCATTAGCATACTCAGGTCAGTGTTCAACCAATTCGAAGGTCAACAGCGGTGGATGTTTAGACGGAAATTTGTGATGGAAACTCATATGTGGCTATGGAGACACGTCTGTTCTTCGAAGGGCTTCAAGTCGCACGAATTTTGGGAAGCAATTCTGGGGCTGTCGTTATTATAAGGTAAGAAAGAAATTAAATGGCTTATTCATATTATTTTTTTTACCTATCCAAATTTGGAATGACACAGGGTTCATCTTAAACTTGATATGGATACTTTCAATGGTTCTATGATGATGTTGTGGATGAGAAAGAGCAGTTTATAAAGAAGAAAAATAGTAGGCTGGAGAAGCTTCAAAATAACCTTGATGCAGCAAAAATGGAGATATTGTCTTTAAAGGGACAAAAGGACAGACTGAAACAAAAGATAAGGGGGTTGCAAATTAAAATAAAGTAAATGATGAATTCTGAAGAAAAAAATGGAAAAGAATGTTTTGTATGTTGTTAATTTTTGTCATTTGGGTGATGTTGTAAATTCTAGTATCGTTTGTAATATCATTTGAAAAGAAGATGATGTTGTTAATTGATGAATTTGTATGTTTTATTTGTAACATTTTGTAATGAATTTTGGAACTGGTGTAAATTCCAATATGCAACTGTATGAATTTTGGAACTGTATGAAACTGGTGTAATTTTGGAACTGTATTTTTGATGAATTTTGTAAATTCCAGTAACTGGTGTAACATTTTGAATGAAATCATAACATAACATATAAAATCAACTGAATGAAGTCAACAACAATACATAAGGTAGTGGATACCACTAATATTCATAATTTTCATGTTCAAAAAACCTGATATTACAGGTCCAAAAACACTACTATCACATATCCAAAAACCATACTTTACATGTCCAAGAAACCTGATATGACAGGTCCAAAACAACACTAGACAATACATGTTCAAAACACTTTAAAATTGCTTAACTAAAGTTAACATAACCTAAAAGAACTATTACATTAAAGACTTTAATCTAAGCTTTCCATTTTGTTGCGGCTCTCTTAATAGGTGTCATCCTTCTTGTTGTTGGACCTACAACAATTTTAGATGCATTCAACCTAGTTGTTGGACCAGGTGGAACAAAAGGTGCATTTGGCCTTCTAACTTGCAACTTTTTGGATTTGAGATTCACTTTCTTGGATGATTGAGAAACAATTGGTTGAGATGCTTGAGCTGGCTGGGATGCTTGAGCTGGCTGAGATGCTTGAGCTGGCTGGGATGCTTGAGCTGGCTGAGATGCTTGTGTTGGCTGAGATGCTTGAGCTGACTGAGATGCTTAAGTTGGTTGGGATGCTTGAGCTGGATGAGATGCTTGAGCTGGTTGAGATGCTTGAGCTGGCTGAGATGCTTGACTAGTAGATGGTACCTTACAAGTAAGCTTGTTGTGTCTTGCTTTCTTACACCTGCTACACTTTATAATGAATCCTATCCTTCTCGTCTATTTATCAGAACCATCTATCTCACCTTGCTCTAAATTCCTCCTCTTTTTTTGGCCTTCTAGACATTTTCCTAAATTTGGGGGGTAGAATATCAGGATACTCTGTTCTCATCCACAGGTTTGAGCCATTAACATGATATATTACAGGTTTGTACACTTGCATATATCTTGCTTTCCTGTAGTAATCAGGAATGTAGTCATCAATCTTGTGGTTCCTACTTTTGATTGCTGCAAGTGAATGAACACAAGGCAGGCCTGCTAGCTCACATCTTCAGCATGAACAATACTTTTCCTTCAGGTTGACTGTGAATTTTTCAGTTGAGTTTTCCAGATGCCTCATTTTAAATATATGCTCCTCAGACATCCTAACATATAAATATACATTCCAAATATAAATACACTTCAAATATATACACTTTAAAGAAATTTGTTTAAATTAATTTACCTGATAAGTCACATGTTTGTGTATGAACTTGTTTCTTCAACCTTCTTCATAATGTTAGGCAACACTTCAACATCTTCCAATTTCTCAAACCTCATCATGTTTGTAGCCCATGTTTTCATCATGTATATCCTAATTTCTTCCACCATGGTTATTAAAGGCTTGGCCCTAGACTCCAGGATGACATTGTTAAATGTTTCTGACATATTATTGAGAACAACATTACACTTGTTATCAGTCTTGAAGTATGATCTTCTCCAAAACCTTGGAGGGGTGCTAATCATGTGTTTGAATGCTTCTCCATTGAGCTCTTTCATTACTTTCATCTCTCTTTCCCAATCTTGGTAGTAAGTTGACTTGGCAGTTTTCCATATTATTTTCTTTAGTTTTTTTCCTGGATACCTCTTCCTGAAGTTATTGTAGAGATGCCTAACACAAAACTGTTGTTCAACTTAGGCAGCAGTTCTTCCATTGCAGACAATAATCTCTAAGTCATCAAAAATGTAACATGAGAATTCGTAAAATGAAATACCTATCAATACAAAATTAAAAACAGAGTCATACCTTTTGTTGATCAGAGATAAAAGTGTATGTGAGGCACTCTTATCTTCCACCAAGATCATCAATAAGCATCTCTAAGAACCATGTCCAGCTATCCTTATTCTCACTCTCCACCACTGCATATGCTATTGGTAGCATTTGTTCATTGGGATCTCTTCCTATGGCTGCAAGTATTTGACCCCCACAAAGGCCTTTCAAAAAACATCCATCAAGTCCAATGAAATGTCTGCTTAAATTAAATCTTTCCTTACAAGATGCCAAGCATATGTATATCCTTTTGAAATGTAATTTCTGAACACCACCTTCTTGTGCAGGTTTGACTTTACTTTTATAGTTTACCTTGAGTTAGCTCTTAATAACTCGTGTGCATAGTCATATATCCTTGCATAATCCCCTAGGAACGACCCATCGATTATGTCTCTGGCTGCAAACTTAGCCCTTATGGCCTTGGTTTTGTTGACCCCCACATTCCACTTCTTTTGTACCTTCTCCTTAATGTCCTTAATTTTCATTCTAGGGTTGGTTTTAAGTGAATTCTGCAACCTCTTGCTCAACCATTTAGTCTTCATTAACTTTACATTATATTCTCTACTGCAACTATGAGTGTCTACTACCTTTCTTAGTTGCCAAGAATCCTCAGTATACAATTTAGCACAATAGGATTCCCATTCACATCCTTCCTTACACCTAACCCTAATCCTGGTCTTGTCATTTTTAATGAACTTTAAATTTCTGCCAGATTGGACTGCATAAGAGGTAATGGCTTCCTTGAAAGTTTCTGCTGTGCTAAAGTAGGTCCCCACTTCCCATTTGTAATTGGCCATATCCTTTTAAAGCTTGAAAAATGGATACTACTTTCTCCTAACTCTACTGCTATCATCACTATCACAGTCACTTCCTAGATCATCACTTTCATTATCACTTCCTTTGCTATCTTCTTTTTTTGCTTCACACTTTTCTTTACCTTTTTTTCTTTCCATGTGTTCATAGTTAATTAGGTTACCCTCTCCCTCTTCCAAATCAGTGTCATACTCATCAGAGTCATCATCAAATACTGCCTCTCTTGCACTATCATAGTTGAAGGTGCTATCATCAGAACTATCATCATCATCAGTTAGTATAACAGCATCATCAACCTCACCATCCCTAAATCCAATATCATCACTTTCAACCTCATCAACCATTGGCACATTATCATCAGTTCCTACTGCATGAACACCATCTTCCCTAATATCATCTTCCTGTTTGTAGTATTCTTAACAAAAGTATTTATATTATCGTTTCCTCAGGGATTGGTGTGATATTGATGTCTTTCTATAGTTTGAGTTTCTATAAGTTTTTGAATCATAAACAATGTTTTAATGCTTGCTTTTAGTAACCAAATATCAAGGTTCATGCACTAGATATCTATTTGGATAATAGAGAGGTTGTTGTTTGGGATTGTTTGATTTGATAAAGAAGAGTGTCAAGATTATTTTTCATAAACCTATTTCATAGTTATTCGATTATCTTTGCATATGAACTAATCAATGATCAATACATTCACATATCCTCTCAATATTTCTAATGTCTAAGAAATATTGTGAGTTTTACCATGTTAATATTTAAATGATCTCTCAACCTAACTATTAACATGGTAATCATTAATTCTTGATACAAGTGAATACTAGATCATAAATCTATGTCTAGAGTTTGTTTATTAGTATATGAATATCTTATGTCAAGCTTGGAACTTACTTCTCAATAATGGACCAAACATTAAAAATAACAACGATACAAAGATATTCAACATGTATTAATCTTAAACCAAGTTCATATACAAAATGATTAAAAGAAATACATTAAGTCTAGGTTGACTACTTCTAACCTTGACACAAAAAGTGTTTAGCTACTCATTGTCATGATACCTTGCTTAATGACTAGAAAATGAGTGTTGATGAACATTAATCTTCAAGTCTCCTTAAAGAACAATGAAAAAGTTCTTATTTTTCTTCTTTCTTCTTGATAAGAACCATACTCCAAAAATCGCTTTCTATCTTGTAATATCATAAAATATAGAACAAAAGGTATCTATATTCCAAAAAATCAGATTTCTCTCTCTCTCTCTCTCTCTCTCTCTCTCTCTCTCTCTCTCTCTCTCTCTCTCTCTCTCTCTCTCTCTCTCTCTCTCTCTCTCTCTCTCTCTCTCTCTCTCTCTCTCTCTCTCTCTCTCTCTCTCAAGCAAAAGTAGGTGGAAATTTCCTAAAAAGGTGGCAGAAAATAGCCCAAAAGTGTGGTCCATCCGCACTAAATCGTCGAGCGACCATAAAGTTTTGCCTGGCGATTTTCTTTTCGCTAGGCGCCCCAGAAGCGAAGCAATACAAAAACTTAGCTTCTTTTCTTCCTCATTTCCGCTGGGTGACGCCTATTTTCGTCGGGCGATTCTTTGCAGTAACTCACTCTTTCTTCTTAAGCTTGGTTAAGCTAAATTCTCCATTTTTTTGCATCTTTCCTGCACAAGCTTAGCTGAAACACTAAAAAACACATTAAACCCTCAAAACTCTCTACATACTACGCAAAATGACTAAAATTATTATTTAACTTAAACAAAAGTAAATAAAAGGTCTCAAAATGTCAATAATTGATATTTATTTTATGCACAAATTGACACTTAACAACTCACCCCAACTTGAGTCTTTGATTGTCCTCAATTCAAAGGTAAACACTAAAATACCCCTGATTGAATTAAGAGGAACAACATCAACAAAATTGATTTGAATAGTTCAAACTCACAAGATGCAGTCACGACACAAATTAACCGTTTTCAGAATCAAGCGTGATAATAAAATAAGTTCTAAACACAAATATGTAGCTATGCAAACATCAGTAACAATATATTCATACTTGAATCAACTACTCTCCATCAACTGAATATGGCTCATGTACCTAAGACAAGGGACAAATCACACTCAATAATAATTATGCTAACATCCAAAATAATTCATGTGTTCATCAAGTAACTCAAAAATAATATCAAGGAAACTTAAATCATAAAAGGACTTTTCTGGGTTGTAACTTGGCTGAGGTTAAAAACAAGGGATTATATATGCACAACCATTGAAACAAAGATGGGTAAAGATAATTAAGAGCATTTCACAAATTCATAGCATTCATTTTTGTTTCATCCCTTCTTCAACTTGACTTCTCTTTTTTTTTATTTCTTTTTCTCACAATGCACCATTCTCTTTTTATTTCTTTTATTATCATTTATTTATTAAATATATTCCCCCTCCCCCTTTTTTTACAAAGGGATGCATTGTGCCACTAATTCTTTTTCTATATTAACCAACTTCCTCAACTCTAAACATTTATTTCTCACTTTTTCATGTATGCTCTTCAAAGGTTAATTTCAAAATTGGGTAAAGTGTTATAGACAACAATTTTTTTTAGCATGAATCATCATTGACTTTCTTTTGTTTTCCTCAATCATCAACAACTACTAAGTGGTATCCTTAGAAATTAGTTGACTTCATGATAGATTCATTCCAAAAAATTTGTTTAAGGCTCAAAAGGATTCACAAAGATTCACAAGCTCACAAGGTTAGATGAATCCCTTTTGGGAGTGGTGGTTACTCTCATAAAACAGAAACAATGCCTTGATCACTTCTAATTTTCCAAGATATCTTTCTCGACAACAAGATTTAGCATGAATCATTCGAGCTAAAACAACAATTACTACAACTTAAATGGTTTAGTAAACAATGGAAAGTTTCTCACATTTGTGGTTATGTCCTAATGGTTCAAGTATGCACACACATTTACATAACAATGCATAACTATCTTTTTTGATTAAAGAACTATTTTCATTATTATGCTAATATTCTACAAAACGGTAAAATGATACCTTATTTGCAATGCTTTGAGATCTGTATCATCACCACCCAAATCACAAGTTTGATTGAGTTCCCAAATCAACTCGCTCCTAGAGCACTTCCTCCACCTATATATTCTTCTTTTTTTTTTCAAAAATAAAATAATAAAAAAAACGAAATGCATAATCTACTAAAGCAATATCTAACTACTAAAATCAAAACAACTCCTTTCTTTTTTTTATAAAAGAAGATGGGTACCACTACCCACAAAAACAAAACAACAAAATCTCAAAATGCCACACCATATTCAAATTGTTCACAACAAACCTAAAAACGCCATATTGTTTCAATAATTAAAGATTAGCATAAAATAAAAATGGAATTAAAAATCTCCACTGGTTACCACAACCTCACAAATCCATGTCATTACCACCATCAATATCCTCATTTTCTTCATCACCTTCATGCACTCTAGCATGCGTTGCCCCCTCCGAAAAGAACGGGCGCATGTCCTCGGGCCAAGCGCAAAATACATTGTACTTAGCTTGAGAGGGAAAGGTGACAGGCTCTTGCGGGTTGGACTGATGAATGAACAGTTTTGCCAAGGAATCATGCAAGAAGATTCCAGATCTTCGATGTGCTTCCAACATATCCCATGTATAGTTACAAGATTCCTTCATCCTTGGATCCCAAGTAGAATAATCTAAACTCTAACCTCCTTCCTGAGTACCTGGAGACTCACCCACAACCTTCTTCTTCCTTTTCAATGCCAATTTTCCCAAACAGTAACGACTCAGATAGTCATCATTGGTCACCCCTCTCACTTTCTCATTAATCTCTTTCGGCATTAAGATCCCTTTCTCTAAACACATGCCTGTGATAAGAAAAGGAAAAGGGAGAGGAGCACGAGAATGTACCTCTTTTGTTTTTGTGCTCTCAACAAAATTCCGGATTTCTTTGGAGATGATTCCAGCCACGTCCACCTTCATGTCCTCTAAAATAAACTGGACGAGCAAAGCCACATCAACTGGAATGGATGACCTATGAAGCTTCGACTTGATGTTATGAAGAACCAAAAGGAGTACCGCCTACGCCTCGGGTGTCATATCCTCCCGATTACACTAAAAGGGAATACCAGCTGCATTCAACTCCACACTCCTACCTTCTTGCAAAATAGTACAGATAATAGAACCATAATCCCTCAACTTACCCAACTCTTTGTTGAACTCATCGGCTTCATGCAAACTCATATAGAGAGGGTTTCCTAGAAAAATGTTAATGTTGTTCCTATCAAAATATAAAGCTTTTCCCCTTACTGTGGTCCGGAAGACAAATTGATCCCCTTCAACTGGAAGAGCATTTGCATAAAATTCTCTTACCAGATCGTAACTAATTTTGTCGACTGGATCAATGAGAACATCCCATTTTCTGCAAAGAAAAATTTGCATCGGTTTCTTGTACGGGCCATGAGTATCAATGGCAAAAAATTTCTCCGAAACAAATTGTCTACCTATCAGCATGTTGAACCTATCTTCAGCATCTGCGCTCATAAATCGGCTTTCGTAAAATTTCCACAATTAGATCGAACCAACCTCGACATTTTCCCTCACGGGTTTCAGACGAAAAGCTCTTTTATAGCCATCTGGAAATCAAGAAAACAACACAAAACACACAGACAATCTTGTCAAACAGTGTGATACGGTGGGAGAATTGACTTGAGGTTTTGCGTTTGTGTTTGAAAATGTTTCGGTTTAGCAAGAGTTGCCACCGACTTTTTATTTTATCCAAAGGAAAGGTAAAAAAGCACAAGAAAGACCTTTGAGATGTTTTCTTGGATTCGGGGGGTAGATTATGAAAAGGGAAGGTGCAAGCACCCTTTTCATCCATGGTTATCCATGGGCTCTTGGTTACTTGTTTAAATCACTTGCTTTTGCTTTTCAATTGTTTGAAATGGTGCTTTTGTGTGTGTGGTTTTGAAAATGTTTTGAAAAGAGGCCATCGTTGTGGCAACCTTTGTAATGATTCTTGTTTGAATATATACAAAGGTGTATTGTCTTTTGAAAAGATTTTTCAATGTTTGATTGTTTGAAAGTTTGCTTTTGGGAAATGTTTTGAAATTGTGTTGTGAGGTGTGTTTGAAAATAGAAAGGATGTTTTTGCAAGTTTTGATCAAGTAACTAAGAGTTGTCTACCCTATCTACTCAAAGATCTTTCCTACACATTTTTAACCCTTTTGACAGTGTTGTTTTACCATTGCATTTGGTAAACAACCTTGTATTAGGATGTTAAACGGGACAGGCGCGGGTCATCGTATTGACCATGATAACAATATTGCCAAGTATCTTTAGTAATTTTTGAGGGACTAGATCATTTTGTATTGGCAACTAAGATAGCGTCATCGAGGGACTATGATCTTTTGGTTTTGTTTTTGTTTTTCCAAGATACTCAACATGCATAACATGGCCATTTTTAAAGGCAACAAGTGGATGAAACCCTAGGGGTGCAAGTGTGCAGTGTGTTGTCATTTTACATGCTTTTTGTCTTTGTATTAGTCAAGCTATTTGTTTTTGATTTTGGACTTTTGCATACAAACCCTAATCTCTAACATGGCATATTTGAAAGCATAAAATGCGTAAAATAAATCTACACTATTACAACATTTGATATGGGAAGGGGGATACAATTTTTGAATGGGGATTATTTGGCAAGAAACTAAAACCCTAATATTTACTATTACATCCAAATTGAATAAATGGTACAAATAAATAAATTGGCAATAATTAAACAATTTAAATATAAGTATGAAAAATATTATGAATATGCACAAAATGTTTATTTTTTTTATAATTTTTTTTATAATTTTTTTATGTATGTAAAAAATATTTAATGTATATATGAAAAAGAAATAAAAGATTATTATATTTTATTTATTAAGGGTAAAACCCTATTTTTTTTTAAAGAAAGTATGTGTGTATATATATTAATTATAAAAAATAAAAATAAATGAAATATATACAAATGTCACAAAATGAAAATATATTAAAAAATATTATTTTTAATAAGAGTGGAAATCCTAGTTTTTGTTTTAAGATAATATATACTATATTATTTATTTTTATGTGCAAGAAAATAAATACATACATATATATATATATATATATATATATATATATATATATATATATATATATATATATATATATATATATATATATATATATATATATATATATATATATATATATATATATATATATATATATATATATATATATATATATATATATATATATATATATATATATAAGAAAATAAAACATATGAAACAAATATTATTTTATATACATGGATAAAAGAAATAAAATATATAATATTTCTATAATGTTTATAAGTTTTTTTTATTAAAGAAAATAAAGGTATATGCCAAATAATAATTATTTTTATGTCTAAAAAAAATAAAAATAAATGTGAAAATTTATGAAAATATTTTTAGGTATTTTTTATGTTTAAAAAATATAAAATAAAATCAGGAATGAAAAATAAATAAAAAAAATACAAAAAATATGAAGAAATGGGCCAGGGGGTGCATTCAGCAATGATGGGGGTGTCAAAAACAAGGCCAGAACCAAGCCCCAGCCCACTGACTTCATCTTCAACCTTTGTCACAAAACGCACGCGCCTGATTCAAACATGGAGAACCTGCATACGTGCCCTAATGCAAAAACTCATAACATCAAAGTTGTAGTATTTTTCAAGACGAATCCAACCATGTAAAGAACTCATTCTAACTCTCAAAGACCAGAGAGAATTTCTCTGGCCCTAAATTCTAACCTAATTTTTTCAGAAAGTTCATGGATCAAATTCTCTTAACACGTTTAACTTAAATGAAAACTTAGCATATGTACAGCTTCAGGGCTATGAGTACTACATTTTTTATTCACAAACCTAAGCCTAATGATTCCTAAATAGAGAGATAGGAAGTTGATAAAAACCTATTTCAGTTGAAATCGTGTATGACAATGTGGAGCTTTTCAGTGAGGCCTGAGGTGTTTGGGAGCTTGCTTGAACTTCCTCTGACCTTTCCCAATGCCTAGTTTGCCTTGAATGTGCTTGAACAAGCTTGTAGAACTCAATCTGCACAAGCTGAAAACAAAAATGGTAAACCTTGTAAAGGGAGTTACAGTCACTCTTCAATGGTTGGGATAACTTGGATATGTTATGTGGAATGTGTTTGAACAAGTTTGAGGCAAAACGCACGAGGGTTTTTTGCTATGGAAGTCAAACTGCAGGGAGTGCCCTGTTTTTCCAATGGAAGGTGATTTTGTGTTTTGGAAGGCTTAAGGACTCAAAGGCTCGTGTTTCTGGCTCAAGGGGATGTGTGAAACTTGTCTCAAATGCTTGCAAAAGTTGGTTCTCTCAGATGTTCAAGTTGTAGTGCATTTGACAAGTTTCTTGTATTTTAAGCAAAAACAAGCAATGATGCAAGACAGGTCTGTACAAGCTATCTATCAGTTGGTACATTGTGATCTTGGCCCCCTCAATTGGTGGATATTGTGTGCTGTACCAGATCTTGTTCAAGGCTCAAGAGACGTGGTTTGACATAAAGCAATTTTGACAAAAATGGCAATGTTGCCTTTTTGCTATTTTAGGGTTAATTCTTTGTGTAATCATCTCATAACAAAACAAAGCCTTAGACCAATGGATTTGCATTTAATTATTGAGTATGGAAGGGTTTTGAGACCTGTAATCAAGTACAAATAAGGCTTATTAGAGTTTGCAACTTGTATCAATATGAACATGCCATGGATCAAAAGTGAGTTTTTGCCAACTTCAAGCCTTCGATTCTCCCTAACCACAAATGATTTTGGAGAGTTCTTAGACATTTTAGAAAGCTTGTAACATGATATACAATCCATACTTGAAATGAATTTTGAGATTCCAAGTGGAACTATGTGAAAAATGGTCATGAAGATGGGTCAAAATCCTGCCTAAACTAGGGCAAAATTTCACTAAGTTAAAAGTTTCATGGACCCTTGTTCCAAAAATCATAACTTGATATCCAAGCTTCTTTTGGAAAAACTTTGTGAATAAAAGTTGTATATTTTGTGGAGGACTACAACTTTCAAGTTGGAAGTTTTCTTTGAATCCAATTGCATCATGGTGAAAATATTGGGCAAAGTTAGGAAAAATTAAGAAAATTTCATAACTTAGAAAAATTCCAAGTTATGAAAATTTTCAATCTTAAACCCTAATTTGCAAAATTGGGTTTCTTGATGAACAAGTTTCATGTTTTGACACATCTTGATGAAAAATTACCCTTGGCACTTGATTTTGACCAAAAAGTCAAAGTTTGACTTTTCAGTGTACAGTCAAATTTTGATTAGTTGACTGGAAAATTCATTTGTCAATCCAATGCATTTGAGATCTTTTGAACCTTGTGAATAGGTAAAGATGATTCCATTGAGTCCTTGAGTCCATGATTGAACCCAATTTGCCATTGGCTAGGTGAAAAATCAGAAATTACCCTTATACAGTCAAAACCCTAAAAATGACCATTTTACCCTTTTGATGATCTGATCAAATTTCTTGAGGAGTTGTAGTCCAAACTTGATCAAATGGTTCATATGAGTATATGATGTTGATGTGGATCAAAAATTTCGAGGTTTGACTGTAAATTGGCCACAGTTGACTTTTTCCCAAATACAACTGATTTCTAGGTCAACTGTCCAATTGACTGGGCAAAAATTTGATTCAAGGCTTGAAACTTGGTAGAGGCAATCTTATAGGTCCAACATGAAGTATGAAAGTCACCTTGAGTATTGGAAGTCCAAAAATCCCTGTGCAAACTCAAACCCTAATTTAGGTCATCAGTGCAAGGAGGTGTCTTGAGCAGAGCAAAACCCTAATCCTGTCTGGAGTTCAAAGAGTTTTGTGAGGGGAAATCTTGGTAAAATGAGAGGGAAAATTTTGTGGTACAACAAACAACTAATCAAAAAAAAAATCATGGGATTCATAAAATTTTTTTGCAGTGTTAATCCTGACTACTATCGTCGGGCAATGGATTTGATCACCGGGCAATCCCGCGAAATTGGGAAAAAATTCTGCAGATTTTTAAATTAAATGAACGCCACTGAGTAATTTCTTCGAGTAACCATACAGCTTCGCCAAGTGATCCTGCGAAAATTTTGAAAAATTCTGCAGATTTTTGCACAATTCCTTTTGCCCACAATGCAAATTTCAACAAGTTGCGCAGAGGGATCCTATGAGTTCTAATTGCTAGTCAATTCTACCACAAACATCATTTGACAAAACAAGAATTTACAAGTTCCTAACTTAGGTTTTCAAAGGAAAAAACCTACCCTACTTCAAATGACAAAGAAAATAGGAGAGATTATTACCTTAGATGCTTGAGGTGATGATGAAGAAAACAACTCTTTGGAAAATTGGAATGAGGCAATGATTGTGAGGTAATGAGTGTGTGAGAGACAAAGTGTGAAAGAGGCATAAATTAGGTTAAAACTGCCCTAACAATGTTATAACCCATGGGCCAATTTGATGCATCCAAAACAAATAAGCAAAACGCACAGCAGAAGTGTGCTGCACTCACGATTTCGCCCGGCAAAATTTTGCATCGCCCGACGATCCTTTGCAAAATTGAACATCAAATTCTGCTGTAGAATTTGTGCCAAAAATTTTCTTTACTCCTTTTTCAAAAGAAAAACACACAAAAGTTAAAAATACTTAGTGTTAGGGTGCCTCATAACAAGCGCTTTGTTTAACATCGTTTCGAGCTCGACGATCTACAGTGATTTCACAAATCACCAAGACGAACCACATTTGTATCACGGATTATCTCTCCTCCATGGTAAATTTTCAACCTTTGGCCATTTACTGTCCAAACTTCCTTTGAATTAGGGTCCTCCAAAATAATTGCTCCATAATCTTTTACCTCTTTTATCACGAACGGACCCGACCATTTGGACTTCAACTTTCCCGAAAAAGTTTCATTCACGAATTAAAAAGAAGCACCATTTGGCCAACCTTGAAGTCTTTGTGCCGGATTTTCTTATCATGATAAAATTTGGCTTTTTCTTTGTACAACTTGTTGGAATGACATGCATCATTCCTCAATTCTTCAAGATCCTGCAATTGAATTTTTCTTTTTTCTCCAGACAAATTAGAGTCAAAGTTTAAAAAATTTATTGCCCACAAGGCCCTGTGTTCAATTTCTACTTGAAGGTGACAAGTTTTGCCATACACCATTCGAAACGGTGTCAAACCAATTGGAGCTTTGTAAGCGGTGTGATACGCCCATAAAGCATCATCAAGCTGAAGCGACCAATCCTTCCTCAAACTCGACACTGTTTTTTCTAATATCTTCTTAACCTCTATATTTGAAACTTCGGCTTGCCCATTAGTTTGTGGATGGTATAGAGTCGCCACTTTGTGCTTTACACCATAGTTTTCCAAGACTTTTTCAAGAGGTGCATTACAAAAGTGTGATCCACCATCACTTATTAAGACTCACAGAGTGCCAAAACAGGAAAAAATGTTTTTCTTTAGAAATTTTATGACCTTTTTTCCATCCACCCTAAGACAAGCCATCTCTTCAACCCATTTAGAGACATAATCCAATGCAACAAGGATGAACTCATTAGAAAATGATGGGGGAAAGGGTCCTACAAAGTCTATTCCCCAACAATTGAAAACCTCTATCTCCAACATATTATTCAAAGGCATTTTATCTCTTTCCCAATTTCTCCACTCCTTTGGCATTTATCACAATTCTTAGCATGCAAGTGTGCATCTTTGAACAATGACGACCAATAAAATCCCTATTGAAGGACTTTTGTTGCCGTACGCAAACCATTAAAATGACCTCCATAAGGAGAGTTGTGACAATGCCAAAGTATGCTTTTTGATTCCTCTAACGTCACACATCTTCTTAACAAATTATCACTCCCTAGCCTAAAAAGGTAAGGTTCATCCCATACATAAAATTTAACATCTGCCAAGAATTTTCGCTTTTGGTCCCAAGTTAGACCTTCTGGTATCAATCCTGATACCTTGTGATTCTCAGAGTTAGAAAACCATGGTCTAACTTGTACCATAAAAAGTTTTTCATCTGGAAATTCTTCTCTCACCTCTCTTTCTTGGTTAGTTACCTTTACATTGACTATGCGGAATAAGTGATCTGCTACCAAATTCTCGGAGCCTTTCTTGTCGAGAATTTCAAGATCAAATTCTTGTAACAAAAGTATCCAAAGAATTAATATTTGCTTAGAATCCGGTTTGGTAAGTAAATATCATATCGCTGCATGGTCATTGTAGACCATAACCTTTGACCCAATTAGGTAAGATCTAAATTTTTCCAATGCAAACACTATAGCTAACAAATCTTTTTCAGTTGTTGCATAGTTTATTTGTGCTTCATTAAGAACCTTGCTAGCATAATATATGGCATGGAATTTTTTTCCTTTTCTTTGACCAAGAACCGCACCAATGGCATAATCGCTAGCATCACACATTAATTCAAAATCCATTTTCCAATTTGGTGCAACGATTATGGGTGCGGTTGTCAAAGTTTGTTTCAAATTGTTAAAAGTTATCAAACAAGCATCATAAAAAATAAAAGAATTATCTTTGTTGAGCAAGTTGCTCAAAGGTCTCGTAATTTTTGAGAAATCTTTGACAAATCTTTGATAAAAGCTCGTATGACCCAAGAGCTTCGGATTCCTTTCACGTTTAAAGGTGGTGGTAATTTCTCAATCACCTCCATTTTTGCTTTGTCAACCTCAAGCCCTTTGGATGAAACTTTGTGTCCAAGAACAATTCCCTCAGTAACCATGAAATTACATTTCTCCCAATTAAGCACCAAGTTTGATTCCACACATCTCTTCAACACGGTATCCAAATTTTTAAACAAAGGTCAAAGGATCCTCCAAAAACAGAAAAATAGTCCATGAAAACTTCCATAGTCTTCTCAATTAGATCGGAAAATATAGCTTGCATACACCTTTGAAAATTAGCCGGTGCATTGCACAAACAAAAAGGCATCCTCCTATAAGCAAATACTCCAAACGGACAAGTGAACGCCGTTTTCTCATGATCTTCCGGATTTACCGAAATTTGGTTATAACCGGAATATCCGTCCAAAAAGAAATAGAACTCTTGACCCGATAACCTTTCTAGCATTTGATCCATAAAAGGAAGAGGAAAATGATCCTTCCTAGTTGCTTGGTTAAGCCTCCGGTAATTGATACACATCCTCCATCCTGTTACGGTTCTTCTCAGAATCAATTCATTTTTTTCATTTCTTATCACGGTCATTCCAGCCTTCTTTGGGATAACATGCACCTGACTCACCCAAGTACTATCGGAAATAGGATAAATCATCCCGGCATCCAATAGTTTCACAACTTCCTTTCTCACAACTTCTTTCATTGTTGGATTCAATCATCTTTGGGGTTGAGCTATGGGTTTGGAATTTTCTTCCATGAAAATCTTGTGCATACAATAATCCGGGCTTATGCCTTTCAAATCCGCTAAAACCCAAACTATTGCACTTTGATTCTCTTTCAAAACTTGAACTAAACAATGCTCCTTCTTTTCTGATAAATCGTTACTAATGATAACCGGTTTGCTACCTCCATCATCAAGAAACACATACTTCAAATGAGATGGAAACGTCTTCAACTCAATTTTTGACTCTTCTTATTTAGGTTCTTTCTTTAAAATCTCAACTTCTTCGTCCCAATGTTGTATTTCTTCTAGAGCTTCAAGTTCCTTCACACATTCTTCCAACTCCCTTTCTTTATGATCATCAAGAACTTGAATAAAACTATTCAATGTTCTCTCAAGAGGTGTTAAAAGATGAACTTCACTAGAAACATCCCAAATAGATTCTTCCATAGCATCAACTTTAAAACAAGCTCCTTTATCATTGGAATATTTCATTGCTTCAAAGAGATTAAAACTTACTTCTTCATCTTGAACTTGGACTTTCATTAGACCATCATCGATGTCAATCACCATTCTTGCGGTCTTCATGAATGGAAGACCAAGAATCAAAGGTGCATCATGGTCTTCCTCCATATCAATCACAACAAAATCTACCTGGAAGAAAAATTTATCCACTTTCACTAGCAAATCTTGAGCTACACCATAAGGATGAGTGATGGATTTATCGGCTAGTTGAAGTGTCATCTTTGTTGACTTCATATCTATATTCCCCAATCTTTTCACAATAGACAAAGGAATCAAATTAATGCTAGAACCCAAATCAATCAATCCTTTACCAACATAAACATCACCAATAGTAACCGGAAAAGTAACCCTTCCCGGATCACT